>JAOXNO010000013.1:128733639-128755562 GCA_028565335.1 Limnodromus scolopaceus
GCCGGCGGGCGCTGGGGGGGGGGGGAGCGGCGCGGAGCCCCGCGGCAGGTGCCGGGCCGCGCCCCGGGCTGCCCCCGCTCTCCCCAGCCCCTGTGCCGCTCTCCGGCCCCGGGGAACGCCTCCCGGGGCAGGGGCTTCTCCGGGAACAGAAGCGAAAAAAGCCCAAAGGCTGTTGTCTCGTTTGCCTCCCTGGATTTGGAAGCGGCTTCCCAGGAAACTGAAGGGAATGTGGATGAAGTTGGAGAAGCGGCCCTTATGCCAAAATGGATTCCATTCACTTTCGGGGGGACTTCTGTTTGTGGGTTTTCTCCTTTTTCCATTTTGGTCATCTAGCACAGGGTTTGTGACAAACGAAATAGCGCAATTCAAGTGCCTTTGCTTGTGAAATGGCAGCGTTGGTGAGCTGCTCTTCCATCGTCTCTCCTTCAGAAGTGACAAACGAGCCCGTGGGGTGGCCGTTGGCACTGCACACCGTGTGTGGTACGTGCACAGGTCTCAGCGGTACAGGAACCATCTCTGGAATTGAGCGGAAGGGAGAAAGCTGCCTGGCCTCTGGCTCTGGTTGATATGTTGGTGATTTTTGGTTTTGTTTTTCCTTTGTTCTGCTTTAGCAAAGGCTGCTGTGAAGCAGACGTGTGGGTACAGGAGGCTTGGGTTGGCGTGCAGAGGCAGATCATTAGAGTGAGCGCTATCTGCATGTAGGAATGGCTAATGGCTCTGTGTGGTTTGGTTGGGAAGAGAAAACGGTGATTGTGCCTCTGGGAAGATAAAGGACAGGGTATTCATCTGTTCGTAATGAAAAAAGGAAGCAGGATATTGGCAGCTGAAGGTGACTTTATTCCATGTCTATGTACTTGTATGCTGATCTTGAAGGATGCTGTTATCTTCTATGTTCACAGAGCGGCTCCCGCAGCCGTGGGACCCCAGTTGTGGCAGAAGCCTCTGGTCACGATGATGGTGTGACAGAAGTTGTACCTGAGGAGGTGTCCTGGCTTGAGGGCATGACAGGAGGTGACAGGCAGTTCCTTGGTCTGTTGTCATTATTTCTGGGAAGATGTATAACCCCATGTATTTGCCTCAGTGCTGTTGCTGGGTATGCAGAAGGCGAGAGATGGGAAATGTGTATAAAAGACAATTGAGGCTTCACAAGGCTGAAACAAAGAGTGACTGCTGAATTGCAGGGTCAGAAATCCGTTCAACAGACAAATCTTTGCTCTGAAGAACAGTTGTTAACTGTGACTGTGTCTAAGCTTGGGCCCTTTAAAGTACTCCATGGCACATCCACTGTATGCATTTCAAAGTAAAAAAGTTCATTCTATCAAACCAGTATCTTCCATCTACCAAGTGTTTACTTTGTTCCTGTAAAACTCTCGGGAGTCTGAGTGATGACATCTCTACTGTTTTCTCCTTTTCTAGAAAGGCGCATGGTTGGCTGTCTCAGCCATTGCAATGCTGTAGTCATTTGCTGATTGCTCCTCTAATTGCCTGTAGCTGGAAAAGGAAACTAGCTCGAGTAGCTGAATTCAGATACTTCTCATGTATATAAAGTCAGTTTCTTCACTGAAGAAAACATCTCCTATTTAGCTGTTGTAAATACAGGGTAGTAGGAGTACTCACTAATGCTGACACCATGTTAGCACAGTAAGTCTAGCTGTTTGTGTTTCCTGGCAAACCTAAATAACGTTTCAGAAGACTGTTAGTTAACTTTTTTTTAAGGATGTGGTGGCAGAGATGAAGGAGCAGTTGACCAAGAGCCATATGTTATCGTAGATGGGAATGTACATCTGATTGGTTTGACACTAAAAACCTGAATCGCTTTTGGTTTTATCTTGTGTGTGCTCCAAAGACAGATGGTGTAATCATGTAAAATGGACACGTGCACTCTTGCAGAGAAAAACTGTCTGTCTAATTATTGGTGTGGATTTAGTTCAGTAGTGTAACTGGTGTATATCTACTTCCTACAGACTTAGTCTCTCCCAGAACTCCCCTTTCTCCTCCTGTTGCAGTAACTTCCCTACCCTGCCAAGCCAAGCAGGGCATCGCTGTTGTGGTGAAGGTGGGGCAGCAGCCCCTGGCCAGAGGGCTGCCCGCTGGCTGATGCTGGACAGCCTGGGCAGCAGCTGAGACCTAGCTGCCTTCTCCTCAGAGGCTCTGCTATTTTGGAACTCCTCATCTGGGTTAGTTCTTCACATTTGTGCGAGCGTAATTATCTTTGAGATTTCTAGGCCTTGGAACCAGGACGTGCCTTGCGCCGAATTTGTGAGTGGGGGCTGGATGGGTCTGTCTGCATAAGGCCGGGTTCCTGGGGAAAGCAAACTGGGAAAGCCAGGAACCTCGAACGTGCTTGAACCTGCAGAGGTTTGATTCCACCTGAGGTCCTTCCCAGGTGAAATGAAGCAGTTCAGTTAAACAGTCTCATAATAATACAAAATACAATAAAGCTGGTGTTTCTAAGTGCTGATTGAACTGACTGAAATAGCCATGTTCCAGAGCAAGCATGTCATTTTTCAGTTCAGTTGTTACCAGGCTTTCAGTTGGATTATTTTCCCCAAATTAAGAATTCCTTAAAGGAAGGCTTGAGCAGCGTGTGAGCAGACAGATATTATCCAGTGAACTTAAGACTATGTACTTTAGCATGTGCAAACAATCAACAGTATTTTAACAGTAGTAATAATGCTTTTTCTTCTGAAGAACAAACATATTGACACTTTTCCCAATGCGTGCCCTTTACGTGCAGTAGCTAACATTTCTAGGTGAGAAAATAAGTTCCGTCTGAGAAATAAATGCCAGCCATAAACTTAAACTTTGTCTCCAGTATGCAAATGGATTTCTTGTTGGAGTCTTTAATTAATGTCAATAGAAGATCTGTATGTGAGTGGCCAGTCAACTGCAAAGGAGAACTAGGAGTTTTATCCATGTATAATATATTATGGTGGGAACAAGACAGGCGTTAAGTATCATATTATCTTGAATTAGACCTAATGAAGTAAGTGACCGCTTCCCAAGCCATGGTAGTGGGCCCCTGAGTTTCGTATCTGAACTGCGGGGACAGAAGTGCGGGGTCCATGTATACTTCTCACAAAAGCAAGCCGATGGCAGCCCTTCTCGTGGAGAGACCACCTGTGAGAGCAACGCATGCGTGAATCTATTTGTATGTATCGGTTCCATCATGCACTGAGAGACTAGTTTTGAGGAAGTACTCGTATTGGATGCTCTTAGAAAATGACTCTATTAAACCAACATTATAAAAGAAAGGATCTGATTGTACAAGAACTGTACACTTCAGTGTATGTCCCTAGCTTTACATATAAACAGATCGGAGGAGAAAGTAACGCAAAGTGGACGCCCTCATAGGATAGTTGGTGCAAACGTCCCAGCCAAATGCAACATCAAATAGTTTCATTTTTCTTCCTTTAATTCTCACAGTAGAACCAGTAGGATATATTAGTGTTTCTTGCCCTCCCTACCATACTGGAGATCCACCAGAGAAATGCAGTGTTAAAACGATTCCAGGGTGTCTCTGTCCTCCTTCCCTGGGTAAACCACGTATAAAACATGAACTCTGCAAAAAGCTGCTGTGGAAGAATTTCTGTGTCAGCCAGGGTTCAGTTCCCTCCAGTAGAATTCGTTTTGTTTTCTAACCTTTATTAAAATGAGTTTTAAAATTGGCTACGTTGGTGTTCTTTGCCTTTACAGGACTCATGGTCAGTCTGACCTGCCCAGTGCTCAGAAGTACTTTACAGCCACTGGCTGCTCTCTGCACAGTTGTGCATCCCTTTCTGCACTACCGTCCCAGTGATTCCTCAGATGCGATAGGCAAATAGGTCGAACTCCAACTTAGAATTTCAGTTTCTCTGACTGCTTTTTTTTTTTGTGTTGCATCTTTGTTCTAGCAACTCTTCCAGAAGACCCAAAGGTGCATCAAAATTGTCTTGGCAGCTGTTAGCCAGCCTGTAAAATGTGCTGCAGCTTTAATGAGATCATATACATCTTAATATATCTATATAATTATATATATTATATAATATATATATATTTGCTAACTATTCACTCATTTGCCTTCTACCTCCCACAGAATTTCCACTTACACATATGGTGAGCACATAACTGTGGAGAAACGATCTCACCACCTGTTGTTTTAAAATAGCACAGATGCTTATTAATGGGCCTTCCATGATGCTGTTTATAGCACATGCTAAAACTCACTCAAAATACTGCGGATCATCTTGGTAAAGGATATTATTACTTCAGCACAGCCTCAGATTGGGTCCCGTTCAGCACCTCCGCTGGCCTGCTGGTTGTTGGTGGGTAGGAGAGGCAAGCATCCCAGCCGTGGGTGACTCCCGTCCCCGACGCCGTGCGGATGGCTGAGCTGCTCCAGGGACTGCAGAACGGACCAGCGCGCAGATCCTCAGCACTCACAGGTCTTCAGCTCCTTCGGGCCAAGGCTCAAAAGCAGCATTTTCACACTTCAAAGCCAGGGAAAACGAATAATAGCACAACTTGAGCCTTGATCAAGAGTGTCTCCTCGTGTTTTTTTTCCATGGAAAAGCCAGTTCTAAACTGACTGAACTAAATTTAAGTAAACAAATGTTCTGTCAGTTCCCTGCTTTCTTTGTCCAATCTAATAAGTGACTTGGAATCTCAGCTTTGTTTTCAAAGAATTTCTACAGTTCTGCCTAATACTTCTGGTCTGTAGCCCTCTATATTTGTCTTTGAGTTTATTTTTTCTTTGTCTAACCTGGTCAAAGTAGAAATTAGAAATGGGTTTCTACTTGGAAATCACCTGTCCTCAAGTGGACTAAGAAAAATTCATGTTGTTAGGTGGCAGTTCACTATCATTCTCACTTTACTGAAATGTGAATTTAAGAGGGCAATTGGGATAAACAGACTCTGCTACTTTCAGGCCTCCCAAGGGGCTTACCTGGGGCACAGAAGGTTTTTGATGTCTCCGTGTTGCTAGTGAATTCCAAGAAAGCACTATTATACATTGCAAAGAACATATTAAAAAAAAAAAAAAGGAATGAAAGATGTGTATTAAGTTTAGCAAAAACTCTTGGGAACTTAGGGTGAGTGTCTTTTGTGTGTAAGTGTGTGATTATTTTTTTAATTTTTTTTTAATGAAATACATATGGAGTTTCCCACCCCACCCCGTGGCGCATGACAGATGGCATTGGTTGGGTTTACTATAGCTAGTAAATTTAAAAAAAAAAAAGGTGTTCCCACTGGAACGGTGTCTGTCAGATGCCTGTTCAAACTGTATAGGATGGGCAAACCCCTCTTCTTATTCAGAAAAGCTGTGTGGCATGTCACTGTAGAGCTCGCCTGTAAGAATATACACCTGCTATTGAAATCAGACCACTGGCAGAATTGCAGTGAAGAACTCTTACAGCTGTAATGCATGAATTAACGGCAGAAATCCTGTGGGGGTGCAGCCCCCGGTGCTCGGCACTCGCCGTCCCCGGGGAGCAGGAGGTGGTGTCTGCGCGGGGGCAGCGGGCGCTGTGGCCTCGCTGAGAGCACCTGCTTGAGCCCAGTTACAGTCCCCGTTCCCACTGCGTCCCTTGGCAGTCACACCATTCGGTGCATGTGGAGTGGAAGGAAGTCAATCTCTTTGTTTTGCCTTAAAATTTGTTGCCTAATGTTTCATTGGGGGCCCTTTTAGGTGTCATGATGTGAGAGGAGTTAAACAATTGTTACCTTTTCAGCTTCTGACAAGTCGTGATTTCATGGATCTCTCACATTCCCTTTTTCCTCAAGAACAGAGCCGTCCTGGTCTATTTACTCTTCCTGCATATATACACTCTGTTTCATACCTGATTCAGTCTTTGTCGCTTTGTCGCTTTTTTATATGCTTCCTACAAATTTATTTCTGATGTGCAATGGTCAGAACTTCTGGAGCTCCGTTTAGTAGCATGAAAACATCTATTTCTGTTCCATTCCTTTCTCAGTTTCTTTACTATGTGTGGTTTTTTCCCAGTTACTAATTACATGTTTCACTTGGGCTATCTCTTGTATCATCTTGTGTCAGGTTCGTTTTCATTGTAGGATCAGAACAATGATATGTTTGCAGTGGGACTGGGAGGAACTGCTGCCATTAGCAGGAGACAGAAGAGCTGGTAGCTGGATAGCAAGATGTGTATTTTAGATGTAAGAAAGAACAAACTCTAGTATTTAGCTTTATAGAGCAAGAGAGATTCAGCCGTAAACCCTTCCTTTGTTTTGTGTTTTAAAACAGTGGGATGATGGCAGCTTTGCTGGTTTGGGCTAATGGTTGTGAGCTCAGACACTGCAAGCAGAAAATTAAAAATTTGTTAATGCATGTAAGAATTGGAGCATGTGAAAATACTTCAGACTCTGAAAACTAGGCATAATGTGAAATACTTTATTTCTAGGTTGTTGGTTTTTTTTCAATAGACCACTGCGTTTTGAGTAACCGTTCTTTGTAAGGTCTCCTGGAGTCACGGCGCGGTAAGAGATGGGAATGGGGTGTGTGGGAACCCGGAGCTGTGGGACTGGAGAACGGAGTGCAGCCTAGGGAAGCCACAGCTTTCTGCCGGTGAAGGAGGCCCTTTCTGCCATGTGTGTGTTTACACACCCGCTGCTAATCTTTACATTTAGTTCTTGGACAAACACCAAGACCTTTTCCGGGCAGAATGTACACCCCGGGCAGGGGGTGCTGTAAGTTACCCCTGTCAGCCAGACGCCTCAGCGCTTTGTGTGACGTGTGTCTGCCTGCAGGAGTTCAGGTGCTGATGTTGGACGGCAGCTGTAATAGTGTAGGGCAGTAAAGAACTGTGTAATGCCAATTTCAGCCACTCCGAGTGACTGTGCAAAACCAATGCCACCACTGTTCTGTGTCCTTCTAGAGGGTACTCTTTGTATCGGTACCTCAGGTGGTACTACTAGGGCCTGGCGGGGGCAATGGCAATGATCTCTTTAATTTTACAAAAGCAAAACCACCAATAAATGGTAAAAACCAGGTGCAAAGCCTTTGCCTGTCTGCAGCACACACACAGGGCATCCCCAGAACGAATACAGTGAGACCGGGTATTTATAGCAGACAACCACGAGAGCCCTACAGCCGCAGGAACACAGGTACTGTGTCAGAGATGTAAGCCTGTACCCTCACCCCCTCACTGATGCTTTAGTGTTCCTTAGGTGTCATGGAACAATAGGCTTCTAATGTACAGAAAGCTCGTAATGGGGAGTGATTTCATGAGCACACAAGGAAGGAATTGCATGACAATATCTTGCACGGGATGATGCATTAGCTAACTGTCCTTCTGAAGGCACATACTTCTCAGTTGTACGCTCTGCCCATCTCTGTAATTGCTCTGCAGACCAACGAGCGAGAGGAAGTATTTCTGTTACCCTCTTTTTCTCAGCTACTGGGGAAATGTATTATTTATGTAGTACCTTTCATCGTGGAAGCACTTCCATCTCCAGTGACAACATTTGCAAGTAGGGGATGAAAGCTGTTATTTAAACATTGTTTTCCCACAATTGTGTTGCTGATAAGACTGCGGATCAGGGAGTGAGTTATGCTAATCTCCAGAAAAGGTACTGATTCCTGATGACTGCTGCAGCACACTCAACCGTGCTGTTTCCTTCCAAGCAGAAAATTCTCTTTCCTATCACTTTTGTGCCTCATAGAAGCAATTTTTGAAGGCCATTCATCCGTTACGGACTGCAGCTCTGCTTCTTAAGCAGTGTTTCTAGTGGGACCACACACTATGCAAATGCATTCTATGTAAGTTTATTGGATTCTCCAAGTGCAGTCTCTGTTACCATTTTTGTTCCTCCTCCTCCTCCTCCTCCTCCTCCTCCTCTAGCTGCCGTGCTCTGGCCAAGCCAGGCACCCAGACTCATTTTGCAAGCTAAGCTTTTTTTACTGAATTTTGTTAAGAAGTAAAATTTTTGAGTTTATGGTTGGGTCTGTCTTGCTGGCCAAGTATTTTATAAATATGTGTTCTTCACTGCTCTCTCATACGTTTATTTGGAGATGAACAGATTGCAGACCTTAAATGCCTGTGACATCCTAAGTGAGCTACAAGGGAGAACTGCAGAAAGAAGAGGACTTTAGCAGTGTTCTGGGCTCAGCAACTCTCCTCTAAGGGCTGCTCTTCACCATCTTCCTTCATAATTCTGTCCTTGTATGAATTCTGGTGACAACTGTGGGGTTTTGGGGGTGGTTTTTTTGTATGGAACAGGTACCAGCGGGCTCAGAGTTGCTGTCTGTGCTTTACACTCAGCAGTGCCCGTGAGTACTGCTGAGCGCCAGAACAGTTTCATATACAGCTGGTGAATGTTGTCAAGGATTTGGGTACGTTTTTGGCTTGTTTCAACTTGTTCTTCCAAACGAGTCCAAAACTTGGTCTGGGAATTGGTGTGGCTTAGGAGCCATTTCCCAGTAGGTAATTTGAATGTTGTTTAGAAAATGAATTATCCTATTAGAAGTCTTGTAGTTTACCCGACTTCCCCTTGGTGTGGTTGCTGTTGAGGCAGGGCAGATTTTCAGCTAATTTGTCTGGGGTTTCTCTGTTCAGACTGAAAACAGTAGCAGCTTTCCATGCGTCTTGGGAGGTCTGTCTTTCAACTGGTGTTCCTTCTGTCACACTCTTCTTGAACACTTGATCAGGGCTGCTGTTTTTTCCGTTGGAAAAATTTCAGTTCTCTGTGTCCCTTTCCGACGTATTCTTGCTCTGCTCAGAGAGCAGTAATTCCAGTGCAGTGTTCTAATTTATGTCTATTCTCTGAACATATTTGGAGGCCTCGTCAAGGAAGGCAGATATACAGAAGTAATTTGGAGTACCATGGCTTTCATAGTAACAATTGTAGAGGCTTTCAATAGCTTTATTCTCTACATGTGTTAATTTTGTGTTAAGGCGTGATGTGAAAATCCAAGAAAAGTCACGGTTTAGCACCTCCGTTTTCTTGATTCTCTCCATGTAGTGGTAATTTATAAAAGTAAATTACCATTCTGATAACAGTGGCCAGGATACTGGACTTTTCAGCAAGGGTTGTCTATCTTAAGACATTCCTGTATGTGGAAGGACAGGCTGGAAAGGATAGCATAAATAGGAGTTAACTGTCACCAGAAGCATGGGAGCATGGATCTAGTGAGGGTCTTTCTGGGTAAGTCAAATATAGGACGTAAAACTAATTATTTGTATACACTAATGTCGATGTGTCAGTTGTTTGTTCCATGGTTGAGTCTTTCCCTCCTCCTCAAGTGCCTTCTCTGTGGAACTAGTGAGGGTGAGACCCAACATGAAGGAAGAAGTAGTTCCTTTTATAAACATTCCTAGTAGCAAAATGTGAGTAACCAAAAGTAAAGGTGGCTGTGAGCTCTGCTCTCTGAGCTCTACTCTCAACTTTTCCTCTCCTTTTTCGTTGTTGTTTTATTTTTCCTGCATTTGTATGCATTGGGGTGGTAGTCAGGTGCTTCTATCATACAGTTTAGGCATAAAGACTTCTTACAAACTAAGGAAAAAAGGCTCCTGGGCTGGTTTGGTTTTTTTTGGTTTTTTTCTTTTGGGTTCCTACCTTTCTTTCCAACTAACCAGCTGATTTAAAGCTAAAAATCTTACACTTGGCATGGGGGCTGCTTGTATTCAACCCAGCTCATGTAACATAATAAATGAGAAAGTATTCAGGGAAGCATGAAAAGATTCAGTAGGATTAAAAAGCAAAGCATAAGGGTTTTTTCCATGCAGGAACAGCCTTTGAAAGCTAAAAGCAAGCTAAAGAAGTGGCATTAATTGTGGGAAGTTAACATGGAAAATGGGAATCAGAAGAGAAGATTCTTCAAATCCTTTCAGCTACTGAGAGTGTGGAATCAGAGGTCTTTGTTCACAAGTGCATCCCCCTGTAATCAGCCCTCTGTGAAAAGGGTCTCTTTCTCCTGCTCGAGTGTGGCTTTAGACAGGTTTGAGGAGAATTGTTAGTTGTTGAAGGTGGCATGGGTGACATGGGAGAGTGAGGCGCAGCTGAAGTCAGTACCCATGTCTCCTGTAGATAAGGAGATAGCAAGGCCTTGCTGAGTGCTGGCTGGGCTGTTAGCTGGAAGGGCTACCTAGTCACAGTCTCATTCAGGTCATCTCCTTTCAAGCACTTAGCTGTTCCAAGCCCACCCAAAGCAGAGCAGAGATCACTTTCTCTTTGTGACTTCCCTTCCCTATGTACTTCAAGAGTTTCACCTGGAACTTCGTGAAAACACATTTTGGCTTTTTGCTTGGCTTCACCTGGGAAACCTGCACACAACTATCTGGCAATTACCAGTTACTCCCGAAGGGTCCTTTCTTGTCTTCTGAAAATCCCTTTGTCTCTGAACGCAAGAGGAATAAACCAAGACTGGAATGAGCTCTGAAATGTGGAGCTGAGTGGGTTGGCCGCAGCACACCTCCTTGGACTGGGCACAGTGTCCCTTCCATGGAGACTGGGATGGTGATGCAGAACATAGGAATGTCTAGGTCTCATCCTCACATTCAACCATCAAAGTCTGCAAAGTACTTTTGAAACATGCAACTTTAACAGAACCAGGATGTCTCTTTGGGTCTCCCAGACTGGCATGTTTTGCTGCTTTTTCCACAGGCAAGCTTTTTTGGCATTTCTTCTCCTCTCAAAATGAGAGAAGCTACTCTGCTGCCTGCACCGAGCAATACTGCAACCTTTTATTTGCTGGAGCAGCTCCAGCAGCGTCTGTCAGACAGTATGGCTTAGCCCTAGCTTTCTGATGAAAATACCTGTTTTGGCAAGTGATTTCTGTTTCCACAACTGCTTAGAAGGGGGTGTCCTTGGTGCTTTCTCGTTTATCTGAAGCAAAGTAGTACATGCACATGAGGCTTGTCTCAACCAGCAAACGCTCTCCCAGGTGCTTTGAGGGACCTAAACTGGCTTTACTTCAAATAACCCATGCCCGAAAGAAAGTAGTTTACCAAGTTGTCATTTGTGGTTTTTACTATTTGAAGTGCCTTTCTGACAATGTAATTCATCTAATAACTGAAATAACTTTGACTCCTTCCTCAAGTGTCTTAGAACACATAGGCAAGAAAGAAAAGTCTTCCTTGGAGACAAAAATTCTACAAGCCTTTGAAGTCCATTTATTTCTGTGGAACTTCCATGGCATCCTCTACTCTTCTAATGACATCTGTGACCAATTTGCGAGTCTGTTCCTGTGACTATATTTACTTAAGCTACCAAAAAGAGTGGAATTTTTGTCCCACATTTTTGCGTAAAACTTGCCCCCAAAGTAAAAAAAGTAGTGCCACCCAAATTCAAGTTAAACTGCCCACCATTCCTTCTTCCATGCTCCTGTACTTTTCACTTTGGTCTTTTGGAATAGCAAGGAAATTATAAGAGTCAAAAGAAAGCTAATATAAGGCCTTTTATCAAAAAGGATAAATAGAATTATTTGATTACCAAGGTCTATTGATCTGATATGACTCCCAGGCAAAACAGTAGAAAAAGTGATATTCTATTTACTTATAGTTTTGAAGGACAGGATTATAATTAGTGGAAATCACGGATGGTTAATGAAAAAAGATCCAGTCAAAGAGCCCTTGACATGCTGGCTTTATATATGTTGGAGGTTACAAGTCTGGCTAAAGGAGATAGGATTAATAGTACATTTTACTCTGTGAAAGCTGCAGTTGATGCAGTTTTGTGTCTGCCAGCCCAGCCCCCTGGTGTGTCCCCTGCCAGTGTTGCTGGCTAGGGGCAGCGGCCATGCGGGACAGCAGTGTGGTTCCGGCAGAAGAGGGGATGTGCTGATGCTGGTGTGGTACCCACTGAGCTCTTTCCTACCTGCCATACAGGTGTGATGTTCAGCGCTGCCCCAGGCTGAGAGCAGCTGCCTCTGGGCTCACTCTGAAAAGATGGGTTAGCTACAATGTGCTCAGAAGATGCCCACCAGTGTCTGTATGGTGACCAATATCTGGTTTTCCCTTTCTTGCTCAGTCTCTGCAATATCTGTGGATGTTCCTGTACCTTGCTCTCTCCTCCCTGACCTCCCCCCACACCAAGAAAGAAAAGTAAGAGGGAAGTTTTTCCTAAGGCAGAAGGTAGAAACAGGATTGAGAAGTGCTCTAATGGAGCTGTGGATATCTGGAGAGCTACATGATTTCGTGCAGCTGCCATGTTTTACCAGCGGAAAAATCTGTTTCCCTATTGCTAACTTGGACACACAAACATCCAGTCTTTCTCTCAAAAATAAAGACCTGTATGACTGATGCTTTTTTGGCTGTTTATGTACAGTGCATCTGTCTTCATGTTTATTGCAAGTTTGTGTATTACATCAACCAAAAAGATCGCTATGTTGCTGGAAAGCTATGAAACTGTTGAAACACTGAATTGGGGCATTTCTGCTTCTTTCCATGTGACTCATTGCTTTGCCTCATTTAATTGTTTTACACCTCATTAATTCCTTGTAATTACCTTGTGTATCTTGGTTCTTTCTACTTTGTTTGTACTGGACAATATGAACTGTTTTTTTATTTGTCCTTTTGCATTTTGAACTTTTGGTACAGACTGTTCTCCTTTATAGCTTCTCCTTCCATCTACAGCAGGGCAGAATTCTTCCAGACAGCCAGCGTGTTGCCTAAAAACCAAGGGGGTGCTGGATGTCCCATTATCCTCCTGCTTCTCTTACAGTAGCTGTAACGAAGACTTGCCCGCCGTGCAGACAGAAGGCTCCCGGCTGTGCCATATGCGTGTTACCTGGTAGCCTGAGGAGAACCTCTGCTGTAAGTTGCAGTCAGAGGATGCTGACTGGGTCTTTCAAATTAATTATTGAAAATGGCATGAGAAACACAACATGAAGAAATTGAAAAAAAAAAAAGTCACCAATTATAACGAAGATCTTTTGATGAGACTCTGAGAAGCAGCTTTTAAAAATATCAAACCACTCCAAAACAACCCTCTCCACCCTCAACTTACAGACTCGGTGTTTTCTGGTGCCATGGCTAGAACTGCCTGTGAGTCGCCTTTGTAGAATCCTTTGCCTTTTCCAGCTCACCCTGTTCCAGTACCCCTCCTGATGCTGTGAGGCTCCTCTCCGAGGACAGGTACGAAGCTCAGCTCTGTACCCTGGACCGTATGTCTGAGTGATGGCTTCAGACTATATACATCTATGGCTTTTTTCCCTAGCTGCTCCTACAAACTCGTATTTTAAAAACAAGCTCACTCAAAGGCTCTAACGACTCATAATTGCAATACACCAATGAGGAAACCTCACTGCAAAAAGGCATCCTGAGGTAGTTTTTTTACAAATGCTGCTAACAGATGGGAATTCTTACTACTTTTTTATTTTACTACTTCAAAACCTGATTTTAAAAGAAGATCTCATTCCGATGCCTGCTTGCCCTGTGTATTTCCAGGCTTTCTCTTGTGTGGCAGTCTGAGGGAGCTGACTGTGCCCCCTCCTGCGGCTGCCCAAAACCTTCCTTAGAGTAGATGGTTAGTGCAGCACACGTAGCAGCAGTTCTCCTGCAGCTATCATCAAGCTCAAGGCCAAAGAATGTGTGTTCTTGCATATTTAGAAGTTAAATATGCAAATCCTCATCTTCTCTTGAGAAATTAAATATTTTTGACTGTATGGGTAGAATCTGAGAATTCAACCAGTGAAAATGCTCCAGTCGAGTTAATTAAAGCTGGTATCCTGAGAACGCTTTGCATTAATTTTGTATCAGATTATACTTCTACTTTCTGCAACCTTAATTAATCAAATCTTAATGGTTACTCAATCTGTAGTACTGTTCTGGGTTTAAAAAATATCCAGAGGCATGTTCCTAATTGAATATTGGGATTTGGGGAGGGGATGAGTAGATGTTGGTCCCTTTTTCCAGAGGGGAAATAGACTCTGGCATCTGAGCAGGTGGAAGAGGAAGAAGCAAAGGGCGGGCTGTCCTTCAGGACAAGGGGTGGCAGCAGGAGGCATACAGCAAAGTAATTAACAGGTCTTTCTCCAGAAGAGAAGGTTGCCCTTACTGTGCCTAATTACACAGCCGGTAATTGAGAACATGCAGCCTTGCTGTGCCCAGTTGGTGCAGGCAGCTTGCCCGAGGCCCGCGGGCAGGTATCTCTGTAGTCTGGGAGCAGGGGTTGCCTTGGGCAGAGCTAGAGCTCGCATCCTTTGGGATTAGTGCTGTAAATGAATGGCTCTGGCCTGTAATGTGGCTGGTTTGAATTGTATCGGGATACAAAGGAGGATCAGCTTGGGTCTGAACCTGGGCTGTTACCCTCCAGCAAGCAGAGAGAGGAAATCGGATTTTATAAACTCTGTGCAGAGGTGCAATTAAAAGGAAAATATCTAGTTAATTCTGTTAACTAGCAGGTCTAGAATAGGCCGAGATGGAGTTGCATGTGTAAGTTGAGGGCTGTATTTCACCTATGGCATGGTGATAGTGACAGCTTTTTAATGTCGCTAATCATGTATTAAACAATGTTTCTGTCAAACAGTACTCTTTGCTTCTACAGTGCTTTTAACGAGGCTGGGCTCTTGAGCCAAGAAAATGTCTGGGGACTACATTTACCTTTTAGGAGACTGAATTCAAGACTGGAATCCTTCCTATTTTACATCTAGAGCTGCTGGCCAGACTCCTCCCGTGTGCATACCATCCATCTCACCTGTGACTGCTGATGAGCTGGGAACTGGGACTCTCACCCTAAACTCATCACGGTCCCTTGGACCCGTGGGTGCAAAAGGGGTATCGATGTCCCAGTTCAGAGTTCAGTGGGCGCTGTGGAAGCCCCTGAGGCCGGAGCACATGGTGTACGAGCAGGGCTGAGGAATGGGGGTTATTCAGTCTGGAGAGGACGCTATGAGGAGATGTAGCTGCACTAGCCAAGGAGGGGTTACAGAGATGATGTAGACTTTTCTTGGAGGTGTACAACAAAGGGTAGGGGGCAATGGTCACAAGTTGCAATGACAGAAATTCCAAACACATGAAAGGAAAATCTTTCGCTGCAAGAATGGTATAGCATCGGTACAGGTTCTCCAAAGTGGCTGGGGAACTTACATCTGTGGAGATACTCAAAATTCATCGGGAGTGCCTGAGCAACCAGACCGAAGTTTGGAGTTAGCCTGGCTTTGAGCAAGCAGTTGTTCAACTTGATGGCCTCCAGACATCCCTTCCAGCCAGAGCTTTTCTATCATTCAGAGAGATGTCTTGGTCTCCTGGGTGTGCCTCTGCAGACCTGTCAGTCCTGACTCAGGGGCTGAGTCTAACTTACTATTTTCTGTGTGGGGATAGGGAAGAATAGTCTCAGTGCTCATCTTCCATATAATAATAACATCATGTTCTCATAGCCTGAGGACAGAGTATTCTCACCTTCAAGAAACTTGAACCCACGTGCAAGCAGAGGACAGAACCCCCAGTATAAACCGGTCAAAACTGGTTTGTGTACAAGCACAACTGCTTCCCTTCTGGTCCTGTGCTTTTGCAGACGAGAGGGTGCCTGACTCCAGTCTTATCATTTGTGCTGAAAAACAAGCAGCCTCCGCTTCTGGATCATGCTCCTTAGATTATTGTTGTTGTTTCTAATTGACTCTGGAGTAAAATACATGAGAGGTTCTGGAAGTCCTTCTGGCTCTAGGTATTATGCACAAGACAGGTTTTTCTGTCACTCAGAAAAGTTTTTTCACAGGAATTATTATTTCCCAGGAATAAGCTGGTCTAAGATTATGCTAGAGGCAGGGTTTCAGCTGGACCTGCCCCACAGGAGGTGTCCAAACGCAGCAGAACAACACTCCAGTGCCAGGATGGTGTGGTCCTCAAACTTCTGCCTGAGGAACAGAGCTCTGGCAAGCTGGGGTTCCTAGTCTGTGAGACATGGCCACAGTGGTCCTTGTGAAGAGATCGCTTCTGTTTTCCTTCCACTCCCACACCGAGTGAAAGTCTCACTGGCACAATGAGACACAAACTAAATAAGCAATTCCATATTTAGGTGTTAATGAGCTTGTCATTGTTTAATGTACCTCTGTACAGAAAAACACAGATCTGTGACACTGCAAACTAAACTTATCTTTCCATCACATCCACCCACACAGAAGATACTCAAGAAAAGCTCCATCACATGCTGAAATCTGTGAAAGTTAAAGCAACCCCGGGAGGTAAATGAATTTAAATGAATAACTGCGCTTCATACAAACGGCACTGGTGTGGGACAAGAAACAACAGAAATCAGGCAAAGAGGGGAGAAGTTCATGACTTCTGTTGGGGCTTTTTTTTATTGTGTTGAGTTTTTTTTATTGTGAGAGTTGCCAATGCTGTTCTAGGAGACCTTGCAGCTTCGTCTGCTGAAGTGGGTTCACTTTCAACACTTGGCCAAAGTCTTTCTGCAGAGGCCTTGTTAGGGACAGCTACTGGCAAATGCTTGTTCTGGGTAGAGGAAACACTTTTTTTTTTTTCCTAAGAATCAGAAAAGAAGATGTATTTGCCAGTATTGTTCCTGGTGAAATGATCACTTTATATAGAGCACAGGTTATTTTGTCCAGTTGTCCTGCACCATTATAGTTTATACTTTGCTTTCACCTATTTATAATTCTTGCTTTCTTATAACAAAACTAGCATAGGATTATAGCTATAAAATTCTGTGCTGATCTATTTGGGTTAACTATGATCAACACAGTATTTTTGAGGCTTTTTCCCAACAAATAGAAATAGCCTTGCAACAGGCATGGGTTTGTCTCTGGGCGTTTTAAGGAAAAAAATACTCAGCCTTATAATAGTACATTAAGAGTAATTTTTTTAATGAAGCACGTGAGCTGACTTAAAGCTACTTATTCTTGTAGTGTGCCTTCTCAGTCCTGTGCTAAGGAAGAACCTTCTCTCTCTCTGGTGTCAGGCGGGGATCTGTCTCGAGCTCCTCTGCCCCCTTGTTGGGTTAGAGTGCCCAGCATTGACAGGAATGCAGGAGAAAGAGCCTAATGGGAAGCTGAACAGAGCAAAAATTGTCTGAGTGGTAAGGTTTAGCTCTGAGATACTTGATTCCTGCTGTTGAGGCATCTGGAAGACATAATGCTGTGCAGCTTCATGAAACCTTTATGCGGTAGCACTGAAGCTCCCTGCAGTATTTGATTACATGCTTAATAATTAGGCTGAACCAGTTTGCCCTTGTTGGCAACCTAATCACCATCTGTGCTTAATCAAGTTAGAGGTGCTGCTTTGTGGTGGTGAGCTTGTCTGGTTTTGGAGGGGTTTTGTGGTGGTCTTTTTGGTTTTGTTTCTTTTTCTTAAACTACCACTTAACTGGAAAGTCCACTGGAGGCGTTTCAAGGGAGCTTGGCTGAGTGAGAACCGTTTGCCTGGTGCCATGTGTGCAGAGTGGGACCGGTGGGGTGGTTGGTTTTTAAAACTAAACAACCCCCCTTCTTTCTGCTTGTATCCCTAAAGTGAATATGGTCCCTGCCTGTTTCTGTCATGAGGATGGCATAGCTTTTCATTTTAGTCCTGTCTTCAAATAATACCCTCTTCCAGTTGTCAGACTCTGAGAATCTGCACGCCTTTGCATGCTTTGTGCAGTCCAGTTGTATGGGTTTTTTTAAGAAAAGAAAAGAAAAAATCATTCTGTATTTATTATTTCGTGGGGAAAAATTGATTAAGTTTAGTTTTGCTTTCTGTTGAACCCAATAGCTTTGGTAGCCTCCTAAATGGTATAGGAAGGTATGCCATACAGGAGAATAATTTACTTAAAAATAGCTGTAATGGACCCAAGAATCCCCACGTGATCCGGGGAAGGAGTTGTCCAGTGCGATCAGCCTTCCAGGTGCTTCAGTATTTTTTTTTTCCTTTGTTTTGCATGTAAAAGTTTAATAATTAACAATTGAATTAAATCTGTAACATTTTCATTGATTTCAATATTTGAGTAGTAATACTTGAATAATCCCTGTAGGGGGTTAAGCAAGAAGAGTAGCAAAATAAAAAAGGGGGAAAATATTGCTTGATTCTGGAAGTCACACTTAAAGATATTCCTGGCAAAGTGTTAAGGAGCAAATTGCTTGGAGAAGGAGCGTTTTGGGAAGAAAGATTTAAAAGAGGAAGACCCTGAGGCTGAGCAGGGTATACTTAATGTCTCTCTCATCTGAATGTTATTTCACTTGGACTGTGAAATGAAGGCACGTCTCATCTCTCCATGTTTAGTTCAGCTCTGATTTCACTGAAGTCTGTGATGGGAACAAACACGGGCTGTTATCTGTCACACAAACATCAGCACAATTTGTCTGAAAACACCAGGGCTGTGTCTGTTGAACCACGCGGAGACCGTAGGCACAAAGTAGCAATGGAAAACTTTGTTCAAGGAAAGGGTAGAAAGGATCATTTTTGGTGGTTGGGATGGCAAATTTTGAAGCCATGACACTAAAAGTTAAAACTTCCTGCAGTGTTGCCTGTGAAGCACATGTTCGATGAAGACTTTAGCCCAGTGCAAACAGTCCTGTTAGAAAATGCAGACATTAATTGCTGAGTAGTAGAAAGAAAAATGTCTTTTCTTCCCTACACACCCCCCTTTCTTCCCTGAATGTTTGGGTTTTTTTTTTTCCCAGTATGGGTGAATTTGTGACTCGCCTGAAATGGAAGTGGTTTTTTCATCAACTTCAGGTCTTGAAGTTTGCACCATATCTTCAGATTTCACAGGGGTGTCCTTCATTTCAACAGCCCATGAAGTCACATTTTCAGCAGTGAGAAGATGGGTTCGCTAGTTTATTTCACTCCTTATTCCAAGACACTTTTAAAAAAGTTTGGTTCTTACTAATTTCTGAAGCATCAGGTCCTTTGTAGTATCTGGTGTTGGTCATCTGAAACTGAAAGTAGGAGTCTCTACAGACTGTGCTCACTCACCCCAATCTGCCGTGTCCCTTGCACATGGGACAGCGTCCTCTTTTTACCTGGCATTCTTGTGGAGCAAGAATGTTTTAGACAACCTAATCAATGCTTCAAGTTAACCTACAAGCAAATGTGTCACCTCTTGCAGCGTGCTTGCAGCTTTGATGCTTCTTGGTCTTCTGAGAGGCATTGATTCAGCTGAACAATGGAGTGGGGTCTGGAGAAAACTTGGAATTGTGTTTCTATAGTGAATGCTTTCTTGGAAGTAACCTAAAGGCTTGAAAATCCAGTATATACTCTTTCTCTACCCTTATTGGTACAGAAACCTAAAAATGTCAAAGCTAATCTCATATTTAAGTTATTTAAAATAAGAGAGAAAAGATTCCTCGTCCTCTCTTGCGTAAACCAAGGACTTTAGTCTTGGGGAAAACCACTCTGCTTCTGGTGTCTATAAACACCATGGCAACAATGAATCATGATCTTGTAGAGCGCTGGGATTTTCTTGGTCTCTGAGGGCACGGACTGGCAAGTAGAGAACGTCTACTCTCTCTTAGGGTATTAGTGTACTTGCCACGTGGCTTGGGAAGGGACTGCCTCCTGCCAGCAGTGAGACACCAGGAGGTGAGATGGGTGAGATCATCGCCTGCCTCTGGTGTCCCAGCCTGAAGTGACAGGCCCAGTCTCAGCAGTTAGAGAAGTTGGAGGCAGACACTGGAAAGCACAGCAAGTGCTTCTCATGGCGATTTATATCCACTAGTACTTAGGACAGGGAGTGGGAGAGCATCTGGGGGGGGCACCTGGTAGTCAGCCAAGGTCAGCCCACCCCAGATGGGGCTCTGCAGCTAATTATTGTAGGTACTAAAAAATAATATTTTAAAATAGACAAACATTTGGAATATGAGGCAGTTCATGTACAGCTTACACAAAATCTACTAGGCTCACACAGACTCTACTGGTAAGTCCATCTAGATGTAAGTACTTGTGCCAATGGAATGAGTATTTGCCAATCCCTGTTTCGGCAGGTACATCTAGGTATATTTACGTGGATAGATGAGCTCATTTTCAAAGTTCCCTGAACACTCAAAACTGCTGTGTAGGAAACATTCCTGGTATCTACAATTTTCTCTGATGTTATGGTCCTTCCCACATTCATCTAAGTCCAAAGGTGACAGTTCTGGAGGCTCACAGGTAGTTGTCAGCATCCCAAGGCCTTTGCCAAGAGGAATAATGGCCGTAGAGGAGGTGTCTTCCTCCCCTTTGTTAGGACGTGCTTGATGTTGATTGCTTCTTCCTGCTCAGTCTTAGAGTCCACTTGGGTTTATTTTTATGCACTTTCTTACCATGGTCTTCGTATGTCTCTTCTGTTCATTGCTTCTCAATTACTCAATTCTTTCATTCTCTTTATTTCTAAAGTTTAGTTATTACTAAAACTAAACCTTACTGTAGATTTGGAGAAACATCTTTTATACAGTTATCTTCTTCCTCTTTGAAGTCTTACCTGCAGCTGCCTTTTATGGAGAAAATGATATCCAGAAGCTCACATCTGTGGGTGATTCTTACTCTTTAAGCGTTTTTTTTTCCCTTTCTGGGGGTTTCAGGAATGGAGGTCTTAGGGAATACTCTGCCCACGTAGGCACTCCCACTGTAAGCAGAGAGCTGGGGCTTCCCTTCGCTGCCAGCAGGGGAAAGGAGTAGAAGGGACTGGGGGCTCTGCCTGGCCCCTCGGGGCTCAGGTCAAGCGTGGCCCTACTGGTGGGGTCTCACAAGAGGAATGCCCCTTGGGAACTGGGCACAGCAGTTAGGGCTTTGGGAAGCTCCTCTCTCTGTTCATACCTGCGTGGTTATGCTCGTACCCAGAGAACACGGCTTGTACTTGATTGCATTTTGATTTTACGTGTGTAGGAAGGACTGTACGTTCAGCTGAGTCTTGGGCTCTTCACCCGTTTGTCAGTGCTCACAGCTGCTGTGAGAGCTGTGACTAGAGCGAAGAGCCTGGGCTGCAGGAGATGGGGGAGTCTGGTTGGGTGACTTTTCCTGGCATGGGTATAAAATGTGACTGTGCGTTTGGAATAGGCATCTCTTGAAGTGATGGAGCAATTGGTTATGGTTGGCTGAAACCAAGGAGCTCTGCCAGAGGAAATGCTACTGTCTTTACATGTTCCACCACCCCTCTCGTAAGTGGTCTTAGGGAAGATAGGAATGGAAAGATAGCCTGTTATCTTCCTCTATTTAGCCCTTTCTTTTAGAGGAATAATTCAGACATTAGAGGGGTAAGAATTAGGTATTTGAGCTTTAGTTTGGCTTGAAATTGGGGATTCGAAGCTGTAGCTTGCGCTGATGTTAAGTAGCTGAGGTGTGCAGGGCCTGGGTTGCTGCTGGTTATCATATTCCTCAGGGTCCCTGGGTCTGCAGCTAGAAACGTGTCTTAAAGCTGGCTTGAACACATTGTGTAATGCAGCACAACCGCTAATTAAATAGCGGTATATGCAAGCCATTTTGTAGTTTCCATCTGGTACCAGCACATGGACACTTGACAGCATTGCCAAGTGCAGATTGGAGAGCAGACAGCTCTCCAAAGTGCAGATTATTCAATCCCAAGTGTCCAGAATGATCCTAGGTCACAAAAGATTATTCAGGAAGAAGGGTTGATGTTTGTTTTGCTTTTTTCCTCTTTGCTTAATTAGTTTCTTTTTTAAATGTGGATGTGCAAAAGAAGTGGGTAAGGTTCCTGTCTTCAAACTGACAGCAAACACGAAGGCTTTCTTTTCTTTCTCATATGTTAGAAATTATTTGACCTCTGCGTGCTGGCAGCCCAGAGAGCCAACCCCATCCTGGGCTGCATCAAGAGAAGTGTGTCCAGCAGGTCCCAGGAGGTGATTGTACCCCACTACTCTGCACTCATGAGACCCCACCTGGAGTGCTGTGTCCAGCTCTGGAGTCCTCAACACAGGAAGGACATGGACCTGTTGGGACGGGTCCAGCGGAGGGCCACGAGGATGATCAGAGGGATGGAGCACCTCTTCTATGAGGACAGGCTGAGAGAGCTGGGGTTGTTCAGCCTGGAGAAGAGAAGGCTCCGGGGTGACCTTATAACAGCCT
>JAOXNO010000013.1:128755773-128780804 GCA_028565335.1 Limnodromus scolopaceus
AGTGCCCACTGCCTGCTCATGTCCAGCTTCTTGTCCATCAGCACCCCCAAGTCCCTTTCCTCAGGGCTGCTTTCTAATACCTCGTCGCCCAGTCTGTACTGATGGTGAGGATTGTTCCGGCCCAGGTACATAACCTTCCACTTGCTCTTGTTGAACCTCATGAGGTTCACCTGGGCCCACCTCTGTCCAGGTCTCTCTGGATGACATCTTGTCCCTCAGGTGTATCGACAACACCACACAGCTTGGTGTTATCTGCAAACTTGCTGATGGTGCACTCCATCCCTCTGTCTACATCGTTGATAAAAATGTTAAACAGTACCAGTCCCAGCACGGACCCTTGAGGGATGCCACTTGTCACTGCTCTCCGTCTGGACTTAAAACCATTGAGTACTACCCTCTGGATGCGACCATCTAGCCAATTCCTTATCCACTGAACAGTCCACCCATCAAATCCATATCTCTCCAGTTTGTCAAGCAGGATGTCATGGGGGACTGTGTCAAAGGCCTTACAGAAATCCAGATAGATCACATCCATAGGTCATCCCTTATCTAGTGACATAGTGGCCTTCTATGATGGAGTGACTAGGTTAGTCAGGCAGGACCTGCCCCTAGTAAAGCCATGTTGGCTGTCCTGAATCACCTCCCTGTCCTCCATGTGCCCAAGCATGGCATCTAGAAGGATCTGTTCCATGATCTTCCCAGGCACAGAGGTGGGGCTGACAGGTCGGTAGTTCCCAGTGAAATAGAAATAAAGACAAACAACAACTAAGATTTATTTTTATTACTTATAAATATATGGCTTTTACATACCTCGCATCTTGCTGTGTGCTTGCCCTATCTTCTCCAGGTATCTCCCTCGCTGTGCCAGCGCAGGAGGCATGTCCTGGGTTTGGTAAGGAATAACACTGGGGTTTTGCCATCCTAGAGAGCTGCCAGAGCTTCCCAGGTGACCACTGCCTCATATTGCCACAATAACATCAGTGGTCTGTTACAAAGAACCAGTACAGTACTCCTGCTGGAAACCAGTCTAAAAAAAGCTTGTTTGCAAGGATTATTTCGGGAAGGGCTAAGTAGGCTGAGCTGTTGCCTGGTGACAGAGCCAGAGCCCTTCCCTGCAGCCTGCACATGGGGACGGGATGCAGAAAGGATGGGAACCTCCAGAGATGTAAGGCTGGGACTAAGGGGAAACCAAAGCGAAATGACAGGCGATATAAAACCTGAATTTATCGCCTGAGATATAATAAATGGAATTTCTTTTAAGTTGCAAAAGCTGAAATGCTGTCAGCCCCATTGTGCCTTTTTTGTGTAGCTTCTAGATAGTAATTAAAAGAACGGCAGAATGTCTGGTGGCTGGGAAAACTGATTCAAATGTAAAGTAGATGTTAAATGCCTGCCACAAGAAAAAAATTGCATGGAAAAGTTAATTTATTATTGATGAGCCAAAAAGTTGCCCAAATATGCCACGAATGAAATACAGATGAATGTATTGTGGCACAAAGAGGTTCCAATACTTGCACTGTTAAAAAGCTGCCTGTCTCACGTTCGCGGGTCGGCAGGCTGGCCCAGTGGTATTTATCTCGGCAAATACTGAAAAGGATGGTGTCATTGGGTAGACTCTTGGCAAGCTCCAAGTTTGCATGTGAAATGTGAGATCTTGGCAGAAGCAGATTATGCTACAGCAGTGCTGTTTTTGCAAGAGGTAATCTGATTTTAATCAAATCAAACACAGGAGCCAATAGTTAATATTTGGCAACATACAGTTGTGGACGATCTTGCTATCAAAAAAAGGCAGATCCCTTCCTTCCAGTGCTGTGTGTGCCGCTGCCCAGGAAGCAGCAGTGATAAGGTCCATCTCTTCTGTTGTGGATGCTGCAGCACACACGTCTGTGGTGAGTCCCCGGGTGTCACAGGGCAGTCACACGCAGAGGGCTGTTGCACCAGGGCCTCCTGAGATGGTACAGGGTACGGCAAATGCTGCATCTCCCTCGGAGCTTACAGCGTCCTAAAGGTGTGAGGAGAGTGCCTTGCAGGGGGACAGTTGTGTGTTAAGTACTAAGGAAGAGTTCAAGGATCGGTAAACGGTGGAGCATTGAGGTATTTTGAAGACTTGGTCACTAGAGCTCACGTTGCACTGAAACACTGAAGAACCCTAGCAGATAGGTCTGGAAGCAATCTTAGGGAAGTGCTGGTGCATCCTCCTGTCCCCACAGGATAACGAATAGCCTGAGTTTCAAGTGCTGTCACAATACTGTTACCTAGAGATTTCCTTCTTGCTGTTCTGCCCGCACACTTTCCCTTCGACGTGCCGTTGTTACCCACACGCTGCTGCTGGAGGTGCTGTAACCACATCCATCAGGTGGGCAGAAGGGCACAACGTGCAGGCTTCAGTCGGCTTGGGAAGGGGAGCAGTGTAATCGGAAGGATAACTCTGTTAAGCCAAATCTCTTGCACTGAGATAAGAAGAAAGAAGGTCTTCTAAGACAACCTCATCTATTGCAACTTCAGGGGAAAATGGGTATTATGATAGGAGTATTGCCTGGAAAATAAGTATGCACCGTAATTGTATTAGGTCTTGGTCTAGCAGTAGGTGGTGGAAATACTGTGCATTCCAAGGATGAAAAATTAAAATATTTAAGATGGAATCCTCTATAAAGAGGAAAGTGACATCTGTGTTCTTAGTAAATAGGATCTACGATGTTAAAAGCAGTCTTTCTGGTGATAGTAAATATAAGGATGCCATACAGAGAAGTAGTAGAAATATTGAGCAACTTTGCCTGGTGGGAGGTCCCTGCCCAGGGCAGGTGGTTGGAACTGGATGATCTTTAAGGTCCCTTCCAACCTAAACCATTCTGTGATTCTGCGATTGTTACACACCTGGCCAGATTATCTGTCTATTGGAAAATGTCTGAAGCTTTCCTTACTTCCCATGAAATGTCTTTTCAGTGATCCAAACCCCTCCCTCCAGTCCGTGGCCCTGTGTGAGGTCCTTGGGTCAGGTTAGCCCAGGGGCACCTCTTGGCAGAGCAGCCGGAGGGTCCTCTGCAGCGGGAGCTGCCTGTCTGGTTGTACGGGAGAAACTGGCTTCTCTAACTCAGCTCCGAGTTCTCTTTGGCAATTCCTGCTTCCTCCCCGTTCCCATCTGCTTTGTTTCTTTCCTGGTCGTGTTCTCTAGACAGAATGCTGTGTTGGATATGTCCCCACCTCAAATCTGATTCTTCACACCACGTTGTGGCTGTGCGGTTCCATGGCTCTAGCCCAGCCCATGGGTAGATGAGCCTGGGCAGCGCTGGCTCCTGCCTTCCAGCTGACCATGGCTTTACTGAACCGGTGAAGAGCAGGGCTCACCTCAGCCCTTACCCCAGCACAACAAAGCCATGGCTTACCAGATGGGGTGTACTTTCACGTCGAAGGGATGGTCTGGGTTTCTTGGCTTGTAACTGGCTAAAGATCATTAATCTTGGCAGTTTCATGGTTTGCTATTAGGAATTGCAGCAGCTATAATAAATTCCTTAGAGCTGCTGAGCCATTCCAGTCTGTAGCGCAGCTGCGTATTTCAGTCCTTAGACATGAATGGAGGTTGCCTTGTACCGTGGAGCTATTTCTTAAAAACCACAGCTGGTTCCCATTGAACTGGAGCAGTGCACAGCAATGTACTGCATGCTGTCTGTCTGCCACTTCTTGTGTGTTCTGCTTTCATTTCAATGGCAATTAAGTCTTTCTTCTTTTTATTTTTTTGCTTTGACCTCAAAAGCATTAGTGCTAGTAACGAAATATTGAGCAAGATGTGTATCTGCAGGGGAAAAAAAAGATAGATCTTACGTGGATAATAATTTTATAGATGCTGAATTGTGGACTGGAATCTTTTTAGGCCATCTAGAGTATGATTAATGTCACCCAACTCAACACATGGATAATGAAGATCTCTGCTCACCTTCTGACTTTTTTTTTTTCCTCTTCAGTAGGAAGAGATAAGCACAGTGAAGGTGCGAGCTGTATTCATTCTGAAACAGATCCTTCATATGGATCAGATGAATCACCTCATGTAGGTACCTACCTACGTATGTGTACACAGGCATTTAAAATTAGTCCAGCGAATCTCATTCTTAGCCGCTTCCACAGCATTAAGCTTCTGCCCAGAACTGGAAATCTGGATAGAAAATCCTTTATCTGAGTGAGTTCCACATTATGGCCTTTGCACTACTGACACAGCATGAGAGGGCTCACACTGGTCCGTGGGTAGATCACACAACTCTTTTGGTATCAGGTGAAAGTTGGCTAAACCTGTCATTTTTTCAGTTGAAAGTTGTCTATAAGGATTAGAAAGGCTTGCAGCAGCCTGGCCCAGAACCCAGGCAGACTGACTGCTGCGCATCCCTGTGCAGTGGGTTGTGCTCTCCGTCAGGGTGGTTTCCCCCCGTAAAGCCATACACAGGCTGGTGTACGTAGAGTGAATAGAGGAGCCATGGCTGCTGCAAAAACCGTCCCTGTAGTGCCTGTAACAAGTTCTCTAAAGAATAGACCTTGGAGACTCAGCTGTGTTGCCTGATGAGAAGCTTTCTGGTGAGGAGGTGCTGTAGCAATGGTTGGGTTGTCCATAGAGACTGTGGGCGCATCCTGAGAAGTGATGCTGTAACGGCCTCCTTCCCTTCAGGAGCCCAGAGGGCCATTCCCCGGCTGCAAGAGGTGCCCTTCTCCCAGGCACTGTCTGTTGGCCATCCAGTGTTCTCCTCAGGTGGGGAAGGGACTAGTGATAGTAGATGGCAGCTCGCCCGTTCCCATTCCCTGGTGTAGAGTCCCCGTGTGGATTACTGAAATGTTGGGATTTGTTTGCTGCGCGGGGGGTGGATTTCAAAATATCAAACCATTTCCTGTTATTTATAACTACTTCCTATAACCTCAGTAGCGGTCTGTGGGACTGACGGCTCCTGTACTGTATTCTCCCGTAGAGCCAGCGTCTCTGTAGTATTGCTTCGCTCATTATATTTGGGGGTTTATTTGCTGCTGTTATTTAACTGCCCAATTTATGGAATAGTGCAACATAAAGCTGAATCTGTACACTGAAATTAAGTGGTAGATGTGAGACCAAGTCCTTATGGTCACAGGCATCAGGAAATTTGCCTGAGAAAGAACATAGTAAGAATTTAACTATTTGGCTTTTAGTTCTGTAGATCTCTTTAGGTAAAATATAACTTAGATAAGGCAGAAGGAAAACCCATTAACTGTCTTGGTGAATGATCTCTTTGTATAGGTTACCAGCTGCAGGATATCCGACTTCATAGTGTTTTTTAATGCAGATTTAAAACAGCTTCTTCATTTTTTTTCTGGTTATTTCCTTTCATTGGCTTTCCAGAGTTAGTGCTATTTTCTTGCTCACCTCTGTCTGTGCAAAAGCAATCCTACTGTATAGCATGACAGATCCAGTCTCTTGTGGAAGAAGTGTACTTCTGTGAGATTGTCCCTCTGTTTCTGCTTCCAACACAGCAGCCCAAGCGCAAAGTGGGAATCTGTGTCCAGGTTCCTGGGGAACAGAGCTGTCTCCTCACTGGAAGGAGCCCTGTCTCTAGGCTAAGGCTGGATTTGGAACCAAAATTTATTTTAAAAGCATAATTATACACCTTCTCTAAAACAGACAAGCTATTAAATGACAAGTTATCTCTCTTTTTCTTTCTTTTTTTTTTTGTTCCCTCTTGAAAGCTGAATATAGATAATTATATTTAAATAATGTGCTGATCGTGATACAACATTTAGCAGCCAAAGCCTGGGAGGGTTTTATTTGAAAATCCCTTATTCTAGGCCATCATTAAGCATATCTGAAGGAAGAGGGGGATTAACCGCTGAAGGGTCATATACACACGCACACACATACACATGTGTATCTCTAGGGTCTCGGTGTCACACAGTGCTGGTTTGCCAGGAGCACGGCAGCTCCGTGTGCCAGCCCACAGCTTGTGCCTGATCCCACGGACAAGCCATGCCTCGGGTGCCCTTTCTTACTCTGTCTGCCTTTCAACATGGTAATAAATACAAATTAGTGAAGGGACTTTAAATGTGTCTGGGCTTCTTGTAGGTAGCTAGTCCCTTGGACGGGCTAAATTCAACA
The DNA here is from genome assembly GCA_028565335.1 of Limnodromus scolopaceus. Taxonomy (NCBI): domain Eukaryota; kingdom Metazoa; phylum Chordata; class Aves; order Charadriiformes; family Scolopacidae; genus Limnodromus; species Limnodromus scolopaceus. Next base: position 128,761,874 of record JAOXNO010000013.1, read on the forward strand.
GCCCTGGGTACTTCTAGACCTGAGCTGTACAGACAGAGGTATTTAATTCATGCTGGTGTGCCCCGTAACTCCTGCGTTTTCCCCTCCAGCCTCCCGAGAACAGCAGCTCCGTGAAGCACGTGCTTTCACTGGATGGTTATGGAATGCTGTCAGGTTGGGATTGCATTTGTGAAGCCATCGCCAACTTTTTAGGGATTTTTTTTAAAGGATTATTTCAATAAAACCAAAGTGCGTACAAGAAAAAAAAACAGTTGTAGAAATCTGACAGTTACCTTCAGAAACTTGGGGGATAAGATTTGTTATATATAGCATGGGGATGGAAAATTTAACACAATTGGGCTGTGGAGATCAAGAAGTATTCTGGGAACCTCCTGAAAACACAAACACTGATTCTTTCTGTACCTATTAAATGACACTGTTCTTGTCATCTTTCTTTTCTCCCCCTGTGTTCTCTGGATACCGGTTCTGCTCCTTATGGTGCTTACCCCTAACACCTCCACCGGCACGGGCTGCAGCTGTGTGTGAGCCAGAATGTGTCTCGGTACGCTGGCTAAAGCTCCGAGAGAGCGGCTCTGCCTGCCTACCTACCTACCTTCCTCAGCCTCCGCAGTTCTTTGAGGACCTTCAACTGATTTTCAGCACACCTTTCTTTGGGAGGAGGGAGTTGGAGGGGGAAGAGACACAAGTCCCAGCCACGTTTTATGGAAGAAGCTGAGGGCAGGAACCCTGCCGTGTGAAAACCCCTGGGGCTGTACTGCAAGCTCTAACCCATGATCGGGCAAAGTGACTCGGGGCGGGGGGGAGCCAAAGCAGAGCTGGGGGGCTTCAGATGGGACATACCTTGCAGCTGCCGAGGGAGCCATCCTGCACCAGCCGTGTGCTCACGGAAGGGCCTGCGTTGGTTGGAAGAAGTGAGGTGTGCAGCCTTGTTCCAGTCCCATGCCCTGTAGCAGAGTACGACCTTTGCTGCAACTCAAAAATAAATAAAAAAAATTTAAAAATACTAGAACTAGTGGGACTGTGACCACAATCTTTAATGCAGGAATGTCTATTAATGCAATTAGTTAGGAAATTCAAATCATGCTTCACAGAATTATTGGCAAATTCCACTCCTTCCACAGAGACTGAGGGAAAAAAGAGAGGCATTTTGGAGTGAATGGTAATTCCTTAATGAGTGGTTCAGTGAATAATTGCAGATTGCTGGGCATTGAGCCACTCACTGGAAGGGGAGCTCTTGGGTGATGTCAGTGGAGTGCCATATTTATGCAGTAATGTCTCAAGATAACACCAATACAAAACAGAATGGTGTTTGACATTTAGGAGAAGACAGGCAGGAAAACTTGGATGTGTTAATAAGTGTGTTTGGTAACATTCTTTTTTGACCAGAATGTTGTTAGCAATGCCATATTGAGCCTATAGAAAATACACCTTTAAAATTAAGTTCTCCACAAGTACATTTTCCTTTATCCTTGTTTCATAGCTAAAATAAAACAAACTTGAGATTTGCTCCAGTGCTCTCCATGGCTTATGGGATGTTTCAAGAAGAATACAGTCTTAGAGAAGAGTGTTCTGTGGAGCAGGGTTTGTATGGAGCAGCCCTGCAGCTCTGTCCCGTGTCCTTCTCTGCCCCCTCTCTCCCCCGGGCACTGCGAGGCAGCTTCCACTGCCCCACGAGGAGATGGAGATGCCTTCCCGTGGTGTTTGCTCTGTGCTAAAATGAGAGGAGTGTGGTGGCAGGAGTGATGGCTTTGGTGCCACACTAGTGACAGAGCCCAAGCCTCTACAGTCATGGCGTTCAGGCTTTGCCCTCCCTTCCCGCAGGCAGGAACAGACATCACTCGTGTAGGTTACACCTAGAGCCTTTTATCTCCTGACCCTGCAGGGTGATACCCTGCAGTGAACAGCTCTGGTAGGGCTGGAAATTTACGTCATTTTCTTACTTATCACAGCTGTCCTGGCTGCTTCTCTTCCCCTTCGCACCTTATGTGCTTTGTTACTTTGTGGTGGTATTGGTTTTTTGGTTAGTTTCGGTTTCGGGGGCTTTTTTATGTTTGGTTGGTTTGGGGTTTGGTTTTGGGGTTTTTTTTAAGCAGTTTTCTGTTTCTTAGTGGTTGATCGTGGGAGTAAAATTACCCTGTCAGTCCTTCAGTATTTGGCAGGGGACACCAAAGCCCGATAGCAAGGGGCTTCGGTCCTGCAGTGGCACTCGATATGATTAGAGTAAGTAAAACAGGGTTTGGAAGCCTCTTCTGGCTGTGCAGAGCCACGGTGTGTGCCCCCGTGGCGCTGGCTGGGGCGGGGGGCAGGCTGGCAGGCAGGGGAAGGACGGAGGGGATCTGTGCAGTTATTGGGAGCGGAGGGTGGGGAAGGGTCGGCCGATGGCTTCTCTGGATCTACTTTTAAAATGGAAAGTGTTTATGAAAATGAGGTTTTTTCTTTTTATTTGAAGAGAGAAAGCTGAATGTGGTGCTGCTGTTCGCGATGCCGTCAGGCGTTCTGCAGCCCCCAGCGCCTGGGTGGGCACTGGCTGTGGAGACGGGTGCCCTCTGCAGAGGTGACGCTGGGGATCCCTTGGGGACTGGACACCGAGCTGTCCCCGTGCGGGGACGGTGCTGCCGTGTCCCCTCCATGCAAACACCCCTCAGAAATGAAGCTGGGGGGGCGAGGGGGGTGCTGGGTTCTTTCCTCTGGGCTACTGCTCTGGCAGAGACCAGCCCCGGTTCCCGTACAGCATGAAAAGTCGGAGAAGCCACACTTGGAAGCACGGCTGCCCAGCTCTGCAGAAAACCTTAGAGATTGCAAGTGGGAGCTCTCTTTGTGATCAGCAAGAGAAAGTGCCTTCTCCACCCCCCTTCCCAGGCTCCGCTTACCGTTATTTTATTGGGTTTTTTTTAATAACGTACAGAACTGTAAGAGGTTGGGTCTATAGCGGGTAGAGCAGGTTCTCCAGCAGGGATGCAGATCTCTCTCTCACTGAGGTTGAACTGGGAGTTCCCTTGTGTCTTTGGCAGATCTTACATTGACACACATCATCACAGTGTTCCATAAGAACACGAGAAGTAATTATTTTGGAAAAAAAAGGAGTATCTGGGTTTATCTCTAGGTTCCAGAGCATAGTTTCTAAGGTGTGTGTTAGAGTGTGTAGCTCCTCTCCTCGCTCCGTTGGCGTGTCCCCAGTCCTCGTGGTGACTCTGGTGATAGACTTCCTGTGCTGCAGCTGCCCCGTGGAATAGATGGGGTGAGCTGGGCAGGTCTGTGCACGGAGCCCAAACCCAGCCTGCTGCAGGGGGGGCACACACCAGAGCTGGGCCTGGGGCTCTGCACGCACCAGCATCAGCCGTTTGTTACTCCTTACACTCTGCATTCTCTGCAGAAAAGAGCTTTCTTCCACCCCCTACCTACCTCCTACTTCCCAGCTAATATTAAAAGCAGAGACAGCTCTATAAAGAAATTATGTTGCTGAGGTCATTGCTTTTATAAAGTACTTACTAGCACTTTATGAAGTATGAAAAATGAAGTTGTTTAAAATACTGTTGAATAGAGACTGCATATAATCCACACACCTTTCTCACTTTCTTCTCCAATTTCTCCAAATTTTGAGATTGAAGCGTCTCCTTTTGCTTCTTACTGCGTAGCCAGTCTGCTCCGTAAGGAGAACCCTCCAGTTCTTCTCTTCCTATCCCATAACATCATCTGGTTTTCTGGTGTTCTAAGCGTTGTTCTCGTTCCTCCCCTCCAGGTACTGCTATGTGGATATTTGTTAGCAATGACTGATGTGGAATCTACATATGCAGACTTCATTGCTTCGGGAAGAACGGGTAGAAGGAATGCGTTACATGACATCCTCGTGTCCTCTCCGGGTGGGAACTCCAGTGAACTAGCCTTAAAGTTATCAGAGCTTGACATCAACAAAGCGGGTGAGTACCTTTGGGGCTTTTATTATCAGTATTTCAAGCCAAGGGTAGCACACCAAACACACTGAACATGGTGTATGGGTGTGCATTTTTCCCTTGGCCCTCAGCAACAAAATAAGGTCGGGGTTGCCTGCAATAAAAAGCCCTGATTTCCTCAATGGGCAGGGTGGTTATTTGCAAGTACAGGTTACTGGAAAAAGGAAGATCATTCTGCAGCAAGCGTCCAGCGACAGGGTCCATGTCACGATGAATTTTACAGAAAATTGAGCATAAGGAAGAAAATAAGGAAGTCTTTATTAAAATCCAACTCTTAATAGTATGCTCTAAAGGAGACCTTTCTCCTTTGGAGGCTGTAGGAGAAGGTATGTGTCTGCCTGAAAGGTCATCGTGGAGATGGGTTTTGTTTCAGCTGCTGAGGGACAGAGTCACAGCAGAGCCTTGTTGGTTGCTGCACTCGGGTCCCTCTCTCTGGGGAACTTGTCCCTTTCCCCTCCCTGCTGGTGCTTTGTCTTTCTTTTGAGGCAATGGGTACTGATGCGGCCCCCAGCCTCGCCTCACCACTAACCTTACCAGGGTTTTCATCTGGGTGCGCGCCCGCGGCTGAGAGGCAGGAGGGACCGTGTGGGTGAAGGCCTTAGGGAAATAAGTGCAGTAACCTGGCTGGGGCGTTACCGCCGTGTTACGTGGGGGGGTTAACGAGTGGAGCTTGCAGGTACTTGAAAGCCCTCTTCAGATGTTAGAAGAGAGGCCTCATGCTTATTTTAATAACACTGTTTGTCACATGTTTCTCTGCGAGACACCGGCCAGGGCTCTGGGGGCAGCCTCATCCCTGGGAAAGGGGACATGGCAGCTTGATGTTGGGGGGGGGGGTGTGCTTTTCTTGGCTTTCAGACTAATGTACATCCTTAGTCACTACTTCTGCAGCTGCCAGTCTGGGGTCTGTAGTTTCTAGATGCACGCAGTTCTAGCTGGGCAGGGCCTTTTGGATTTTTTCTGTTTGAAAAGGCAAGCTTGATTAGTCTGTGTGTAGGTGTGTCTACTTATTTTAATGTGGGGATACGTGCAAAATGTTGGAAAAATAGAAAGTAGGTGGCATTTGAAATGCACAATACCAGCCTTCCTGCTTGCTTTGTTATTTTTTTTGGTCTCAAATTTACATTTATCAAATCTGTCTTTGGTCTTGTCCATTTAGAAGATCTAAGCGCTGGCTATTTTGAAGTGCAGCTGCTGGAGTCATGGTGAGCCAGAACTGGGCTCCTGTGTGGGTTGCAGAAACGTGACCTAGTGCTGTAACGTTGTTGGTGTGCATGTGGTACATGCAGTGAGCTCTCTAGCGATGAGAACGGTTTAAATAACTGTTAGCCTAAATTTTAATACAAAATTCAGGAATCTAGTTTTTCATGGAAGCTTTTTTTGCAGCTTCAGTAACTTAATCATTGCAGAAAAGTGTGTGCAGGTGCTGAGGACCCTGCCTGAGGGAGCAGATGCAGAACTGCCTGCAGGCTTCTGCAGCAGGCGCTGCACTGTGAATTGCATACAATGAACATAAAATTAAACTTAGTATTATTAGTACACCTAGATGCTGTAAAAGCCTCCAAACCACAAATATTGGAAAATGCACTGTATTCTCATTGGTACAAGTATTAGTGTATCATCCCAGCATGTCTTTCCAAACCAAGGAGAGGCTCAAAAATACATCGCACCCCACATCCCAGCTCAGACTGTCCCAGTGCTCACTGGGGGGGATGTGCATCCCCCCGGACAGGATTTGGGGAAAAGCCCAGGCGTGGGGGTTACATCTGATTGCTGTCAAGGTGCACATCAAACCATTTATGCCAAGTCTTACCTTGTTATGCAGATACAGACATGCAGGTTTGACTCTTTTATTCTTATGACAGCGATATGCCTTTGCTTGCAATAGCGCAACCCATTTGCTCTCAGCTGCAGGGAGTAGTGACAGAGTAGGGTAATGCAGGTTAAAAAAAAAAAAAAGGGTTATTATAAACCCTATGTAAATGAAGACACCCAAACATATTTAGTGCATTCGCTTTGCGAAGCCTGTAGATGCATTTCTGGGAACAGCTTTGGGCAGCACGAGGCAGGGAGGCCTCGGTCAAGCCCACAACAGACAACCAAGCGTTTGCTGCATAATTCTTTATAATACATATAATTCCTGTATAGTACTCTCCCTTCAAAACAACTGTCCCAGTGCTCTGTGACCATGATAAGCTAACAACCTGCAAACAGCTGTGGAATGGACATCTTTGCCAGATTTCCAAATAGAGGTTTCAAGTACTCTGAGGCAAGGCGCTTCGTCTCCCTTCAGTACAGGCAACACGGCCACGTCTGGTAAGCAGAGAAGTGCCACAGGCATCCCAGGAGAGGAGGCAGAAGGAAGCTGTTGGCAGGGAAATGGGGAGGTAACTCACCCCTCAGCGCTCCCTCAAGGGAAGCAGCGCGATTCCGAGGAAATTTACGGTCAGTCCATCTTACAGGAGAAAGACCAGTAAGACCAAGGAGCAGTCTCTGGGAGTCTCATCTCTAAACCAAAGAGCTGGGTGTACGGGTGTCTGCGGATACGCCACGGAACCCAAATCCAGGGCAGAAGTGGAGAGGAGACTTCTTGTGAAAGTGGCAGTGTCCGACCATCCCGGCCATCTGCAGTAAACCCCCAGGGAGCTGGGAATGCTGCCCGAGTCTCGGCTCTGAGGAGTCGGTAGCCATGGCGTTCCCAAGGAAGAGCGGTGTGGGGGTGAGCCCGGGCAGCGTGGGGATCCCCGGGACCCCGGGCACAGCTATCCCCTGCCCGGGTGGGAGGCCCTGGGCAGGGAGCGCTGCCAGCAGCGGGGCAGAGGCCGTGGTACCAGGCAGCTCCTGACAGACCCCATGCAGTCACACCAGTCAGTTTTTACAGTGAGCTGAGAAAAATCTTTTTAAAAGTGGTATTTTAGAACCTTTGTGCTCTTTCTCTGACTCGGTGCTCTATGTTTAACAATTAGCTAGTGAAGTGTTGGGGCTTCATGTCTGGGATGATTTTTCTTTTAAAAACAAATACCTTGTAAGGTTTTTTCTCTCTTAAGTTTTGTCAGGTTTGTTTTGTTTTATTTTTTAAATAGGAATTCTTTCAGGAAAGCATGGCTTGCCCAGATAGTATGAGGGATATTAAAGGCTCCCTAGTAGTCAGAATGAACGGGGTACAGAGCAGGCAAAAAATGAATTACAGAAATCAGATGCCACTCGTCTGGATTTTGCAGTGTGGGAACCAAGGCAGGAGGCTCTGCAGAAAGTGGTCAGAGAACTTGAGCCAAAAGGATTTCTGTCCCATAGGAGATAATTGTGTGAGATCCATCCTGATGGAATCCTCCATAACGTGGGAGACAAAACTGGGAAATAACGAGTTTTCTGAGACAGTGCCTTGCACAACAAGTTCTTATTTATTACTCAGCCCATAATGAGCAGAACAAACCTCGCTGTTTAATAGGTTCATCAGCCTTCCATACACCTTTTCATCAGGCTGAATTTGATAGTTACCAGTGCCCTCGGAGGCATTTTGCCGCACAGGACACAGCCATCACGGCTGAGCTCTTCCCAGTGCTCCCTGCAACGCAAAGAGCTTGCTCCTGCCATTAGTGATGTGCCATTTCTTCTGTACAGAAACGAGAAGGTGTTTATGGTGCTTATTTCTATAAACAGAACTAAAGCTGCAGATGTACAGTGTGATTTGCAATGGGGAAACAGTAACTATCCCTATTGAGAACCCTGCCTTTATTCTAAAAATCTCTAGATTAAAGTTAAGAGGCACTAGTACCTCTGCTTAGACCTTGTTAGGGCCCAGTCCATGGAATGTTTAACTACTGGATGGAACCAGTTCCCTACAAATTACTGGGAATCCTTGCAGGATACAAGAGGCAACTTCTGTCTTAACGTTACTCCATACCTAACATTATTCCTTATTGTGTACCTGTAGCTAATTAGGGCAGCGGGCAGGGACTTCTCTCTGTCCCGCTCTCAGCTTCCAACTGTCTGACCCCGTGAGGCCTGTGGCTGTGGCACTGCCCTTCCCGGCCTTCCTTAGGCTGGGTGAGCTGCCTTACACCGTGCCCCAGGAGGTGTTCCCCGAGCCTCGGAGGCTGGCCGTGGGACAGCCGGACCCAACACCGTGCCTGTGGTACGGAAAATGGGCGCACGGAACCAGCACAGCCTCAACTAACCGTTGCTTTGCTCGAAGGTGCAGCTCTTTGTAGTGAGCTCTGTTCAGACTCAGTGCCATGAGGCTTTTTATCTCATGCTGTCATAGTATCACAGTGAATAAATTGTCAAAAATACCTTACTGTTTTTGATGAATCTTTTCACTTCTAGCTACTTGAGGTCTGTGCTTCAAATGGTGGTGGTGGTTGCAGGTGTTTGGCTTGGAAGGTGTCTCTTGAGGTGCAAAGTACGTCTCTCTTCATAGTAAAAGGTTCCCTCTTTAATGCAAGATTGCTGTTCCAGTTTCTTTTTCCTTTGCTTGTGAGACGGGTGGATGGACAGTGGGGGTTGTGGGAGCGAACCCCCTTTGTTCGGGGGTGTCACTGGTGCTTTCCCTGTCTGTTGCAGAGGGAGAAGGAGATGCGCAGCGCCAGCCCAGCGAGCAGAGCGGGGAGGCGCAGGGGGAGGCAGCCAAGCAGGAGAGCTGACGGCCGGCCCTGAGCGCCAGCGCCCGGCCCAGGCAGCCCGCGGGGACCCGTCCGTGTCCCCGAGCCAGCCGGGGGGAGCACCCGCACGCGTCCTCGCTGCCGGGACCCCCCGACGCAGCACCAGACATGGGGGCAGGAGCCGCGGCGGGAGCCAGGATGCCCCCTGCCTCTGTCATCAGCAACGGCTGAGCACGGAGAGACCCTCTGGGATGGCGTCACGGATCCCCTCCTGATGGCTACTTGACGGGAACGCTTTTAGAAAGCAGAACAGGTAAATCTTGTAGCAAACGGCCTGTGAGACGCCAGAGGATGTAGTTGTGTATCTTAAGAGAGGGCTTGTGTGATCCTCAGAGTTTAAGGTTCTCCGGCCAGAGTGTTCTCCCATTGCAGGACTGTAAGGAAAGCACTGTTTTGAGAACTCTGCCCGTTTTACAGCTCTGTTATTTACGATGGGGTTTGTATCGTACGGCTCCAGCGCTCCACACTGCCCCTTCTCGACTGCTTCTGAAGAATAGTTCTGTTACTGTGAATTTTTCTACCACGCGTTTTGAAAGGGCTGGTTTTTTGCATAATGTGGTGATGTGCACACGATAGATTTACAACGTCAGCTGCTGAATTGGTTATGCCTAAACCTAAATGACTCAGCAACACCCTAATTTGTTACTAGATGAGCCTTCAAAACGATCTGTTAATGTGAATACTTGGGCGTGTTTTGTGTCCCTGGTAGGGTTTTGCCACTTCCCTGTAGTTAGTTGCGTATCAGAGACTCAAATTGAATCTTTTATGTTATTCTTCCCCATTTTTCTAATTTTGCTCCCAATTTCTTAATCTTTCTCTGAGATATTTTTTTAAAATGTTAGTCCAAGTATTTTATTGTTACGGTAGTTTTAAGAAAGCATTTATAACCTTACGTGGGTTAAAATTCAGACAAATCCCGTGGTGCTAGAGGTGTTGCTGGTTCACGTTGTTGAGGACGGGCCTTGTTGTCCCCCGGCAGGGCAGCCGGCGTCGCTCAGTGCCACGAGTGTGCCCTGGGAGGGGGTTTGGGGGCGGGGGGGTCCCGCTGGTGGGTCGTGGGCCGGGTACAGCCGGGGGGGCTGGTTTTCCTGGGTCTCTCCGGGTCCCCAGCGGCTGGGGCTGCTGGGCTGGCACAGCCAGGAGCCCGTTGGTGATGCCGCAGCCTGATGCCTCCTGGTGGGACGCGGCGGGGGGAACGTGGGACTTGGCACCTCACACCTGAAGGTTGGGGCTGTTCCAAAACAACCGTCCAACCCGGGCCCTCATTGGAACAGCGGGATGGCTCGTGCATCCGTTAGTCACCGGTAGCCCTGCCGGGTGAGTCCCTTGCCACACCCCGCCCCACAGGCCAGGCTGGACCCTGCAGAGCCCCCCTGTGCCCACGGGGGGTGACTGGCCCCGGCCCACGGCAATCACGTCAGCACCCATCACACAGTCAGGAGAGCCCTTTGCTTTTATTAACGGGAGGTGAGGTCACTTACTTTATATATAGTATATATAGTATATATATTTTTGTGTTGTTGTTGGTTTCAAATGTTATGCACTTTTTAATGTTTGTAAACTTTTACTAATGAATAGTGTGATTGCTTCCTGGATATATTAATCATCAGTTAAGGAAACATCCTTGTGGCCACAGCTGTTTGTTTCTACCACGTGTATCATAGTACTTGTCACCTGGAATTTTTTTGTGAGATGTGTGGATTAAAAAACCCCCACTTCTGATCAGTATTATGAGCTCATTTATTAGTGTTAATAAAACCCAAGGCAGCAGTATGCTTGTGGCTCCGTAGTGGAATATTAAGTCACCCTTCATTGTTTGGAAGCGGAATGCCTTGCTGTCTCACTAGCTGTCAGAAGCCCTGTCCTCCTGGTAACAGAGGTATCCATTTGCTTTGAAAATACTATTACCCTTAAACTAATTATTTATTCATTTGTTTCACTCGGTGTTCCTTTCACAGTTAACACCTTATTATTGATCTGTTTGTAGTTTTCCCCCCTTGCTCTTCCATCAGGTCTTCAAGCTGAAATGGGTGCCCCTTTGCCATGGACTAGTTACTGTCAACGCAGCACAACCACCAGAAGGGAAGCAGATTCTAGGGCTTTTTATATTGATGATCCACGAAGCATCATCAATAAAATGTTGCGGAAAGAGGCAATAGTGGAATAAGTAATCACAGTACATTAAAGTGTTGGGTTTCCTTATTTTCCTTCAGAGCTTTTCTTTATTTCGGTACATTTTCCTCACCTTGATTCTTCTGTGTTGCGAAATAAAATTCATTTCAGCCTTTCTTCTCTTTTTGTACCATTTCTTCTTTCTCCTCTTGTTGTCTTTTGTTTTTAAAGCAGTTAGGGAGGCCGCTGCTGGCCTTTGAGCCACGTCTCTGTGGTGGTGCCCGGTGAGGGGCTGGGAGTGCTGCTGGTTGCCCGGGAGGTGGGCGCTGCCGTCTCACCCCGCGCTCCCCCCCTGGGGTGGCTGTAGCCCCTCAGGGGGATGGGGGGTTCCTCTGTGCCACGTGGCAGCTCTGTGCCGTGGGCTCTGCTACTGCCCGGGCAGATGCACAAGAGCTGGGTCAGGTCCCGTCAGGTCCCTTTGTTCCTGTTTGGTCGCATCCCCGAAGAGGGACGGGCAGCGGAGTGGGGCTGTAACTGGGGGGGGGATTTGTTCTCCGCAGCCTGACACTCTGCTGTCCAGCCCAGCCTCTGCTTTAGAGTTCACTCTTCCCAGGACAGGCAAAATGTTTAAACGTTCATTTATTTCCCGATTATTTTAGAAAAATCTCTCCAAGAACTCTATGAACTCAGCCAAGTTAGGTCTGGACTGTCGCCTTAATTGGATAGCCCTTAAAGGTTTGGTGGTTTTGGTGGTGGGATTTTGTTTGTTTTGCTGTCTCTTCACCTGCGTGTTTCCAGAGCTTCCCTCACCCTGCCAGCCCCAGCCCCTCAAAAACAGTCTGCACTCGGGTCCCTGCAGCCCATAACGAAGCCCAGGACTGTGTCTGCCAGCCTTGCACTCCCAGGGTTTAGATTCTCCATTTCCCTCAAACACAGAGAATATAGAGGTGGAACTGGTGGGGATATTGGCATTCCTTTCTTCTGCTTATTTCCATTAACGTTGTCCATGTGCTTCAAAAAGCTCCTACGAACAGACAGCAGCGAGTGTGCACATCCCGTCATTTCATCAAACACTCGTTTTAAGACAAAAGTTCACCGTGACCTTCCATACAATAATTATTACATAAATATGGAAGAAAAGTCTCTACCTGCTGCGTGTCCCTGCTATTTGCCTCGACGTGTTCTTTCCACAGTTCTGAAGCGGGAAGAGTTGCGTCCCGGGACGAGTGGCAGGTCCTGAGAGGCTGAATTGCCTGGCACGGGGCGATGGAGCCAGCGGCTGGGCTGGGGCGGCACCAACACCTCCTGCAGCCCCGGCGGGTCCCCGGGCCCTGAGGGGCTATGGTCTGGTTCAGGGCCGGTGAGTGGGCTGCAGGGGGAGGAGGGGGAGCTGCTGGTGAGGCCGAGCGTGTCGCCAGCCTCAGGTGTGGGGCTGTGCGCGCACCCCGGCGCAGCTCCCTGTTCAGCTGCTCCCGTTTTGCCCTGACTGGTTCCTTGGCTTTGCTCTGCCCCCTCTGGCCCGTTCATCTCCTGTCCCCGCTCCCCCCGGCCAGTGACACCCTGGGAATGCACTGACGGGGGCTGCTCTACGGCGTCTCCTGCGTGTTTGGCCGGCTGAAGTCTCGCAGGGGAAAGGCTGTTTCTCTTCATCTGTTTAGTCAATGCCAGAGGGAATGTGCTCGGGAGCGGTGGGGCCGGGGGAGGCGTGAGCTGAGACGGCCAGCGGCAGCAGGAGGGGTCTGTCGGTGAGGGGGGGCAGAGCCGGACACGGCTGAATTGTCATCCTGGGTGATGCGTTGGCTCCAGACCCAGCCGCAGGTTTCCAGCAGTGCTCTGGAGCAGAAGCACGAACCTGGCCCTTACCCTTGAGACAAACGGGAATCACCAGGTTCTAGTGCCAGGGAGTGAGACCTGTAATAAGGTTAAAAACTCGGGTACGGGGATGATCCCGTCTGCTGCTTCAGCCCTTCCCCTTATCAGTAGAAGAGGATGCAGGTGAGTCCCGGGGGTCAGGGACTGCTCAGCAGCGTCCTGGGGCTGCCAGCACCCGTGGGAATCCAGTAACTGCCCTCGGAGGAGACCGAGACGGTGCTTCGGTGGAAGGGTGTTATAGCCCAACATGAAAGAGGATGACTGCGGGTAAATCTGGGGGGAAAGGGGCTGAGGTGGGGGCAGGCTTGCAGTTTTACACGGGTAACCTGAAAATCATCCTTGGTGAAACGTGACTACTAAATCAGATTGGGCAAGCTTGTAAATCTCTTGGTGCTTTCAGGAGTTTCCCCACGACCCACACAAGGTGCCGTCCTGTTTAGAAAATCTCCAGACGAATGACTCCTCGAGGGTGTCACCCGCTCCGTCAAAGCACACGCTGGTTGCAAGGTGCCAGAGAGGGCAGAAATACTCGCTCTGACCGTACGGCCGGGACAAAAGCCCCACTCTGGGCAGTGCCCCCCGTGTCACAGCGCCCAAAGGCTGCGCTGGTGGCTTCTGCCGCACACTGAGCTCTAACGTGCCGGGAACGGGGTTTTCGGGAGACTCTGTGGAACACACCTGAGCCGGGCCCTCTATCACCAGGCAGGGCTGGGCATATTTTATCAACTAATTATTATTTCTTCCTTCTGGTGTTCAAATGAAATTGGATTCCCTCTTCACTCTGGTACGTGCACCCGAGTCTCCCTGTGGTAATAAAGAGGGCACCGCTTCGGGCTGGAGAGCAAGGGATGTCCCGTAGCTGTTCCTCATGTCCTGTGGGTCGCGGTGAGCCTGTACGTACTTCATACCCACATTGACACTGCAAACACACCAGATATTTTCCAATGAAATGTCACGCTCCAAACGGGAATATGCAGCATAAAATACGGTGTGATATTTAGCTTTCGGTAGTCTGCTCGTCTCTTCTTGCTAATCCTGGGAGTGACGCCCAAGTGCAAATAGGACACGACGGTGCGTTCCAGCAGAGGAGCTGGGTTTCCACAGCTCCTGCGTGCTCCTGCAATGCAGGCAAAATGCAGCCCTGAAACACCTCCTCACAGTCTTCATTTCCCTGGCAACAGCCTGCTGTCCCCGTGCCTTACTCCCTGTGCTGCCGAGCTGGCGCGCTGCAGGGGGACGGCTGGGGGGATTCACGGCCTTTGCCATCTGTAATTCTTCTCATCCAGGGAAAGAATGAGGAACTCTTCCTGGACACACACACAACGTCCTCATGTGTTGGGAAGGGCAAACCCCAAGGCTCTGTGATGGTGCTGCAGTAACTGCCGTGGCTGTGGGGACGGTGTGGAGCCCTCCCCGAGACATACAGACATGCAAAGTAAGGGATAGATAGCGCAGGGACACCTCCTGGTGGCACCTCCTGGTGGCATGCTCTTAAACAGAAGGATTAGAGATGTAACCGGCCTGTAGAGACAAAGGTCCGAGGAACGGCGGTGGGTTGGGGTCCTTGAGGGGATGAGAAATTCCCTTGGAAATGGTGAGGCAAAGGATTGTCAGTGCCTCTTGTACGTGATTGAATGTCGCCTTGGCTTTTCTCCTGTGTCTCATATGTGTCAGAAAGCCTTTCTTCTGCAGATTACCAACACCATGCAGCAGTTGGAGCCCTGCCACCCCTTCCACATCACCCCCACACCGTGTCCTGCTGCTGACGCCGTCACACCGGGGCTTTGGATTGCTCTTTCTTCAAAGAAATGCAACTTTTCAACATGTTTTTACCAAAGGCCAGAAGAGTCCTGAGGCAGGATGTTAATCTCAGGTGCTGAAAACAGATCAGACACTTAAAAAATCTCAGGGAGAACCTTCTTCACCAGCACTGGTGCCTGGTTAGGTACATACAGCTAAAAAGACAGAAGTTTTCTGATGTCTCCGGTCCAGCATGGCTCTGTAGGGCAGCACTGGATCCACTTGTTCTTACTGCTGCTCTCTCTGCTGCAGCGTTCATTCTGCCACCTTTCAAGAGGGTTTGGCAGGTGTTAGAAGCTCTGGAAAAGCCCACAGTCAAAACCACTTGCCTTTCTAAAGGCAACACTTGCCAACATAAAGGTTTGCCCGCTCCCCTGCGCCCCGTACCCTTTGGGTCGCACAGAGCCGATGCTGCCACCGCCCGGGGGAGGGAACCCGCTTTCTGCCGGGCATCGCCTCCCCTGACGCCCGGAGGGTGCCCCAGGGCTGCAGCGGGTCCCAGCTCACCCCAGCAAACGCCTCGTTGCACTGTCTATCATGTGCTCTCATCCTTCTTCAAGGTCGAGTCTTTGGGTTCGGAGCAGGCGTTCTAGGATTGTGAAACGGTTCTGCCTGAGACAAAGCCACGAGAAACCATGTTCCCCGCAGAGCAGCCTGGCTGCGCTCCCACCAACGGAGGGCCCACGGAAAGCTGTAATACTGTGAATTATGACAGCGATGGTACGTTCGTCTGCAGTGCTGCTCCCAAACATAGCAAAAACGTTATGCTTCTGTCACTGAAACCCCAGAAATTGTGCTGTTTAACCATTGCAGACCCGGCGCTGCCGGTGCCCAGCTCTCCCCGGTGCAGTTCCTGAGGTGCCGCAGGGGATGGAGCTGCTGCACACCGTGTCCTCTGCAGTTCTGCTGGGAACACCTTCTTCCCTAAACCTTCCTCGGTGCTGGAAGCTGAAAATGATAAATCTCCCTGATGAAAGCTGTGTACGTTCCTGATATATATATATATATATATATATATATATGTATGTGGATGTTCGAGTACTGGAAGAAAACAGGCAGCCATTCCTGTCTTGGTGTGCCTTGTGCTAGTTACTGCCCTGTGAGAGTCAGAGCAAAGCAAGTTCCCATGTTTAATATTACAGAAAAATCCACGCCCTTTACTAAATTGCATTCTTTCTTTGCCGAATTGCCCATCCAGTATCTGGTGTTTATGTCAGCTCCTTCTGTTGTCACCGTATTGCCCTGCAAACGCTGTTGTTTGGAATGACAAGGTACCTCATTCATCCTGCCGAGGCGGTTTCACCACCAGTGCTGCTGATGCAGAGCCCGAGCACAGATGCCTCAACACCCTATTTCCATCGGTGTTTGGGGCGCAGGAGCCCCCTGTCCGTCAGCTCCCTGCGAGGCACCTCGGGCTCCTCTCCTGCCTCCAGCAAAGGGGCTCTGCTCTCCCAGCCATCGCTCCGCTGCAACACTTCCCCAAGTGCTGCTCACCTGCTGGGAAGCCAGGAAATACTTGGAACTTTATACTTTTATCTCCCACACTACAGCTGATTGTTATTTTTTCTCTGCTGTTTTTATTTATATTTTATGTTATTTTATTAGTGAGACTATGCAGTATTTTATTCCCGTTTTCTAACCACTTTCACAGTGACAGTGAATGTAAGTGAATGTAAAGAACTGAGCAGTTAATTTCAGGTTAGAATCACAGTCACAGACTGATGTGGGGTTGGAAGGACCTCTGGAGATCATCTAGTCCAACCCCCTGCCAGAGCAGGAAAGAAGTGAGTAACTACTTGGAGTTCTACACCACACTACCTCTATGTGAATGGTAAGTACTCTGTGCTAGGTACATTCTGAAAAAAAAAAAAGAGGGCTATGATTTATACAGATTATAGAGCAACCTCATAAAAACTCCCTTCTCTGAAGAGAACAGACTCGGGTGATATCGAGCTCGTACACTCCGACTGCCAGAAACAGGCCCAGCTGATACATTTTTGGTGAAGGTTTTAGTCCCAGGGAGAATTAAAGGAATATTTTTTTCCCTGAGGTTTCACTGAATAAATAGTCCCGATTTAAAACCAATGATTATCCCTCATGGGACCGAGTGCCCTGGCTTGGGCTGAGCCGGAGGTCATTTTCCACGTGCAGAGTCAGCAGAGAGAGAAGCTTCTCCAGGGGATGATTAAGGAGCACAATCCAGTTCAGGTTCTTTGCCTTGCCCCCTCCCTACAGTGTCTGGGGGCACAGAGCTCCCTTTGGTTCCAGAGTGAGTGTTTCCTTACGCTGTGCGCCGCAGAGTCAGGACTCACAAACTTCTCTTTTCATCTTCGTTTCCTGCTCCTTTTGCCCGTTCTCACGGGCCAAGGCATCCAGGGCTCGCAGCCAGCGTGGAACAGCTCTTCCAGGAACACACACCCCTTTCACTGCCATCATCCTTACCTTGTGGGAACCACTTTAACTGGTTAAATTCTTGAAGTGGGGCTTCTGTATTTTCTCCCTGGGTGAGGGAGGAGTTTTTTGTATTGCATATAAAAGTGCGTGACTGAGCTGACAATTTAGTGCCTTCAGTGGGGACAGACAGCTACAATCCCCACTTTGAACCCTCGGTGATATTTGATAGTAATTTGAAAATTGTTCTTACACAAGGACTTGAAAATGTTTTCATACCTGAAAAAGCCGTGGTTTGGGTTGTGATTTGATTGTGAAGGGACAGGATGAGAGTGTATTTCATACTGTGGTATTTCTTTGCACTTACACGACAGAAGGAGGAGGGAGATACACGTCACTTCCAAACGTACTTCTTTCCATCTACTACCACGTTCTTTTCTATTTTGAGATTTGAGTAGTGCTGCAAAGTGACTGTGGCAGAGGAACTGCCGTACGGAATTACACCGGTGGTGGTGTCCGAACTGAACACGCCGTTTAACAGAACTGAGTATCGTTACACAGACACTACTGCTTTGTGACAGATTCATGGTTTGTTCCTATTACTGACCCGATCTCGTATTAGTGACCTATTCCCTTCTTTACTGGTCGGGTACCACATACTGACGTGTCTCTGCGCTCTGCCCTGCCACTTCCTGAAGACCGGATACAATCCTTGTTTGAGCCTGAGACATCTACTTTTAATACTTTAAAGATTAGCCCATTTTGGCCCTTTGAGTAAAATAAAAAGACTTTTAAAACATTTTTCCATAGGAAACGTGCAGGCTCAGAGAAGCGTGTGCCCTCTGACAGCTTCAAGATGAACAGTCAGGGTTTGTTGTTTTGCTGTTTTGTCTACAGCCCAGAGAACATTTAGGAAGGTTTCAGAAAGATCCTGATGAATTTTGTTCATAATTTGGAGACGAACCGACTAAGGAAATCAACCTCTTCTACTGCTCATCCAGGAGTGAGAGATTTTCCCCACCCAAGATGTGAGTTCAGATCAGTGAAAGATCCCTTCCTTGCTACTTGGTTCTTGACCCACAAGGTTCATCAATAAAATACCAGTATCTATGTCTATATATCTTTGTCTGTATCTCCATCAAATCATACAGATTAGCTATATGGAGGTAGACTGCATTTATATAGATATAATCATGTAGACACTGTATGTCTATGATCTATAATGAGTAGAACAGTACAATTTCTTCAAGCAGAGAAATTGCTTTTCTCACCACCTGCAATCACGTGAGGATTCACTCAGCATTGCTTGGGTCTCAGCAGTAAGGAAAGCAGAGCACATTTTAACGAGCATTAACTGACTGGCGCAGGCAGGCTGGGGTTATTTCTGTCTGGTGGCAGAGATGAGCTACTCGATCCCAGGCTGTTGGGCTGGTGCCACGTGCCGTGCGGGGCCGTAACGGCACGTCGGCGCTTACATTGCAGCGCGGAGCGCGCCCAGCCCTTTGCAGACACACTGCGGGGCAGCACGCAGCTCCACCTGAAAAGCTTTCCTGCTGGGGTTGGGCAGCTTGGGCTGTGGCTTCTGTGATGCGATGTCTGTGATGGGGTCTGTCCGGCTGCACCAGAGGCACTGCCCGAGGGGTGAAGGTGCAGCGCGTCACCTCGGAGCTGCGAGGGAGAGGGGGGAGCCCTTTCCAGCAGTTCCCGTCCTTTAGCTGAAGCTCATACGCTCCATCATCCCAGACACTTGAAATAAACATGGGAGGGAAGGGCTCTCTCGCAGAGACTGTTCGACTCTGCTCGTTCAGTGGTTCTGAGTGTGGCAGCCCCTGAGTATGGGACTGCCAAGGCAAGAACTGCCTCCTGAGACCTTCGTTCTTCCAGAAAGTTGGGTTCCCTCTCTTTTAGACAGCTCTTCATCACTTCTGCCAGCTGATCTTTTAAAGTCAAAGCTCAAAGTCGTATATAAGGGACCTAAATGTACCTCAAGTCGTAGGTGCTGCGTCCCTCTGTGGCTGAAGGTGAGATCTTTTCCCCTTCCCTTTGGAAAGGCATGGAAAAGGCATGGATCCAGAGGGATCTGGACAGGCTGGATGGATGGGCTGAGACCAACGGGATGAGGTTCAATAAGGCCAAGTGCCGGGTCCT
>JAOXNO010000013.1:128781892-128798981 GCA_028565335.1 Limnodromus scolopaceus
TTCAGGTTAGATATTAGGAAATATTTCTTTACTGAAAGGGTTGTCAGACATTGGAATGGGCTGCCCAGGGAGGTGGTGGAGGCACCATCCCTGAAGGTGTTCAAGAGACGAGTCGACATGGTGCTCGGGGATATGGATTAGTGTTGGGTGGTGTTTTGTGTGGTGTGGTTGGTTTTTGGTTTTTTTTTTCTTCCCATTGGTTGGACTAGCTGATCTTAAAAGGTCCCTTCCAACCTAGGTGATTCTGTGATTCTGTGAAACTTTGGGGCGTTTTATTCTTTAAAGGAAGCACCTCAAGCGTATTTGAAACAAAACAAGGGCAGGATGACCGTGGCAGTACCCTGTGTCTCAGCCTGGCGTTCTGTGGTTCAGGAATACTGCTTTTCCTAGGACACCAGTTTATCTATGGATGGAGCAGCAGTTCCTGTTTCCCCATCCTTTCCTCAACAGGCCAGAGCTTTGATCCATGACATCAAAGGTTCAGAATAAACCCCATCCTTTGTCTGAGGCCTTGAATCTCCACCATCTGCCTTCTGGGCAAGAAAGGATTCTGGCGCTGGCGCTCTCAGGCCTTCCCTTCAGCGCGTTTCCCCGCTGCGCACAGACATCACAGGCCTTGCCTGCTCCCGGGCGGATGCTCCAACCACTACCTGACAGTGGCCCCAAACTTCGCTGATTGTCCTTAAGGAAAAGGATCAGGACTGATAAGCTCATCTTCAAAGGGAACTCTCAAAGGAATTTACAGGCTTAATAAGAGCAGTTGAGCCAAAGAGGAGAAAAGCAGCCCCGAGCCCAAAGGCAGAGATTTGCGTCCCTGACAAGTGGGTCTTGAACAGCACGTTCTGCTCTTCCCCACGGGCTTGTGGAGCTCAGTCCCCAGCACAGGACCTCCACAGACCCCATCACCCAGAGCCAGCCCAGGCTTACCCAGAGGAGGGAGAACTTTGGTAGCTGCATCCTCCTGGTGAGCGCAGCACAGCGTTCATGAACCCTTCAGCTCCTGGAGGCAAGGTCACCATCCACGGCTGATCTGACACCTGGATACAACCAGCATCTTCCCTCCAACAACAGCAATGATAAAACCTCCTTCACCACAACACTTCAACCGGTCCCAGCAGCGTCTCGGGGCAGGTTTCATCCTGGCATTAACATTCCAGCCTGATCTTGGGAGAGGCCAGTGACAAACAGGTGCCTTCGAAGTTATCACACGCCATGTTTCTGGTTCCGTTCCTGGTTCACAGCAGTATTCTTAAAAGTAGAGTGGGACACTGTATTTTTTTTTGGCAAGGACTTGTCTTATTCACTGCTTCTGTGAGTGCCTTTACTCAGGCTTTCCCAGCCCATTTCTTCTCTTTGGAGTCTCTTGCTGTAGAACTCCAGTGGTGGAAATGTTGAGCTTTGTCTCCAGCCCCGCTGGTCACAGGACATGTCCCCTTTCTGCTCCAGCGGGGCCAGGCCCCCCCAACAGCAGCCACACTTTGGGCTTTCTGCCGCAGCCCCACGGTGGGCATGGAGCAGCTGGACGTCTTCACCTGGAGAGTCTTCTGAGAGCTGTAGGGTCCAGCTGGACTTGGCTTTCCCGAACAATCGCAGGTGACTTTGCCTTTTTCACCCGTCACCTGGTCCCGTGTCCTGCCCGGAGCCCTGTGGGGCCCGGCTGCGCGGCCAGGCACCGTCCTCGGGAGGTGGGAAGACACCTGGGGTCACGGCTTGTGTGCTCACACAGCAGATGGGTGCAGCGTAGCATCTATAGCACAGCATCTAGAGCATAGCACCTATAGCACAGCACAGCATCTAAAGCATAGCACCTATAGGATAGCACCTATAGCATAGCATAGCATCTATAGCACAGCATCTATAGGATAACATCTATAGCATAGCATTTATAGTATAGCATTTATAGCATCTATAGTATAACATCTAGAGCATAGCACCTATAGGATAGCATCTATAGCATAGCATAGCATTTACAGCATAGCATTTATAACATCTATAGGATAGCATCTGTAACATAGCATGCTGTCCCGGTTTGAAGTAAAACCGAACCAATTTTGTGTTCTGGAATTTTACATTTTAGCTCGGCCTCCTCTAACTCTCTGCAATTAACAGCACATTGTGGAGAAAACTGCTCCTTCTCAGAGTGCTACGGCCGATGTCTGTGCTAAATGCCAAGGGACGGGGTGCAGAGAGGCCCCTGCTTACACTCATTGCTGTAACAACCCAGGGCAGCCCATTCTCGGTATTTGCCCCTTAGAGGGTCGGAAACGGAAAAGCGTAGAGGGGTCCCACCTGTGGGGAGGAGGGGACAGGAGAGGTGACCCAAACCTGACCAACTGGGGTATTCCATCCCATCTGCCCCACGCTCAGTATAAAGCTGAGGGATCAAAGGGTCAACTCTCTCCCTGCGATGGCCGACGTCCGAAGAGGACCCTGTCTGTCCATCTGCCTTGATCCCGATCCGTGTGTTCCTGACTCCAGAGCTGGAATCCAGTTCCCATCCGTCGCTGAGTCCAATCTGGGATGTCCCCAGTGCCTGCCGGTGACGGGACTGTCATCCTGGGAGCTTGATATGCTTTTGTATATATTGTATCTATGTCATTATTTTCTTCTTTTTTATTTTAATATTAATTCTTCATTAAAGTAGTTTAGTTCATTCTAAACTTCTGTATCTCCTTTTCTCTTCCTCTCCTCTTCCCGGGGTGGGGGGGAAGGGCCATCTGTTGGCCCGGTTGCGGTGATTTCGGCTGAAACCACGACACACGCCATGAAGTGACGGAGCAGATGGGTGCCTATTGGGGCAGTCACAGACCGTGCCAGTCTCTTCTTCCTCTTTCCCAAGCCAAACCTTTCTTTTCCAGGTTTTCGAGCCCGTTGCCCGTGTTGCTGAGACTGACCCAGCCGCCCCGTGAGCAGCGCCCAAAGCCACGGGCACTGGTGGGCCCCGAGGGGCCGGCAGGGGTATCGCTGCTGGGGCGGCAGAGGCTCCACTGCCCTCACTGGGGTCAAGTGCCCCTGGGGCTCAGCAGAGAGCTCTGAGCTCCGCACGCTCCCGACGGCTCACGGGCCAATGGATTTGGGAGGGCGGCATCATGGAAAAGGTGTCATAACTTGATTACAGTTATAATACTTGTAATTAGTGGTATACGCTTCCCAGCACCCTGTCCCGAGATTTTGATAGAGAATGGTAAACCTTAGCAAGTAATTAAGTCCTACTGGTTAATTGAACCCTGTAGAAAGCGGAGAAGACTCTGCAGCGATCCCGTCCTGCGTTGCTGAGGAGCTGCGGGAGCGACGCCGTTGCTGTTTCACACGACAGGACAGTAGCTCGCCGGAGAAGGACCTGCCGTCCCGCATCCCCCACAGTTTCAGGAGGGCCCTCAGGAGAACAACATTGGTATTTTCAAGAAGTCATTTGACCACATCCCTGCGTCTCACTCTGCTCCTACTCACAAGATTCCTAACCCAGCTGAACCTGCACAGCTTCAGGAACGAACCTGTGCATGAAGCACAGGGGCATTTTCACACAACTCCTTCAGGCCAAATCCTCTTTGAAAGGAAGGAGAGGTTTGCACAGTAACTGTAAGAAGAAAGAATAATGTGAGAAACTGTAAGAATGTGGGGTCAGGTCTCAGGCTGGTGGTTTTGGAAGCACACACTGAACACACAAAAGGATAAAAAAGAGCTTTAGCATCTACTAATAATAAAGGGTCACATTTTTTCTACACCGGTTCTGGGGGTGTAACCTCCTTCAGTGGGGAAGTCAAGCACTGAGGTCAACACCTTTTAGAAACCAACCCCCTCCTTTAGTCATTATTAAGAAAGGAAAAAAATCACATCTTGCAAAATGAAAGGCAGAGCCAAATAATAGATCAATGCTCTCATTCACCTCTTTAGAAAGTGAAATAAATAAGATTAACTAACTATACATTTAGCAAATTCCACAGCATTTCTGTGTGTCACATTATGTATATATACATGTATGTATGCCCTAATATGCATATTATATACATATACATGTATATATGTAACATATTTGGTTCTTTTCTACAGAGCTAATGTAATGCCATTAAAAGAGAAAGCTATCTTCATGAAAATAAAGATTTCTGCCTGTTTTCCTGCCCGGTGAATAGCCACAAACGGAGTGATCCAAACACATTGAACTGGTATTTCTCACCAACTCTGCGCAGAGAGGACAGTCTTACACCCTGGTGTTACTGGTGTCCCTGGCCTGGTGGCGTTGCTGTGAGAAAAGGGCCCAGTTGGCCTGGTTTATTGTCCTGCTGCCCGGTGACGGTGCCACACCGAGCCTCCTGGCTCTGCCTCGTGGCTGGACAGGACTTCTCAGCCTTTGTCATGTAGCATCCAGCTGGACCAGGAAGTTTTTCCTTACCTTTAAGGATGTCCCAGTCACAAAAAGTCTTTCTGCTGGTCATTTCAGAGAACTGTAGCTAAAAATGAGTCCTGGCAGAGGAAGAAGGAAGCCGAAGTAGTTTCCAGGCCAGGCCCAGCGATCACTTCCATGGTTCCTGTGCTGGCAGAATCCTTCCTCCTGCCAGCGTCCTCCCCAAAGAGGTAGGGGTAAGGACACCAGTCGTCTGTGCCACAGCAGCACACAATGTCACCTCTCTGCTCTTTTCTGGTGTTTTAATGATCCACAGGAGTCAGAGGGATGTTTCATAACAATGTTTTCTATTAAAATGGTGTTTCCTCAAACTGGGGACAGCTGGTGTTTTAGAACTGCAACCACAAACCATGGGACGGGACCTGGGAATAAATACTTTCTTTTAAGCAAGCAAAGAGGGGGAGGATTTGCCTTGGGGGGTGGGTGTGCTGTCCTGGCAGCAAGTGCAGGGGTCTGCATCCCCAGCGCGAAGAGGAGCAGCGCAGAGCTCCTGTACATCCCGTGCCCGACGGGATTCTGCACCCTGGGCCATGGCTCCTCAGATACGAGACAGGAACCACAGCCCCTCTACTGGAGCTGGGAAATCTGTTATACACAGAAATAGCGACACAGAATTGTATGTCATTGGCAAGAGAAAACCAATTACCTCAGAGAATGTCAGAGACAGCATTTGCTTCTAATTTTTGTTTCTGTTTAAGGGCAAAAATAATAATCATTTTGTTAGCAATTACCACATGTTTGTGCATGGAGAGCATTAACTGAACTGGCACAGACAGCGACAGGGTAACTCACACAAACGAGGGCTGATTGAGATAATGGATGATTAAACACATCAGCTGATGGGAACGACAGTTGAGATTTCGGTGGAGGACTTGCAGGGAAGCGCAGATCGGGGAAGAGCTAAAGCGGTAGCTCAGATCCAAGGTCCAAAAAGCCCAGGGTAGGGAAGCGGAATGACCTAGGAGAAACCTGCTCATCCATGACACATGGTAAGGGCAAATGCACCAAGCCCTGAGGCGGGTGATGCTGCGCGACTGCTCAGCAGGGAGGGCATGGCGAGAGAAGCTGTGGCTGCCCCATCCCTGGAGGGGCTTGGAGCAACCTGGTCTGGTGGGAGGTGTCCCTGCCCAGGGCAGGGGGTGGCACTGGATGGACTTTAAGGTCCCTTCCAACCCAAACCATTCAGCTGAGGGCTGAATTCTGTGGGTGCTCCTGAATCACCCATGGGCCTTGCTTCACAGCGACTCAGCCACAAGGCCCCAAGCAAAACCGCGTTTCTGTGAGGCGTTGTGTGCACTTCAAAGCCCGTTTCGTACCATGTCCCTCTGAAGTGCAAACAGCCTTAGCTCCCAAGGCCTGGCCAAACAGCCTCCCTCTGTCCCAGCCGCCTGTGGTGACTTTGTGTCTGGCACTGGAGGGACATGAGAAGTTGGGGTGCTCTGAGGCACCCAGGAATCTCCTTTACAAGGTTCGATCACATTTGAATGCAACTTCAGCTCGAGTTAGCTTGCAGGGGAAAGTAGGTACAAGTAGTCAAGTCTCTTCTGACTCAGCTCTCCCACATTTTGTTTCTGGTGTATAAACTGTCTACAAGGGCTGATAGAGACACAGCCGTCAGGGTGAGAGCAGAGCTGGAAACGAGGAGCTGGCTCCTTTCGCTCTGCAGTACAGGGACCAGCGTGGGGGACAGGAACCGGAGGGAAGCCACAACCAGGGAGAGAGACGGAGGGGGCAGGAGAAATTCTTCTTGTGAGCACAGCTTTGGAGAGAAAAGCCTGAAAGTTCAGACAGAGGAGGAAGGAAATGGCAGTCTGAAAGATTCAGAGTCGTGCCAAGAAAGAAACACACGTGACTGACTTTAAGTTATTCAGAGGAGTAATAGAATCCAGTGGGGTTTGTACCTGAACCGCCGGCTGCAAGGCACTGCTGAGCAGTGTCGTTCTGTTCTACTCCAATGAATTTAGGTCCACAAAAAGCAGGAATGTCATACTGGTGGAAAGTGGGTGATGTGGTGCCTGGAACAGCTGGGACCAGCTGCGTTGTGAATTGCACTGTGAATTTTTCAGGAGCTGTAAGAGTCGGTGTATCAGAGCTGTACAAGATCCGGGCTGGCTTAGTGGCAGTGAGATGCACACAAAAAGCATATACCAAAAATGTACATTTGGGCTTGAAGCTCAGTTTTACTTCCTGTTTCTCCTCTCCAGATTTAACCAGACCTTTCAAAGAATCAGTTCTCCAAAAAGTATTTAAAGAAAAATGAAAGGAACGAATCAATAAGGAGGGGAAACCAACAGCGCCCAACAGCAACACACCCACTTTTTGCCCTCATTACTGCCTCTGGCTGACCTCAGAGTAACTCCTTTGCATTCTAATTGACAATATTTGGCACCATCTGATACATTTAAGATCTAAATGGCCTTCCCAAATGGATATAAAAATCTACTAAACTGAGCACTTAAGACATGTTCATAGGTTAAAGGCTAGGAAGAGGCACGTGAGAGATGGGGATGTACATGCACACAAAATTAAAAAACATTCATTTGAGGAATTTTGCCATGCCTATTTTATCTTGAATTTATTTTATATATTGTCTATTGAGAAAATAAAATTGAATCCCGTTTAAAATCAACAAACTTCTCAAGAATAACATTAAAATGGTATAAGGAAAACAAAAC
The DNA here is from genome assembly GCA_028565335.1 of Limnodromus scolopaceus. Taxonomy (NCBI): domain Eukaryota; kingdom Metazoa; phylum Chordata; class Aves; order Charadriiformes; family Scolopacidae; genus Limnodromus; species Limnodromus scolopaceus. Next base: position 128,788,970 of record JAOXNO010000013.1, read on the forward strand.
AAAAAAACACCAACCTGCTGCAATCATGACCAGTGTTATAATCAACGTGGGATATTGTCTTCTTAACATCTCCCTTGGCACCCAGTATGAAATAAAAGCCAAACTCACATATTTAATTTTTCATTTTGCAAGTATTTGACTTTCTTCCTGCAAAGGAAAGGTGGTTGTGAGTAGGGTCAGGGGACATAATTTCAACCCTTCATTCTGCTTGTGGTGTTTTGTGTGATTCCCCTGCCCCTGCCCACACCTTACACGGCCGGCACCAGGAACAGTTGGAGACCACCGACTCCCTTAGTTACTGGCCATCGTCTTCATAACTAATAGCTTCTGTAGCCAAACAGGTTTTGTTAGTCTGAGTATCTTAGAGCAAAGATCAGCTTAATTCAGGTTGTGAGTTCAAAGTGTGTCTCAAAGTACTGGATAAAAATGGAAACCTTCACTCAATTTCAGGTTTGAGACCAATGTAGGCAGATCTTTTCAATCAAAATGAAACTTCCCAGTTAAGCACAGAAGAGATGGGAACATTCAGCTATGTCTAATCAAATGCTCTCCAGCGAATCAAATAAAGATTTTTGAACTTCCAAATTCTACAGTTTGATCAAATAATACAAATAATTTAAGAATATATTATGAAAATAACTCTGTGCCAGCATGTGTCCCCCATCTCTGATTTCTGTGATTAAAATGGTATGGTAGCACACCACAGTCTGAATGAGGTCAGCGGGATGCCACGAGTGATGGGCTCACTGCCCAACATGAAAGCACTGACTGATATTTCTGTGCTTCTTGTTGGATCCCGTGTATATTTGGTGGCTTTTTATACAGATGAAGAAAAGAAAACTTCATGCCAGATGGTAAATTCACATTAAAGTGGAATATTGTATGAGTTCTTTGTATTAGAACTTGCAGTAATTATAAAGTCACTCAGGAGCAACTGCTTACCCTCATGAGCAATGTTTTACAATCCCGTCTGTGCCAAGTGTGTCAAGACTTTTCAGTGAGTGTTCACATGAGTCTGGAAGCAGCAGGGGAGCTGTACCGTATGGTGAAAGGATATTTCTATCCACCATGTAAAGGCATAGCAGGTACACAGAGACAGCTCTCCCAGAGTAGCTCTGACCGAGAGCCACCCCATTTACCACAATAACCTATTGTTTGTTGGTAACTTTCAGTGCATTGATCTATACCTAAAAACCCATACATTGTGATACTCTGTTGAGTTGGGTGTTAGAGAAGCTGAAGAGCCAATTTTCATCCCCCACGGTAAGTAGATGTAATCCCTGATATCTCTTAATACTGGAAAACAACATGGGGCATGCAGATAGCTGACATTTGGGAAAAAACAATCACAAATCACTATTAAACAGAGGGAATTTTCCCCATGGCCATGCACCAAATGCTACTGGTAAGAGGACACAGAGGGAGAAAGGGAAAAGACACATCTGGAGTGAGGTTGTGGCTCTGAAAGGAAAAACACTCCGAGACAATCCCTGGGAGATCCGCTGCGCTAACACAGGCCAAGAGAACTCACTGGTTGGCCTTCTTTTGCATAACTTAAGGAAAGCCTATCCGATTTAATGGCACATGGATTAGATGAAACTTTAATGCTTTCCTTCCTTGCTATGTAAATATGCACTGCACTATGTAAAAATGCTTTAAGAAGGACTTTACCACAATATCCATGGCTACCTATTCCTAAAGAGAAGGACTGCAAATGTGCAACTTTAGTCACATATAGCAAGGTGATAAGGGATGATATGCACTGCATAAGCTGTCTAGGGTTTTGTCTGAGAATAGAAGAATCATGAGCTCACGTTCTGGGACAGAAAACGGCAAGAAGTTGAGTATCTCAAGCGGTAAATAAAAAAAGAAACCAATATGTCAACATATCCTATTCTGAAACAAAATCTAAGTTCAGTCAATAAACTCTTACTCTGTCTACAATATATGTATAATACTAATATATATGACTACCATATATGTATTGTAGGCTACAATATATATGACTTTTTCCACTGAATAGTGAAGAAAAACACTATAAAATTAGAAGTTACTATAAATACAGATTAAATTGTAGTGCCATTTTAATTTCTCAATTAAAGAAAATATCTCCTTATCCCATCCACAGGGGCACAGGACACGTGCAATTTTAATTGCCAGTAGAATATCTCACCAGCTGTGCAGTGCGTTTGTACAATACATAGATGCAACAGATTTCTACACGGCCACTCAGCAAAGTCCGTCCTCTGAGCAAGTCCTTAGGGAACAGGAACACATAAAGTGCTTTGTGGAACTCCCTCACGCAGCACAGCTTTGCCAAATCAGCTTTGCAGCACTGCTTTGCTCCTCAGTAATCTCTGAGCTCTGCTTTCTGCTCTGCCTCAGGGAACAAGCTGGTGCCCCACACACCAGGCTGGGGAGTGGAAGTGTGCTGGAAAGGGACCACAAACAGTGCAGGGGATTTACTAAAAGTCAGTCTGTTTGGTTTACACCGAGTGTACCCTCATTCCCCCACTCAGCTGTTAAGAACTACCCCGCCAGTAGAACTGTGAGGACTAACACCCCAGCGCCCGGAGGCTGCTACAGAGGCTGGAAATGCCAATGCATGGCAATAAGGAAACAGCAGAGGTACTACAGGGCATAAAATTGTGACTGTGTCTCTAATCAGGATAGACTTGAAAGCACATTATATAGAAAAGCTGTGTGTGTGGTGTAATTTGAACACAGCATAAAAATGCAGAGTCATGAAAGACCGGGATTTTATGCTCAATGCATAAATTTGGAATTACCGAATTGGTCTTGCAGAGTAAATAAAGCTTCTTGGGACAGAAAGGTGCAGCAGGGGCTGCGAGGGGGTGGTACGTAGGCAATCCTGCCTTAAAGGAGAAAATGTAAGCAAATATGTAAAATGTAAGGAACACTAAGCAAAGAACTTCATAATCCTCCTGTTTTTTCAATCCTGAAACTTCAGCTTCTCAGCCCCAGCTTTGCAGACACCCCAAGCATACCTTGGCAGCAGAAGAGAGCCCTTATCCTAATTAGAGGAGACTGACACCGTGCCCTGACCGAGACAGGTTTGGTCTTCTGGAGCTCTGGTTCCTCCCTTTGCTCCGGGCACCACGGGGCACTTTGAGGAGTGGAGAAAGGCCAATGGCAGAGGCACACACAACTGGGGAAACCAGCTTCTCCAGAAGTTCCTACTGCTCTAACAGTGCAGCAATTCCCACAGCTGCTGTTTTGGTCCGGTCCCTAAATAGTCATTTATTTCCAGGAGCAAAATGTCAGAATTTCTTGAAAAGACAAGGAAGAAGAAACTTGCAACAGTTCACATTTCAGCCACAAGCAGGAATGCCTACTTTCCACAGTTTGTCCCTTCTGCTTTTGAAATGGCTGATATAAAGCCATGCCAGGATTTGAGCTCATTTAAATAATGAGAAAAAAAATGGCTCCTGTGAGACTTGTATAATGGATCCGTTAGGGTTCCATATAGCACCTTAGGGACAGCACAGCCCAGTCCCTCACACAGGGCTGGATTTTAAGGGCTCGGAGGTTTGTGCTTCTGGATCAGAAAAAACATTTTAATGGGCATGGGATATTAAAAAAAAAACACAACCAACCAGCCAAACAACAAATTCAGAGCTCAGGAAGGATACTTAACATCAGAGAGACAAGTCCCCAAACCACCCAAGCACAAGAACATCTTCTGGGCCAGCGCAACCAAGAGGAGAGGGATGTCAGAGTGAAGAGCTAAGAAACGGTGGTGGTCAGAGAAGGACAGCCAGTTCTGTAGCAATGACACTTTACTGGCCAAGAAGGTAGAGCAGTACTCCAGCGGGAGAGTGACCCATGGAAAAAAATGTCTTTATTTTGTTGTTTGCTGTTCAACTGCAGAACCACAGCCCTGGATCAAGTCACAGCCCCTGGCCTCCTCCTGTTACTGGCTGCTCGGCTTGAGATAATCTATCTAATCAGTATGGCATCCTAGAATTTCAGCTACCCCTTTATTTACCAGTTTATACTCAAGTTTATCAATTCAGCAATTCCTGTTTGGAGAGAACAAACCTGCTCGCTCCAGCACTGCTCACCAGTTTTCAGTGTGGCCTCTGGTCTTGCTCTGTCTAATCCGGGAGTCCCACAGCAAACAAAACTACAGGAGTCCACTGAAAAAACCCTGGGATGCTGAAAAGATTGGTAGCAAACTCACAATACTCCAATCCTGAATATAAATTGGGACTATAACCCATAAAAGAACAAAAGGTGCTCTTGTAGTAATTCATTTGAGGAATTATTTTAGTAGGAGAGTAATCATTCTTGTCTGTAGTCCTCAATTAGGGTTAATTGTAAGAAAAAGCTTATTGGGAATATTTAAATTTTAAGGTCTCCCTGTGCAAGCATATCTGAATTCCCAGAAGGTAGTTACAGTGCAAAGTGTATTAATTAAAATGCTACTGTGGGAAATCCTTCTTTATCCAGTGTTCATTACTAAAATGAAAGATAGTGAACAGGTTTTGATTTTCTGTAAGGATTTTAGTCATTGTGACAGGAACTCAAATGGTGAAAAGCATTTGAAATGTTAATGAAATTCTGATAATTTTACAGGACTTAGTCCTTCTCTGACACTTCTACTGCAGGATTTGCACAGCTTTGCAAAGATCCAGAGCAAGGTACTGTCAAACTCTGGATCCCAGAGTCCCCTCCTAGAGTGGCTAAAGATTTGGAGCATGTCAGTTTAGGGATTTTTGTATACCGATACATCCAGTAAGCCATATTGATCCCACAGCCCCACTGTTCCTAGGACTCAGCCTGTTTCCCACAGCAGCCCTCCCTGCCCAGGGTGCCTGTCATGGCTATGCGTGTATTTCTAACTGCCAGTCCTCTCCCCCTTGCCTTTCACACAGCATATCCTGTGATCAATACCTGCCTTTCAGAGGATCCGGTGTGGCTGTCACACAAGGAGCTGGGTGACAAGCAAGGCCTACGCATGGGAAGTGGCTGGAGTTTGTTGTGTGACCAGGCAGGATCTGCCGGTCACGAGCGTCACACCCAGGGAAAGAGACAACCCATAACTCACAAACTCATCACTCATCCCCGGGCAGACTCCTCTTTCTCACCAACTATAAGTGAGAAACCACCTCCTTGCTGGCCAGCAGAGAGGGACCTGAATCTTTTTGGAAACTGTGTCTGAAGCTGAGGTGGCACCTCCACACCCCTGCTAATGCCTGAGCTTACTGCAGATTGCCTTTTGCCTCTCTCCTCTGGAATTCCCTCTGGAATCTGCTCATGGGGAGTCATGCCTAAGTTAGTTCTGTGTTTCAATTCTTTAAAATAAGTGTGAATAAGGAAGATGTGACTTTTGCATTTAGGGCCATATTTACTTGGTCCTCCTCAGAGTTACTGAAGATTCTGAACAGAAGGTGTTCAGATTGTATTACTCTTTAGAGGCAAAAATTCCTATCGTCGTTGCTGCCTCTGCGAAACAACTGATATGGAAAAGGAGCTAAATATATACGTGGTGCCTACAAGCTTCCCATAGCATACCAGAGGTAACCTAAGAGGCAGCGGTAGAAATAGTCCCAGCAGAGGCAAAGGACTCCAAGCAATGCGACGAGATCCCATCTGAGGGGCAGTTTCAGATTTTGGTCATGTATGAAATATGAACTGAGGTGGAGAAGGCACAAAGGGTGCCACGGTGACTATGGAAATGGGCAGCAGGGTTTCTGAGGATAGTTTAAAAGAGCACTGCTTTGTTTAGACTAACAAGTCAACTACTGAAACAGAATGTGTGCTAATTGCCTGAAATACATCAGAGAAAGAAACACTAAGGACAATATTTAAGCCAGAAACCAATGTTGGCACAAACTAGTAATTCATAAATTTAGCACAGAATTTGGGGGAAGTCCCAAATGTTATAGGACTGTCATTGCAGAACAGACTTGTGCTTGGAGCAGTAGGTGACAGCAGAATAAGATCAGCTAAGTTTATAAAGGGATTCACGTGGCACGGTGGCTGTAATAACAGAAGGGTAGTCCTCTGTTCCCCACATGGACACCACAATTAAAAGACAGATACTTTTCAGCATTGGGACTCTTTTAAGGCATGCTGTCCATACGCACAGTCACACAAGGAGCGTTCATCCACCAGAGCCAGGAGAACCTTCTATCTTGGCAGCAGATCGGCCACTTGCCCATTCATTCTGTCAGCCAGTTCTTCTTTCTTTCACTTCTCAGATGACTAATGGGGTGCTGAAGTCAATCAGTGGCACTTTTGCAGAGCAAAACTAAGCATTAAGTTTGTTTTCAGTAAAAGATTCAGCCTGAGGAAACCCAGACTGCTCCAATGGGGGTGCTGACTATTTCCTGGTCTAACCCTGAGACGGGTGTTCCACTTGGCAGCGGATTGCCCCCTCAGTCCCACAGGCTGTATTACCTGCAGACAAGGCTCTGTAGGGGACACTGGACGGGTAGCTCAAGGGTGAGCACCACATCATAGACACCTAAAGATGGGTGAGCTGAAGTTATCTCCTGACCCTGTTTTTAACAAAAATAACCACTAATTTCAAAGAGAAACAACGAACAACAAAAAAAAAATTGCTCCTCTAATATGAAACCATTCACTAAATTGAGAACACAAGATAAAAATTCTGTTTATGTTCTCATTAGAAAGGATTTGCCTGCTGAGACGTGAAATTACCCTCGGCCTCTGTTGCTGAGTTCGCAGTCCAAGAGCAGAAATAGCACACGAGGAAGCGCATTTCTGATATGCTGCCCTCATGGCCAGTTCCCCAGCAAATGCTTGCGAGCTATGAGCTCCTTTGGGTTTTACCTCAAAGATTTAATGGATAATTTGCAAAGCCCAGGACTCTGCAACATGGTGGAAAACTGGTTCCTTCTGGCACGGCCTGTAATTCTATAAGCATAAGCGCTATAGAACAAAGGAAAACCTGAAATCTATTTTTAGTATGGTTCTAAACTACCTAGAAAAATTGCAGCTAAAATTACCATATATATTCAAGCGTTTGGTCTCAAAGGATCATTTTAATCATATATTAATCCTGGTTTGCATGCAGCTGTTTGGCATGCAGCATCTGGGTGTATTTGTCCCATGCTAAGGGGATGCAGAGAAGACAACATGATGATAGAATCATAGAATCATAGAATTATTGAAGTTGGAAAAGACCCTTGGGATCATCGAGTCCAACCATCTACCTTACTCTACAAAGTTCTCCCCTACACCATATCCCCCAACACCACTTCTAAACGGCTCTTAAACACATCCAGGGATGGTGACTCACCCACCTCCCTGGGCAGCCTATTCCAGTGTCTGACCACTCTTTCTGTGAAGAATTTTTTCCTAGTATCCAGTCTAAACCTACCCTGTTGCAGCTTGAAGCCATTCCCTCTTGTTCTAAGAGGGAATGGCTTGATCATAGCCTCCGATTTAATGAGGCTTTATGCACTGGGTTTGCTTTCCTTGCGTTGCATTCCCAGAGGTATCATGGTTGGGGCAGTAACTGTGATCCTATGGACAAGCAATTCCGTATCAACTTGTCTAGAATAAGAAGAGGAATGACTTGCATGTGCCTTTAAAGACAGTGGTAATTTCTATGACACTGTAGTTTACCCAGAAAAGCTTTAGTAGTTGCTCATAGAATATTGCCACAAGAAAGATAAAGAAAAGATCTTAAGAATTCTAAAATGCCTTGAAGAAAAAAATCTTGAAATGCTTTTGTTGCTGAAAATGTGGAGAGCTCTTGTAAAAGGAACAGAAGAATTTCAATACTTATCAAGTATTATTCACATTCGTCAGTCAGCAGCAATTTAGTAGTACTGCTTTCCAAACACACCCGTTCCTCAAATGTTATCCTGTAGCAGGAGATACCCTCACATATTCATTTAGTATTAGCATCTCTCCCATTTAAGAAAATAGCAGGAAAGGAAAACAGGGGTAGGAATCCATTGCCTGCAATTCTTTTCAGGACACAAACCTGAAAACAAATTTTTGTGTTTTTCCTGTGGTTGTCCATACCTCCCTGCAAGCAAGGGGGGCTGTTCCAGCCTCCCGCCGCAGCACCCCAGCAGCCCTCAGCAGGGCTCATGGGTGGTGGGCCCTGGCACCACATTGGCTGCTCCCCGTGTCTCCCTGGGGCTGAGCCTCTGTTGCTCTTTCAACAGCACCGATATTTCCACTTACTTGCTTTACTTTGGCCTTCATACACAAGTGAAGAGGGGGACCTGGGGCTCCTGGTGGACAGCAAGCTGCCCATGAGCCAGCAATGTGTCCTGCTGGCTAAGGTGGCCAATGGTCTCCTGAGGGGCATTAAGAAGACCGTGGCCACAAGACAAGGGAGGTCATCCTCCCCCTGGTGAGGCCACATCTGGAGTCCTGTGTCCAGTTCTGGGCCCCCCAGTTCCAGAAGGACAGGGAACTGCTGGAGAGGGGACAGTGGAGGCTACAGGGATGATCACAGATTCATAGAATGGTCCGGGCCAGAAGGGACCTCCAAAGGTCATCTAGTCCAACCTCCCCACAGTCAGCGGGGACACCCCCAACTAGACCAGGTTTCCCAGGGCCTCATCGAGCCTCACCTTGAATGTCTCCAGGGAAGGGGCCTCAACCACCTCCCTGGACAACCTGTTCCAGTGCTCCACCACCCTCACAGTAAAGAACTTTTTCCTAATATCCAATCTAAATTTTCTCTTCTCCAACTTAAAGCCATTGGCCCTCGTCCTGTCACTACAGGCCTTTGTAAACAAACTCTCCCCAGCCTTCCCGTAGCCCCCCTCAGGTACTGGAAGGCTGCTATCAGGTCTCCCCAGAGCCTCCTCTTCTCCAGGCTGATGAGGGACTGGAGCATCTCTCTGCTGAGGAAAGACTGAGGGACCTGGGGCTGTTCAGCTGGAGAAGAGCAGACTGAGAGTGGATCTCATCGATGCTGAGCAACAGCTAAAGGGCAGGTGGCAAAAGGCTGAGGCTAGACCCTTCTCAGTGGTGCCCAGTGACAGGACAAGGGGCGACAGGCACAAACTGGAACAGGAGAAATTCCATCTCAACATGAGGAGGAACTTTCCTGTGAGAGTGGTAGAGCCCTGGAAGAGGCTGCCCAGAGAGGTGGTGGAGTCTCCTTCTCTGGAGACATTCAAACCCACCTGGGCCCGTTCCTGTGGGACCCGCTCTGGAAGGGGTTGGACTGAGGGGTCCCCAGAGGTCCCTGCCAACCCCATATCGGTCTGTGACTCTGCTGCTCTTGGAAGAAGATCCTGATCATTGATAAGGTCAGCGTACGGCCTCGACGACACGCCAGATTGTCCCAGAGCCGGGCCAAGGCCGTTTTTTTCCACAAAGATGCTCAGACGCGGTGCCCCGCTCCCTCAGGAAACAAACCGAGGGGAGGACGGGCGGCACCACCCGGGCCTGGCAGAGCCGGGAGGTGAGGGAGGAGGGTGCTCCCCTCGGGGGCCGTGGCAAGCCGGGGGCCGTGGCTCTGAGGCCGATGGTAGGCAGGTGGGGAGCAGCAGGCGGTGCCCCCGAGAGTACGCCACTCCGCCTGCCCCGGGGCTGTGGCCGTGAGGGGCTGTGGCTCGCACCGCCCGCTCAGGCCGCCCAGCCAATGGGAGCGGCCGTTATTGGCGGGGCGGGAGGTGGCGGCGTTGCCACAGTAGCGGCGGCAGGGCTGGTGGTCGGGGAGCGCCATGGAGGGGCTGGAAGGTGAGGGGCGGTGGCGGTATGGCCCTTTCCCTTCATCGGGGGTGGGGGGTGGCTTCCCTTTCACCGGCGGCGAGGCTTTGTGTTGTGGCGGGGGCTCGCTGCGGGCTGGGCACCGCCTATCCCCGCTCTCGGAGCCCCCTGAGGCGGCGCGGCGGCCTGGCCTGGGGAGTGCCGCCGAGGGGGTGGGGGGCCCGGCGGGATTGGTGTGGATGGGCTGGGCGGGCTGGGCTTTGTCTGTGGCCGTGCCCCGGCCCATGCCGCCCCGCAAGGCCGAGCTGGGAGCGGGGGGAGGCCCGCTCGGGGCCCT
>JAOXNO010000013.1:128808306-128825241 GCA_028565335.1 Limnodromus scolopaceus
CTCTCTCAGCCTGTCCTCACAGCAGAGGGGCTCCAGCCCTCACAGCATCTCCATGGCCTCCTCTGGCCCCATTCCAGTAGGTCCGTGTCCTTCCTGTGCTGAGGGCTCCAGAGCTGGAGGCAGTGCTTCAGGTCGGGTAGATATCATGCCTTAATAAATAAATAAACATTAAAAGGAACCCAACCAATGGTAAACCCAATGATAAAAACTCCCTTTTTATCCAACTTTCACAATTTTTTCCTATGTTTTATTTTTAAATGGCCAGATTTCATGTTGATGATGTTGCTCCTAGAGAGAAATGTTAAGGCTTTATGGTTGTGTGTTGGTGGTTTTTTGCTTTGTTTTAGTTTTTATGAACTACAAAGGTAAAGAATGATTAAGAAATGGAAGAGATAAGTGTGCAGATCTGAAGGACTGCATGCTTCCCATGCTTAAGTTTTCAACAAAACTTAAGGAGCTTTCAAGTTTTGAAGTAACTTCCTATTGTGTTTTGGGTCAGTGATGTGTGTGATGGGGAGGAGGTGTTGGCAGCAGTAGCTCTCAGCAGAAGTGGGCGAGTTCCTGCTAGCAGCAGAGGGGGCAGGAATGCCGCAGGGAAATGCTCGGGACCTCTAGCTGCAGTGAGCGCTCCTTGGCATTCCTTACTCATTGGTATGTTGTGGGCAAATACTGCTCCAGCAGGTGAACTTCTAGCAACTCTACTTCTTTGAATGGGGAATTTAAACACAGGCTCGAATTCCAGAGTTCAGTGAATAGGAGAAAAAGCTGGAAACTGTAGCTTTTCTTATTTTACTAAGGCAGATATTTGAAAGACTTCTTCTCTCAGTAAAATCCTTAATCTTATACTTTACACCTGATTTCAAGATCACTAATTCTGCTTTATTTTGACTAATTTCTTAAAGACAGTGTCACTTTGTATTTCCATGAAATACCTCTCTCACTTATTTCTGCAAAGCTGCCAAAGGTGTATAGTTTTGCACTGTAAATTATCAGAATTGATGGGGACATGTTGCTGGCCCTGACCGCTTCCCAAAGGAGGTAAGGACTTGAATATCATCTCTTCCTTTCTGATCCACATCGTCTGCGTTGTTCCCAGAATATGCACTTGTACAGCAACAACTGTTGTTATTGCTAAGTATGGGGTTAGCAATCTAGGAAGAAACTTTTATCACAAATTTAAACAAACTCTCTTACAGAAGATTTTTTTTTAATTTTTTTTTTTTTAAGGTGAGGTTGCAGTGCAAACTGGAGACCTGTTGCCATGTAAGATTTGTGGGAGGACGTTCTTTCCAGCAGCACTGGTAAGTTGTATGACCACGTTATGACTTTTAGCTCTGACAAGTTGGGATGAGAGTTAAGCGATGGTCACTATAGCTAAATAAAGTAGATGTAGATACTTGATTTTTGTGGGTTTTTTAGTGTTTGTTTTTTTCCCAAATAGTTGTTGATTCCAGTTGTCTTAGATTTCAGGCTCCTTAGGAGGAGGTTAATTTTATTTCAGCATCCCATCACTTTCTGAAAATATATGCTTATAAAAGCATCTTCTTTCAGGTCAGAGAATCCTTTCTTGCCTCTGCAGATGGAAGCCTTAGCGTTAAGCGTTCTCAGCTAGTAAATGAAGGGCTTTGATGGCCATCTTCAACATACTGTGCTCTCCAATCTTAGTAGACCGTGGTCTATCCTTAAAAATGAATATGGATTTCAGACACCTCTGATCTATCTTGCTACTCGGTGCAAATGCTGCCTGCCTTCCATCAATTTTTTATTTGGAAGGAGCAAGTACAGATGCCTCCTGTTTTTATTCTTCATCGCCCAAGTTCTGGTGACCATGTGTATGTGTTTGTGAATTCTTGTAGTTCTCTTTTAAAAGTAATGGCTGGCATAACTGTTTGAGTGAAAGTAGTCTCATCTTAGTCATCAGAGAGCTGGGCCTTGATTGCTGATTGGCATACTGAGAAAGAGGGAAATAACATGTTAATAACCTATGTTTTCAGAACTAAGTTCTATATTCTCCTTTTGTTTTTCTACTTGTAGAAAAAGCATGGACCCATTTGCCAAAAAACTTCTGCCAAGAAAAGAAAGACATTCGATTCCAGCCGACAGAGAGCAGAAGGAACTGACATTCCCACAGTCAAACCTCTTAAGCCACGGGTATGTTAGTATTTACTCTGCAGAGGAACATTCTAGGCAAACTGTGTGTGCATTATAATAAAGCTTCTTTCTGCTGGCAATTTGTGATAATTAGATCAGCCAGGATCTGGAAGAAATCTAACTATAATGTTCTTTATTGAAATAAGGCATGTACTTAGCTTGAAGTAAAAGCTTCAGACTTACAAAGCTCTTTCTCTTTTGGCTCCTTAGCCAGAACCACCCAAAAAACCATCCAACTGGAGGCGAAAGCACGAGGAGTTCATAGCAACTATACGAGCAGCCAAAGGACTCAATCTTAAAGACGGTGGAAAACTCCCTCCACCACCTCCGCCGTCATATGACCCTGGTATGTAAAACAAACATTTTTAGAGATTTTTTTTTTTTTTAGCTTAATTTGTAAAAATTTGAGTTGGGAAGGGATTTGTTGGAATACAATATTCACAAGTTGTCAAGGATGACTATCTGATGATTCCTGTGCAGGTGCTGGTTTGTGGTTGGGGCTGGCTGACTAGCCTCCTCTGTAGCTTTCCGAGCCCACAGCTTTGTTTTTAACACACAGAAAGGCAGTTGTGGCGACCTTGCACCTTGCTACTGTCTTAGAAACCATGGGCTGCACAGGCTGTTCCAACACCTGGTTTCTGTGCAGTTTGGGTCTGTGAGACGTGTGGGGTTTGCATTCACAAGGGAGTGACAGTCCGTGGCTACCCTTACAGCTGAGGCTGGGGAAAGCATTGAAGCAGCCTGATGCGAGGGAGCAGAAAATAGACTTTTCAGTTAACTTCTGTGATGTGATAATAGGTTGGAGAATGTATTCCTTCCTCTTCTCCTAAAAGCTAGACCATTTGATCCAGCTCAATGGCTATTTTCAGAAAGACTGGGAAAAACTGAAAAAATCATGTCTGCTTCTGCCTGTCTGTGGTTAAGTAGGGATGTGAGCATTCCCTACCTCGTTTCTGTAGGAGAAATGTGTTAGTCCAGTACTAGGATTGTGACTGTAAGAGGTGAGGTTGTGTTGTTCAGCAGTCAGTACACACTCTCCTGAAATGCCATATATGTTTTAGAGTAAACCACAGCTAATGCTACGGACAAGAGACATAACGCTCAATCATGGAAAGGATTGTTAATAATCTAGTAGTATAGATTCTGAGTCACGAGCAGAAGAGCCCAAACTTCATTGAGCTTGGAAAAACTACTCAAATGGTGCTCCCATGGTTCCAGAGGCCGCAAATGAGTTTCAAGCAAAGGAAGTGGCTATTCAGCTCGCTTGGAAGCAGACAAGAGGTGAAGGGGAGAGAAAGACATTATGCCTCTGTTTCTCTTCTGTTTTTTACTTTTCCAAGCTGAATCTTACTGTCCGTAGTCTCCTGGCTTCATCCTCTGCAGTGTGTGAGACTTAGGAGGAGGGAACCAGGAATGAAGATAAGATGTACAAATTGATCAGTGGGTTCTCTTCTCTCAAACAGAAAAGAACAAAAACAGAGCAGGGGCAGCTTTTCCACTGTCTGTGTCGGAGAGAGGGAGAATTCCGCATGGTGTCATGGGTTGTATCCATCCCCTCTTACTCAGCTCTCTCTTTGGCATGTCTAGTTCTAACTAGCTGCTATTCTTCTTCCTTTAAAGAAAAAGAGTTCTCTATTAATATTTCCTACTTAATTGCGTGCTTTGGGTTTGTAAACAAGCAGTGTAGCTGGTTCTTCCACCTTCTGTTCCGCTTCTCCTTAGGAGTGCAGAATAGCCTCCTGGTATTAAGAAGGACCTTAAGTCTCTCTGTTAGCGTTGAACTGGGTGACACGTGTACTGCCGCCTACTGTGGTTAGTTTGTGTTCTATAAAGCTTACATTGAGTCCCTCCAGTTCTTTGGGGCAGTCTGAGCAAGTACTTCTGGACAGCCAGGTGGCTGACAGGTGCCAAGCATCTTACAGAAGGATGAAGGAACAGTCCCTCATTCTGAAAAGAATGTACATTAATCCTCTGCAATCTGGTCCTTTTACTTCAGCGGGCTTGGAAAGTCTTCTGTGGGAGCTGAGCTGTGCTCCAGCTAGAAATGTCTATTATCTAGGGGCTTCCAGAGCTGTTTTATTAATCTACTTAGCTTTTTTTCTTTTTTTTTTTCTTTGTTTTTTTCCTAACTTTGTTTGGGACTATCTTGCCTTGACCATACAGGTATTATAGTTCTTTTTCTTCTGAATTTGTGTCTGCTACGGTATAGTTTGTTTGAGTGTTCTGACACTGGTGGAGCTTATGTAAATTAAATAAATAAAAATCTGTTGCTGTTATCACATGAGATTCCCACGCTGTCACTTCTCAAAGGGATTCCTGTGCTGCTCTTGTGTCCTTTGTTCACACTTCTTGGGCCACAGTTCATGCTTTGGTGGCCGCTACATCGTTTGACTTACTCAAAATTGTTTGTTAATTTAAAGGGATAACCATTTAAGACAGATCTGCTGCATTTGGAGTAACATGTAATCCAGATCTAATCATATCTAATGGACGTCTTGGAGGCAGTGACTGTTGAATTTCTCCTCATTTTCTTCAAAACACTTCTACAATCACCCAGGAACACACTAATGTAACCTGCTTTGCCAGTGCCCAGCCTTTCAGAAGTTGGTATTTACGTGGCTTTGAATACTGCGATCTGAGGAAATCAGCATCCATATCTCCAGACACGAAATGTCTGGCTGAAACTGCATCCAAACATTTTACTTCCCAAGGGCAGTGGATTTTATGGAGTGTATTTCCAGCATACAGATGAGGGATCTCATAGTATTCTGAACACCTCCATAGCCTTTCTGGGTTGTCCCCAATGTTAGTAATAATATTTTCTGCAAGTAGTACTGTTTGTAATGTGACTAAATTCATCTTGAAAAATAATACAGCCACCAATTACCCTGTTTTGCATGTGTCTAAAGATATCTCCTAATGTTGGCTGGATTTCCTCTGATTTTTTTTTTTTGGTTAAGTTTTCAATTTTTTTTTTTTTTTTTTTTCAATGATCAGTTGTGGTTAGTATTTCCCAGTCCTTTCAAAATTGCCAGAGGAAACAGATTTTGGTGTATTTTGCTATTTGTATGGGGAAAGGGTTTAATGCATTTTCATATCCTGAGCAAACTGAACTGTGTTTGTAACTTCTGTTTAGCCTCTTTTCTGTATCCTCCCAGCTGATAGCCCTGTCACGTCCATACACCTCTTTGGCCATCTTCTCTGCTGAACAGCACCTCTCAAAGTGTTTCTGGTTGCACTTAGGTTACTTCTGATCTTCAACCACTCTTCTCATTCTTAGCCATCAAACAAGAAATGTCTTTTGCCCTACATGTGGACAAGGTTCTTTTCCCCAGAAATTTGTATTTCATTGTCAGATTCAAGAGGCCTTAATTTTCTCTAAGGGCGGGGCTGGTCTTTAAGAGACTTTAAGACACTTTATTTTTTAAAGCCCATTATTAATGTTAGGTTTTTGTGTTTTTAAGATTACATTCAGTGTCCCTATTGTCAGAGGAGGTTCAATGAGAACGCAGCGGACAGACACATCAATTTCTGTAAGGAGCAAGCAGCCCGTATTACCAACAAGGGGAAGCTGGCAGCTGATACCAAAGGGAAGCTTCCTACTCGAACACAGGTGAACTACTAATGGTTTTCTTAACTTGGAACTTGCTTTTGACATCAAACCAAGCTTGTTAACTAGTGTGTTGCCCTTAAATGGATTTAACTATTTTATTCTGTAATCGTGTTATTTGTGCTAGGCTCAAGTCAGGCATGGGAGAGGGTTTTCCTCTCTTTGGAGAGTAGCTGAGATCTGTAGGTCAGATGGCAGCAGCTGCAAAGCCAGAACCAGTCCTAAAATGTCATTCAGAGATTTGTGAAAATGCCAAGTAAGGGTAGCAGCAGGAAACGGAGATGCAGTGTTTGTAAAGAAGGTTGATTTTCTGTTATCCAAGTCTTCTGAATCCAATTCAAGGCTGTTCCTTAAGTGGCCAAATAAAGGTGATGACCACAGGAGAACTGACAGCAATATTTTGGCAAATTTGGCAAAAAATAGGAATTCAGGCATGCTAAAGTAAGAGCTGCAGCAGTTAACTTATGATGGAAATGAATGATTAAAGTCTATGTGGTTTTGGTTGGTTTTTTGTTTGGTGGTAATGCTCTTTTTTTCTGGAAGCTGTGAAGAGTTAAACAGCCAAAATCAGTTCCTCAGTGATTTTTGCACTGTGTTCCGGCTCAGTGCTGAGACTGGTCTAGAGTGCACAGGTGACAGTAAGATTTGAAAGACAAATGATTCTGTCCTTGAATATTCTTTTTAAAATTAACTGGTAATCGTAGAATCATAGAATCATTAGAGTTGGAAGGGACCTTAAAGATCATCGAGTTCCAACCCCCCTGCCATGGGCAGGGACACCTCCCAGACAGCTATGGGAAAAGATGAGAAAAGCTGTAGAAAAGTGGAAAACACACCAAGACATGCAGTTAAACAAAAAAACCAAATTGAGTAAAGTTAGAGGATCTTTCTTCCTGGTATGGTCTGTGTGTGTGAGAAAGCAGACTGGGCGAAACCGTCTGCCTGAGCCCATAGCAGAAACAATTTCCCTCCTCGGTAATCACAGGCTGTTCTCCCACAAGCGTGAGTTAACTACCTACCATGTTACAGAGATAGTTTGATTTAATCGCTTAAATTTCTAGGTTGTATTTTGTTACAGTACAAACCTGCTGCAGTTAAGAAGATGCCTTCTGTAGGATCAACACCACCATCATCATCATCACGCTTACCCCAGCCAAGTGGTGTTACCAAAACTGTTGTAGGTAGGAAATTAATGTTATGAATTTGCCATTTCCTTTCTAAATATTAGATCTCAAACTATGCAGTGAAAGTAGTATAATTTTAATAGCTGGAAGAAATTCTACATCATTGTCCAGTGATCTAAGCTGACAAAGTACAAATATCCACAGGAGGAGCTCAGTGTTACATGAGTGGATAAGAAGGGGTCTGGTTTTCATAGTACAACTTTTTTTAGTCAGTGTTTTCGTGATCTGATTTTTTCTGACCTACATGTATGATGGCTATATACTTTATTGTTGAAATTGATATAGTGGTTTGTAAGAATTTATTTAAAGTAAAGTTGGAAGGGGAGTTAATTAGCATTTATCCAGCAAGACTCTTGAGCACATAAGAGTCTCTTCTGTTTTATATATCCTGTCAAACTAGTTTTTTTCTGAACTGAACCTGCAAAATCATTCTGTAGGAATGCATAATGGTAGCCAATACTGATTTCTTACCTCAGATTTTTCTGTTGCTTAATTCTGTAACTAATTTGTATGCTGAACATGATCATGAATTGGTGAAAATACATAATCAAACATGTATATTGTAATTATGCAAACACTGGTCTTACTCTGATTTCAGATATCAAACATGTTCTATTTGTACATACTTTGACATTCTAGACTTCTTTCCTTTTTCTTTCTGAAGAAAGTAATTGAGATCCAGCATTTTTTATTAGAATACAACATTATGTCTTAATTGCGTATTTTCTGTAAATTTCTGGAAATGTACTTGCTTTTTCCTCTTATCTTGACACTTGTTCACATCTTGATATTTCTGAAAGTCTTGTTTTGAATTTTACAATTAGAACGTGTATAATTAATTGTATCATTCCGGCAGCAAAATCTTACATTTTCTCCTATTTCTGTGTTTGCTTTCACCTGCAAGGTGCCTCTTCAGGTAAAGCCCTCTCTTCCTCTGGATCCGGTGGCAGCAAAATTCAGACGTTGTCACCAGCTCATAAGAACTCCCTGGGAATGGTGAACCCACAAACAGGGTAAGTTTCCATTTCCTGGTGTCGTTTATGCTTTATTTCGTATGTGTGTTGTGCTAGTTCTAGAAATGTCTGTGGTCTGTTTCACTGGCGTTCTTCTTTTCCTGTGAACCTAGGAAATACAGTGTTTGGAATTTATCCTTTACTTATAAGCACAATTAATGTTTAAGAAACATTGGAGTAGGCAAAGATGCATTTTCTAATGTTAAAATAACAGCAAAGGTGTCAAGAGATAAAAATAAATACAAGGCAGATTAAAATGTTATGGAATGTGCAGAAGTGGTTGGTGCTGTAATTTTTTTTTCCTTTGTAAGAGTGAAAAGACTTTAAAAATGAGAAAACATTAGGCACAATTTCCTGCAATTTGTGGGAATGAAAGAGAGACACCTCTGTCAGAGGTCCCAAGCCTGTTGTGAGAGAATTTTCCCTCTTACCACAAAAGGGTGGATACTTTCGCTTACAATATGCAAGAGACAAGAAATGAATGAGCACAAATAAGGCAACGGAGACCAGTGCTCTCCACCAGCAACACCAGTGGTAAAGGTAGATTGCTGGAGTTCAGTGGAAGTGCTGGTGGGATAACGCTGCTACTGATGTTTTGCTGGGGACAGTCAGCACACAGTGTCTCAGAAGAAATGTATGGAAGGGACTGAAGAAAAGTAGTGCAATTGTACAGAAGTTTGAGGAGCATCAAGGAGCACTGAGTGAAAACATAAAACATACAACAAAGTGACTGCAGTTATAACACTGGTGATAGATATTCCTATAAAAATGAGTATCAGATTGGGGAAGGCTGTATAAGGTGGAGAAAAACAACTGCTTGAGCTTGTGAGGAAGAAGAAGGGCATTCTGAAAGATCTCATGGGGCTGGAGAACTTTATTTATGACACAAAACTAGTGTTTTTTAGTTTATCACTCCTAAGCCTTACATGCAAGTATGGATTACAGCTCTGTCCCACCTCCCTCCTAATGCCACATAGCACAAAGATGCAGTTTGTCCCTCGCTGCTCTACCCACTCCTATGGAATCTTCTCAGACAGACCTCACGCAGAGTCTGTGAGGTAGTCAGAAAACGTATTTGCTGCACCACACCACCCACCCCTCACCATCCCGTGTCCCAGTGGTCCATCCTGCGTCCCAGTAGTCCCTGGTCTGCAGGTCAGCTTCATTACTGCTTGTAGGCGTCTGCTGCGACTGTCAGAAAACCCCAGGCTCTGTTAGTCACTGACTGGTTTTTGTATTGCATTTCTCCACTTTCAGGAGTTGAATTAACACCCGCTGATGAGTGGCAAACAAGTAGGTCTGCAAACCACAGTACAGAAAGTCAGCTGAGATGATTTGAAGGCGTGTTTCTGACCACGGTGGTGAATCATAGAATCATGGAATGGTTAGAGTTGGAAGGGACCTTAAAGATGATCAGGTTCCAACCCCCCAGCGGTTGGGAAAGGCTTTTTCCTGTTGATGAGTCTCTAATTGCAGTCTGTACTGGTTTGTGAGGGAGCACAGGTTTTGGGCTTTACTTCTTAATAGGGAGGTTCTATTTAATTTTACCACTGGGTTGCTCACTGAACTCACTGCTTCGTATTCTGTAGTCTTCTGTTTCGCCTTCTGAAGCTTGGAGGAGGAATTGTGAGGGAACCAAAAAGCAGTTATGTTCTGAGAGGTGTTTGCACAGGTTCCCTCTGCTCACATGTGCTGTAGCTCCCAGTGGGTGACTGCTGCTTGGCATGGCTCTCGGATAATGGTCTCTGCTGAGAAGCAGCGGGTGTTAGCCGGGCTTATACCCATACTTTATTGTCTGCACGATTTTTAGGAGTGTGGATGTACTGAGTGTATTTCCTGCAGCCCTTCTCGCTTCTCTGTCCCACAACACTTCTGCTCCCTTCTGGTCTTTGCCAGCCAGTCCTTGTGATTTCTTGATGGCCATGCTAACCAGGCTTCTCAGGGGGAGCTGTGAAACATGTCTCTTTCCGAAGCATTGTGCTGGAGACCTAGCCATTCTTCCTTTGTCCTTTGGCTGCTTTGTGTTCGCTTCTGAGAAGGAGTTTGCCAGGAGTTCTGTTGAGGCACAGAGATGTAGGAGCAGTCACAACATGGAACAGTTCTGTGCCGCACATTGGTCACTTGGGACAATTTTGGCCTTCGTAATCTTGGCCTTAATATTGGGGTGTGAGGGGAAATCTGTAGGGTTCTGTTGAAATACCTGCACAGTTCTATGGGAGCAGGGACTGAGGCACTAACAGTTGACTCTGAAGTCAGAGAGTGAAAATAGCTAATACTGTAGTGACAAATATTTTAAATGTGAAGACATCTTGTTAATTTAGGTTGTAGCTAACTGCAGCTAGAATTATTTTATAAAATAAAAGGGCTTTTAAATTTTTATAAAAATAACCTTCATTAGGATGAAACAAGATGTATTCCTTTTGCTTCATTTGGGATTTGACCAGCCAAATGCCAGGGTGTAGCATGAGATGTAGGGTTCTGTTGTACCCGAGTCAGGCAGAGCTCGGGCTGTCAGGTGTCACCTCTTTCCGAGTGATTGGTGCATGATTTACTGAGCACAGCGTGGCACAGGGATGGTGGTAAGGGCGCTCTTTCAAATGTAGTGTTAAGAGATCACATGATTTATTTTTTTTTTCTTGTCAAATATTTAAGAGCCTACACACTTCTTTCAATCAGGTTAAATTCCAGGTTTTTCTGTAAGAAGCTCCCGTTGTTTGCCATAAGGCGAACTGTAGTTGTGGGGTTTTTTTATATGTTAAAGTGAAACCTTCTATTTCTGCCTAGGTGGTTGTAATTCCAGATGTGGCCAAGAGGTAGTGAGGCTTAACGGTAGAATTGCAGTTAAGTTATGCTACGTCAAGGATGAGTGGTATGGATAGTGGGAGGGGGACACTGCTTCCCCCCGTGGAGTCGTGGTGCCTGTTCTCTGGGGTGAATGCGATGGGGCCCGAAGTGGCTGTGCCGGGGAATGCGACCGCAGCGCAGAGGGGTGCAGTGTCCCCCGTGCTCTTTAGGTGGCGCCCTTGGCCTGGGACTGGTGGGGGAGCCCCTGGCGCTGCTGCGGGCCTCGGTGTTAAAGGTGGAGGCTGAAAGGAGCCGGGTCTCGGGGGCGTTTGGTTATGTAAAGGAAAGGTTCTTGAGCTTCGTTTCATATCAAGTTCAATATTGCACTCTAAATTTTTATTGTGTATAGGAAGAAATGCAACCAAATGTTATGAACTCCCTTTTTTGTAAGTCACTTTTGCTATGCTGTTTCCTTTTTTTTTTTTGATTTTAATTCTGCTCCCCAAGTAAAGGACTGCTGAGAGAGCAGCTCACAGCATCAACAGGAGCTGGGTTAGCGTTGGTGTCGGCGGAGCTGTGCTGTGAGGGATGTCCCTGCGGGGATAGAGGGACAGCCCAGCAGTGGTAAGCACTGCGGGTACCCTCTGAGCCCTGCAGGAGCAGCACAGGACTCTGCATCCCGGTTGGTAGGAAAACTTTCCTTCGCTTACCTGAAAATAGGATTTCATCTTTTTGATTTTGAAGAACTGGGAAAAGGAAAATTAATTCCACAGAAATTGTAGTTAGGCTTAGATTTTGATAGTGAATCACATTAAGATCCTAAGTGTGATACAGACTCTGTAAGAGTACAGAGTTTAGCACTGTCTTACATCTCCTGAGGGGCAGGGCAGTTCTGGTAAGCTGTCAGCAGTAACCAGCTCTTCAGGAGACAGCATTGGGTAGGTGGTTGTTCTTCCTGCCCTCTGGCCAAGCAAACAGGGTAACTCCACCCCAGCAGGCCAACTGGTTTGCCCGGCAGAACCCGGCACCGCTGCCTGTGCCCAGCCAGAGCTCTTGCCCCTGCAGATCTATGCCTGTTCCATGGCTGAACAGGAGTTACTTATTTTTTTTCACTGAGACTTGGAAAATTATGTGATGTTTTTTGGTATGGCAAATGAACTCTTAAAGATTACTTTGTCGTTTCTATTTTATTTTGGGGTTAAAACATACTATTTGATGTTAGGCTGATCAAAATTATGGCTCCTGGGACCCAAGTCTGTTAGTGACACATCCAGTACTGTCTTACAGTCAAAATGGAATACGAATGGTGCACCTAACCAGTATCAGTAAACCTTAAATCCCACATATATTTGTCATACAGCATGTGGAGCCTTTAAAAACGTTATATTTTTTAAATAGCTTGTTCCTTTCACTAAGCCTATAAATTACACAGCTTTGTGCAATGAAATCAAGGTCTTGGTGGTCTTTGCATTTCAGAAGATTCTTAGAATTGTGCTTTTTTTTTTCTCATTAGTATATGAAAAAGCTCTCAGCTTTGTGGAAGTGTGGAAGAACCCTGAAGTTCTTTATATGGGCAGTGTCGTGACTGCTTCTAGGTTATTGTCTTCTGTTTTCTACGAAGGTCTGGAGTTCACAGATGATAAATTGGTAAAGGTTCAGTCAGCAGAGAGCTGCGAAAATTGCGATAGGCTGGAGTATGTGTCTCGTGGTGTCAAAGACCTCAGTCTCGCTTCTCGGTCCTTGGGAAAGACAGAAAGAATATGTATGTGGTCAAACAGGAGTTGATTAAGCATTTCCTGAGTTAATTAGTTTGAACTAGAACATCTGTTTGGGAGGAGGAGTGGGAAGAGGAACTCAAGGGGAACTTAACTCACAGCCTGCATTGTCTGGGCTGAATTGTCAAGACTGAAATCCTAGCATTCCTGTTGACTTCATGATGAGTGACTGTCACTGAGCATTGCTGAATGTCTGTCCATTATGGGGAGATTTCTTCTGATGCTTTACAAATGTAATGTGGATTTTGAGATTTAAACCAGAAGCTTTCCAAAAACCAAGTTATGTTGCAAACTTTATAGGTTTTATATGATGTTAATTTAAAAGGAGTAGGTAAAGTAATATGACGTGTATTGGAGATACACCAGAGCCTTTTTTATATATATATTTTAAAAAGCTATATCGAAAATACTATGTTTCCTTGACAGCAATTAGGTGTTTAGTAATTTTCCAGGCACTGTGGTTTATTAAGGTTGTATGACAAGAATCAGAAAACTGCACAGTAATTTTAAGAAATAATTTCTCTCAGTGTGAGGGTGTGTTTTGTTGGGTTTGCTTGGTTGGTTTTTCCTGATGACATCCCTTTAGGGATGGGAAACAGAGAGCTAAGATTCAGCTACCCACCCATTTCCATCAGTCTGGCTTGGTTTGTTTCTTTAGAGTTCTTGAATTTCAGCAAGATCAATAGAAATACTCCAAGTGTCATAATTTTCCAATGAAGGCTTAAGTTACTAGGCTTTTCTTGAGAATAAGAAGAAACTTGCATTACATAATTGAGGTGGAGATATAATGGGCTTTTTGCAGGTTTTAATCTATAGATTAGGGTGATAAAAATGTGGAACTTTACTTGAAGACCTAATTTTCCTAATACAAGTTGTGATTTCTCAAAAGCTACAATTCTCCTTATGAAGATCTGTGGAAGGGAGGGATGGTAGTGTGTTTTATTTTGTAAGGGTTTCATTTAATTAATATTTTTAAAATTTTTTTTGGGGTTTATTCTTTTGGGTTTGGAAATGTTACCCATAATAGTAAAAAAGTATTAAAGTATTGCCTGTATGTATAGTACTGTCTATATGGGAGCTGATGGGGGTTTGATATTATAACAAAATTGTTTTTCTTTCAGGCTTTCCTCTGTTATTTTTTTTTCTCCATAAGAGAAAAGAGAACAGGAGGCATGTTATTCTCTCTGCACACAATGTTCAGCATATACCAGAAAAAATAAAAAGTGAAAGAGGAAAACTTTTTTTCCTTCTTGCAAATTCTGAAGCTAAGGAGGCTTGTACTTATGTCGCCGTTATTTTCTAACATCTTGATGAAGTTACTGTGACTTGTAATTATGAGCCCCCTTTTCTACGTATGATGAGTTTGACATTGTGAAAGCTGCTCTTAAAAGGAAAAAGGCCAAATGCCTTACATTGTGCGGCTGGTGAGGATAACTGGCATTACGGGATTTCTTCTTTTGTCTAAAACAGAATAAAACAGAATGCATTGGAAACCTAATCCAAATCCATGAAATCCTTTCCTCTTAAAGTAAGAAGAACCCTTTTGTTTGCTGGATTATTATTACTTGTACATTTTGTTAAGTCAATGGGAATTCTTTGGGAATATAAGTATTTCATTATTAGTACATTTAATTATTTAATTATTTTTTTGCAATAACTTAAATAGCAGTCGAGCAATCTCCTTATGAGTACCCCTTTGTATATTTTAGTAGTAAGATGGACAAGTTAGGCCCACCACTGCGAACTGGAAGAGATGTGCAAAGGTTTTATGACACTGATACACAAACAGACAGTACCATCAAAAGACCAAATGAGTTGTTGCCTATAAAGAAGTAAGTATTACAAACCAGCGTGGTTTATCTCTCTTGCAGAAATATTCCTCCAAAGCATTGGAATAGTAAAAGTGTGACCTTGATAGACACCTGCTGCCCCGTATTTCTTCAATATAAATGCTATGGGAGACGAGTGTTTAATATAATTAGTATAAGTACCTGGCACGAAACAGATAACCAGCTGCATGGTAGGACAGGAAAGGTGAAGACTTTTCTCAGATTTTATTTATTCTGTCAGTGACTGATTATGGAGTAAGAGTAATTGAACTTTTATCTTTGTAAAACTGAGATAAATCTGAATTTGCATCATATAAAGCTGAAGTGAGCATTTAAGCCTGATACTGTGCAAATATCTGCCTTACAGGCAAATGTTCTATGACAAAGTAATTTTATTCTCTTAAAGTCAAATATTTATCTATCTCCTGCATCTGGAAGGTAACTATGGTGGTCCAGGAATGTAAGCAAGGCAGGCTTGGTAAAAAGAGGTGAAGTCTTTAAGTCCAACTTACCTGATATAAAGACTTGTGAATATTCAGCAAGTTTAAGCTCGAAGTTTGGAAGAAAGGGTATTCCAGTCTCTTAGAAATGGAACAGATCCTATATCGTAGTTAACCCTTTGATGTCATTTGGAAGATGCCAAATTCAAATGGGCTGGTTCTTCATAAACAATACCTTAAAGCATATTGCAGAACAGAAAATAGTAATGAATTATATGGCACACACATGGAATGTAAGGCTTTAAATAGTAGAAATGTGTCTAAATCTCTTACTGCTATTTTAGTGGTGTAACCTAAACTGAAGTATCTTTGAGACAGGGCCAGAATATTTGAACTTGGGTTTCTATTTGAAGAAGCAGAAGAGGGGGAACTCTTTTTAGACATACAGAGTTTTTTGTTGTTGTTCCTCTGCATGTTCAGTTAGAGCTATAAATCCTAGGAACCATCAAAATTAGGTCAGCTTTTCATTTTATAATACATTACTAAAATGTTGAGAATTTGGCATAATGAGTTACTAGACGTGCTTACAATAGCCCCTCTCCACAGAGCAGGGATTTGATCTTTCTTCTCCAGAACTCCTTTAGGAGGGTGGGTGCTCTGCTCTCGATAATTGATGAATTAACTCTGCTTTCCCTGTGGGAGGTTATTCAGTGCGATACGTACCAGCAGCACTGGCCACATGCAAACAGCTCCTAGCCATGGTTCAATGCAGCACGGCAGCGTGGATGGGCACAGTTTATGGCAGAAGTGGCTGGGCTTTGGCATGCCTATCATTAGTCATAGGGAACTTATTTATGATTTTGCATAGAACTATGAGCTGCTGTGGGTGAGAGTGATAGCTGTCAAGAACATCTGAAAACACCCTGTCTAGGAAGCAAGTTTGATATTTCAGTATTGTATAGCCAAATCCAACCATGTTGTGAATGTGTAAAGAGAAAAAGGCAAGCTGCTTTTACAAATTTCTTTCAGTTTTTCATTTTGCAAGTAGTGGTAATTTAACTAGATGTACAATGTGAGCTGCTTTAGAAGGGGAGGCCCCCTTCAATCTTACTTGGTTTGAAATTGAGAATGGATAATAAATGTCTTTAAAGGTATGTCCAGATTTTAAGAGTTCAAGGTGGTATTGGTGCACAACCTCATCTGCTGCCTCCATTAATACCTCATGTGATACAACTTAGAACAGGGATTTATATGCCTTTGCAAGAATAAAACAAACAAAAAAATTCAACCAATGGGAGGAAAAACAACAAGTGAACAAGTAGGTAGGAATGGCAGAGGTTGGACAGAGCAGGAGAGACCAAGATGTGGTAACAAAAGTTGAGATAATGAAGAAGGTCTGACTTTGTTGGAAGACATCTGTCTCCAGAGATCAGACTGCAATGTAAGTATGCAATTTCAAGATTTGTCAACAAATGCACATGAAACCTGATGCGAATTATGTGTCCAGATCTGGGATGGATGAAGGTATAGATAGTGGGCACCTGCTACTCCTGTTGATTTACTCATCCAAATGGCAGAAATCACTGCATTTAATTATGACTCAAATGAGAGAGAATGAGAAGAGACTTTAGTTTTAGAAATTAATGCTGTTATTTTTGAAAAAGTAATATGTTGGTCCCAAGTTGAAAATCCAGAGAAAACTAAATCAGTAATGGTTTTGAAAAATTTGTTTCAAATTACTTGGAGTTGTCTAATCAGGAATTGAGACATAATTCTGTTGTTTGCATCATTGTCTGATCCCCCCTGCTCCAGGATGATCCACACCATTTCTGGGGCTACAGATGAGTTTGTCTCTCTGTGCTTTTCTAGCTTCCATAACAAGTAAAGGAACAGGCTGGTATGTTTTTTCCATTCTTGAGCTCTGATGAATTTTACTCAGTTTTTAGGAAAGGTCTCTCTTCAGTGTAGACCGAGCTGGGAGAGATAACACAAGATGAGTGACGAACAAAGAGGAACTGATGGATGGCATCAAGGTTGAGGGCAACCTCAGCAGCAGTGACCATGGAAAGATTGAGTTCAGGATTGTGGGTAACATACAAAAAACAACAAGTAGGACTGAAACCTTGGATTTCAAGAGGGCTAACTTTGT
>JAOXNO010000013.1:128892511-128903433 GCA_028565335.1 Limnodromus scolopaceus
AGAGACCCTTGGGATCATCGAGTCCAACCATCTACCCTACTCTACAAAGTTCTCCCCTACACCATATCCCCCAACATATTTGTCCCGAATGCTGTTCTTGAGGTACCTGATATCTGGGCTGGCAACAAACAAGAATTTTGCTGCTCCTGGAGATTTAGATCAGGTTTTGCAGTAATTTGCTGTAATTTTCCCTTTAAGAAGCATATGGAAGCACTGTGAACATGGCTCTACAAGTAGTCTTTTTAATCAAATGGGTTGTGGGTTCATCAGTTTGCAATTGTAGATAGTTGTAAGTATGCAGCTACTCATGAAAATATAACAAAAATTAAAATTGTGACAAAAATGATGTATTTTGAAAATCTCAGCATGGTAATTTCTGTTAGACGTATCCTGATATACAAATATAAAAATTGCCTTAAAATTTTCATTTTAAGAGATTAAAAAATCCCAAGATTTCTGCCTTTATTGGTCTCAGCTGCAGTCTCTCTGTCATATGGGCTGAAATATGTACCCGCAGCATTTGGGGACTATCTGCTTCAGAGAAAGAGCACCCACCGAACCTGCTTTCCCAGCACGGCAGTAGCAAAAGTCTTTCTTATTTGCACAAATAGATTCCATGACTGTGAGCAGAAATAGTATCCTAATGTGACCTCAGAAGCCAGGCTCGCAGTGGCCGTCAGTGCGGCGCTACGGAAGCTTTTGGAGAGCAGGTGGGTGCGTGCTGAGGTGTGACATTCAGACCGTGTGCATTTTAAGGGAAGTTTAGAGCTTCACAGGCTGTGGACTAAATGTGTTGGGGTTTGGCGGAGCATGCTTTGGGTCCACATCTTCTGGCTCGGTTTCATCCCAAAGGCATTGAGGCTGAGCACTCAGAGCCTGCCCCCTGGGTGACTCTAACTGTGAGGGGGGATGACTAGGACCTGCTCTGGCAGGGGGTTGGACTGGATGATCTCCAGAGGTCCCTTCCAACCCCGTATCACTCTGTGATTCTGTGATGATCAGGGAGTTTGTCTCAGAACCACACTCCCCAGCTGAAACAAGGTGTTAATTCAGGACACCCAGGGCTAGTCAAGCATCCAACTGCTCTCCTCAGCAGACTTGTCATACCCAAATCAGGAACACAATTATTCACAAAAGCAAAATATTCCAATGTATGTTTGCTTTTCTTTGCCATATGTAGGGTTTGGGTTTTTGTTTTGTTTTGTTTTGTTGTAATTACATATTCTCTAGTGTCTTTTCTTCTCCAGAACAAAAGGTAAATGTCCTAAGGGATCTGGAGGACTATTGTGATCAGGCCCCTCTCAGCCATGTTTCTGGACAACTGCTTTGAAAAATAACTTTTCCTTTCCTAAAACAATGGATATAATCCTGAGCAAAATTGTGCAATCCATCAATTCTGCACAGGTTTATGCACTAGAAAGGACAAGAGAGAAGGGACAAGCAGAAGAGAAGGACTCTAAATAGGCAATAAACTCTAATAAATCTCTTTAGCTCTCACAGTTTGGAATTTGAAAAGCATAAGATGTGACATTTAGTCACGTATGCACCCTCAGAGCCCTCCCAGGAAGCACCACTAGTGGTGTCGAAAGTTACCTCAGTGATTCTGCTCTGAGGCAGGAGAAGCTGCTGCACCAGGTGGGGAACTGAGGGCATTGCCAAACCATCACCAACCCCAAGGGATTTTCTCTGGTAGTTTTTAAAGAACTCCTAACTGAAACATTGCATTTGGAAGTGAAACAGAGAGGAAAGCAAGGCAGAATGAAATACTCATAGATGTTTTTATTTTGTATGTTTTAGAATAGATTGTGTAGTGTAAATTAATCTTATATTTTCGTGTATGGTTTATATTAACTGGGAAAATCCTATCTTCTACCTCATTTTTCCTCCATTCAGCTAAAGGAAAAGAAAATAATTTTCATAGCACAGTTCTAGAATTAAAAAGACAAAAAAAAGCAGGCTAAACTTTCCCTCAAATGTAATGAAGTGCCAATCAGCAAAGCATTCAAGCTTTGTCCCAGTGAATAAGTGCTTCAGTCTTATTCTGCATCGAGGCCAATGAATTGTGGTGTTCAGAACTGCTGCATGTGGTTGAATGTGCTTTTTTTATGGTAATAATAGACCTCTCCAATGACTCAGTATCTTTTCTACTGTAGCACTGAATATTGTGTGGGAAGTTAATATTATAATTTAATACAATGCATTGTTAATATTAACAGCATAAAACATTTTAAATTCCCTGTTATTTTTTTAAACCCAGACAGTTATCTGTGGCATACAGAGTTATTTTTTTTTTCTTACCTTCAAAGCTTCTTAGATGTACAAGAAAATCTAGCCAAAAAAGCAAACAAAAGAATTTTGCTGAAGACAGAAAGAGTTTGGGCTCAGCCATGAGCTATTGTTCTGAGTGCTCACCTTTGCAAAGAGCAGACAGTGTCCAAGGGAACAGTTTTTGGGTTTCTCAGCTTTTCAGTGGTTGGTCCCCACAGCAGAAAGAGAAGTTTCTGAAAATGTCCTGATTTTTTTTATTCCCTTTCAATTTCAGAGTATAAAGTAGAAAGTTAGCTTTATGGAAATATGTATCTGAACCTGTGTATTATGGATGTTTGGCAGATAATACGTGAACTTCAAACTCTACAGTGATTTGGCAACTAGAAGAGGAAGGGATCTGTCTTTACTAAAGGAAATGTAATAGAATCTGTAAAGCCTCACTGCCTTTGTAATTGTCTTCTGTGATACAACCTGTTGATCAAGAATTACTAGGTTAGGAAATAAAAAATATATTCTACTTTTCCTGTGGCCTGTCTCCTCTGAAGAACTACTTTTCTGTCAGTTCTGTGTCACTTGTGTTTTGTCTCTGTTTTGCTAGCATTTAATCCCATTATAAAACCTCTACTGAGTCCTCCAAACACCAAGAAGTGATGTCTAATGCCCATAAAGAAATGCAAATTATGGAAGACTGATAGGCTTGTTCCTGGAGCTAGATTTACAGGGGGGGTGAGGCACTGAGATTTCACCTGATGTCTGTTTTAGGGCCCTGCACACCTGGATTACCTCCTAGGACACAGTTTGACTTTAAGGTAGTGTTAGATCTTGACCCAGCTCTGTCGTGCCTTGAACACAGACTCACTGTGCCTTTCTCCAGCTTTCAACAGTTATTTGCAAAGAAAACAAACATGCAGAAACCCAGACCAACCATCCTGTCTCACCTCTCCAAAATGACAGAGAATGGAAGTTGGATTGTTCATGATATTTCGCATGAAGTAAATTGTGTCTAGAAACTTGTTGTCAAGATCTCTGCTGATCTTTGTCGTTCACCATTCACATTAACGATGTAATACAGAATTCAGATTTCCTTGTGTATATTATCTAGTTCTTCTTGAGGTACTAATTTTAGTTCTACAATTCTCTTACCATTTTCTTTAACGTTTTACAAATTATCTTATGTAAATTTTAGAAATTATTATATTGACATTTTCTGTCATTACAGTATGTGAATCTGCATGTTCAGTAAGATCAGAATCAGGACCTTTTTTTTTTCCAGAAGCGAGTAAAATCTTGTTGCAAATAACACAAAGATATAAAAATAAAATATATTTAAATATATATATACTGCCCTGGTGTATATACACTGCCCTACTGTTTCTTTTTTGCCGGTCCTGTATAAATCACAACGGCTTCTTGCTATCAGGTTCAGCCACCATCAGGAATAGTCACTTTCAGTGACAACTTTATCATAGTTGTTACTGATGTCAGGAGCGAAGGCACATCTTACTCTAATGCAGGTAATCATCTTTCCAAGGTTGTGGCTTGTAAATAAACAACAGTCTTGAGTGCAGCTCAAGCAGATGTTGTGTGGGGGAAACGCTACGGCATCCCTGGGGTCAGATGCTGTTGGCCAAGGGTTATCCCTGGTGTGGGGACACCAGAGGCTCACGCTTGGGACAGGAAAGGCCACAGAATTTGGTCTCTGGGGCCACCTCTCTCTTAGCACACCCAGCACGGCCCATGCCTGGGACTGCGCGCTACCCAGAATTGTTTATTCTCTGGAATTGCTAGCACGCTCCGAGGAACAATTTCAGCCCATATCCACGCCAGCAGGCTCCTGCTCAGGCACGGGCTATGGGAAGGGGAGTAAGAGCTCAGCCGTTTGGATGCAGACTGTGGCGTTGCCTGCAGTTCGTTGAATTTACTGGTGTGGGTGCAGCCCCAGGCTACACATTCCACCCTCTGAGTACTGTGTGCCACTGAGGAGGAGTAAAATGTGATGAGGGTTGACAGATAGGATTGCTTTTAATCATAGATTTGATTGGGAAAGAGATACAAGAAACAAGATATCAAGGTTCATAAATAGCAACTTGTAAAATCCATTAATTGCTGCAAGTTGCATTAAGGAAATATATAGCAGAGACCTCATGGGGAATGGAAATACCTTCAATTTTGAACATGAGACCAGAGGACAAATTATACCGATCCTTTTTTCATAATGGTACCATACTTTTCAGTAAGCGACTATGCTACCTCCACCAGGATAAAAGCTTGACTATCTTTTTTGTTAGACAAATTGATTTGCCCACATTTCCAATAAGCTTGTGAATATGGAATTCCTTCTGTGGAAAAGACAAAAAGAAATATCGTTCATTTTATATTACAAGACTGTGGGTCAGCTCGATCTTGTTAACACACACTGTAATCACTAAGATATGAATCTTTAACATACCAGCTCAAACAACATGCTTTGTATCCTCCTGATTTTTTTGATAATTAGCAAGGTGTATGTACTTCTTTTGTCAGTAACCAGAAGATAGATGACTTCTTTTCCCTGGTTAAATTCTCTAACAGTGATACTGTATATTGAACAAACACATTCAAAGACCACTCACAATGTACATGGGTTTCATCAAAATATTTCTAAATATTTCTTGGCAGAACTGCCTTTGATTCAGGTTTTTGATCATGATAAAGAACAAGGTGCTCCCTTTCAAACTGAAAAATGCTGAATAGTATTAAAATATCTTCATCTGAGACTAAACAGCAGGGTTTTTTTCTCCCAACCTCATTCTCAGGAATGGTTGAAATATTCAGACAGAAATATTACTGGGGAGAAAGGTACAATTCGATTAATAGGTAGAATAGAAAACTTTCATTTTAAACTGTTAACATTTAGAAAAGTTCTAAGCAATTGGAAATACAACCTTTTCACACAAACCAGAGTTCTGCTTGAGTTTGCCGTGGGCAGCTTTGCCTAGAGTTAGCAACACATAAGGCCTTTTTACTTTTGTCAAATATTTCATACTGGATGCTTGCTGAATCGCTTGTATGAATAATTCCCATCTGCAGGTTGTTTGGAAATGGCTCAGCAGTATTTGTTCTCCTGGGTTATGTTTATCATGGATTGCTCCCAATAAAAACAGTTCAGCCCCGAGCCGGGACCGGGGTGCTGTAGGTATGGGCAAGGGCACACAGTCTTTGCCCAGAGCCACTGACATTCCATACAAACGGGGTCCCGACAAGTCCTGGGTGGAGGTACCAAACCACCAAGGATTGTTTTAGAGGCACATGCATTCAGTGTGTGTGTTCACCGACAGACACATGCGCACACAAGTGTCTCGCTCCCGTGCCCTCTGGGTCTGGTCTCTCCCTGGCTCTCGGCAGCGCCTGGGCTTGGGCACAGCTCCATAACAGAGACTTGCTTGGAAATAAGACTTGAGAGCATGTATACAGGCTGTCTGAAGTTGCTGAGGATTCCCAGACTGTCCTGCAAAGAGCTGCTGTCACAGTGACTGAGAGTAAAAATCATCCCACGGGCAGCAGCCAGGTCCTCGGTCCTGAAGATGTTTGGATCTGTGTATTCAGCCAGCCTAAAATAATTTGTGCAATGAGTAAGCTATTAACTTTTATATGGAGAAATTAATCAGCCGTTTTTATCCCTTTAGCGATGTCGCAATCAACTTGCCCTGTAATTAAGGTTCAGCACAACAGTGATAAGGGGGAAGGGAATTATTAAGGGAAATCAGATTGCTGAGGAGCAGAGGCAAGGACAAAATTGTTCTTTTGGCTGTGGCTCTGATGTTACACATGAACTTCAGTCTCCTGGAAGGCTCGCTCTCGTTGAGACAATACCCACGCTGCTGGATCAAAGGTGGCGCTTGAATCCAAACATCTGCTGTGCTGGCTCGTGGTTTGTCACGTTGGGCACGGTCTCGCTCTGATAGGATCAGGATTCCTGAAAGAAATAGGAGCAACAGAGATTTGAAACAGCTTTTGCCAAGTCCTCCCAAGGAAGTGAGCCTGAATCAAATGTCTCCAGAGCTGCCAGCAGCAGCCCCTGCAGCGGAGCACAGCGGCCGCCCCTGCACGCTGGTGTTGCTCTGGCCCCCAGATACCCGTGGCTGTAAGTGATGACAAGGAATTCCATTGACCGACGCAAGTCATTTCAGCATCAGAACCAAAGTTAGGGCAGGTTTGTAGTTCAACACAGCGCTCAGGGCGATGTTGCTGCTGGAGATCCTCTCCTTAGTGGGAGGTAAACCTGAGCCCCTCCTGCTCGTCACCAGAGCTGTGGAACAGCCCCAGCCCACGGCTGCTCAAACCGTGCTGTTCTGCTTCCATCAGATGCATTTTCTTCCCCAGGCCCAAGCAAAGTAGCACTTTACTTATTTGTTTTTGTTATTTGAGGAGCACAACTTTGGGGAAAATTATCATAGGCACAGGGTATGTTTTGGAGCCAGTTATAGCTATAAAGTAGGTTTTATTTGGGCAGGTAAACTGACCACTAGTGATTTCCAAATACTAAATCAGGCAGTAACACAAATTTGCCTTATTTCTGTGTAATGCCTCAATTAGCTATCATATTCATAGAATCATAGAATCATAGAATCATCTAGGTTGGAAAAGACCCTTGGGATCATCGAGTCCAACCATCCATTCCTCACGTTCCACCCCAAAATATCGTGCATTATTGTAACATGTAATTTACACATATATATATATATACACACACATCCCCATTTTTTTAATATATATACATATATATACAATTCATATGTTAATTTGGGTTTGTAAAGCATGAAAGATGCTACAAAGCATTAATTGTCACTGTAGCAGGTGGCCCTGGTCTGCCAGCTCTGCTGAGACCCTGAGCTTCATTTGATGAAATATCAGGAAGGTTGGCTGAGCCTCAGAAGGGGATAAGAGGGCAATGAGGAGAACTGACAACAGAATGATGGTAGAATGATGCTTAACCAAAATGCTTAAGGAGGTCAGGAATGGGTGGTAGACGCAGAGAAAGATAAAAGGCTCTGCTTCCTTACAGGCAAGAAATCAAGATCATCACTCTCTGGAAACTGCAGTGAACGGGCTCTAGAAGTTTTAATAGCACCCATTCAGTGATTCTGCAAAACATCAGAAACTCTTCTTGGCTGCAGATCTCTGTGCTTGAAAATCATTTGGCTTGACTTTCAGTCAGCTTCAATGGGAGTATGAATGTCTTTAAAAGTCCCCATGAGCTTCCACAAGCTTGTCTAGGTCTGCAATGCAATCTCCCTCACCCTGCCACCCCTCCACTCCTGTCCTGGAGTTGCCAGAGGAGGTATGCATCCCTAATAAATACACCTAAAAAGTTACTGGAGAGAGTTGCTGAGCCAGAAGATGGGGTAGCAAGTCACCACTGGGGATTTTGTCAGAAGGATTTTGTTCAAAGAAGCAAAATGTATATTGTGAACAAACTGATTCAGGGGATGTCATCTCAGAGCTGCATCATAAGCCGGGACTAAACTGTTGCAGTTTTCATGCAAATACCCTTTCTGCCCTCTTGGACCCCTCTATAAATAAGCCATAGGTAGAAGAAAGTAGATCTTGGGGAGTCGGTAAGATGTGAAACCATGTCTGCATTTGTATTCTGCTTTTGAAAATAAACAATATTGTCTCAAAAGTTGTTCAAAATCTTGTGACAGTGGTTTTTCTCTAGTAAGAGGAATGATTTATAAGAGCATCTGATTTTTATTGATCCATGAATAAAACAGTCTCTGCTTTGGCCCTGGTTTAAAGATGTGGTAGGTTATTATGAAACTGAGCAAGAAAATAATCTTTTTTTTGTAAAAAAAAAAAGGTATAATATTTTATATAACACTTTAAAAAAGAGTATGCTGTGATTTTCCATTCAACATCTGTGATTTTTTTTTTTTTTTACAAAAATACCTGTGATAATTTGATGAACACATAATACACCATTTTTTCTGCTACCCTGTTGTTAACAGAAGCACTTGTCTATCTGGAGAATCCATTACTCTGGAACACGCTGTTGGCTGTGATCTCCCCAGACATGCAATGAATGAAGGTACCGGTGCCCTGATGCTCTGCGAGGATTGTGGTTCATGTCTTTTGGCAGTGACCCCTTTGCTTCCTCTGTTTGATTTACTGAGGAGCAGTCTCGTACTTTTTTATTTTTTTTTAATGAGACGAGAGCATTTCTTCCGCCTCATATTTCTTATCCTCTCCATGTCCCTTTGCTATCCTAATTCACTGGAGAGAACAAGCAGGCAAGTCTGGGTCTTGTCCATGATATTATTTCTGTAATTCTTGCTGCAAGGTACCCTTCAGCCACAGCTATATCTAGGGAAAGCATCCATGGCAGCGCTTGGCCTTACTGCTAAAAGAAATAGAGATCTGGGGGTGTCATGGTTTAACCCCAACCAGCAACTAGGACCACGCAGCCTCTTGCTCACACCCTCCTTCCCCCAAAGGGTGTGGAGAAGAGGGAGGAGTGAGGGGAAAGGCGTTGAGATAAAGACTGTTTAATAGGTAGAGCAAAGGCTGCACATGCCATCAGAGCAAAACCAGGGATTCATTCCCTGCTTCCCATCACAGGAGGGTGGTCAGCCATCCCCAGGAAAGCCAGGTTCCATCACACGTAACGGTTAAGTGGGGAGCCAAAATGCCATTGCTCTGAATGTCCCCCCCCCTTCTTCTTCCCCAGCTTTATACACTGATCTTGATGCTCCATGGTGTGGGATGTCCCTCTGGTCAGTTGGGGTCAGCTGTCCCAGCGGTGTCCCCTCCCAGCTCCTTGTGCCCCCTCAGTCCATCGCTGGTGGGATGGTGTGAGGAGCAGAAAAGGCCTTGAGAGCTCAGCAACAGCTGAAAACATCAGTGTTTTACCAACAGCATTTTCATCCCAAATCCAAAACACAGCACTCTAACAGCAGCCAGTAAGAAGGTCAACTCTACCCCAGCTGGAAGCATGGCAGGGTGTCACGAGCAGTTCCCCCCACCTTCTCAGTACATACTGCTGCTATTAGAAGAAAACAATACTCAGGATGTAAGTGTCTAGTTGCCTTAAAGAGGCTTGTGCTGGGGTGAAAGACCCTCAGGAGCAGGCAGGTAGGGGCTGTCTGTAGTGAGGGACAGGATTAGTACTTTGCCAGAGCCAGGCATGTATTTCTTTCCCTTTCTCGTGGCCTTTTCTAGCTGTTGCTGTGCTGTTCATCAGAGTTCCCAGTTATGACTCAGACATCTTGTTGAAACACATCAAAGAATATTGTATCACAGCCATGAGCCACACATCTCATTCATATGGTGTGTTTTAACCTATTCCACAACCTCTCCCCATGAAGGGTTTTGTTCCTTTCTCACAGAAATTGTTCATTTGCCTAGCAATTAGAGCAGAAAAAACTCTAAACATGGAGTTACCCAACTCCAGCCCCTGTTCTGGTTGGCTTGGATATATCAGTTTTCTACTTGAAAAGGAAACGGGATTTTCTGAAGGATTCCTTCTCAGCTCAGTAAGGCTTGAAAATGGGACAACCTTACATCTGTCACCGTCCTCTGAGAGTGTGCGATGGGGAAAGGCACTCACACCCCCTGCAGATGTCTTCTTCCTTTGCCTGCCCAGTGCTGCTCATGGCGCTGCTGGGAGCAAACATGGCAAGCATGGTTAGCTGTTGCCATTGTCTACAAAAAGCTTTACAAATGTTGAATAAGCAAACAGGACTGCCAAGGAAGTAGCACTCTTGGATCTAGATCAGAAAGTCTGGAGGATTTATCTGCAAGCATATCCTATTGTCTCCGGTCAAATCACCAAACCAGTCAGAGAGGAAAGCACAGCCAGAACACGGACTAGTCCATCTGCACGTCTCTAGGTTTCCATGACTTTTTTCTAATTATCAAAGTAAGGCAAACAAAAATTCCAAGAAACAAATAAGGAATTAGTTATTTTTTTCCATGTATTTCTAGTGAACTCTTGTTGTGATTCAAATTGTGTCTCTAATTGTGACCATTAATGATCTCTGCATTGATCTGGTTTACATCTAATCACAAACACTTTGTACTATTTATTTCAAAAACAGTTTCTCTTTCTCAGGTTAAAAAGAAGTCTCCTGTGGATAACAGCCTGGATGAACAATAGAAGAATTATAGGTCTCCGTAGGGGAAAATATCATTATATTACAACGAGAAACTGAAAATAGATGGCCAGTACTATTCAGCCTGGAGCACAGAAGAATTAGAGAGCACTTCACTGAGACACTACAAGTGATGAAGGGCTCAGAAATATTTTTTTTGTTTATGTTTACTTTACCATATTTTAGCAAAACTCAGTAATATATTAAAGGGCACTCAGTTGAAGGTCAATCAGAAGAGTTTGTATGGGAGTGGCTGTGGCTGGGTGCAGAGAGAGACATAAATCCTGCAACATTTTCTAGCACACAAAGAAATAAACAAACAGGTTGTGAGTGGATTAAGGACCAAATATTTTATGAATGTGTACCATTTTTGCTGTGTTCTCTCCTTTTCTCTGACAGTTGGTTTCCAACAGTCTTAGTGTATCAAATTGCGTGGTATTATGGCAGCCCCTCTTAGAATCATAGAATCATAGAATCGTCTAGGTTGGAAGAGACCCTTGGGATCATCGAGTCCAACCATCTACC
>JAOXNO010000013.1:128922988-128936468 GCA_028565335.1 Limnodromus scolopaceus
TGATCATCCTCGTGGCCCTCCGCTGGACCCGTTCCAACAGATCCATGTCCTTCCTGTGTTGAGGACTCCAAAGCTGGGCACACATTTTCTTTACAGGTTATGTGTTTTATAGACTAAACTTTTAAAAGTGTCGGTTATTTCATCATTTTATGTTTCAACTTCTAAATGCTGACATGTATGACATAATTATACTAGCACCTGACTGTAGTAAAAAATATATAGGGTGACACCCCGATAGGATAAATGACTATTTTGGTTTTGTCTTTCAATTCTTAGTAAAGGAAAGGTGCTGCATTTAATGTCTGATGCTCTGAATGTCAATCTGCAATATTTCATGTACATGTCAAATTATGCTGCACGGATAAACTCAGAGGCCGAGAGTGACAAAAGGGTTTTTTTTTACACATTCCATATTGCAATCCCTAATCCAAACCATTTGATCTCCTCTCCTACTGTTTGTGCTTTCCTTTAAAACTATCAGAACATGTATTTGTATTGTTTTTCCATGGAAAAGTGACTTACAATATGTAAACAAGACATTCATCCTTCATGAGAGGGATAATGCTTCCACAAGTATTATATAGTCATTGGTAAGTTTAACAATATTCTGCACTAATAAGGACTTGAATTAAGCCTTCCAAAACAGTTCAAACTTCTACTTGGGCTGTATGTTTACAGTTATTGTCAGGGTAATTCATAAACCAACATTTCCTTCTGTAATGACATCTTTATCCTTTATTTATTCTGTGTTTTGTATTTGTTTTCTCTGTATTTCCTCTGCAGTCACATTACTAGCAAAAACGCAGGAGGAGGGAGCGAGACGGCAAAGAGTTGCTTGCCCTTGTTATTAAAAATGTGAGAGCATGGATACAGGAGGGTAATAGATCATTGTGGAAACTGGTTAAACACCAAACCAGTTAAGCAGTGAGGTGAAAAACAAAGTTTTCAATTGCAAAACCTTCAGGCTATTTTTTTGATTTCTGAAGTGAAGACAGAGGAACTTTACAAAAACAACCTTCCATACTGCTGTTGTCATGTCTGGTCTTGACGGCTCGCTCTGCAGAGATACCAAAGGGCAGGACGACTTGCCAGAAGGCTCTGCCAAGTGAAATCTATGGCAGATGCCTGGCATGGGATCCAGGGGAACCCATTTGTGTGCAGCAGGAATATGTGATCCCACAGCTGTTCCTGCCCAAGCTGCAACCGCTCC
Organism: Limnodromus scolopaceus; assembly: GCA_028565335.1. Classification (NCBI taxonomy): domain Eukaryota; kingdom Metazoa; phylum Chordata; class Aves; order Charadriiformes; family Scolopacidae; genus Limnodromus; species Limnodromus scolopaceus. Next base: position 128,924,199 of record JAOXNO010000013.1, read on the forward strand.
ACAGGACCTGGGCAGCAGACCCTTGTGAAGAGCACTCACCCGCCGTGCAGAAAAGAAGGTAACCCTGTGGCCAGAAACTTTGCACTCTGGAAGATGTAGGGTGGGCTCTGTCCTGGAAATTTCCACTTCCACTGCCAAAATGGGCTGAGGGAAACCTTCTGATAAGCAGTCAGCACCAGTCCCACTGCTTATGCTTGGAGCAGGTGTTTGTGTAACCAGAGAGCCATATGTTCAATGACCAATGGGCTGATATATATATATATATATATATATTTATATTTTTTTTTTTTTTAATGGGACATTCAAAAATCTCCAGAGAGAAATAGCACTGCCATTCAGGCAATGTGAAAGTAAAGAAAAAGTTGGATCAGGCTATAAAATTCTGGCTTGACTCTGAGAAGCAGGAGTGAGCATATGAAGGGAACGCATTCTTGAAGATTTATTTACCTTTTCAGATTTTATGTAGGCAAATCGAAACCTGAAAATAAAACCAAAGCCAGAGCAGAATGGCAGCTGAGGGTTATTCAGCCAAATTTGCATTAAAAAACTCATGCTTGCCAGCCTTGTTATTTGATATTCTTTTCTTCCCTGGGTTGGTTTGTTTTGGTTTTTTTTCCTAAAAAAACCTGAAGAAATAGTGGGATGCAGCAGCAGCCAACAAGGTCCCCAGAAGAATTTTTCCTTCATTCTTAGTTTGATATTGAGAAAATTATTCTTCATTTATGATTATAACTTTTGCCCTTTTGTTTGCAGTCACTTACTATTCCTCGTAATAGAGACAGTCAGGTAGTGGATGTTTCTGCCCTTTACATTACTCCATTACTAATGTTCATCACAACCTTTTTGAATATTTATGTAGTTCTTTTAATATTAGAAATTGAAATCACTGAATATTATCTCTGCTTCTAGCTTGTCTGCAGGAAGCTTCAGCTACTGGCTCTGTAGGACAGACTCTAACTGGAGTTCTGCCATACAGGTTTGGATGGAAAAACATCTGTTGTGGGTCCAGGCTGAAATACAAATGGCACGGAATTGTCAAGTGCTTTTCCTAATTTTTATTCACAAGCTTCTACAGAAGCGGTACCAGAAATGTACAGATTTCCTGAAAGAGCTCCACATCTTCCTCTCACCCCAAGACTTCTGCTAGCAGTGGACTAAGTGCAACAGAAATCAGCATTTTCATCCAAGAGCCTGCACACATGAGAGGGGAATTGGAATAATATTTGTTATTTGTAACGATGAAGAGAATTTCAGTCTGAGAAAGAGACATGAGGTGTTATTTTTAAAATATATAAATTGGGAATAGTTATTTGGAAAAACTACCCACCTTTGACAAAGATTTATATTTCCAGGGAAAACTGTCTGGATCTGAAAGCATCCAGAAGACAGGGCATATATTCCCAGCCAAGCTTGTTTCAAACAACAACCACAACTACCGAGCAAAGCAAATTGTTAATATGGTTAGAATGGCTTTGAGAGCCAAGATGTAGCCAGAAGAGACTCGGTATATGCACTGTTATTAAATGCTGAGTTACAACAAAGGACAACTGTCTAAACCGAGAGCATGTTGTTTTAAATAAGTTGGTGGAGGACTAGGTGACCTAAAGCAGAGCAGATGTTGAGACATCAGAGAAACACAGAAAAAACATTGGATTTGTCAATAAACATTCCCAATTTAGAATGGACAATAAAAGTAACATTACTAAAACATAATAAAAGTTGTATTTATTTAGCAAAGAACAAAATGTGTCCTCTGAAAGACTCAGGAACAGCTTTCACAAAGGCTTGACTTTCTCAGGAGCTGCATCATTCAGATCCCTTGAAAATTAGCCTCTGAGTTATCCATTTAAAGTGAAAGGGTAGAAATGTACTGTGAGGTGTTTTTACATTTGTGATAATATCCTGTTCTCAGTCTTTTGAGACGTGGCACATTCTGAAAGCAAATTATCTACATTAAAAAAGAATAATCCTGTCTAATAGAATTTAGACCGCAGCTAGAGATAAAGTGAATTGGGTGTACTCATAAAAAGCATGAAGAAGGGATCAAGAGGAAATCTTAAGGCAGGGATCTGTCACTATACCAGCTTGATTCACTTTGCTGTTCCTATTCTATCCCAATTTTCAGAGTTAATTTAGAACATGACTGGCTGATTGTTTTCTAGATATCTTGGAGCGTAATCCACAGGAGTAAAAACACCAATATCCTTTTGTTGTTACTACCAGCAAAACACGCAGTGCTTGTCTAGCTGGTACAGTTAAAATCCTGAGTACACAAGATATTTATAAGCTGTCTTCAATGTGCCCTTGTGGCACATTGCCATTGTGGCAAATGCCATCCTGGAGTGCATCAAGAAGAGCACGGCCAGCAGGTGGAGGGAGGTCATCCTCCCCTCTGCTCTGCCCTGATGAGACCCCATCTGGAGCATTGGGACCAGTTCTGGGCTCCCCAGTTCAAGAAGGACAGGGAACTGCTGGAGAGGGTACAGCAGAGGGCTACCAAGATGATGAGGGGCTTAGAACATCTCTCTGATGAAGAAAGGCTGAGGGACTTGGGTCTTTTTAGTCTGGAAAAGATGAGACTGAGGGGGATCTCATCAACGCCTATAAATTCTTAAAGAATGGGTGTCAGGGGATGGGGCCAGTCTTTTTCCAGTGGTGCCCAGTGACAGGACAAGAGAGAACGGGCACAAACTTGAACATAAAAAGTTCCTTCTCAACATGTGGGGGAACTTTCTTCCTGTGGGGGTGGCAGAGCCCTGGAAGAGGCTGCCCAGGGAGGTGGTGGAGTCTCCTTCTCTGGAGACATTCAAACCCACCTGGACACCTTCCTGTGGGACCTGCTCTGGGTGGACCTGCTCTGGCAGGGTGTTGGACTGGATGATCTCCAGAGGTCCCTTCCAAGCCCATATCATTCTGTGAGTCTGTGATTCTGAGATTCTGTAATGTTAGTATGAATAAAAATGGGGCACAATTATCATAAATATTTATCACAGAGATATATAAGAAAAAAAGAGTAGGTAAACTATGGATAGTGCTGGTTACTTTGAACTACTATTTATAGCAAATACATTTTTGATTTATCTAGCCTGTCCCTATCCAGGAAACATTTCCTGAAAAAAACTGCTTGGTTTCTGCTTCTTATTTCTAAAGGTTAAAGAAAATGAAAAAGCAGCAATCTTGTCTTCTAGCTTTAATTAACAATTGAACACACGAGAAATATAACCCTAGGTCACAGAATGTGTCTAGATATTCCAGGAACACATATATATAGTCAAGTCTCAATTAGTTGAAATAACATGTGAAAAGTATTGTGTGAATAAACACAGACTGTATTTAAACTAAGATACAAACCCTATCAATGAGGCTGTTGTAGAGAAAAGAAAAAACACAAAAGGAAGCTGTTAGCTTCAGTAGCTGTGAGTGCTGACCCACAGACAGTTACACTCCTTCCTGACACAGGCTGACTCATCTGAAGTCAGTGCAAATGCCTGTTTATAGGCAGTACCATTAAACCAGGGTTTGCACCTGGGCAGCTGCCTTACCTTGTCCCGCTGAGTGGATGAGGGAAGGGCTGTGGATGTTGTCTATCTACTTAGAAAAGCCTTTGGCAGTGTTTCCCACAGCGTTCTGGAGAAACTGCCTGCCCATGGCTTGGGTGGGCATACGCTTCGCTGGGTGTAAAACTGGCTGGAGGGACAGGCCCAGAGAGCGGTGGTGAATGGAGTTCAGTCCAGTTGGTGGCTGGTCACAGTGGTGTTTCCCAGGGCTCGGTGTTGGGGCCAGTTCTGTTTCATGTCCTTATCAAGTAAAAATAATGTGGCAACATCGTCTCCTTAGATTTCTTAATAATTTTATTATTATTATAAAATTTTAATAGAAAGAGAAAGTAATTCCTGGACAGCTGAAAGATTAAAATGGAATTAAGAGAAATAGCACCTTTCCACAGATCAGAGCAAACTGTCAGCATTACAGCATTTAGAAGTGTATAAGTGCATGGTTAGATGACTTCTGCCCTGTAGGGATAATACAAGAGAGATATAATTCAAATGTAGCTTCAAAAACCTGGGATTAAAAGTTTAAAATACCTTAACTTTCTGGTCTTAATTGTGTGGTGCACTTCCCAGTGCAGTGATCTGGGCACCGCACGTACAGTTGTTGTGTAAGTCGTGATAAAAATGATTCATTGGGGAAAGCGTGTTCATTCAGCAGAGAATAACTCAGTGAATGCCTTGTAGCGAGCAGATTTTTGCTGAAGTTCTGGTCCGCCCTGGGGGAACTCTCTGTGGTTTCCTTCCCCAGAGCAGAGGCACTGCTGCTCTTGGGGCTGGTGGCTCTGTGGAGGATGTCTCTGGAGGATCACCTCGTGACAACAGCTCCAATTCCAGTTGATGGGCAGATATGAATTGTTTGGTGTCCTTTATACAGATCCAAAGGGCTCCTGTTTCCTCTCCCCTGTGTGCACAGGCAAGGAAGGAGAGTTAGTGGTGGAAAGAAATGTAAGGCAGCACATGGCCACTGCGGAATAAGTGGCAAGCTGTGAATTTCACTATGAATCTATGAATAAGAATGTATATTTCTTGGCCCATGATTTTAATGAAGTTGTAAAATCATGTGCTTCCTCTTTCCAGGACTACCTGAAAATACAGCTGATTCAAAAAGATTACAATTTCTTTTGTGAAGGAATACACCTAAAAATTAAGGAAATTACTGGGATATTCCTGTAGGGTAGAAATAGGTATATTTAGTGGCAGCTGGAGATATTTTAGGGAACGCAGAGGGTTTCAAAGCCAAGTTTCCATTTATATGTACATATTGGTTTTTGTGTAACTAAAAGTCTAGTTATGCTGCTCGCAGTTCCTTTGCTGGCACACAGACAATGGGCTGTTGCGCTAATACTGGCCGTGTCTGGTTTTGAAAGTAAAGTCTTCTGCTGGATTGCAGAATTGCAAAACTTTCCAGGTCTTGCACCAATTTGAGAAAGATTGCCCTGAAATGCAGTTCTCCACTGCCTCATCTCCTTCCCTGAATCAGTAACAGATTTTCAGTTTTCAACATCTAGAGAGTAAATGATGTGAAGACTTCTCACATCCACACTCTGGTGCGGTTTATGACTGAAACCCCGTAAGAGAATTCTACCTCTTGTAAGCCAGAATTTATGTAGTTGACTCGATTGCTGAGCCAAGTGACTGGCTCCACGCTCACCGTCTCCCATACACACCAGGTGACAGAACCAGAGAGATTACTGGAGTATGACGGCTGCACATCTCTTTAGAAAGCTGGATTCTCTGTCACTCTGATTTTTGTCATTCAGGAAAGTGTTCTTCCTCGTATCCTCTCACGCTTAACTGAAGAATGTAAAACACTGACCAGACTTTCTCGCCATCAAAGAATTCAATACAGTAAAAAGCAGGTAGGATTTACATTGCACAGTGGGTTTGAGAGAGACATTTAAAATTTAACATACTGCATCAGCTTTTAAGACTTGGGTAATCTTATTTTAGCATTTATTTATATTACAGTTCTTAACTTTTACTTCTGTCGTTGGCTCTGAAAATGGAAGGTCAGTGTTAACAGACCATTAAAATACTGTGACTGGAAGCTTAATCTCAAAAGATCCATAAGGACAGGGAGTTGAAAAATATTTTCATTATTTATTATTGTAAATCACATCGGTCCGAACTCTTAAAATTAAATATAAAAATATTTGACAGTGCCCAAAACCTACCTTAGTTAAAAGAACACTACTCTTAGGATAGGCTGAAATACAGGTATGTTTTTGGCTTCAGAAACTTGGACTGCTTTCTTAGTAACCTTTCTGTTGCTGTGCCACCACAGCATGTAATAAAAAAGAAAGATAGCTTTATACAGCATGGCTCTTGGTTATCTTGAGACAATAAAAAAGGAGGTCATAGGTGACAGCTCTGTTAGTGTTTCCTGGTTTAGGTCACAAATCTATTTTTTCTATTGATTTCATGTAAAACCACTGATTAAAACCATCAAACCCAAGTGATTCAGCTTTCATTAAAGCAATTGAATAAAACCCACAGCCTCCTGCTTTCTCTAGGCTTGGTCAGCTCTAACCTGAACTGAGCAAAACATTTAAATACCAGCTTCTTACAAGCTCTATTTATTTCAGAGGGACTCTGAAGTGTCCATTTGCCCAGTTCCTTTGCTCTGCATCGCAGAGAGGGAAGTGACCATCGCTCTGTGTGATGGTCTGTGGGCGAGCTGTTCTGCTCTGGTTTGTGTGACTCTGGGTCTGTGACCACGCTTTGTCCTCTTCTCGTGGTAAACAGCTGTAAGACCCACCACCGCCTCTCACTGCGCTCAGATTTGCCAGTCTTGTTTCCCTGCAGCAAGGGAGTGAGAGAAAATGCTGTCTCCTAAAGCAATGAGATCTTGCTTCTCCCAAATAAAGGGACAATGTGGATATGTACTTAACAGTTCCAAAGGTACAAATGCCTTCTCTGTTGTGGAAGTTTTCAATACTCCGGTTGAGAAAATCAAATACACTGGAGAGTAAAATGCCAATTTATTGTGAATTTTATTAGAAAATTACTCTCTCTTTTTTTTTTTTTAAATTAAAATTGGTAGCTGCCTGTAGCATAGTTGTTTGCCTGTAAATATAGTTTTTATAAACTACAGTGAGAGATTGAATGAGAATGATGGTTAGATAAAGGCAGTTGTCCCATATAATTTTATGTCTTGCATAGCCAGGACAAGCCAGATATTCTCAAACAGTACCTGTGACTGCCAGATCCAGAGGAGATATACTGTTATCTGTGATCCTGAGACATCTTCCCATGAGTTATTACCTATTTTAGCTGAACCTGTTCCCTCATTCTCAGATATAACATAAATAAAAACTTTAACAAAGCCAACTGAACAACTAGGGGCTGCCTTTGCTGAAAGTGACAGTATTCTTCCTGTAACATCTGCGTGATCTCCCTTCCTTGCTGTGTTCTCCTGGTGCAAGGACAACACCCGCACTGGGACCACGTGCCACGCTCAGCTTCTGCAGAGTAAGGAGAACCCTTTTCTTTTCCTGGCAGCCAAGTAAAAATGCTAAGTGATAGAGAACCAGAGAGAAAGTTGGTTTCTTTTGAAAAGAGAGATACTTTTGAAACTTTTTACACAGGATGCCTGCTCTGCTTTTTTAAATAGCATATACACTTGCCAAAAAACCAACTGAGATGTCAGAAGCAGTGGAGAGGAAACTCGAGGTAACCCAAGACCCTGCGGAAGTGACCCACTGCTTGGCCTAAACTGATAACACTGGAGTCCTCCCCATTTTTCACTGTGGATGATGAGACGGCTGCAACACGATAGAAAATGCTGCATAGGATCACAGCAATGATTTTGGCATCTCAGGATGTAAACAGAGGGGCTGTGGGGAAACTCAGCTGCTCATCGCAATCCCTCTGCAGAGACCTGCTGCTCCCCACGTGGGGTGCAGCTCACCCTGCACCACAACCTTGCTCCCTCTGCCTTTCCCATCTCCTTTCTCAGCCCCTTTTCCACCCAGTGTATGGTCACGTCCTTGTACCGTCCTTGGGCAGAGCTGCAATTCACATTTGTGTCAAGCAGAACTGTTAAATCTGGAGACTGCCTCCAAAGCAGCCTACGTGCCAGCTCTCCCTTGTCTCACAGGTGGCTGTTTGAACCCCTTGTTCCAGTCTTACCTTCTTCAGAAGTTTTTGGGAAATCTTTGATTTGTCCTTCAATTTGCATTTGATTCAAACAAACATGAAGCTTGATTCAAATAACTATGAAGCAAGAGTAAAGTTCAGTGCTTTCCTACAACAAAAAGACTAGTTCATGTCATTATTTCCACATCCCAGTGTCACTTTGTTTAAGCATAAGTGATATGTTTCTTCCTACAGTGTATCAATAAGCTAAGACTGGATTACTCTTTTTAATAGGTGAAATGATTTATTTTATTTTCAGGGACTTATTTATTGAGAAGGTTACTCTTTTTATGCTATAAGTTAATGAGATAGGTATCTTTTAACCCATTAATATCTCACCACTTTAATTATTAATATATTTTCACTTCTTGAGCCAAATAGTCATGATATCCAATGACCCACTCCACCCGTCGGTCTCTGCAGACAGGTCATTCAGTTGGCTGCAGTAAATGGCAAACGCACACCACTCCCTGGGCTGTTCTTAGAAAGGCAAGATTTCAACGCCTTAAGAGATTCCCACAGTTATTTCTACCATGTCTTCATGTTAATGTGGAAACTTACTAAAAATAGTCAAAAAATAGAGGAGAAAACTACTCCTCTTTTTCCCTGGAGGTTACCACAGTTTAAGATCATTTTTATGGTTATTTCTTGTAACTGCTCCATGGTCCCCAGGGGCACCTCAGCCATGAACCAGAACACCCAGCAAATCACCCGCTAGCACTGCAGAGGGAACAGGAAAATCTTTTCTATTTTTCTATGAAATGTGACTTCCAGGTTTGGGCCAAAGGAGGAAGAATTTAGAGAATTCACTTCTTGCAACACTGAATTATACTGATGCTGATTTGGCTCAAAACGCCAGAAGATAAAAGGAGAAATAATGGGTCAGGGGGCTTGCAACCAAACAGTCGTTTAGTCTAAAGGGAAACAGCAGTGGGTGCATGGTGAAAAATGTCAGCATCTAATAAGATACCATTTTCCACTGAAAGACCCCAAACAAAATCAATTTATATAACTTTCACAACGTTTGAGTGTAAGGGGAGCAAATGTCTCGCTCACCTTTGCAGTGGGTAACTAAAGCTGCCACACAGCTGTCACCTTCTCGTCACACGAGGTCCCAAGTGGGAGGGGGAAAGGCAGAGGAGGATTTTTCCAAATGTTCTTCTGTTTAGGACATGTCACATACTGGTGGCCCAGAATATGGAATGGAATTTTTGAGCTGGGAGCAGTGAGAAGCCACGAAATCCTCTGGCTCCCGTGCAGCCCTGATTTGCCTCCTTCCTGGTTTAGACATTGTGCTGCCAGGGTTCTGGGAGCTATTCTATACAGCAACAACACCAAAAAACCCCACAAAAACCATAAACCACAGAGTCTCCTGTGTAAGGACAAAGTCACCTTGTATAACTCTAGCTGTTGACAGTGAGCCAGGGAGATCGGATCTTTTTTTTTCATTTGAATTGAAAAAGCTGTAAGCCAGACATAAAATATAATGTATTACAGTCATTTACATGTTCTAAAGTGCCCTTCACTCATGGTATCTCCAATGCTTCAGAGAAAGAGATTCAGATGTAAACCGAAAAAAAGAGAAGTAATTTTAAGAACATTTGAAAAGAGAAATAAATCATATTCTTCCAGCAGAGAGTTCTGGAGACCTAGATTTTCCCTGTAAACCAGTAATCCTAAGAGTGGTACAAATTCCTCAGTAGCTCAAGTTTTCCTTCAGCAAACAGAGACCGATCCTCCCTCGGAGCACTCAGGATCACACCGAGCCATCCCCTGGCCCAGCCACCACTGTAGCTCCCAGGCTCTGGTAATCTTTGCAGTAGTTTAAGTGTCTGGAAATCTTTCCACTACTGTCATGTTCATGGCAGGGAATGGTCTCTGGAGGTAGGCGTGAGCACACCCGTACAAACCCTGTGCTTTTAGCAGGCACTCTCGCTACTGTGCAAATAAATTGGATGTATTTAGACATAAGGTCTAATTTGGTGTTGTTTTGTGACGGGCTTTGCTTTTGTATGGCTCATTCTACATCTGTTTCCCTGGAATGAATAGTCTGTTCTTTCTGCCTTCATCTGCAAACCAAAATCCATTTGCTGCATTTCCATTGCATTTAATTCGCAACTTCTGATTAAATTCTGTGAGGCCCTGACCTGCAGATATCAGCCCTGAGCCCTAACACTGAAGTTTCAACAGCTGTGGCAAGAAGAGCTTTCAAAATATCTCCTTTGTGACCCCTTCCCAGCCCTACAGCCCCTCAACCTTCCAATGGGTTAGTTGAGGTTCCATGGTTCCAATGGTCTGACGCACAGACATGGCTTTGTAGAAGATGCAGGTAGAGGCTGAAAGGTGGACTGGGCTTTATGTGCAAAATAGCCATGGTTTATCTGTTTTATCCAACCGAAGACTGTGAATGGGCCTCAAAATGGGTGCAAAAGTAACTAATTTCTACTCAAAGCCCCTACATCTTGCTGGAGCAGTGTGAAAAGGTATCGGATAAACAAGAATGAGAGCTGCCAGGGCAGCCTATAGCCCCTCTCACACGGAGGCACCCGTCCCTTGAGTCACTGAGGCTGCACCCACCTGCATGGCGACTCTGCTCTCAGAAATTCACTTTCACAGCTGGATCAAATCTTTGGGAAATGTGTTCAGACTGTAAACACATTGTGGTGACAAAGATAACATAAATTTGCATCAAAGCAGCTCTGTCATGAGCTGTTTGTGAAACCAGAAACTAACCCTTTTCCAAATTTTTGGTTTCTGGACAATGTTGTTTACAACTTTTTACAGCTGTTCTTTGGGTTTTTTTAAATTCTAAAGTTTATCATACTACATGCTGTAAAACTCATAATCATATTTTTCTCAGAGTTTTCTCATGGGTCGCCCTCAGCATCTCATATAAATGAACAATGTTTTCCAAGGCTTCTTCCCCCACACAATCATATTTAATACATGTGTTTATTGGTGCATTTCTGCCTTTGGAAGAGAAATGGTATGTAACAATAATTGTGCACCATCTGGGAAGTGTACAGCCCAGGTGAGCGGTCAGTGGGTTGCTCTTGCTCACAGCTGCACAGCCTGCTGGAACCCAGGCTCCCTCCCTCCGTGTGGGGAGACTGGGCACCCTCCAACGTGGCCAGAGATGGGCAGGGGGAGGCAGCCCCCGCCCCGAGACGTGGGTTTGTCTGGCATTTGCTTTCAGAAAGCCTTCAGGGTGCCCACATGTGAAATACAGGCATGTCCAACACTTCTCATGGCAGATACTGTGTGGAAAAATCTGGAAGTCCGAGGATGTATAGATGTCCGTCAGGCTGCTGAACCAGAGCCACAAGAAACCAAAACACAATAATTTCCTTCTGAGGCAGCTGTGAGGCAGAACGTTGTACCTAGAGGATGTGAACACCAGGAGAACCAGTGTAATATCTAAGTCGTCATCTGTGTGGGACTAGAGAGCAGTGAGGAGTCTGGAGTCTGTCTCTTCTCCCAAGGGACAGGCGATGGGACAAGAGGAAATGGCCTCAAGTTGCATCAGGGGAGGTTCAGATTGGATATTAAGAACAATTTTTACACTGAAGGGGTTATTGCACATTGGAATGAGCTGCCCGGGGAAGTGGTGGAGACACCATCCCTGGAGGTGGTCAAAAGGTGGCTTGACGTAGTGCTTAGAGACATGGGTTAGATGGGTTTTATCAGAGTTAGGTTGATGGTTGGACTGGGTGATCTGAAAGGTCCCTTCCAACCTAGACAATTCTATGAGACCTGACAAAATCCATCCACGGGACCTGAGGGAGCTGGTGGATGAAGTTGCTAAGCTTCTTTCCATCATATTTGAGAAATCGTGGCAGTCTGGCGAAGTTCCCGCAGACTGGAAAAAGGGGAACATAACCCTGATATTCAAAAAAGGAAACAAAGAAGACCCAGGAAACTACAGGCCAGTCAGTCTCACCTCTGTGCCTGGCAAGATTATGGAGCAGATCCTCCTGGAATCTCTGCTAAGGCACGTGGAAAATAAGGAGGTGATTTGAGACAGCCAACATGGCTTCACCAGGGGCAAATCGTGCCTGACAAATCTGGTGGCCTTTTACGATACTGCCACACACTTGGTGAACAAGGGCAGAGTAACAGATGTCGTCTATCTGGACTTGTGCAAAGCATTTGACACTGTCCCACACGCCATCCTGGTCTCAAAATTGGAAAGTCATGGATTCGGTGGATGGACCGCTTGGTGGATAAGGAGCTGGCTGGATGGCCGCACTCAAAGGATTGTGGTCAATGGCTCCATGTCCAAGTGGCAGCCTGTGACCAGTGGTGTTCCTCAGGGGTCCATACTGGGACCAGTGCTGTTCAACACCTTTGTTGGAGACATGGACAGTGGGGTAGAGTGCACCCTCAGTGAGTTTACTGACGACACCAAACTCAGTGGTGCGGTTGACGCACTGGAGGGAAGGGATGCCATCCAGAGGGACCTGGACAGGCTGGAGAGGTGGGCTTGTGCAAATCACATGAAGTTCAATCAAGCCAAGTGCAGGGTCCTGCACCTGGGACGTGGCAATCCCAGGCACAAATACAGGTTGGGTGGAGAATGGCT
>JAOXNO010000013.1:128938409-128952825 GCA_028565335.1 Limnodromus scolopaceus
TGTGGTGGGGTGCTGTGTGGGTGGGTTTTGGTTTGGTTGTTGTTGTTGTGTGTTTAGGTGGTGGGTGGTGGTTTTTTGTTTGTTTGTTTGTTTGTTTGTTTTTTTCTTGGTTGGACTCGATGATCTCTGAGGTCCCTTCCAACCACTACGATTCTGTGATTCTGTAATATTGTTGGAGTAGAAATCTGTTACCCATGGCTACTTAGTCTTGAGTGAGTGACTGAAGCCAGGAACGAAGGAAGGGCTATGTGACTATGGACAGTGCTGTTAAATCTTTATCTGGAATGGGAACCAGTTTCCTTTAGTGAAACACTGCACTGGCTCACAAGCTTCTTGAAAATGGCATGAAGGAAGAGCCCAAACAGTGCAGCTCACTGTTATTTTTCATGAAGACAGGCAGTACAGCTGATTTATAATTTACTGATCTGGTTCTGAGGTCACCTTTGGTATCCTGGAACCACAGAAGCAAAAAGCTTCCCCTCTCCTGGGCATACTTTTCTCTAGAGTCAGTAGTCCCTATAGAAAAAATCCAGCTATTTTGTTCTATTTGACAGTTTTACAGCCATCATAAATAACATGAATTGACCTTAGTATGAACCATGCTGGCATCCTGCCTTCTCCTGCCTCAGGTCAGACCCAATATGGCATGAAGTTCACAGCTTAGGAAAGCATTCCTGTAAACATGCTCATAGCTAAAAATCCGCTGAGGTTAAGGGCCCCTTGTTTGTTGGGGATTCTTTAAAGAAGTATTTTCCAATACAAAAATAGGTTCTTTGTCAGTGAAATGTGTTTCTGCAACTCAAAAGTGAAAAAAAAAAAAGAAAAAAGAAACGTTTTTTGAAATTGCCCTATATGGACATCTGTTTAAGAACAAATTTCTCTTTCTTCCTTTGGAATGACTTTTTCTTTAGAAATTTAAGCTGACTACAGTAAAACTACACCAAGTGGCTGAAATCCAGTCAGAAGTCAATGCTTAAATAGTGCAAACATTTTTTTTCTTTGATTTTGCTGCTTTGTGGAATATTTTTAAATTATCTTCATCTTGATTGGTAGCAAGACATTTTCCCAATACTTTGGATGTTTTTTAGTGGGAGAACTGATGCACAGAATCACAGAATGGTTGAGGTTGGAAGGCACTTGTGGAGGTCCCCCCAGTACAAACCCTCTGCTCAAAGCAGTGTCAATTCTAGCAGGTTGCTTGGAACTTTTTTCTTATCTATGGTAAATAACTTTGCTTGGAACACACCTTTTCTATATATATAAAGGTAATTGGGAAAATCAAAACAAATGAATCAAGCCACAATGGATTCACCTAACAGTGAAACAGAAAGCCAGTCCATGCCCAGCTTTCATACACATGATTTCTCCTTCAAGCACAATGTAAAGAACGCCAGGTGTTTTTGCAGAGTGCTGTTGTGGTTACAGAAAGACTTCTCTTTGGAGGGCAGGCTTAAACACCCAGTAACACCACTGTCCCTGGTCAGCTCTCTCAGACACAAGGGCCGCAATCTCAGTCATTCTCTGCACTGTTGGGGTTGCAAAGTGAGGCTGGGCTGTGCGTTGCACGCACCTGGCACCCTGAAGGACACACTCTGCTCAGACACGGAGGGAACCAGGGAGCAGATTTCCACAGTCTCTCTGGCCAACACAGCGTTCTGCCGGCTGCCTCAGACTGCGGGCTCACAAAATCCCTGTGGCCTGAGGCAACCCGGGCACTGCAGAACATGCCAAAAGTCAGTTCAGTCTAGTTTTGATTCTGCTCCGAGTTCTGTGGTGTGACCTACAACCAGAAGTTTCACAATACCAAAGTGCTGGATTTAAATAGCTGAAAGTTGCTCTGCTTATACTCCACTTCAGCGTGTCTTGAAAACACTGGGATTTTGCCAGCGAATTCTCTAAGAACAGAAACTGTCACTTTAGATGCTATATTACAGCCTCTTTGTTTCTCTAATGCCACCATGAATATTGGGCGGGGGGTTATTTCTATAAAAAACCATTGAAAATTTCATTAGAGGGGAGAAAAGAGTTTGTTTGGATATCTATGAGGATTTTAATTTGTCTAAACTGTAATGCAGGGCCCATCCAGAGTGTCAGCTTGCAGTTCTTGCAATCTGTCCTGGAAATCCACCCTGCTGAGATCATACTTCCAATTCTGTTTATTAAGTCAGCTGTGTAATAAAACAGTATTAATTTGTTGCCATGCCATATCTCATCTTATGAGATTTTTGAAATTCCTGCATTTGAGTGTCAGATATGTTCCAAAAATATTGAAATAATAAAAAAAAACATTCCCCAATGCTGCTCACTTTCATATGATTTATTTTATTCTTTATTCTACTGTCATTATTCTAAGATAGCACACCTTATAATGTAAAGTTTTAAGAGCAGCTAAAGTTTTTAGAATGTTGTCAACAACATTTTTTCTCCGGAAATAGCTAGAAAGAAGTCAAAATTGTGAAAATTTTACTTCCTTTTAACATGTAGCCTTTGCCATCTGTATCATTGGTTTTGTATACATTTTTCATAACATATTTATCTTCAGGAAGACAAGAAATTGGTTTCTGACATAATCATCATATTGCAACAGACCAAAGCAGGGGCACATTGATATAGCACCTTTTTGGAAATGTAGAATAAATACATTCCCTGATCTCAGAACATGAGGAGGGAGGCCTGAAGGGAAATAAATCTGCAGAAGTCAAAAGTTATATTTTGCTTATTATTTTAAAAGGACAGATTTGTCAGTGCCCTAGTCCCTGAAGAAAAGGGACAACCTGAAATTCTCACAAATGGCCCCAAATCTGCCTTCAGCCCCAGGAAGGAGAAGCCCAGCGCCGCTGGTGTGGTGCCCTCGGGCTGTGGGTCTGGAGCATCCCCTGCAGGAGGAAGCTGTAGCCACTGGTTGGCTCACAAAAAAGCTCATACCAAAGGGTGGTTGGGTCTGGTGTTTGAGCAGGCAGAAAACATATAACAGAAAGGTATGAAGGTGAGGTGACAGGAGAGGAACCCTCTGAGGTAGGCAACTGATAAAAAGCCAGAAGGAACAAGCCATACACAGATCAAAAGAGGGAAAGAACACTGTTCTTGTTAGTGAGATCAGTGAAAAAACTGCATGCTATCTGCAATGCAGAGAGACGAGTAACTCACAGAAAATAGCCTGATCTAAGGGATAAGCTTCTGAACAGATTCTGGAAGTTTTACCAACTGTAAAGAGGATTTCACAGAACCAAAATAGCGTTCTTCCACTTAGCACTAAGAGGAATAATAACAGTCAGGGAGGACAGCGGTGCTGATCCCTCCTGTGGGCTGGCTGGCTGCAGGAATGCCGGTGGACAGTGTTGGACAGACAGCCACATCTGTCCCCTTCCCCGGGAGGAAAGCCACGGCCACGTGGATCTTTGCAGCATTCTGTTAGAAGTGGCAAAATGAAAAGCACCAGGGGAGATGCCTGAAGTGTTACAGGAAAGTCACTGCTTACACTACAGCTCAGGATCAAATGCAAAGTCACACGGGCAAGAGAAGAAAATGCTTTGTTGAAGCAAATGTTAAAACACAGAAATATATTTCCCATGGCAGCTTGTTTCACCGAAGTATCCGAGCGGGAAGTGGGTTCATGGCACAGGTTGGGAGGATGCCTGCTCCCATATCCGTCTCAACGGCAGTAGCAGAGGCTGGATGGGGAGGCAGATCCTTGCAGAGAGACTCTGGGCACACTCATTCTTCACCCTTTCATCCTAGAGACAAAAAGGAGAATGAAAAATCAAGAAACTGAGTGAGAGATAAAAGAGATGGCAGATAAAGCCTTGAGGTAGCAGATAAACCTCCGAGCAAGCATTGGACAGCTGCACACGTGCTTTACATGGAGCCAAATCTAGAGTGAAGAAGAAAATGAAGGGAAATAGCCCATATTTTTAGTAGAAGTTTGTTGGACTGCAAATAACATTTGAGGCTAATGCTTAACAGATGGTAACTTAATGGGAAGGGAGGCAAGAGGCAATTTACAGTCTATGAACCATTGTATGAAATATCAGGGCAAGAGAAAGCTCTGAAGGGACTGGGGGTAAGCAGCAAATGATACAGAAAGCGAAGCAGCTTGAGGTGACAGGACCTGCAACGGCTGGGTATGTCCTGGGCAAGTGTGATGGTGTGTTCCCGGCCCCCTTGCTCCCCCCCAGCCTGACCCTTTCCCCTCAACCTGCTCAAGGCATAACCACCAGCGGTGGTTGTGATAGATGCACCGAGTCAAAGGGGATTCGGGGGAGACAGATAAAAACACAATGGCCAAGGGCTAATTTATGATAACAGGCTCACCTAACCACAGTGCTGGTCAACATCCAACCCAAGCCAAATTTGGAATGAACTAACATCTGCAGTCACTATGCAAATGGGGCCATGAGTCAATCATCTTACCCCATAAATAGTGGACAGCCCAAGAGCCCTTTGAGCTCTCCTGCACGGCAGTGGGCTGCACACCAGGATCTCCTCTTTGGCAAGAATATCTCTTAATGTTATCCCTCAAGGTTGAGAGATTCCTTGCCTCAACAGACTCTCAGTAAGTGATTAACAGCATGCTAACCTTTGAAATCTTAGCTAAGTGATATAAAGGATTAATTGCGCATACATAATCCTTCAGACCTAAGCCATTGACCAAGTGTGGAACTAGGACCTGCAGCTGGAAGGAGTTTAGAAAGCAAAACTCTCTGAGAAGGAGTTTAGAAAGCAAGGGGGTCCTTTCTGAATATCATGGCTCAATGAGGGGGTCTCCCTGACAGCTTGTCCGACCCTGTCCTCTGTGCATTAAATGACCAAGAGTACCTGGCCATTGAATCTTATTCAACCACTGTTGCATTTACCATTGAACTTTGTTATCTCACTATTTTATATCAATAAAGCATATTGTTGCTTCTCTCTTGCGAGTGAAGTGCTCTACTCTTTCCGTGACAGCAAGGGATAAGAGAAGATGTGCACTGACAATAACATATATGAGAAAAGGGACAAAATGTTCAGCGTGATAGAGGACATTAGCAAAGGTGTGAGGTCAATGCATAGACAACCAGCACGCCTGTAACAGAAGAAATGTCTGTAGGAGTGCTCCAGAGTCCTATATATGCATCCCAGCAAAAAGAATGTTAGAAATCAGAAGAAGAATTATATGGCGATGCACCTATGGGTTAAAGAAAAGAAATCTTGTTTCCACTACTTTGAAATTGCCAATGTAAAGGAGAAAATAAGAAAAGGGTGATTCTATAGTCACTGAGAAAGCAAATACACAAAGGCAGGCAGCTACATGCTACAATCATATCCCTCTGAAACACCTCCAGCCCCCCTTCAGCTGCCCCTGGATACTACCATGTTTTGGCTGTTGGGCACATGCACAACTGCATGAGGCCATGGCAGTATTGAGACATTTGGAGTGTTCAGCCACACTTAACTCATGGTAGGATCATCAGACCAGGACCTCCACTGAGCTTACCTGTAGATTCAGTCTCCTGAGGGAATCACAGAGAATCACAGAATGGGGGAGTTGGCAGGGACCTCTGGAGATCATCCAGTCCAACCCCCCCGCAAGAGCAGGGTCACCTAGAGCAGGTTGCATAGGAACGTGTACAGGCGGGTTTGGAATATCTCCAGAGAAGGAGACTCCACCACCTCTCTGGGCAGCCTCTTCCAGGGCTCTGCCACCCTCAGGAAAGAAGTTCCTCCTCATGTTCAGACAGAACTTCCCGTGTTCCAGCCTGTGCCTGTTGCCCCTTGTCCTGTCACCAGGCACCACTTGACACCAACCTTTAGATATTGCTCAGCATCGACAAGATCATCTCTCAGTCTTCGCTTCTCCAGCTGCACAGCCCCAGGTGTCTCAGCCTTTCCTCATCAGAGAGATGCTCCAGACCATTGATCATCTTCATAGCCTCCGCTGGACTCTCTCCAGCAGTTCCCTATCCTTCTTGAACTTGGGAGCCCAGCACTGGACACAGTACTCCAGCTGCAGCCCTACCAAGGCCAGTCTCATGATCTCTCTCATTCAACAGTGGGCCTACATTTTCCCTGGTCTTCCTTTTACTTCTGAGGTACTTGAAGAAGCTGTTCATATTGTCCTTGACATCCCTTGCCAGGCTTAATTCCAAGTGGCCCTTAGCCTTTCTCGTTGCATCCCCACATACTCTGACAGCGCTCCTATACTTCTCCCAAGTGGCCAGTCCTTTTTTCCACATTCTATAAACTTCTTCCATCTGAACTTTTGCAGAAGCTCCATGCTCATCCTTGCAGGTTTCCTGCTTCCTTTGCCTGATTTCTTGCTCCAAGGGATGCACCGATCTTGACCTTGGAGGAAGTGGCGCTTAAATATTGACCAGCTCTCTTGCACCCCCCTTCCTTCTAGAGCCTTAGCCCATGGGATTCCTCAAAGTAGGTCTTTGAAGAGGCCAAAGTCAGCTCTCCTGAAGTTTAGGGTTTTAATTCTACTTTTTGCCCTGCTTCTTCCACGCAGGATCCTGAACTCCACCACCTCATCGTCACTGCAGCCAGGGCTGCCCCCGACCTTCACATTCCCAGCCAGTCCTTCTTTGTTTGTCAGTACAAGGTCCAGCAGAGCACCTCTCCTTGTTGGTTCATCCACCTCCTGTGTCAAGAAGTTACCATAATGCTCTGCAGAAACCTGCGGGACTGTGCGTGCCAGGTTGTGTTGTCTTTCCAGCAGGGAAGGGGAAAAGGACCTTGAATAACAGCCTCTCATTTCCCAGCAAGGTGTTCTTAGCACACAATGACAAGGTGTGCTCAGGTAGGGAGTTTTGTTGTTAGGCCTTCATTTGTATGAATACACGCGTCCCTACTTACCGGACCATGAAAGACAACTCTAACCCATCTGTCAAGGCACTAAATTAGGAGTGAGCAAATGAACCTTTGAATATAAAACAAAACCAGAAATCTTTCCGGGGTAGCCCAACTCGAGGATTAAGCTCTAATAAGAGAAAGCTTACATAGGAGTTTTGAGGTAAGTGAGCATCCCTGTAATGCCTGATGCCTGCAAAGGATACCTAAGTACCACTAGAGTGACAGTGTCCAAGCATGGGCACCCCTCTCCCTGAAAAATCTGAGCTTGATATGCTCCATATGCAACACCTGAGGAGAATAATGTAGCACCCACCGAGACCAGCCCATAGAGCCAACAGAGAAGGTAGCTGACAGAAAATACCAAGGGAAGTAGGGTTTTGCAAGTATTACATCTGGATGTGCATCCTGCCCGGCCTGAAACGGCAGCAGCTTGAGTCCAGGGGTCACAGCTTTGGTTCTTCCCTTGCCAGCCCTATTGATGCCCTTTCAGGCTGTGGGTGAAGAAGATAAGGCACTCCCATTTTAATTCAGAGTCCAGAGATTAAGGTAGTTTATTAAGAGGTGATAGCCTGCCTCACCTTCCTTTCTGCAAGACAGAATTTCAACAGTCTGGAGGAGAATGGATACGATGAAAAAGGAAATGGGTAAAACACAGAATTATTGTGGAAAAGAGGCTGGTTTTATTTAACTTTAAAAAATTGAAATAAATATCTGGGAGGCTGCTTATTTGGCAAGGCAAAACATTATGAAAAGAATTACAATGAATTTTAAAGCAGCAAGAATTTTCAAGCTGGAGTCAATTTGAAAACACAAAAATGAAAAAAGAAGCATTTCATAAAATTAATTTCTTATGTATGTAGCCAAGAATATTTTCCTGCATCTGTTGTATTCTTTTCAGCAGTTATTTTGCTGATGCATGTAGAAGGAAAGTAGTAAGCTCCAGTGTGTGTTATTAATATGTAACTCGTACATTTTAATGGGTCTGTATTTGCTTCAATGTGTCTACACAACTCCTGCTAATAACCAATGATTTTGTTAATGGGGGTAGTGCAAACACATTAAAGGCCATATCGACCTCCAGGCAATGAAGCCTTGAGAAGGACACAACTGAGGTACTAAAGCCTGAGTTGAATGGTGTTAGACTTGCCCTATAGATTCTCCTAAAAGCTAGAACTAATTTGTCCCTATTAAAATGCCAAATATGATTGCTGCAGCAGTTTGAGTTATAGGCCCATTCTGAAAACAACCAAAAAGTGGTCTTTATTCATAGAATCATAGAATCATTCAGAGCTACTTCTCAGTAAAGACCTGTAATTATTCACCTGCTCGATGAAAACTTTTTACTATTTTTTTCCCCTTTGGCTCTGCAATCCCTCAGCAGCCAAGCAGATCATGTAGATCCCACTTTGCTGTGAGCTCCTCCAGCAGAATTGTTGGGAGCCGTGGATGCACAGGGGCCACTGATGCCCTGACCCGGCCTGCTGAAACTTTTTAAGTGCTGGAGGTGAGCTGGAGCAATGTATAAAAATGAAGTACAGTCTGTCATTGAGTATGACTATAAATAGCTTTAAAAAAGTTTTAAGCAGCTTGCTTCTATACGTCAGCTGCAACACTAGCTGAACTGCTAAAATGGATTGCTTGTGCAGAAAGGTTAGCCTTTCTGGTGAGAAACGCATTTCAATTCAGTAACAGAAATCAAGACGTTATTAAATGCCATCACATGCATGATCTCATTTGTTAACCTAAAGTGACATAACCCACACTGTAGCACGGCAATTTAGCTAGAGGGTTATTGAGGACCCATCGCGGAAAATGTCTCACAGCTTTGTAATAGAAAATAAGGCTTTGTCAAGTTATTACTAAAGTGTATGCAGTGTCCAAGGTATATTAGACAATTTGTGTAACAAAACTTCCCCAAAATGGATAAAAGGATAAGTAGGATAATGGATTACAGACTGCTTTGTGTCTGGTAGTCTTTAAAGTTAATGACTTCTAATAACAAATGAAAACTTATGCCTCATTTGGAAATAAGCACGGGCCCACTGCACGTCTCCATGTGGAAGGGAGGGAAGGGCAGAGCTGGTGGGGGCTGCACATCCCGGGGGGCAGCTGAGGGCAGAACAGCCTGGTGTGACCCAGCTGCAGACAGGACACTGCTCCTGAAGCGCTGCCTTCTCCTGCCTTGGCAATTTGTGCCACACCGCCCTGAGGATTTGGGGGCTGACATCTACCCCCATTACGTTTCCTCTTATAAGTAATTTTTCCCATTTTTCTTCAATTGCTGGATTATGTTTTGTTGTACTGTGCTTTATTCAATGTCAGAAAATTGCTTTAGGTTTTTGGACCCAAAACCGCTTGCCCAGAAAGAGTGGATCATGGTTGCCTTGTATGCTCTTCTTGGAAAAATAATTGGTTGGACTATCTTACCTCTCAGAATAATACTTGAGTTAAAAATGACTTTGACACAAATATTGAATAA
Source organism: Limnodromus scolopaceus (assembly GCA_028565335.1). Lineage (NCBI taxonomy): Eukaryota > Metazoa > Chordata > Aves > Charadriiformes > Scolopacidae > Limnodromus > Limnodromus scolopaceus. The sequence continues at coordinate 128,947,720 of JAOXNO010000013.1, forward strand.
TAAAGTATTCATATCAATCTTCTTTTATATTTTGAAGAGGCAAATAAATCAAGATCCTATAGTCCTGCATAACAATCAGCAAATAAAACTGTGAGACAGTGAATGCAGCAAGACTTACTTCCCGTTCATGTCAAACGTAGTTTATGACAGCAATATATTGTTGGTGCTCTGTCTACCTGTAAGATTCAGATACTCTCGAAAATGGGTGAGACCATATGTCCCATAAGTAATTTTCCTACTGTACATAATATAATACAGTGCCCTTGTCAGTCTTTCTGCAATACTGGCTGACCAGCAAAATGGTAAAGTAAAATTATCTGTAAAGTGGAAATCTGTTTATTCACATTCCTCCCCAATCACTTAAAAAAGTTAAAATTTTCTATTTCTTATCTAAGTCACTAAATCAGTCCTTTCCAACCCCTTCTTGCAGCATGAATGTACCTTTTTATGAATTCTTCTCCTATTGCTTAGGAGGCCTTGTAGGCTGGTTTTGCTGCACAAAACCTTCACACATCTCGTATTCTCTTCTGCTTTCCTTCCCTTCCACCGGGCCCCATCCTAGCTGTTTCTAATTTGTTTGTTGCCTTGGGCTGCTGACAATTTTAACATAAAAAATGATGCCCTGGTGTACATATCTAAATGCAGAGCAGATTGATGAAGCGTTGGTCTGAATCTGCTCTTTCTAGTTCCCAACCATCCACCGAGCTCCCTGGCTGCCCTGTGTCCTACAGGCATGGCTGGGTGAACCAGGAGGGCACAGCTGGGGGAAGGAGAAGGATGGAAGTGCTGGAGGTGGGCGGGTAAGACTGAGGGGAGACCTCGCTCTCTCCAACTCCCTGAAAGGAGGGTGTAGCCAGGGGGAGTCACTCTCTTATCCCAAGGAACAGGCGATGGGACAAGAGGAAACGGCCTCAAGTTGTGCCAGGGGAGGTTTAGGATGGATATTAGGAAAAATTTCTTCACCAAAAGGGTTGTCAAGCCTTGTAACAGGCTGCCCAGGGCAGTGGTGGAGTCCCCATCTCTGGAGGGATGTAAAAGACAGGTAGATGCAGTGCTGAGAGACATGGGCTAGTGGCGAACTTGGCAGTGTAAGGTTAGTGGTTGGACTTGATGATCTTAAAGGTATTTTCCAACCTAAATGACTCTATGATGAGCTAGAGGATACCTGAGGTCTCAGTATAAGCTATAGTGTTGGCCTGTCCTGTTCCTGTGTTAAAAGGCTTTTACCACACCCAAACAGGTGTGATCATCCCATTTTATATTTATAGCTCTCCAGGCTATAAATGGCCAAAGCAGCTGTCAAAATAAGGGGCCTGTCCAGAAGAGCCCACCCTGCTCTGTCTCACCCTGCATGAAGGCACTGGCATCTGAGATGCTTCTCTTCTCACTCAGTCATATTTAGCACCAGTTCATTGCCATAATCTTAGTTATCATTTTAACTTTAATACTGTAGTACTTTAGTCTGCATTGATAAGTATTCTCTGAAAAGAGAGAGCTCCTGCTATTTCTGTTTCAAGTTGAGACACAGAAGAATAGAGAATTGCAGAGTCTTGCTTGTAGCCAATAGTCTGGGAATGATGCCATATAAGTTTATGAAGTCATGAGCATGTGGAGAAGGTGGATTACGTGCTTCAGGCATGATTATTTACTGACTCCTGTAATTCAGGAACTAGAGGATGTTCCACCACTGCAGGGTGGTTTGGTAGGTGTGAAACATACCTGATCAAGCCAGGCATTAGACAAAACTATGGAAGGAAAAATCCGTTCTGGACGATCCTGAACTTCAGATTGCTGGAGGCTACTAGAGAACATTGGAAAAGAAATGTTGCCCTGTGTTTGTTCTTAGGTGTCTACTGTTGAGCAGACTGTGGATAAAACACTTGTGCACACCAGACCTTTGCTCTGACCGAATGCATATCCCCTGGTGTCACCACACACCCTGAAAATCTGTGCTGGAGCTGAGGATAAAACCTCAGCTGTCCAGCCTTTGGTCCCGCACTTGTGCACCAGCGGTGGTGACTTTGCCCAGTTCTGTGGGCTGACTTTGTGCATGTTACTGAAGTAAAGAATATGATAAACTGAAGAAATATTCCTGACCTAAATGACAGCAGGTAGAATAAGAAAATAAAACTATGTCAAACAAGCCAATAAAACCAATAATGCTGACATGGTGGAGCGAAAGAAGGGTGATCTGCAGTGCTACAAATTGCTTCCTGCTCTTCTTGGGGCTTCTTGTACATCCCAGTGCACTGCTTATCAGAGTTGGGATTTCATTATTAACTGTGAAAGCCCATTTCCCTGGCCAGAAAGGATGACAGCATGAGACACAGTTGAAAGGTACGTTTTTCAGAGTTCACAAGAAAGGAGAGAGGCCTTCAAACCCCAAGGACAAAGACATTAAAATAAAAATATTCGAATTAAGTAAGTATGAATAAAAGAGAGACGAGAACTGGGACTTCAGAAGTGCTAGCTTTAATAAATAAATAAATAAATAAATAAATAAAAAGTGGCTTTAGAAAGAGTCTCTGTTTAGGTATTATTACTCTATGGCATATACCCAAGATTGTTGTTGAAAAGCATCTTTCACTCTTCCAGTACATTAAGATAAAGTGCTACAGCTTACATTTCCTATTGGTATTTTTTCATTTTAAAAGCATCAGATCACCAAGAAGGTATTTTAAAATGACGTGCATTGACTTGTATATTAGTACTAAGATTTTTTCTATACTGCCTGCAAGCAAAAATCACAGAACTATGGCGTTTCCATAGCAACTGCATTTTAATAAGGTGAAATTTCCAGTTTGATAGAGCTGAACAACTAATAATGTCAGCTTCCAGTGTTGCAGAATCTCAGATGTCAGGAAAGGTCAGCATAAAACATGGGGCTAAAATTGATTCTTTGCAACATTCATCTTTATTGCTAGTATAATTTTGAGAAAAGCCAATAAAAGATATGATTAAAACAGTAATCTTATTTTCACACACTTCTCATATCATAGAGCATCAGCGTTCAAATTATATCAATTTAAAGCTTATTCCTACATCTCCATAAGAACCATCATGCTCTTAATGCAAGCTCATTTTTCACCTTTGGGCTTTTACTATTTAATACTTCACAGGAGAGTTGTGGGAATAGTGGGTAGTGGGTGTCCATCAGCATATGCTGATGTTTGTCAGGCAGAACATAAAAACTCATTAGCAATTTTTGCTGTAAAATCACAGTTCCCTTAAGGTCAAGAACAGATTTATCCCTGTGACTGGAAACCTCTTTCCTGGGTTAAAGCTGCAGCGGGCCAGAGTTAAGTGATCTTATTCAGCTCCAGTGTCGTACTGGCTTTCTTCAAAAAAGTGATGCTAGAATTAAGTCAGGTTGCAGTATCAAGCTGCTCTCTGCAATCACTCTCTACCACCCCCCTAATATAATAAAAATTAAGATAAATATTAAAAAGAACTGTCAAGATGCTTTTCAAAAGGAGGCTAGTATTTAAATCACTTATTTCCAGAAATTACGGTTTTAAGTAAAATATCAAACATCAAGGTGCTTGCAATAAAATCAGAGTTGGCAGCGTAGGAATTTGTTCTGAAATTTATATTTAAGAGACCATTTTTTCCCCGTGTTTTGCCATGAACCATATGGCTTCGTCTGTGTCAGTATGTGATCATGCCACTGCCTGGCTCGGGGGCCGACTGTCACAGAGAGGCCTACGCGCGTACTGTAGAATCATCTAAAAAAAGGGTGGCCATGGCCAAATTCCCTACTGGGAGTGACTGGTTTTATCTCCTGAGCTGTGATTGGGACTGTTGGGAACTGCTGGCAGCCAGTTCTGTGCAGGGACCATCCTCGTGCCTCACCGAGGTGGCAATGGACAACCTTCCCTGGAAATGTTCCCCAGCAGGGGTTTGGTTCACACTTGCCTGTTTTATTGTATCAGTGAGAACAATGAGTAAACATTGGCCAAACCTCTGAATATATTGTTTTGTTAGTGATGCATTCCGCAGCCTGAAGATCATATAAATCTCCTTATAAACTGTGAAGGAATGAAATATATCTTAGTAACCTTGTACAGCATATTTAGGACCTACTAAATGCAATTGCTGTGTAGTATTTTCACAAATTTAACACAGCTTTCATTGCAATCACTATTTAACTTGACCAGAGCTGAGAGTTTTTTAAAATTTCACCACCTGAAAGTTAGTACCATGCAAAATCTCTGTAAATTAATTTTAGTGTATGTATATGTCTTTTCATGGCAGACTTCAGTCCGCTGTATGCAAATGTCTGATTTAAAACCATAATGAAAATCAAGGGATGTTTATATTTCACATAGGTAATATATTAGTGTATGAAAAATGAGCCATCTCAAAATATTGCACACATACCCCTACAGTGATTTCGTCTGCTTTTTAATTAGTTTAATTTCCTTATCCGCATAATGACTACTAGCCATATTACACAGAACTCATAAAAAAATTTTGTTGTGACTATGAGAAATTATGATAGCACAAACTTATAAAAACATGTAAACTAAAGTATTAACATAATAATAGCACACTATCTTGAATAATTAATTGAACTTCTTTAAAATTAGATAATTTTGCACTCAGGGACACAGATGCGATTAATTCAACAGGACTCTAGATGGTTGAAGTTACAAATCTGGCTCCAGAGATTGTTTGTGTTTGCTTTGAATTTCCCATGAAGGCTGACTTCAGAGTGCTTATCTTTGCAGCAGGTCTGTGTGCTGCGGTGGGGTGCAGGGGGAGAGGTGGTGTTGGAGACCAGGCTGTGGTGGGGATGGGGCATCCAGCAGAAGCCATGGAACATACTTAACTAAGACACCTCAACATCAGCCTCTCCCTGCAGTCCTCTTTCTAGACATAAAATAGATGGTGAGCAGAATGCCCGTCTCTCTGTGGTGGCGGTAATGGGAGGTACCAGAATGATGGAGCTGGAGTACATCTGCATCCCACCTGGGCACCACCTGGGTACTGCTGTTCCTGGGCTCTGCATCCCACCTGGGTACTGCCCGGGCATAGAATCATAGAATCATATGGGGTTGGAAGGGACCTCTGGAGATCATCTAGTCCAACCCCCCCGCCAGAGCG
>JAOXNO010000013.1:128952982-128998185 GCA_028565335.1 Limnodromus scolopaceus
TGTCCTGGTGCAGGGGGTTATTTCTCCCCAGGTGCAGCACCCTACACTTGCCCTTGTTAAATTTCATTAGGTTTCTCCCAGCCCAACTCTCCAGCCTGTCCAGATCTCTCTGGATGGCAGCACAGCCTTCTGGGGTGTCAGCCACCCCTCCTGGTTTTGTGTCATCAGCAAACCTGCTGAGGGTACGTTCCATCCCTTCATCCAGGTCATTGATGAATATATTGAAGAGCATCACTGTGCCTGGGCTCTGCATCCCACCTGGGCACCGCCCGGGTACCACTCTGCACCCTCCCCTCAGCAGCAAGGGGACAGGGCAGGCTGCCTTCACTCCATTGTGTTTATGTACCTCAGGGCTCCTTAACGCCCCAGCCTCAATGCTAAGGAGCTCTTCTGGTTGCAAACAGAAATGTTTTTGCACTCAAAAATGAGAGGTTTTGTATTCAAACAGGAAATTGTAAATTAGGATGTAACAACCCTCTCCTTAACTGTGATTTAACCTAGATTACTATGCTCTGATTAATGGCATTACTTAAGATGGAAATTTATAACATAGGAACAGTTAGAAGCAACAAATAAATGGCTTTTAAGTGGTGAATGTGACTTATGAATATACAATGTATCAGCCTTCACTGGATTTAGAGAATGCAAAATGCAAGAGAAGGTCCTTGCCCTATAAATCTAATAAGCTAAGTACAATAAACAGCTGATGTGATGGATGGAAAAACAAAGGGTAAAGGTGAGGTGACTGTGAGCAGCGGCAGCAGCCTTGGATCTGCAGGACATCGACCTTGCTAGAGAAAAAGGTTGTAAAGGGAATGCTGAGGAGGAGGGTGGGGGATGCAACCGCAAACTAGAACCTTACCTGACATTTACAACCAGGTTGCAAATATCCAGCATGTGACACCTTTATCATTTCTCTTTCCTTTGTAACCATACTAAAGCTGATAAAACAGGCAAACGGGCTGGGCTCTGATTTAAAAAAATGCTTTAATACTAAGATTCAGTTTTAAATCACACAGCAATATGGAAGTAATTAGAAGTGTTCATTTTCACTGGGCCTACTCCTAATTGTGGTATTTGCATAAAAATATTAGGCAGGCTGCTAGATGGAAAATTACATGCAATTGTGCTCTACAGAATGTATTAACTTGCTAAACTTCAAAACACCCAGCAGTACAGACACAGAGAAGCCTTACCATGCTGCATATTAACTAACATAAATTATTGAGTTCTCTCAACATTAACTTCCATGTTATCTGCAGTGATTATCCTAAGAAATATATTTATTACAAGCACTATAAAACAATGGCTTATTTTGTTTCATCTTACATCGAGAAGCTAATTTTCATTGGAAAAATCCATAGCATAGCTGAGGAATACGTGTTTGCCACTCGCTGTATTACAGCAAACCGTCAGTGGGACTGCACAGCTCCCTAATTAGCAGGGTTCCATGGTATTTATTGCTCCTGTTAGTGCAGCATGGCAGACCAGGGCAGGGCATTTCAATGGCTTGCCTGATGATAGGCAATATGTCTGCAGTGAAATTGGTTGAGCAGTGAGGAGCTGTGAGCTCCTGGCTCTGAGCTTCACCCACTGGATTGCACCGCAAGGCAATTTCCAGATGTCATGGAATTTCAGTGACTCAGAGGCAGACTTATAACGGCCTTTTGGTATAAAGGTATTTAGATGGCTGGATAGAAAACCTGGGATTCACAAAAAAAAAAAGGAGCTTGGGACTGTGTAGCTTGGGGGTTGTGTGTGTCTAATTAGCTCTAAGGTTAGACTGTATTTTCCATAACTCCTTTGGAAAGCTGGAAAGTCATGGTCCACGTGGTCCATTACAGATCATTGCGATGTGTGGGTTAGTTTCCATAATGGAAAAAGACACCTAGGGACCCTTCCCACAAAATTAAGTTCTGTTGTATTTTCCTCTGTAAAGCAGCAACATCACATACTGCTGATAACATTAATGCAGTGTTCATGGACGTCTGTGGGCTGACAGTTGTCATTAGGACATACATTTCACATCACAATAGGTAATTTAGCAAGCACTGGGGAAAAGATCATTACAATGAGGGGCATGTGATGACTGTCCCTCAATAAGGCACACTGAGAACAGCAGGTCTCAATGGGTTTATTTGATACGGCTTTTCTCAGATGTGCTGGTGTGGATCCAGGTCACCATGGCCTGAGCTTTTGCACCCACAGTGCTGGTGGGGATGGGGCTGGCACCAGCATCCACCGTGCATTTGACCTTCCCCACACAGCACATGGGCTGAGTGGCTGCTGGGTTAAAATCTGGATGAGGATAAAAGAGTTCAGTTTCAAGGGTAGGCTCAAATACCAGCTAAAATTACAGTACAAATATATCAACCAGAACATTTCACTTCAGCCCAAGGTTTTTAAAAGCCGATTACCCTCATGTTACTTTCAGAGAAAATGTCTGATGGAGACATGAGATGGCATTCAAAATACACAAGACTGGCAGAAACGACCAGTGGAAGTTCCAGTTTTTCATACTACAGCTCCACGGGTGTTTGTATCAGATGTTAGGGAGGCAGAAGACATTCTGATTTTGTTTGACATAAATAGGAACAATTTATTATGGATTCTCTGAAATTAAGATGCGGTTTATCTTATTCTTAGAGTTATACGTGTCAAACACTTAATATTTTAAACACACAAATTCAGCAAAAATTTCAAGTGATGCATTTTAGTAATTATAGGTAGGATTGTAAACAGGTTCATAACCCATGGGACATAAAGTATCTAATGGGCAGTTCAATTTATGGGCCTGTTGTAAGCCAAGCTTATATTTAATTTTTATTGTGATAAATAGTGCTCAAGGGGATGAGACGTCTGTGCATACGTGGAGTTTAATTTGGGAGATTAACAGCATTGAAGAATTATAATCAAAGAATTTTCTGTCTGTTGGAAAGTTTTATACATAGGCAATTGATCAAGGAAGTGGAATGATTTAGCAAACTATGCTGGTTCTTCCTATTTGCTTGAAATATAAAATGGATAAAATCTCAGCTGGGAAGTCTGCAAGTTGTTTTACTCCACTCAGTTTAGAATTTAATGACTATTTAGGGTAATTTTTCTGACAACAAAATTTAAATTTAATTGAAAGGGGAACTGTCTGTAAACATAAAAGGCATCTTACTCACAGGGATAAGGAGTAAACCTCTGAATAAATTTTCAGTGCCACAAAAAGAGGAAATAGAAGAAGTGGTCACTCTAGATAGAAGCGGTGTTTATCTGTTGTGAGAAAAGCAGGTGTTTCCATGTAAGGCTGTAAGCTTTCTCCCAGTTTTCCTTGTGCTGTGAGCACTGTAAGGCATTTCTCCAGGTGAATGCTTCCAATGATGCTGCCAACATACGTCCTCCCCATCGCCGCGGCTGAAATCTGAGCAACCACAACACCAGCTTCTGGGGCAGGCATCAGTCAGTGAGCCTCCTCCACCCCCTGCACAAACACAGTATCCTCTGCCAAACAGTAATAAAATGAAACCCAAGTGGAAAAAACCCATGTGACTGCATTCAAAACCGTACAAGCTATCCATGCATCGGTGATGTGAAGGAAGCTGCAACTCTTCTTCCTTCTGGTTCTATCAAAGAATAATTTCTCATGTCCACAACAGGCTGCCAGAACTTAAAAGAAAAAATCTTTCCCAGACCTCTGAGGCAGAATATTTAAATTATTTACCAAAAAAAATATCCTCCAACCCCAGAAATGTACGCTGTGGTACAAATTCAATACAAGTAGAGATTGCATAATCCTCTGAAGCTAAGACAAGCATATCTCCAGGCAAAAGTCAGAACCTAAAACTCATGTGGCACAGCTTTTTGGATACAGAGTAGCCAGTTCTCAGAAAAGCTCTTGATAAACAAGAGTGTCCCCACCTTCAGCACAATTTACTGAGCCATTTCTTTATGCGAAGAAGAAGAGTGTAGATATAGGACAGCAGAGAGTGGCAGTAGTGGTGATTTTCCAATCTGTCCAGGAAAATAATTTCTAAGTTTTTAATGAAGTATAAAAACTCTGATGAAAAAAAAAAAAAAGGCTTAGAATCCCCAAATATTTACAGCATGGTTCAGGCTTCTTTAAGGATGACTTTTTTTCAGAATGATCATGTGGATTGCTGTAGATGCGTAATATATTACAGAAATTTTGAAGATGTTGGGATGAAGCAATTTTCTGGTCCACATTAAGTTCTACATATATGAAAATGTTCCTACTTTATACCATAAAAATCCAATATCTTAAAAAAATATATTTAAAAGTGAGAATAATTTTCTGACCCTCCACAGTCAAAAACAGACACTTTCAAAATATTAGGGCAATCAGCTAGCAAACAGGAAGAGAGTGATACAGTAGCAGTAGAAGCACAGATGCACAAGAAAGTATGTTGGAAGGGTCCTCTGGAGGTCATCCACTCCAGCCCCCCACTCAGCAGGGGCAACTTCAGATAGTGGAATAGAGCAAGAAGAAGACTTCTCTCCTGGCTGAAAAAGCTCTGTTCTCTCACCTCCCTTTGCACTTGGTGCTCTCCAGCACTTCGCCATCCTCTTGACCTTCTGCAAGACTCCCTTCAGCTTGTTGATCTTGGCTTGTTTGTCTGGGGAAGCCCAAATGTGGACACAGAATTTCAGGTGGGGACTCTCCTGTGCCAAGCAGAGGGAAATAAACACGTCCCTCAATCTCTCAGTTATGCTTGAAATGGGGCCCCCTTTTGCTCATATCTCTTGGGAGACTGTAGGAACCTCTCCTATCATGATGTGCCAGGCACACTCATCCCCTATTTCTCCCCTTAAAAAGGCAAGGAGAGAATTTTTTTATGGAAACTAGTATCAGGATAACCAGCCTGATGGTAAGGATTCTTCTGCACCACTTTATCAGATACATTCCATTTCTCCACAGTAGCTTGCCCTTGCTCCTTGAAGGGAGAGTTCCTGAAGTTGTAGAACTCTACTCCCCGTGAGCAGAACCAACCCCACCAGCAGAGAGCAATGTTCAGGATGCATCTGTTGCTGCCTGAAGTGCTCCCTCCATCACCCAGTTCCAGGTTACACTAGTGCACCTCTTCCATGACTAACTGAAATTTATCCATCCAGAAAGAGACACGTGTGACATACATGTGGGCACTATAACAACACGCTAAATTATAATAAATAAATAAAACTAACCTCAGAAATAACTTGCTTTTCTTCTGGTGAAGGTCAGAATTTCCTTTTAACTTACCAAAACAAATGGCATCTGATTTGGCTACAGCTTGTGTTAGCCATTAGCTCAGGATGATAGGATCATAGAAGCATAGAATCATAGAATGATTTGGGTTGGAAGTGACCTTAAAGATCATCTCATTCCAACCCCCTTCCCTGGGCAGGGACACATCCCACCAGACCAGGTTGCTCACCTGTTATGTGAAAAATTTGGTTACTGCATATATCCACTTAAAACATTTCAGTGACTTTATTTCAGTGGGACTAAATTAGCATCTAGAGTGAATTGGGCACCTGTGGCACAATTTTTGAACTCATTTTCTCCAAAAAGGAACGCAGCTTCTTCTCTTGAAGACTGCTGTGGGCTATAAACCAATTTGCTTAAAAATGCACCAGTTGGACCTAAAGTACTTATGTAAATACATGCACAGAATGCCTTGAATTCTCACTGTCACACAGTGAACCAGACTCAGTGTCTGCATATCATTTTATGTTCAAGGCTACAGGCAATAAAGTTTTGATAGTTTTATTGTCTTTACATAATTGTGTCATAACTTTTTAATTTTCTTTCATGTTAACTATGGCAAAATTCCATAGCTAATAATTTCAGACAAGTTTCATACAAATATTGCAAAAGGAAAAAAACAGAAAGTCATGCATGAGGTCTTGTATTTCAGCTGAAACCAGTGAAATCATTACTGATTCCGTAAATGATTCGGAATTAGATCTAGTCTGAGTCCAACTTAGCCTCCAAAGAAATCCCAAGTGGAATATACAAGCACTGAGAAGTCCTTTAAGGAAAATAGTTCCATTGCCAGACTGGGAAGGGTACAAATGAGTTTATCTATTTAATTTGTGGGTTCTGAATTCAGTCATGACAGGTTTATTTCAAAGCTGTTATTTTACAGAATTCTAAAAACTCAAAAGTGTCTGAAAAATAAAGATAAGCACAGCAAATTTATAAAGTAGCTCTTTGTGAACAGTTTATTACTGAATTTTTTTGGGAAGGTGTGGCTCTGGGGAGCTTCCACCTGGGGTTTCAAATATGTAGTTCAAGACCTTCTTGAATACCAGAAGCTTTGGAGGTCATGAGAAAACACTGGAAAACAGCTCTGTTTCCATCGGTCACCACAGGACCAGCTCTTCACTGACCCTGGTCAGGCAGCTGGTGGACACTCATGGATTTGTGGAGGATGTACAGGCTCCTTGCAAAGGTTATTAGATTCATCACACTTTTAACGAGGATTGCCTCGTCATACCTAACGAGGCACAGGTTATACCTAAGTTATACCCCCCTCAAGCCAGGTTTACTTGGCTGCTTCTTCAGGTTTCTGGTACTTTTTTCTCTTTCCTGATGGCGCCAATGCACCCATCTATCATCTCTTCTGGCAGCCACTGTTCTTCACCACCACTTAGTTCGTACCTTATTCTCATAACAGAGGAACACATACACTGTGCACTTAGATAATGTTTTATTCCCAGTGAGCCTTGGATTCTGTAATACTCCCCAATTTCTTACTACATTTTTGCGTTGAATCAAGGTGGATTCAAAGCTGTTGTCTTTCTTGGAAGAATTATGCTATTAGAAGCTTCCTTTGTACCATACAACCATATCCATCTTTCCCAAACCTACTGAAATCCATGTAATCTACTATTTATAACATGTATGACCTGTTTATTTCTGACTATGTAACTCCAAATTTAAAACATTGCATATTAAAAATGTAGTCCAACTATTGTGTGACTAGTGTGTCCCAAAGTTCAGCTTGTGCTGTGGAGCAAGGACGCATTTTGCCAGCAAAGGTCCAAACATGTGTCTTGGTTGTATCCTGAATTTAATTCAAAATGACACCTGAACACAGCCCTTTCATGCAAAGCAAATGTGTTCATGGTCTGGGAGGGAGTTTTGTGGTGCTCTGGGCAGGTGCCTCAACCTGACACTGGGGAGTCCAGGAGGTGGTGTCCCTCATAAAGCCTCTGCGCTCCACAGACACAGTAACCGGTGCCTGCTGGTGCCAAGTCTGGCTTCTCATTAATTAGTGCATTGACCCTTAAGCATTTGGATTCCTGAGGTATTAACCATTCCCAAAAAGGAAGCTTTGCTGAAGGACAATATTTTTATCCTGCAAACACATCCTGAAGAATGTACGATCACAGCACGGTGGTCAGGTTGAGGTTTTAAAAAAATGCACCGTGTTGGCAATTTTGTATGTTGCGAAGTGAGGTTTGGAAGTTACCACTTTTTCTAGAAATTGCCACCTCCTGCTGTCATTACTTGATTTTTTTTTTCTTGTATTCATTTGAAACCAGCTGGTGACTGGCTGTGCTTCAGCTGCCCGTGAGCACAGCTCTGCCTGCATGATGCGGGGGGCTGACTGGTGCCTGTAACTCTCCGTCAGGAGAGACATCTCAGCACAGCACTTGAACAAGAAAATATTTAAATATTAAGAGAGGATGCACTGAAATGAGTTTTGGTAAGCTAAGGCTAGGATAAAAAGATCAGCTTTAAAAAAAATAATCTGTTAGCTGAACAGATTTCTGACCCATGCAAAAAATCCCTAAAATGAACAATCAAATGAAAATCTTTGCAGCAAAATGAAATTCCTTGCCTTTGTAGAAGTTCAGCTCTTGCTCAAGCTTTCTTTCAGCCTGTTATTTTTTTCTCTGCCTAATTAAAGAAGATAAAAATACATGCCAGAAAACTAGCAGCTTTCCAAAGCCTTGAAAACACCGATTTTAATGTGGTACTCCTATTGGTAATTCTGTTCTGATCTGATACTGCTAGAAATACGTTTTCCTCCCTTTTAAAGAGAAACTATCAAGATCCTTGTTCTCAATTAACCCCTGCACACAGCTTTAGGGAATTCTGTGAACTATATTTGTTCTTGGAATGGTTACATTTTCTCCCTTAGTTAATCTTGTGCTATTTAAAAAAAAAAGAAAAGGTTACAAGCATCTGGTACGTGGCTCATTATCCAGAGTGCTCTGAAGTGAAGCCTCTGGGTGCAAAGAGCTGTTATGTGCACCAAATCAGTAGTTGTGTCCACCAAATCAGTAGTCTGAAGGGCTATTTTTTTTGCAGTCCTAAGTTTACTGTCTGTTTAGTGTAGCTCTAGGTGAAATGGTAACACACTTGGTGTACATGGCAGGTGTCTGGATGCTTCATGGTGAAAACTGAAAACTGACCAAACTCAGGCTGCTGACTGAGGAGAAGCTTTAGCAAACCCCTTGAGACAGTGGTTGCTCTCTCCACATTTCCCACGGGCACTGAACCTCTCAGCACGCTGCGGGATTGCAATACACCCCTCAAGTAGGCATTTGTCCGCTCTAAGTTTTCAGGAGAGCAGAAGAAAGACAGAGTTCACTTTGATGGTCACAAAGGTCTGAAGTGATCTCCTGAGTCCAGCCTTCTGTCAACAAATCCCACGCCACGGTCTGGTAGGTGGTGATTCCATGTTGATCTGTGTGTGAGAGCTTCCTGTAATATCCACACATTTATTCATAGCTAATTTATAGCCACTTGATTTTGTGCCAGCATTTCACAGCCCTTTGTGCTCTGTTTTGAGTATTAATTTCTGATGTGCACGGATGAGGTATTCAATGGCAACTGGGTGATAGAAAAGCGCAAGGACCACTGAATTGTGCTCCCATGCCAACAATGGTAGATTTGCAAATTCCTCTTTAGATTTCTTCACCCTTATGGTGTAAACAAGGACTAAATACAAAACAACTTTACCTTAAACTCTACTAGAGCCGGTGGAGCAACCTCCGGGTGGTGAAGGCAAAGGAGAAAAGAGAGTCCGTCATTTGAACAGCAGGAAAGTACATACTGTGGTAGAAATTATGATAGTTTTAAGGAGATATTAAAACAGTATCTTTGTGCTGCTACATGATAAGCCTCTAATTGCTAAATTAAAGAACACTAATTACAAATACTGATACTTATTATCATAGCTCCAAGATAATTCTTTGAGACTTGAGAAATAGAAATATTTTTGGCATAAAAACATCATCAAAATACTACAAAAAAAAAAGAAAAAAGCCCAATTTGCAATACAAGCTCAGCTGGTCAAATACTCAAAATAAAAAGTAAGTTTCAATATTTTATTATAAAAAAGATTTTACCCTTAGGTGGTAATGGTAATTTTACTGTAATGTGGTAATGAATCAAATCCAGGACATACTCTTACTACATTACTTCAATGTGCCTAGAGTCTCCCAAACTCTATGTGGTTGCATTAATGTATTTTTAACAAGGTCTGTTATACCAGATATGGACAGGGTAATATTTTGAAACAGTCTTGCATATAGTTAATTTATTATGCAGGATGGACTTTGTGTCCTGAGGAACTCCATTCCAGCCAGGGAGGTGACCATAGCAGAAATCTGACCTTCTTCATGTTTAAAAAACATTGTAAAGTGCCCCCAGCAACTTGACATCCTTCCACTGTCACTCATTCACAACAGCAACTCAGAGAGTGTTCCTGTCTTAGAACTGCTCTCTTTGATAAACAGAATGAAAGAATGAAAAAAAAATGAGAAATTACTTCTTTTTCTGAGGCACCTCTGGGTATTTGGCCACATACATCAGGTCAAGTGTATATGGCTGATATACTGAACCTTAAGTTTGGTGAAGTTTGTTAACAGTTGATTTCTGATAGATTCTTAAACTTCCAGTACTTGTGAATATTTCCAATACACACAATATTTAACAAGTATATCTGAATTTCTAGAAGCATTAAAAAAGCCTATTTTTCAAAGTATAAATAGGAGTGGTAATTTCTAAGCACTGATAAAAACAGTTTTAACAAAAAATGAAGGTAACATTCTGAAATCAGCTCCCAATTACAAAGAGTATTGTTAATATTCCTGTCCTGCTGTTGCAATTAAAATTCTATTGTCCAGCTTGTCCGAACTCTTAATTGCAGCTCCGTGCACTACCATGGTACATATAGTTTCTGGGTTGTTTATTTAAGCTCTGAATGTGGTAAGTGTAGCAATGTTACAAACAATGATCACATAGGCATTATTTTGGTAATCAAAGAATAAGATGGAAAGACAATCAGTTGTGAAATAGCAGCGACATTCATAGTCCCTGCTTTGCTCATTCGCTGCCAACTCAACTCAGAAACAGAAATTGCAGAGCAACACTGTCTTGTCCATCTTGAACACCATCAAGCAGAAAGGACAGTGGTTACTCTGAAAATGAGCAGTTGGTTACTGTAAAAATGAGCAACAGCGACATTTACAAGGTGAAGAGAATAATTCATCAGCTATCGTATCCAGGTATTGCTTTGATAAAGCATATATGTTTACATGGTAATCCCTGCACCCCTATGCCATTCCCACTATCTCTTCTCATATCCGCTTTGTGACTTTGTCTTTTTAAAATAACGTCTTTGAAATGTGCTTTTGAGGCTGTGGTAAAAAAAAAACTAAAACACTAGATTGGCAGAACTAACGTGATGGCATAATATTTAAGTTGAAATAACAGTAAAAAATCACATTCTCAAATTTAAAGGTTTAGGTAACTGACTTTTTGAGTTCACAGCCTACTTCTGTGTAGGTTACTGTGTGCTATGTTCACTTGTAGCACGGAAGCAGTAGAAAACTGTACAGTCAACATAAAAAAAATAATTAAAACATCTAGGTTAATCTGTCTGGAGCTCAGAACAAGGTTTGTCTTGCTCTAAGAGCCTGGCTGACCTGTTGAATTCTTCCCTGTGCTCCTCTGAGCTGATGAGAGCCATTGGATGCTCCACTAAAGTGTCTCTTTTAGCATCTGTGACACCATACAGCTCTTCAGAACATCCCCACGCTGCGTGTGGCACAAGCTGTAGGGATACTCGTGTCCCACACGAGGGTAGATGACTAGCAGCCAAATGTGATATCTGACATTTTTTTCAGAGGTCTAAAAAAGGGCATCTGATGTCCCTTGATGTGCTCTGTGAGACATCCATGAGGGGCTGGCAGATGTGGCACCTACCAGGGACCTGGAGCAGCTGGAGGTAGGAGACCCTGCAGCCTTTGTAACTTCACTGAATGCTTTGGTTACTCACAGACCCTATTGTAATACCTGTTCATAGGGATCTAACAGAAGACATGTAATTTGTAATGAATAATTAACACGGACAGTTTAGGCACATTCTTCTCACAGAATATCTATGAGCAGATTAGGCTTTACTTGAATCTACCAATTATTTAAAATAATTAGCCATTTTTTTTCTTATTGCAGTTTTTATACTCTATTGATGGACTGTGATTAATTCTCTACATATTATTAATATTTGATGTTCCGGTTTTACTGTTTGTTGGGGAGAAACAGCACAGGGCAGAAATGCATATATCTTAAGTTAAAGCAGTCTTACACTTTCATGTCACTGGCACTTCTCACTGCTTTTCCTGAGGATATTGTTCACTTTTGGTAAAATAGGGTTTATGAATTCTTTAACTGTGGTAATAAAAAAATTCTTTAACTGGCTGTTTATTGGATTTAAGGGTAAATTATTTGATTTATTCTTGCAACTCCCACAGCTCACTGTAGCTCCCCAACTGCCAAGGGCAGGAAATGAGCCAAGCAATGAAGACATCAGCCACCACTCCCGATCATTGTCTCTCTCCAGCTGGAAGGTTGCCTTGGGATGACCACCCTGTAGCACCCTCTGCAACCTGGTGGTGACTTACGCCACAATAAAAGCCGCGGGAAGTCTGCTGCAATTCAAGAAAACACTTGAGTCACACAAAGAAAGGGAGTCGAAAATGAACAGTAATGTTTAATGTCCCAAGATGTAGAAAGATAAATTTTCCTGAAGTTGCAATTTCAGTGGGAAGAACTTAATTAATTAATCCAGTTGCAAAGCACAGAAAACAGACTGAACGTGTCTGCTCCCAAGCCTCTTTGCTTTGCCTTGTGGCTTAGTAGAAAAAGTAAAAGTCAAGAAATTAGTAAAAACCTCCAATGTGACCATTGTCACGTTACATTTGTGAGGTTATCTGGGCCTTTCAGAGCATTTCGGAAGCTTTTGATGTTTTTTTGACATCTCTGTGGGTCACGAGAAACAAGTTAAGAATATGCCTGATTAAATTAAGTCTATGTCCAAATAAATCATGGAGACCTACGGGTTTTTTAGTGGCATAGGACCAGCACCATTATGGAGAAATGTAAGCTACTTTTGAGCTGCAGAAGGAATGATACTTCCTCCTAGAACTGATTTCTTAATGGTATTTAAGTTACTGATAAGACCGGTCTCTCTTAGTAGATAGGAAATTGGTTGGGCCTTGGCTAGAAGCACTACAAATGACTACATGACTGCCACTGAAGAGGCTTAATTGAGTGCTTATGAAGTTGAATACAAAAAAAGAAGAGATGAGAAGCCTCACCGTGGAGTTGACCAGGAGGATAACCCCACATGACACATGACACATTGGGTTTTCTTCCCCAAATTAGTAGGTTAAGGGGGAAAATGTGTAGAATTGCAGTGTTCAGTGGTGTTCACTGGCTTAATCAGCCTTCAAGACTAATCACTATGCAATCAACATGTCGATGGGCAGAGGTGCAGGACGTCCAGGGCTGGTTCTCGAGAGGGAATTCAGTGCCTGGGTCTTCTTCCCATTGGTATTAACAGCAAAGCTGACTCCTAGGGTCACGGGACACACAACTGGGCAGTTTAAAGGACAGAACAACAACTGTGATGAGGGAAAAGCTACCCGAGTCAGGCAGACTGCCGCTGTCTCACCAGCCCAACAGAGCTGCCTCTGGAGGGTGCTGCCTGAAATGCCAGTCGCTGGATGGTTGCTTTGCCCAGGGTTTGCTGCCGCGGAACAAATCCCCCTCGGTCAGCGAAACGCAACTTATTATAAAAACAGGATTGCTACGCTTAGAAAGACAAAAAATCATTATACACTCACAGAACATGGATGTATATTTAAAGCTATTGCAGCAAAAAGCTGCTGATGCAGAAGGGCTTAACTGTTTTCGGTGTGAGACTGCCAAGCAACGAGATTTAACCGCAGGAAAGCTGAAACGCATGACCGTTTATAAGATGAGAAGCCAAAATGAGCGTCCTGGGGATTACTGTAAAACACATGAATCTCAAAATTTGTACAAGAAAGCACAAGTAAGAAGCTATCATGGAGAAAAGAATTGCCCAGGGACAGAACTTTTCAGCTGTACAGCAGATTAGGAGTAACTGAAATGCTATTTTCATCTCAAATAAATACTCTAAACCAAATGGTTGTTTTATGAATTTTCTAATGATGGAAAACTTTATGGAATGGAATAAAAAAAAGATTGTCAAGAGGAATCATCATAAATTAAACAATGACAAATGACAGACAACTTCAAAGAGTCCAAGAAAACAATGTGTTGGGCAGACTGCTGGGGTTTGGAAGGCTAGAGAGAGTTCTGCTTGGCTTTGCCAGGGCTCAGGATTAAGCAGAGGATACGGAAAACCATTTCCTTCATAAAAAAGGGATGGTGGAGAGTTTTCTTGCTGTCAGGGCTTGTTTGCATGGGCCTGGCAGGTGAGGCTGCAGATCCTGCAGGGTGGCTGGGGAGCAGAGAGGCGTGGAGAAAACAAGCCCTGGGAAAAACAGAGTGTGTAACCTGCTATTTTAATCCCCTCTTTGGGCTACCAACTACAGACTTGCCAAAAAAGACTAATTAGTAAGAGCAACAAGTGGAGGTCTGTTATTGATTATATTGTGGATGACTTAGATTTCAAAAGCTAGTGATATTACACCTTTTTCATTTATTTTTAAGACATCAGTTACTATCCCCCCAGGAAGGAATCAGAGATACATTTTTTATTTGTATTTCGTTCTCTCCTGGGGTCCCATAACAATAAGAACCGGGTCTTGCTATGCCCCTGAAGGTTTATATAACCCTGGGGATTCATTGACAGACAGTGGGAGCAGGAAAACGGAGGGGAAAAAAACTTATAATAGACCTTCTATTCCCTTCTCTCACCCACCCATGCAATCAGTTTAGACGTGGGAGGAAGAGTTCATTTCAGCTTCAGCTCCACGCACCCATTTTCACCCCAGCCTGGGACCAGAGGCCATTACAAAGGTGCTTTGCATCCTATTTATAACATCTCACCCTCAGATGTCACCCCTGGCCTCTGAACTGACCAGTCTGGCGGCACAATGCGATGGAGGTGATTAAAATTTGGCTGGGATTTTTGGTCTGAAAATCCTTTGCCAAGAGAGTGAGCATCACTCCGGCAGGTCTGGCCTTACCACCAAACGAGCTGCGTCTCCTCAGCGGGTGTGGGAGCCAGGGGCAGAGACGTGAAAAATTGGATTCTTGGAGCCGAAAAATTCTCCCAGTTACAATCTTTATCACCTGTTAGAGAAATCATTCTAAAACTAATGTGGCAGCAAAGATTCAAGCTCTCATCTCATTATATTCTACTGGCTTTATCTGTTCAGTTTGGAAAAGAATGCATACATTTTGTCCTAAAACCACAAAGTTATGCTAAATTGTTTTTTTTTCCTTGAGACAAACCTAAATAGAGTAACAGATCTACAGTTGGGCAAAAATTCTCAGAAGAACATTGCATGCCTTTCATCTACCAAGGAAAAAAAAAAAAGGTTGGATTTTGGAAAATTTCAGGATATTTCATATCATTAAATAAAATTTAAATGTTTA
Organism: Limnodromus scolopaceus; assembly: GCA_028565335.1. Taxonomy (NCBI): domain Eukaryota; kingdom Metazoa; phylum Chordata; class Aves; order Charadriiformes; family Scolopacidae; genus Limnodromus; species Limnodromus scolopaceus. The sequence continues at coordinate 128,967,861 of JAOXNO010000013.1, forward strand.
CTTTTTAAAATGACCAAATATTGTATTTAATATTATTCAGTATTAAATTAATTTTTCATTTTAAAATGATAGAATTTTAAAATGTATCAAATTTTCCTTTTGAAAAGGCAAAAATCATTGAATAACTCAGAAATGAGGATTCTCTCTGCATGTAGAGCCAAAATAAATTTGGTATTCATTTAAAAAACCAAAACCATTCTGCTTTGCTTTAAAGAAATTTCTTTTTCCTAGTGACAGAAGGCAAATGCATATGTACATTTAATTTCCTGATAATGAGCTTGCATTTTAGAATAACATTAAAATACATAATTTCTTGGTTTATGTTTTAAATTGTTATTTTTTGCTCTATATTTCTACATTGGGAACGCATTTCAAGATTGAGCCCCCTGCTCCTAATTTTGGATCACAGGAGCCACCACACTGGGAGGCACAATGTCAGTTATGCCGTCTCTGTCACCCGAGGCTACAGGAGCGCTCTGTGTATGTAAATAGTTAATGAAATGCCAGCAGATGGCACCCAAGAATGGGCAGCATCCATCCTTCCTGAGAAGTATGGACCTTGTTACTCTGCCTTCCGCCCACCCGAGATCCTAACACAGAGCATCGAAAGAAACATGTCACTATAGATTTCACTGCTTTGCCTGCTCTTCCCTGCGAAGAACGCAGCTCTGGATTCTGTCTGCCTGATAAAAGTAATTAGAATTAGCTGCTGAATGCAGTGAAAATAAATCACAAATCTGTAGGGAGTATTTCTGGTTCTTTTTGGCTCTATATAATACTGGGCTTTCGTTGGCTAATCCAAACTATTGCGTTTACTTCAAACACAATATGTTCCAATGCTGTTTGATACTTGTCCCCAGACAGGATTTATTCTTTTTGAATACGCATTGTGATGTTCTCTTCTACCCTGATGCAGATGGTTCACTGAAACAGAAGAAACTCAGTCAGGTGTTTCTTGCTTTTGTTGGGGGTTCACCATGTTGGAGTCTGGGGGGCTCCGTCCTCAGCTGGGAAGGTGGGAATGCGAAGACCACCCTTCCAGGTAGTCACAGTCATGGAGGCGAAGGGGACCGGGTCTGGGGCCAGCGGGCGGTGACCTGATTGGATCCCAGCTCTGGCTCTGCCACCAGGCACAAGGACTGTGGGAAATGCTTATAAAGACAAATACCTGGACATCTGTGCAGACCTGTTCTCCAGCTTTCGGGGCTACTACTGAGAAAACATTTTTATATCTTTTGTTTGTAGGCTCTTGTAAAACTAATGGCCAAATTTAACATTTTAATATTTAACAATGGCTCAAAGCCGTGTGATTTTGGCCAACATAACTGCTTCTCTGAGACATTTCTCCTACCCCTGTGTGATGCTGGCATTGTTAAGTTGTAGGTTGCCAGTTAAAATTAGTAGAATTCAAAAAAGACGTTCAACAATTTTGGCTAAGTTACAAGTATCGGAATAAAATCCAGCCAGGAAAAGCCAGAGTAGAGTCAGTTCTAAATTCCTCTTCGTGCAGCCAGGATGAACCTCCTCTCCAGGTATGAGGGACACAGGCTGCTCTGCTGCAGGAAGGGGAAGGAGAAGAGAGGAAGGAAACAGGAGGGGGAAGAGGAAACAGAAGAGCCAGAGACAGAAGGAAGAAAAGCCCCTAGAGGGAAACAGGGGGGTTCGGCCACTGCTGGTGGCCGGGGCCCCTTGCTTCTCCATCCCCACCAGCAGCTGTCCCCACCACACCTCGGCTGCCCCCATGCTGCCCTGCGTGGGCCAGTACTGGCTCTGCAAAAGCAACAGCTCCCACACTGGCTGATGGAAAGCAAAACTGAGCCATGGCCATAGCATGAGGCGTCCTTGTCACCCAGGTTTGCAGGGAAGACCTGACAGCCTGCATGACCTCCACATCCACATGGCTGTAGCTGGGCTCACCTGGAGACTTCACAACGGGGAAGAGAAGTTGATTGTGCTTTAGGATACAAATTCACTGAACAATACTTGCGCCATTCTTTTGGACCTGAGAAACCTCATCTCACACTAGTGTAATGTGAGACTCCTCTGAAAGAAAGTGGTGTTGAAAAACAGCCTTTTTAGTGTTATGGCTTAGAAAGACTATGTCTTCCTTAGCTTCCAACTTTCCCAACTCCCTTTCCTAACCATCACATGCTTGGTCCCTCCATCTTCTGTGAGCTAAAGAGGTTCCAGGATCCTTCCGGTTCTTATGACAGATGTTGCCTCTATCTTCAGCTCTCACTTTTTGACAGGTCAGTGCATTTCCAACCTAGGTCTTGCTCGTGCTTCTCTCCATCTTTCTCCCAAGCTGTTTCATGCTTCCTTTTTCTCTCCCGCTTATGCCAACCTTTCCAAATGCTCATGATTCCCTCACTCACTAACCTGCCCCTAACAACCTTCTCTGTTGGCAAGCAACCTCCTAATTGTATTTTAGAGAATAAAAACATACAGATAAGGAGTAAGAGAAGGAAAATTATGGATGATTGCAACCAAGCAGGCCCTTAAGGTCTTAAATGGCCCTGCTCAGCAGCACAGAGTTTGAAAGCCTGAGCAATGGAGGTCCTACAAGTAGCCTTACAGATGTTTCTAATCCCTCTCAAAGCAGCAGCAGTTTTGGTTGACAGGGAACATGTTCTGAGGGGTGATTTGGTAATTCTAATATCAAAGACAGAAGAACGAATAAAAGTGAAGTATTAATCATAGAATCATGGAATGGTTCGGGTTGGAAAGGACCTTAAAGATCATTGAGTTCCAACCCCCCTGTGCTGGGCGGGACACCTCCCACCAGACCAGGTTGCTACAAGACCCGTCCAACCTGGCCTTGAACCTCGAGGGATGGGGCAGCCACAGCTTCTCTGGGCAACCTGGACCAGGGTCTCACCACCCTCACAGCAAAGAGTTTCTTCCTGAGATCTCATCTCAATCTCCCCTCTTTCAGCTTAAAACCCTTCCCCCTCGTTCTATGGCTCCACTCCCTGATCAAGAGTCCCTCCCCAGCTTTTCTGGATCCCCTTTAGGGACTGGATTGGTTTAACTTAATGGTTTATCAGATATACTCTTTGTACCAAGAAGCAGTGTACCAAGCACCTTTCTAGCACTAAAACAGAAGCACAAGGGACTTATTCTATTTACATAAGAAAAAACATATATCCTAGAACAGTTTCAGTGTGAAAGGTCCCCTGCAGAGCTCTCAAAAACTACCACCACTGTGAAGAACATTTCCTTCTCTCTAGTCAGAGTTCTCCTTGCTACAACTTGTGTCAGGAACCTCTTTTATGTTCACAGACACCTCTGAGAGAAGTCTGGCTCTGCCTTCTTTGTCACCAGCCACTAGGTAGATGAATGAGTAGTGATTAGATGCCTTCGGCATCTTTTTTCTTCAGGGTGAACAAACCCAGCTCCTTCAGCCTCTCACCATATGTCATCTTCTCCAGGCTCCTACCTATCTCCCTCCCACTGGATTTACACCAATTTGAGAATGGGGGTTTTTTTTGACAGTATTCCATACTATTGAAACATTAGCTAATCCAGTGGGTTGCATTTCCAGTGAAGTGTGTTTCAAAGAAAGACTAAGATGCATTTGTTCTTTTCCAGAGTTTGCCTCTTTTCAGGAGAGTAGATTATATATCTGTCATTCTGGGTTTTTCTTGTTTGTCTGCCTCAGGCTGCATCACCACCGAAGAGTTTCCCATCACAAAATAGTTAACCAATATTCAAGCCAGATATCTCACTGGGGATAATAGGCTTTCCTGTGGCCAGGAAAGAGATTAGCTTCTCTGAATTTGCACAACTCCGACCCAAAGAAACTGTAATCTTCCACTCTCAGAGGCTGTATTTCTGGCAAGGTAATATTGAGAAGATTCTCTGCAGCAGGGTATAAAAAAACTGAACAGATTGGCAGGGAAGGTCTCCAGTTCACCACTTCCCCTCTTCTCCCCAACAGGATCAGTTCAATTTAACATGTTAGGTGACTGGAAGCACCCTCAGCAGCAAAGAGCAGCATGGGCGGGAGAGGGGCTTGAGGTGCTCTGAGAACAACGCTCGGTGTTCACTGTGTTTAAACTGAGTTAAACAGAGCATTTTCAGCTGTCTTCTCTGGATATTGAATCACAGAATTGTGGAATCATTTAGGTTGGAAAAGACCTTTAAGATCATCGAGTCCAACTGTTACGTCCTGGATTTTCTTCCTCTCACTAATTCCTACTGACTACCAAGACTCCCAGGTTTGGGCTGTGGGCTGTGGGACATGACTGTGGCAAAGAAAGACAGACACTTCTTCCTAGCAGAAGCGTGCTGGTATACTGGAATATGTACTGTTCTTAGGCACCATTTCCTTCCAGATGTAGTGCAGAAGAAAGGAGAGAGCAAGTTTCTTTCTGATACCAGTAGCAGGTGTTGGTGAAGGGTTCCACAGGAGGTTCCTCGCAGCAAGCCTTGCTGGGTGGAGCAGAGGAGGTGTGGTAAAGGCCTTCCAGCACTTCAATAAAAGCCATTTTGTGTGCTGATATGAACTGAAAGAAACATGCAAGATCCTGTCAGAGATTTTTATAGACCAGTGCAACTTCATGCGGCTTTCTGTGCATCTTTTTCTTTTTTCTTTCTTGGGTTGTGTTAAAAATACCAAACGAGGAAAATATTTGCCATATTCTTCTGATTTCCTCTCTGTTTTTTTGGTAGCCCTCCTGCCCATGGGCACCTCAAAACCATCCGACACCCAAGCGATACACTAATCTTAGGGGCCTCTGTGCCGACAGGAACTTACCAGCCTGGCCCTGTCCTGGCTCCTCATGGAGCTAAGCAGTCTGACATAAACCAGGGGCTTGGTCTGAAGCCATGGTCTTCTCGCCAACTAGACTCATTTTTTGAAAAGAGCACAGTCTTTTGGAAGGTCAAATACTGCAACTGTAGCCATACTGCATACATTGTCTTAATCAAAAAAAGGTGAGGACTTGAAAATAAAACATTGCAATACATTAAAAACAAGTGTCAGCTAAATTATGCTGGTACTGGTTTATAATTTAATAATAAAAACTGGGAGAATGTGTCAAAACCTAAACTGACCTGCTTGCAGAAAAAAACCAAAACCATGAAAGAAGCACAAAATTCACTTTTGTACTTCACTTAAACAGGTCTAAAAAACCTTGCATATAACAGACAAATTTTGTTTCTACAATGACACATAATTTTTACAAATGGTTTACTCTAGTGTGATTTAGCTTATTTGTTAGAGAAAGAGGTTTTTACTGTACCACTCATCACTAGTTTTTTCCAGTGATACACAAAGTAAGTCACACATGGGCTATCTTCAAGAGCATGCTGTTATCTAAACGTGAAGTGGCTCTGAAGAAACATGACTGGTGTGAAACCCATCGAAAATTTGATAGAAGGAATGCACACAAGAGAACTGAATGAGATTATGGAGATTCTTCTTATACCTACAAAAATTTCGAATAATAGAATCATAGACACATAGAATAGTTTGGCTTGGAAGAGTCCTTTAGAGGTCATCTAGTCCACTGCCCCTCCAATAAGCAGGGACATCTTCACCTAGACCAGATTGCTCAAAGCCGTGTCCAACCTGAACTTGAATGTTTCCAGGGATGGGGCATCCACCACCTCTCTGGGCAACCTGGGCTGGGGTCTCACCACCCTCACAGCAAAGAATTTCTTCCTAATATCTAACCTAAATCTCCCCTCTTTCAGCTTAAAACCCTTCCCTCTCGTCCTGTGGCTCCCCTCCTTGATCAAGAGTCCTTCCCCATCTCTCCTGGAGCCCCTTTAGGGACTGGAAAGTGCTTTAAGGTCTCCCTGGAACCTGCTCTTCTCCAGACTGAATCCCCCCAACTCTCTCAGCCTGTCCTCCCAGCAGAGGGGCTCCAGCCCTCCCAGCATCTCTGTGGCCTCCTCTGGCCCCGCTCCAACAGGTCCATGTCCCTCTGATGTTGGTGGAACCAGAGCTGGAGGCAGCACTGGGAGTGGGGTGTCTCCCCAGAGCGGAGCAGAGGGGCAGAATCACCTCCTGGCTCCTGTCATCTGAAAATACACCCTCACTTCTGCTGAGGAATGAACCCACTCTCACTCAGCAAAGTGGTAGGTTTGTAACATGAACTTTTCTCCTCAGCTGAGAGGCAGTGATTCCAGCTGCCTGTCTGGGTGTTCTGTATTGTACAATCCTTCCATAACAAACCAAACCCAAAATTGGAGAGAATAGAAAGACCAAACAAATTAAACTGCTTAATACTGAGGTCAGATACAGTTCCATCCCAAGGCTTACGAGGGAACAGAACACAAAGCTGCTGTAGGTAAACCTCCCTGAAGAGCAAGAACTACATATTAAAGATTTTTATTAGATGATGTTTTAAAGTGTCCCTAGGCGTAATACAAGGTTTTATTTTTTTATGTGTTCAAACAGCAAATTTGAAGAGAATGCAGCCATAATATGCCATGTGTCAGTAATTCAAGAAAAAGAAAGCTCATAAAAATTAACAATCAGAAAGTAAGAAGCAGCTATATATCAAGAGCTGCATTATTAAAACAAGAAGCAACTCTACTGCCTGCATATGGTGAATATTACAAAATAACAAGGCAAGAGTCATTAGGCCCTTTGAGCAGCTTGCACTTTTATTAGCCTGTTAACCTTGAGTGTCAGTGGAGGCAATGATCAGCCTCTGAACACCAAGGGGGGAAGCACCACTACCTCTGTGGGGTCTTGTTCGTTACCTGTTTTTACCATATTTTGCAGTGTATTTTTAACTGTTGCAAGCTAGGAATAAAATAGTTGGCAACAGCTCAGCTTCGTGCCAAGGTGAAGGGTGCACAGGGTATCATATACCCGGATTAGCCATGACACGTATTCATTATGATTGCTAATCCCTCCTCCAAAAGCCATAATTCAAGATATTGTAATAAAGCACAGTAGACTCACAGAGAGACAAAAAGGTAATGTCATCTTCTTGTGTTTCTTTTTTCTACAACTCATTCCATAGAGAATCTGATTCCAGAGTACTTAAAATTCCGATTTCCCTCCATATGTATGAACTCAAAGAAATATTCCTAATATAGAGCTAGGGCTGTTCAGGGCCCTGTCCCCGATTTCAATCAGGGTTATGAAGGTTCATGCAGCAAACACTCCTGTTTGCCTGTGTTTTAGAGGAAGGATTTCATGGCTGCAAGGTCAAACGTGATCAGTGAGGGTTGCCATGGTTATATATTGATTCATTAAATATCAGAGTTTGTTCTGAAGCTTGTCCAAAGCAGGATATTGTCCTACCATAATTACGTTTCTCTACTCTTAGTCTTTAGTGCTTTGTGCCGTGCTTGATTCCGAACGCAGAGAACTAAAGCACAGTGATATCTTGGTTCTGCGAGGAAAAAGGAAAAAGGGAGGGGAAGGAAGCCCAGAGGAAGAACAAAAGTAACTAAATAAGGCTGAAGGGCACACAATGCACACATCACAGGGGAGAAGATAAAGAAGAGGGAAAAAACCTGTTCTGATGTTGACTATGGCGCACTGAGTCAATAAATTCACTTTAAAATGGCTTGAGCATGAACGTGCTCCTTCCCGGTCCAAGCTGAACCCAAGGCAGCTGTGACATGGTGAATCCATAATCCCAGCAGCTGGCTGTGGAAAACATGAGGCAAATATATGTTCTTCTAAGCTGCTGGCAGCAGAAATGCTTTTCTACAAAAGCTTGAGCTTGGAGAGACAGATCTATAGAATCCATGAACAACACAGTATGGTCATTCTGACCCCTCTGTTTATGCAGTGTTTTAAGAACTGTGGAGAAAGCATTGATTATAGCTGTGGAAGCCCCCTGTCAGTATGCACACATCCAGAGATGTTTCTGAATTTGTTTGTCTTCTTAGCTAAATATGGGCAAATATCAACACACGGCAAGATTTCACAATATAAAAAATGGGTAGACATAGAGCTTACAGATATGGTTCAGTGATGGTTTTTGTCAGTGTTGGGTTGATGGTTGAACTCGATGATCTGAAATCTCCCTTCCAACCCAGGCAATTCTATGATTCCATGAAAAGCAGATTTTGATTTCTGATTTCTTATGGGCTGAGTTACATACACTTCAATATAAAAGACATCAATTTAGTTTCTGTTGGTATTTACATTAGTACACCTCTGATTGGACCCAAATCTATGTACATCCATCTTATAATATGAAATGCAGATACCATGATCATTAGCTGTACCAATTTCCTTCAACTGTATATCAGATTATTTCTCTGGTAATTGGTAACAGTGGGGTATTTGGAAAAAGGAAATAAAATAAGGAATAAATACCGAGGCTGTGGTATCTCTGCAATCTTTTTCTATTCCTTTGACCAGAGGGAGGTCCTCCTTTTCCCTTCTCTCCATCACCAGCCGTATTTCCATTTCAAATTCACATTCAGCTTGCTAGTGAAAGGGGCCCCTTCCCTGAGGTCTTATTCATTCAAAACAAACCAATGGCTATAACATCAAAAACGTGGTATATAGAAAAGGATGAGCATTATGGGTTTTTTTCTTGTTTTCTGATAAGCTCTTAATTCTGTCTTTTGTTCTGTGAGCTGCTGAATGTCCATCACAGACCAGACAACCAAGCAAAGCTGCCACCACCTCTGTGACAAACACCACTGCAATTTTCTGAACCTCATCCAAAAATTGATAGGTTTTAAAAAACAGCTAAATATGAAATATTAAAATTCTGTTATTTAATCATCATTGCTTTGAAGATGATCCTGTTTTTCTACTAGTGATAGTCAGCAATTTAGTGATTTATCTCTTCTTCATGTGTACACGGTATCAGATAAATGCAAAATTTTAATAAATTTTATGTTTTATCCTCAAAAGCCCATGTTGACCTCCATATGATCAGTGAAGTGTAGTGTCACATCACAGAAAAGAAAGTTATAACCGACTGCTACAGCTGTGTTTTAGTGGTATCCCCTTCCTTAAAAACTTTCTCATTAAATTTATGCTTTATTTTTTCTCTCTTCTACTGTCATTTGGTTTGCTGGGTCACCTTTTTTTTTTTTTTTTATAAAGACTAGTCTGTTCTATTTTGTACTATTAGTAAAGAGAAATCCAATCACCAGTATCTCTCTGTTGAATTTCCCTATAAAGTATCTGTACTTATGCGTGGTATTATGCGAATACAGAGTCAAAATATTCATGCATGTTGCCAACAAACCAGTTTTTGATTTTTTTGGCAGAGTTGTCACATGGGTTCTCTGGGAAAGCCAGATACCAGGTTTTATGCTTATCTCAGTCAAATAAGACTCAACTCCACATCCAAGCATACGGCTTTGCACTGCTTTATCAGCTCTCAGAAGCTCAGTAGGATCAGTCCTGGTCTGTAAGTGGGTGCAAAATATTAGGAATATTGGGAAAAGATTTCTACTGGAAATGGGATTCCTTGACAAACACAAGACGCTATATCTGTTGGTTTTTAACTGACTTTGTATGTGCTTTTAATTCTTAGAGATCCATCACTGCTGGGTTTAAGCCTCTATTTCGTGACTCTGTTTACGGACGAGTGTTGCCCCGTGGTGCTATGGAAGAGCACATCCCCGAGGAGGGGTCGTGGAGCCCTCCCTCTCCACGGGGCAGGAGGAACACCTGGTCCATGCTGGACCAGCTGAGGGAGGTCTGTGCCTGGCTCTGCACAACTCCAGCTCCCCTGGGCTGGAGAAGACTGTGTGGAGGTGAGCTCTCTCATGCTGCTTGATGGGCAGGGGGAGACCGTGTGAGATAAGCTCATGCTTTCATGAAAGTGAGCACCATAAGGACTTGTGTTTGCTTTACTTGCCCTCTGTCCTCTTCCCATCAGAGCAACTTGACCTTTTCAAGCAAAAAGAGGAACATGGAGTCACAACTTTCCTGATTTATTATGTTGTCACTCAGATGCTGTTCCTTCAGATTTCCCGTGACACCAGGAAAAAACCCCACAGGGGCTGATGGAGGACCCGTGGTGGACCTCACCCCTGAGCCACCTGCTGAGCTCCTCTGGTTAAAGTACCTCAGACTGAGTGTCCAGAGGCACTGGGTGCGGTGATAGACTGTGAATGGTGTTGGGGGGCAGAGCCCAGATCACGTCTCCCACGTCCCCCCCCAGACACTGGGCAAAACGTGATCAGATTCTTCTGTAAAATATGCTCTTTGCTTTGCTTGGATGGCTTATCTCTTTTGGCAAATTTTCTTTTACATTTGCAATAAGACCTTTAAAATTTCTGTAGTTAGTCTCATGAGAAATATCAGAGAGGTGCAGAACCGCATTTGTGCAGGGAAGAGCGAGCACAGAACATTCTGAGGCAGCCCCAGAACATTGTGAGGCAGCCCACAATCCCAGCAGCGGAATTACTGGTGAAGAGGGGAGAGATCAGCCATGAAAATGTGATATTGGCTGCCGTGGTATGCACCAACAGCTTATAGCTATTTAGAAACTTGTGACGAAACACACAATCTTATTCATTTCTGTGTTTGCAAGGATAGATTGTGCTCCTTTTTTCACTTGTTGGTAAATGGCTGGGCATTTTCTAGGCCTGATCCTGCCATCCTCCTGTCAGCTGCTTTTCATGTGTTCTCACTGGAAGAAGTCTTTCAATAACACAGGAAAAAAATAAGGAATTTGCATTCAGAGGTTAAGGAACCATCCTTGAAAATCTGATCCCCGTGTTTCAGTGAAAGGGAACGCTGCTGAAGGCCAAGAGCTGAGACTCAGTGATCACTTTGTTCGAGAGCTGGGTGGGATGGCAAGAGATAGAAGCTGTCAGTCTCTTCTGAAAAATGTGTCCTAAAACATCAAGGAAGAAACAGACTACAATTAAGACTTGCGTAACAATCAGTTGTATTTCTTAAATGTCCATATGTTTTTACCAGCCCGATCTGTGTATTGATCACAGGGCTGAATCCAGCTCTCCCCACAGGTATCCATCACTCTCAATCCTGCGGGTATACCAAACTGCCTGTGATTTTATTACTGCTCACAAACACTGTCACTGAAAGGATCAAAGAACACGAATATGTAAGAGAGCGGGGAAATGAGATTTAGATCCTGATCTCAGGATGCCAGCATGCAGGGTTATGAATGAGAACCATTTCAGCATAATTTTAAATGTGGTTTTGATTATTATTTTTTTCCCCAGAATGCTGACCCAGCAATTGGCATAGATAAAGAAGTGGTCAAGGGGCCTTCAGGAAGACTTTTGTCTCAATAGCCCTAATTCCAGGATGCAAGGCAAACAAATCCTATTCCGTTCTGCGTGCTAATACAGCTACGTAATGTTTTGGAATGGCAGACGCTGAGCAATGAATGATGGCTGCAAGTAACAAGAGAACATTTTAATCACTTTATTTCTTTATCTGTATTTTTTATCAATATATTTATGGACTTATCTTCAAACAAATGATGAAAAAGCAGACCAGAAATCAGCAGACCAGACAGCAATCAAAATGAAAGGCTATCCATTAGAAAATACAACATTTGAAAATATACCTTACTGCTCTGGGGGCCAGACATCTTCCTCAGTACCATCATTAACATTTATTGCCCCACAGTGAACCACCACCAGCCCATTCAAAACAAATAATTTAGACATGAAAATGTTGTTTCTATACTTATTTGGCATCTTCAGATAGAAATATTTCCTACTGTGATCATTTTGACAGCAGCAGGATGAAATGATGAGATAGAATTAGTGTCTACTACTGACCATCAGGACAATAGGAGAAGGTAGAAATTAATTCTTCCAGGATCAAATAGTTGAGTGTGTTTAAAATTTCTGCCATCGCCACAAGGAATAACATGTGCTTTGAAAATATTCTGTCACATCACAGCAGCTGTATAGGAGTAAAATTTATTTGTCAATCAAGTTATTTATCAAACTTTATGTAAAACAACCCACAACTCTCCTACAGCAAATAATAGATGCTTCAAGCTTAAAAAACAATTTTCATTATATTCTGTTCCAGCACAATGCTACAGACTTGCACTGAATCACAAACGGACACAGGCAAACACGCAGAACCTCTCAGACTGTTTCTTTAGAGGGATGAAGATAACGAGTGATGGTTGTTGTTGTGCTTAATGCAATTTGTTGCCTTTTTAACCCCTAAGTGAATAAAGCCTGGGCAGCAATAGCCAGAAATATTTTGATCTTTCAAATGTGAAGGTCAAAAATATAACGAATCTTTTTAGTTAGGTCCTACTTTGAATAAAAAGACTAATTACCATAGTTCTAAATTAGCTTTGGGTATTTATGACAGGCAAAGCACATAAAACTGTGAAAAAATATTGTTGTCTAATTGCAACTTTGAGATGTGAACTGAAGGTGAGGTAATGCAAAGAGCAGAACAAAGAGGGCTGAGATGGCACTGTATTAAATGAAATAAGGGATTATTGAAGTGAATAGAGAAATAAGAGGTCTTAAATCTGAAGCTTTACATTTGATTAATTAAACTGCACCCTGAATTTGCTAATTGGATGCTTTCATGGTATGTTGTTGTGGGACACTGACGGATGGCATTGCACTCATGGCAATTAATCCTAGTAGCACTTTTAAAACAAGGCAAAAAAGTATCTGCTTATCCTTATTTCTGCAGTCATTTCTCTGAAGACTTAGAATGGAAATAGCTATGAGCCTCAGTACGAGGAAGACAAAAATGATGAGTATTCACCCAGCTCTAAATAGCATTTAATTGCTTGTTCCTGAGTAATCGCTTTTCAGTAAAGGCATTTTGTGACATTTACGGATAGTGTCCACCTTTTAGGTAACACCTTTAGTCAGGATAGAAATCCAGGCTTCAGTTTACACATTTTTATTGTACCCTGTACAAGTGAAAGATGTGAAATTTAAACAGTTGACAGTGCAAAGTCACTAAAGAAGAAGCAGGAAAAGCTCCAATACACCCATGATAGGAAAAGCATGTTTCTGTTAGTTCTTGTTGTTTTTTTCCCTCTCTATTTTTAACCTCACAGGAGTGCATGTGCACGAACAGGTGTCTTTTTGAACTGACAGTGGTGTAAATGATACAACATTTGACTGCTACTATGAGTCTGCTGGGAATTTGCATTTTATGATATACCAAAGCATGAAATGTGGGTTGATTTACCCTACTGAAAGAATCTGGGTGAGAACTTTGCTAAAATCTTACGGAACTATTCCATGAGAAAGAATTTGATAGTCACTGTGATTTAGGTCACTTAAAAATAGACTCAAGGAAAGTCAAGGTTCAGTGCTGTGTATGCTGACTTGCCCTTTTTGTCTCACTTGGTAGTTCGAATTGGTGGAAAAGTCCAGGTGGTTGGCTTCCATCACTTGCAAGTCACATATGAAAACAAATTTACACATTGACGTTGTCAGAAAAAACATTTTGCTAAGATTATTTTTCAAATTTGGCCCTCCGCTTATTTTTTTTACAGGGTATCAATGGTTATTTCAGTCAAAACCCATAAAGAATGTTATGCAAGTTACTATGGGTATTTTGATCTCTTTGCCATAGTCTTCCTCAAGACTTGGGAAACCCAGGAAGCACGCTGCAAGATAGAAACAAAAAGAATAAAAAATAATAACCCTTTCCTTTGTATTTCTTGGCCTGTGATGTAACCCTGCCAGGAGGAGCACTGAGGCAGAGGGTAACCAGGCTGTACAGGATCTTAGTCCAGGCCCTGAGGAATGTTGGGACACATCTCTTAAAACAAGTGCGGCCGATATCTACAATTACCTCAGGCTGGTTAATGCCTATGGAAGTTACTGTAACTGAAAAAGCAAATTGATTTATGTTTTGTGATGTGCAACTGCATGATGAATGCATGTTGCAAGACAGATAGGAGAAAAAAAATTGTTTGTCTTGCTTTTTAAATAGCAGATGTACTTATAAAAGATTGAAGTTTCTTAAAATAAGAGGTTGCGTTCTTCCCTCTCTGGCACTGTTCAGAGTTCCACTGCAGTCTCGTGCTCTGTGAATCCCTACACGCAAACTGGATTTATGGCACAGATTTCAGTTCGCAGATGAATGCAGGATGATAAGCACAGAAGACCAGTAACAGTAACACTGGCTGCCCTCAGAGCATAAGAAAAAAAGAATCAAAAGACATTTTTTTCTTTCGTTTAATAAGGCCCAGAGTCATAAGGTTCTGACTATTCCAACCACCTCATTTATCGACTAGTCACCAATGCCAAAAGGTCTGAATTATCATTTCTAGAGCAACGCTGTGAAATATTTCTGATAGATAAGGAAGGGGGAGGATTGTTTTTAACCTGACCGTGAAAAGCATTGGCTCAAATCTGTATTTTCATTTACACTTCCTCATTTGAAATACCAAATACTTTACTTCTTAAAAGGTAACAGTGGATCCCATATGAAATAAGCAGTGTCCTTTAACACTTTTTCTTTCTTATCAACACTGCTTCTTCTAGAGGATGGTAGAATTACAGCTAATTGGCAGGGTATTATCCTTTTTTGATCTCACACATTGTAAATTCAGGTCATATGTAGGGGTTTGCACTAGAAGTCTCTTACTACCATATTGATTAGTAATGCTTTATAGTCTTCTACGTTGTTCTGTGGGGTACCTCTGAAAACAATTGCTGTTTTACAACTATCTATACATAATCCATATGGTAATAATAAATTAATGTATTATGCAAGCAGCTGGGACAAATCTGCCTGAGAAGCCTGGGATGGCAATATTTGGACACAGAGAGGAAGACACTGCCAACTCCCAAACTGAACTGAGACTTTGCAGTGCCTGGTTAATCTTTGACACATGCTAGTGAATTTCTGACCATCACATTGTATAGAAAGTATACATTTATTTAATCAGAAACTTAGAAAGTAATCATTAGTATGATGACCAAGGAGCAGCCTTCCAAAGTAAAACATTACCAGTAGTTTGCTCTTTTGTGGATAGAGAAAGGTCTCTGGACTTCTAAAACAAAATTACCAGCCTCTTTTAAAGGTGTCATCTTGGATAAACCTATGAAGCATTTTCCTCCAAAAGTCTCTTTTATAGCCCCAGAATTTCAATTTATTTGCTTGCTTACGTGTATTCAGTGGTATGTTTGAGAGTCCTTCTTCCACTGAGTTGATCTACAATATATTTGAAATTACCTCAATTCCACATTTACAGCATCTTTACAGACATAGTGGCTTTACGATGTCTTATAAAAACCTTTGGTGACAAGGCAGCAAAAGCCAACACATATCTCGATGAACTATACCTCATGCCCCAGAGTCAAATCAGTCTCATCATCTGAACACGTTCCACCCCGATGTAACACCTTAATGTGTTGTGTGTTTGTATTACTTAAGAAACAAAACCAGATACAGTCTGAATCACAGAAAGAACTTTAAATTTCCATTATTCCAACCATCATTGCTAAAGCAATGTGCCAGGTTTTTCAGGAGCGTGAGTTTTTACTAACAAGAATACAGTTACCAAAACCATTTAGGCTGTTAATATCATTCATATTGATGGTCACTTGCCAGTGGAGAGAACAAGCTGTATTTCTCTCACTTGTCCACCATGGGGTGCGGGGGGAGGGGAGGGGGGAAGTCAGGGAAAGTAAGGCTATCCAGTTTAAGATTAAGGAGTTTGATCTAACCTAATATTTCATGGATAGTCAAAGCTGCAGGAGAGGAAATGCAGCTCTTGACATGCAATCTCTAAAAGAAAGCAGTAAATATTTGTGGCTTTATGCAAAGTCTTTCCATGAAAGATGACCAATAGAAATAAAAAGAGCTTCGTATCACTGCAGCAAATGAGAAAATATCAAGTCAAATGAAGCGTACCTGGTTTGGAGGCGTAACTTTATCCGTGGCCACATTGCGTTGAAACCTTTCAGTAGTTTACCTGCCCAGCAGTTAAAAAGGATTTCATTGAACTCAGTGGTGAGATATTATGTGAGATGAGGACTGACGGTGCAGTCCTTTCCCGAGGCCTTTGAACACTGAAAAACTTTGGCCAAGCCGTGTGACAGGGGAGAAACGCTTCAGCTAAAGTAAGGCTAAGGGAGAGGATTCCTTGAACAAAGTTGGGGCAGACAATCTGGAACACTCATCTTTCCTGCCACAAGTCTATCAACAGCAACCGTTACAGTACAACTATTTTGGACAGAGAAATAAATCATGAAGGATATAAAATAAAAATATATTAATATTACTATATATTAATACTACTATAACAAATATTTATATATATATAAAATTATATTTATAAATTACGTGATGCCATATAATATTTTATATTCAAGTCATCTGTAATTATATTAAAATCTTTGTATATAAGCACTGATGTTAAATGTTTCTATATTAAAATGGAATATATTAAATATAAAAGACTATAAAATATGATGCAGAAGAAGACTTAGAATTGCATAGGTGTGAAGATTTATGAAATTTCCCTCGTTAAGGAAAATGTTGATGGCGCTATCATACCATACGGTTAGTAACTATTCAGCAAGCTGAGAAGGTCTATGCAATAACAAACTACACAAGTGGAATAAGTGAAATAGCTATGTGTAAAACGGGAAGAAAATAATTTGCACCCCCCAACCAAGATGAGCTTAAAAGAAATTTCCTATAAACATTTAAAATGTATTTTCTGTATATTTCCTTAAAGTTTGCCTTTGCTAAGTGCACCTTTTATCACCTGTACTTCTCTGCTGGTTTTTTTGTCATTGTACATTAATTTACACTGGTGCCATCTGATCCTGTAAGGATATGTCTTTGTGCAGCAGGTGTTTGTTTGTGGTGGCAGCAGATGTGAGAGACGTCCCTGACTTTCACTCCCTCAAGAATTCATTGCAGCTGCACACAGCAGTGCAAATCCAGACAGCATCCCCATGGAGTGGAAATTACGTGGTGCTTCCCCAGAATCCCAACCTGGGACAAGCAGGGCCTCCAAATCAGGGAACTCTTCATTTTCCTGTCCAGGAAGGAAACAGAGACACGAGTGGAGAATTTGCATGGCCCAGCTCTAGACTTTTTCATAGCAGAGGAGTGGGAAAGTGTAGGGTCTGATGATCCAACAGCCAGACCCCAGAAAATGTAAATGTAACAGACCTTTCCCACTGGTTATTACTGGTACTTGGTATTAGTTATGTATCAACGACAGGATGCTTGCACCTGTAACTCAAGAGAACATGAGAATTTACACTTATTAACAAAAATGGCTATTCAAGCTTTGAACAAATAAGCTGAATCCTATATTTATAAACATCAGTCTCTCAACTTTGTACATAACCAGCATGATGTCATAAGCAGTACAACAGGATTTCCAGCGATCAAGCTTACATCTCTCATTAAATTTTATTTCCTAAACACATAAATGGTTGATAGGAAAAGAAGAATTGACCAGATAACCAGGATTTATTTGGTCTAGCAAATGTACAGTCAGAACTGCTGTCTCTATGCTGAGATACATCCCAGGTTTTGGAAGCGCTTGTTCTACCATTGCGTTCATATGTCTTAAAGACTTTACAGCTCATTGTATAAAGATGGTCCCCTGAGGGTTTGGAGGATTAGATGTGGACAGGCTGGAGAGGGTCCAGAGAATACCACAAAGATGATCAAAGGACTGGAAAGCCTGCCATGGAATGGTTGATGGAATTGGGTTTGTTCAGCCTTGAGAAAAGAAGGCTTAGGGGAGACCTTATCACCATGTTCCAGTATTTAAAGGGTGGCTACAAAGCCACATGGAAAGGACAAGGGGTTACTCTTAGGAGATTCCAATTGGACACAAGAGGACAACTTTTCCCAAGGAGAACAATCAGCCATTGGAATAGTCTCCCCAGTGAAGTGGTGGATTACCCATCGGACACTCTTAAGATTCAGCTGGACAGGGTTCCGGGCCATCTTGTCCAGACCGCGCTTTTCCCAAGAAAGGGTGGACCAAATATTCCTTGAGGTCCCTTCCCAACCTGATATTCTATGATTGAAATCTTCCATTCTTTTCTGCACGCTTGCCTAAAGGAAGGATGAAAAAGATGGACAGTTTGGCATTGCCCAGGACCTGGGCTGCTGAGCTGGCAGAGGAGCTGGGACTGCTGCAGGGGTGCAGGACTGGGGACACCCGCTCCCCAGGGACACAGTGGAGATGTTGTCTGAGAGAGGAACCTACTGCTCAGTCCCCACCAGCAGCCACGAGATGCTGGTGGGCTGTAGGCATCTTACGCTGAGATCGAGAGGTCACTGAGCCACCTTAAGAAGGTACCTCCTCTCCCTCTTCCTATTGACTCTTTGGAACTGAATTACTTCTATGGGCCATTTTTTAGATATTATTTTGTCTAAATAGACAGTCCATAATGTTTAATTGGCTATTGACTGTTCACTATCATCAGACAAGCACTTAGTTCAGCTGCACACAGCACCCAGGGAGTGCCTCGCACCCCATAAAGCACAACCCAGTGCCGCGGGGCAGCCTGTGGTGTGCACCAGGGCTGTGTTTTGTGAGACTGTCTAGGTTTCTACTGAGAAAAAATAATCAATTAAGGTCCTGGGGCTATCCCAAGTATTACAGAGAATCCTGATTAATGAGCAGCTCACTGAAAAATAGACTCTTCCCAAGGTGCTGTCAAGCCCTGAGGGATTGTGCCAGCACTCCCTGGCCCTGCCCTCCACACCTCAGTGAGCCCAAATTGCCCAATTACTCTTGTAGCTTTTTTGGAGGCACTGGAGGTTTTTTCATCTTTCGCAGTGGATCTGTCAAGATGTTTGGCTGTCAAAAGAAAGCCTTTCCCTATCCCAGGGTATTAATTTTTTCAGATAAAGTTGTATAAGAAATGGCCTTCCATTCCATTTCAGGTCACAGCTGCTGGCTGTGTGCTACGCTTTGATAAGGAGCCCACATCCAGTCAGGTACAGGTCTCCAACTAAGCACCTCTGGAACAGGATTACAATGGAGGAAAAAGTAATTTTTCTTTCTCATTTTCTTCAGTCTAGTAGAAGGTGGAGGACAGCAATTTCCCCCTCACCATTGATTATAATGATGCCAAGCCTGTGTCCGCCTGTACCCGTTGGCAGAACCTCTCTGGGGTAATTATATTGGTGAGGAATAGGGGAGCTTTGATAAAATCCATTCCTTCTCACACGCATCTTTGCTAAGGTACAGAGTTGACTAAAGCCAAAATTTTCCTAAGGCCAAGGAAAATCCTAGTGTCCTTCAGGATTTTTTTAGGAGTCGTGGAAGTCCTTGCACGGGTTGGAGATGAGTCAGAGCTTTACGGGACTTCTTTATACCAGCAGCAGTCAGCCTTTACCACCATACACGTCCTGTGGGGGTAGTGCAGTTAGCCCAGGCTATTATAATATTAACAAAAAAAGGTAAATTAAAAATCAGGGTTCATTGGATTTTGGTCTTTATTTCAACTGCTGTTCCCCTCGTTTAGCCTCTCGACAGGGGTGCTGGCCCGAAACTGCCTTCTGGAATTAATGGCCTATGGCCTAGGCTTCAGAAGATGACAAATTTGTCTTCCTCTGTGCCTGAGCACTCAATTTGACTCTCAGTTACACCTGTGCAATTCAATTAGCATGGGGATAATCCAGAATAAAGCATCAACAATGCCTCTACAGCCTTCAGAGTTTTTGCTTTTGATATACTGTACTGAAATTACTTCAGTGTAGGAGAAACAAGAGACCTGTGTAAATACTAACGATTTTGAGGTAGTCAGTGAACTGAATATTTGGTACATCTACAGCAGATAGTGCATTTTTCCCTAGATTTTGTAAGAACTTCTAAGCTATATGAATGTTTTCATGTACAATGCTGTGAAGGCAGCTCAAACCAGTTTCTGTAAGAGGATCCCCGTAAGCACTCAAAGGAATCAATTAATGATTCCAGTGCCGTCTTGCATTATCAGCGTACTTTGTAATAAAGAGAAATCTAAGGTCCGGACAGGAGTGAGTCTCAACTTACAAACAGCCCATGGTATTTGGAAAATCAGGTTTAGTAGCCAGGAGCGTGGCTGCTGGAGGGGGCGGTTTTGCTGCATCTCTGTGGCTGGTGAGCCCAGGCACACCACGGCCAGACCATCCAGGTGTCTAACACAACACGGGGAGAATTTAGTGTTTTCTTTAGAGAGAAGAGAGAGAAAACAAGTGAGAGTGAAAACAGACAGACAATCTACTCGTGATACTACATTTGAAGAAAAATAATGCAATCACATTAAATTTGTCAGAGGCATCAAGAAGAACACGTATTCCTATGATAACGGTAGTAAAATACGCTCCCTATGCTGATACCAAACAGATGTTTTCCATTCCATTCTACAGCATTCCAATTAAAATAACGGTCTCGGGAAGCCTCTGAATTCACTCTTAGTTGACTTTTAGCTGTCTGCTTCTCCTCTCCTATTGTTTTTATATCCTTTTTATAGTTAGGTAACCAAATTTGAAAACAAAACAGATAGTTTATTTGGGCCCCGTGTCAGCTCTGAACACACAGGGAAGGAAAATCCTGCACACACTGAGTTAGTGCCTCCTCCTGCAGAAAGGAGGAGTCCTAAAAATGCTGTTTCATAATAGGAAACTGAATTATTTTTAAGGTACCACCCGCAATTAAATTATAAAGTTCAACAGGGTTAAAAGAATGGCAAAACAGAGAAGCCCTGGGTGCTTCTTGCCATCCATGTGTCCTGCCAGAGCCCGTGACCTCTGCTGGGAAGCTGTGCTCCACAGCTGCAGACCAGGGCTGCCCCACAATAAAACATTAGGTCCATCATTGCTATTAGAAAGCAATAATTGTCTCAGCACGTTTGAAGTTTCTTTCGCTTTGCAAAGCTACCTTTCTTTAAAGGATTTTCCTGAGACACAACACCCTGGGCATTTTAAAGCAGCGATATAATTATCTTCCTCCGATCCCGCTGCTGCTCGTTCCTCTTATCTCTGGGCTGATCCCAGAAACAGGAGCGGTGGAAAGGTTTGCTCCACGTCAGCACGATGGCAGCAGAGGCAGAACTGCTGCCCTGACTGCCCAGGCCAGGGGTCCCTGCGGATGCAGGACCCTGACATGCAGCCGCGTTGCTAGGGAACGGCATCGATCCTTTCCCGCATCTTCACTGGTACCCTCCCCGCTCCCCCGTCACTGAACACCCTCCTCTCCAGGAGCAGCAGAGCTACAGGCTCTGCTTTGGCTTTAATATTTATGAAGTAAACGTTTTAACCATTGAAGCTTTAAATGTCTAATGCTCCTTTCTTTTTCCAGAACAGTAGCTTTCCTTTGGGAATATCTCCATCACTCTAGTAGGGCAAATTACTTCACGTTGGAGGCAGATAGCTTATTTTCTCCAAGCTAAATGCAACAGTAGGAGGTTTAACATGCACACAAAAATAATTAAAGTATATTTTTCCTCATTCACTTTAATTGTCTTATTATTTCAAGATAATTTACTCTTAAAATACATCATGCTACAGGTTTAACTGAAAATCATCAAAATCAGATTGAAAGGTAGATCAGGATGTTTTAAATATTTTTATATAGGCTAAAAAAATAAAGCATATGTATAGAAATGTAATGTGTACATACAGAGAGGGCTATTACACAGAAAGTGTTAGTGTAGCCCAGCGGGGCACTGCGGGAAATGCCCACTATCCTTACCCAGAGGGATGAGGGCTGCAGGTTATGTGTCTTTAGATAGCTAATTTGGAGGTTCGTCTCTGTACATACACAAGGGGAGGGGTTTAATGTCACGGCTTTAAGAAGGTTCCCCAATGGGTCCCCTCAGCTGGTGCTGCAGCCCCACCGCTCTGGTGACTTGTGGCTTTGTTCCGCCATGTCTGGCCCATCCGCAGCCTGGAGGCACCACCCCGGGATGTCTCCGGGGAAGGGTGGGCTGTGCAGGCACCTCCGCTGCTGCAGGAAGCGCCCAAACGTTCTGTATCCAACGATGTAATTGAAGGAGAGAGAGCACCTGAGTCCCATCCCAATAGATTCCCAGGGAATATGTATTTACAGAAAGCTGATGCCATGAAGCCTCGCAGATCAGACGGGTTATCAGATGATACGAAACCAAAATGAGATAATATTAAGCCTTTCCATACCACCTCTCCTACAGTAGCAAGCAGAAGCTGAAGAGCTGATAGTTCTCCAGTTTAAATACAGAAAATTCTCCATGTGAATTTTTAAAGTCACCGTTAGAAGTGAATAGAAACTATATATTTAAATAAACTCCTGTTGATTTTACTTCTATATAAAAATCAATAATTTAAAATGTATGTGAGATGATTAAGCTCTTGGGATCCTTCTTATAAGTACTCAATGCTGACAGAAAATATATAGCCATGGCATTAGAAATTGAAATCATGGCTTTAATCAGACACCAGATGCTGGATATGGACCTGCATGTCAGATCCCACAGTGACCTGAGGGAAGTAAACATAGCATAAGGGGAAGGTGCCTCTGTGAGCAGGAACAAAATTATCAGAAGAGCTATGGGGACAGCAGCTCCCCATTAGCGTTATCCCGTGTGGCACATGCTCCAGTCACAGAGTGGGAACTGCTGCTTTGAGCGGTTTTGCTGTTCTAATTATTCGGAAGGCCACGGCTGGCCCTCCGTCCAGTCCTGTCTGTTGGGAAGCCCACGCTGACACCCCCTCTGATGCCCCTGGGCAGGAACGCAGAATGTCGGGCTGGTGAAAGCCGCAGCAGTGCCCCATGAGGCAGCTCACAGCTCACACCTCACACCTCACACCTCATGCCACCTCCGCACATGCGAAGTGTGCAAGTGGTGGCATCATGTAGCTGTGAACAACCGGGTCTGGCTTATAAAGGAAATCCCGTGTCTTCAACTTAAATCATGCTGCATAGCCTACAGTTAACTGAATTTCTCTGATTGAAATGCAAAATTCATAAACACAAGACTCAATTTACTTAAAAATTAAAATAAAAATATTCAAACTTGTGCTTTGTAAAAGATGTCAGCAAGTTCTAGAGGATCTGCCTTCAGCCTTTCTACAGCCTTTCTTCTTCATCTAAAATAAATTCTCATTCTTTCCCATTTCAAAGCTGATCTTCTCCCACTTGCTCCAATATCCAGTGTTATTACATTAGAGACCATGAATTAGGGCAATGGCTGTTAACACTGCACTGAGGTTCTTCTTTCTTATGCCCTTATAAATAACAATGTTATATCATTTTCTATAACATATGACATAATGGTCTTCAGAGAAACTCTTCCCACTGAAGTGCTGCTGGCACTCAAACCAGCATTCTTTCCCCATACAGCACTGACATGATAATAGCATCAAATACCTCAGTCCATTAAGTCTATTGAAAGCAAATTATTATCATCAGACACAATAAAACCTAGTCGGATGCATTAACAACCTTACATTCTCTCTTGATAACACTACTAAAACAGTGATTGCCTCTGTTCAGGCTTGCATCGTGTTTGCTGTCCGTTTGTGCCTGCAGTGCCCTGGACAGACGTCCCGCGGGTGCCGGCTCACAGCCCGTCCCGGGGGGCAGGCGGCAGCACTGCCCTGCGGGGATGCAGCTGCAGCGCCCTGGGGAGCCCCTTGTGGGCTGCAGTGTCTGCAGCTCTCTACCTGCTATCTCAGGTAATCAATAATGGAGGTGTTAAAAAATCCTACTTCCCCTAAAAGCTGCTGATTTATGTGTAAATGTTATATATGTACACATGTATATACGTGTGTGTGTGTTGTACCTAGACACACATGCATTCATTTTGCTTATTATTCCATAGATAACATGAATTCCCATTAATCCCATCTGACAGCTAAAAACTGTCTACCCGCTGTTTGGTTGGTTGGTTTTTTTTAATTTTCATAGACTCATAGAATTGCTTGGGTTGGAAGGGACCTTTAAGACCATCCATTCCAACCATCAACCTAACTCTGATAAAAGCCATCACTAACCCATGTCTCTAAGCACCATGTCAACCCGTCTTCTAAATACCTCCAGGGATGGTGCCTCCACCCCTTCCCTGGGCAGCTCATTCCAATGCGCAGTCACCCCTTCAGTGTAAAAATTGTTCCTAATATCCAATCTGAACCTCCTCTGGCGTGACTTGAGGCCATTTCCTCTTGTCCTATCTAGTGGCTTATTTAGACAAATATTATAAAAAAGGTTGTTAGAAGTACCTGAGAAATGTGTACAAGGTTGAAAGACTGCCAGTGAGATGTGTCTCCCTTTCATAGCTGAGAATTTTCCCTTTCTTTTTTAACTTGAGGTGGGCAAAAGTGAGCAAAGTCATTGCATTTTCTACAAGTGGCAGTCAGTTTCCTAGTATTTTTTGATATCTATTTTCTGATCAAAACACACAAGTTTTCTGAAAGGTATCTAAGTGGTATCATTTAGTTGTAGAAACGTAAAAACCCATGACAAAAAGTAAGTTTAAGATTTCCTAGATTTTTATGTAAGGCTTTGGATGAAGGAAGGGCAGACTTGTCTCTGATGTGTCAATCCAGGCACCTTGGGCAGAGAACACCAAAACAGATCACCTTCAGTAGCTGTGGACTCTGTTCCCAGGCACAATCAATTAAACAAATGGCAACAGCACAGTCTGTGGACATTTACTCACCAGTAGATTTGAGAAGACCCACAGCTACTTGTGGAGGTTGATAAATCCATCTCAGCCAACAAACCAGGGTCACACTTAGCTCTGGCTGCTGCAAAACCTTCCATCAGGGACCCCTGCCCCTGCCGGGGGCACACACTCTCAGTGGGGGTGCAATAAAACAGGGACAGTTTCCCACCTCCAAAACTGCCTCAGACTTTGCAGCATTCCCTGTAGATAAATAAATGCTTTCTTGATCAAAGCAATTAACTGAGCTGTTCTCTGCATCCCTCTCTACTACTTTATTCTTACCCAAAGCCGCATGGTTTCATGGAGAATGCCCATGTCCAACGTTCAGCTCAGTGCTCAGCTGTGGAGCTCTCGAAGCGGAGTGTGGAGGTATCTGGCGGCCAGCTCTCAGGAACACTGGCCTGGATGGATTGCAGCTGCCTGGAACCATATGGTAAATAACACCAAAAGCTTCTGCCTGGGGTTTACAGGCTCTGGGCAAATGTGTTCACTCACAGTCATTACATCTGACAGCTTGTGGCCCTCAAGTAATCCCTGTGATTTCTAAGAAAACTTCAACCTATTTTGTCTCAATGAGTTTAGCTTTGTTAAATCTTTCTCAGAAAGATGAGGTTTCTTTTTCATGAAGATTTTTTCTGCATGCATTTAGCTGAAGGTAGGGACAGAAATCCAGTCTCTCATGCGTGGTTTCCCTTGTCCAGGTAACTGACATCTGTTTGTTCCCTTTTCCCTCAAAATACTGGAGGGCACAAGCCAGACAGAGTATCAGAAGTAACGTAGCCTCTGCAGCTTCCCGCAGCCGTGGCGCTGGGCAGAAGCTCAAGTTGAGCAATGTGTGAGTCGAGGGGACAGGGCAGACATTCCTTGGCCTCTACCAGGCCCCGCAGGGTCAGCCTGACAGTGAGAACTTGGTGTTGGCCATGCTTTACAACTCTGTTCGTCTCTTACAGAGACCTCTCATTTTAAGTATACCAACTCTTAAGTGTTATTAACATAATCACTGATTTTATCATTTGCCCATTGGATAGGTTCAACGTATTATTATTTATCTTGTGTATGGAATGGGTTGGGTGTTGCACATCACAAATGCGGAATCACAGAATCTTCATGGTTGGAAGGTACCTTTGAGATCAAGTCCAACCATACACAAAAAAACCAAAACAAAACCAAAACCCAAAAAAAAAACCCCAACACAAAAAACCAACACCAAACACAAAACAAAACACCCAACCCAACAATCTCGGGCACTAGAGCATGCCCTGAAGTGCCACATCTACATGCTTCTTAAATACCTCCAGGGTTGGTGACTCCACCACCTCTCTGGGCAGGCTGTTTCAATGCCTGAAATACACTGAAATGAAATACACTTCAGGAACAAGGAATTTAGTATGTGATAAAAAAGAGGGAGCTATTTAAAGATATTCCTTTATTCAACTCATGACTAAGTGCACAGGGAACTTAGTAGTGTTGGGATATTATAGGATGAAGATGAGCATCTTCTAAGAGTGCCCTGTGTGTCCAAACAATCACCAGTAAAAGTTTTTGCAAACCATTTAATATGACACTGACCCCCATTTTCCGACAAACTGGAAGCATTGCATACAACTTAATAAGAGAAAAAGGGGGAAAACTAATTGACGTTGAAAGGTCAAAGTGATGTAAATGTGATGTTTTCATGATGGGAAATATCTTCACGGCTGAAAAAGAAATGAAGCGGGTTATTGTCAATATTAATATTAAAGCATGCTGTTAACATTAACATCTGATTTGCCTAATATAGAGTTCATTACTGTGCAATGTTTCATCTAAATCATTTTCTTATTAATGCTCACCACACCAAAGAACTTCCCAGCTCTTGCCTCAGACATCTCTATGAATACCCAGCAAATTTATTACACTTGGTCCCATTGTAATGAAGCCCCAGCGGATTCATAATGATCAGATACTTAGAATAAGCCGTGAGCGTTGAGGAGCCTCTTCTTTCTGCTTGTGTGAGCACAGTAAAATACCAGAAGTGCACTGGAGACCTCCTCAGAACTGGACAGATAGTAAGACTGGGGGAAAAAGAACTACTTTTTCTAGCTGTAAAGAGGCACGATTGTGAATATGTGCAAAAATGCTAAGTTGAGTCCATCTGGCTGCTGCAGAGGACCGTACCAGGAGAGGAGTGATTTGGTGTCCCAGCTATTCAGCCGGCGTTCAGCTGGGGAGAGGATTGCCTGGTGACTATTGAACGTGCTGAACTACATCCTTCACCAGAGCAGCAGAGAACTTTAAGAATTCCCTTGCCTGCTTGGTTTTTTCATTTCAAAACATTTGCTAGTGGAAAAAAAGAAAAGTTCAAGGGTTGTAATAATTCAGACTCTAAGAAATAGAGCAATCAATGCCTCACAAAGGGAAGAGGTGCGTGGTGACAAAATGTCTATAGTATCTAGATGCTGACAGCAGTATTTAGAAAACAGTACTCTTGAAAAAACTTCATGGGAAAAGATCACTACAGATTAATGAAACCATTATGATCAGAGTGTCTGTATTGTAATTAACACACAAGGAAATATGCATACCTAACTTTGTAAGAAAACTGTGTTATAGCACCTTTCCCTCAGCACACGTCATAGCTGTGAGAAGCTGTATCGTTGGAAAACTGTACATTCCCTCCGCTGGAAAGACAGGCAGATGGAGACACGCGTTTTTTGCCGTGGCATTTTCTAACTTTGGTGTTCAGCTGACTCCACTGCATTCCAAGTAGGATATTTGTTTGGAATTTAATTTATTTGATATTTTATAACAGCAAATCTCAATGTCACAGCCAGTAGCTGAAACTGCTTCTATAATGTGACACACGATATGTCACAGGTGAGGATCTGGGTATTGAGGACTCACCCTGGGCCGTTTAAGATGCTGGTCACAGCAAATACTGATGTACAGTAGATGGTAACCATGGCAACCATCAGAGCTTACCTTCATCATATTTTTTTTAGAAAGCCCTTCAATTCCAAAGGGTGATTTTTCTCTTACTTTGGGGGTACAGTGTGTTATAGTATCTAGCAAATTATCCATTAGATGTTTTGAAAAGCAATTCAGTCTTAAAATCCCTTGCAGATGCTGCACAGCGCTCCCCTCTGAGCGCTAAGGACTGGGTGTGTTATTAAAGGCTCCAAAGCCTCCCTGGGGAATGCAGCAAATGTCAGGAGCAGACTCAGAGCACACCATGGGCGGCACCAAGAGGAGGCATCTCCTCTGCTGCCAGCTTCTCCCTGCTTCCCACCGCTCCTGGAGAGACCAAGCAGTGAGTTGGGAAGTGCAGAGCAAGAGGGAAGAGAGCAGCCAGGTGTCTGGGGAGCGCCTGTGGGGCAGGAGATAAGGGATGGAGTCCGGGATCTTGCAAGGCAAGATGCAAGGTGGGATTTGATGCTTGGAGTCTGGAAACAGGGTAGACAGAAGCTCTTGGTAAAAAGGAGCTTTGCAGGGGAAAAAGTGAAGTTTTCTGGGAGGAAATAATAATTTAGAAGATACTGTTCATAGGAAGCAAAACCACCTTAAAGATCTTTTTGACAGGACATTAAAATCAGATACTGAAAAGTGAAAGTAAGGTCTCTCCAGGTAGAGGAGAGCTGGTTGGTAGGGGTCCCTGGGGAGGTGTGTTGTCCACTTCCAGTTCTCTGATGACAAAGATCTGGCAGTTCCCTTGGCTGCAAAAAGGGAGCAGAGAGATCTGACCAAGGACATGTTTGCAGATCAGGTTAAATATAAGCCCTATAGCTCTGGGAAGCCCAAGGATAGAGAGAAGGTGGGAGAAAAATCTCCCCTTTCTTTCAGCAGGGAGTATCCACCCCATCTGCGGGGCATCTCCTCTGCTCTGGCTGGCCCGGTGACAAGCTTTGAGCCAGCTCTGCAGGCAGCAGGACAAGCAAGGGAAAGGGAAAGGGTATCAAATGTGCAGAGGGGAAAATCAAATGAAGAACAAAAGCAGAGCATAAAACATTTCCACTGCTTTGCAAGGACGAGTCATCTATCAGTGGGTTGTGTCTAATACACTTAGCTGCTTTGTCACCTAATGAGCATGTCCCCGTTGGCAGTTCCTGTAACTCCTATGGAGTTACTGCATTTTTCAAAGCTAAGATGAGAGGGGTCTGGAGAGGCTGGCTTATCGCCCAGTCACCGGACATGACACAGATCTGGGTCTATGGCATAGGAAAACCTGAAAACGTCCCCACAGGGGACTCACAAGGCCCATGGGCTCACATGGCATGTTGGTTTGTTTGTAGCTTCATTTAGAGAAGAGTTAAAGCTGGGGCTACTGCAAAGGCTTGAGAAAAATCAAACCTCTGTTTAACCCACTCATTAAACTGAAATCAAGAGTAACCTGAAAAACTCAGGGATTTCCTGGGACAAACACCCCACTTAACAGTGAAGATAGAAGTATTTGTAAGAGCAAAATCAGTTTGCGTAACACGTGCAAAATACTGTTTCGAATCCCAAGGCCCTGCCAGAGAAATGGGTGGAAAAACAGAGGTGCCTTTTCTGGGCTGTACATTGAGTAGATGGAGGTACGAGGTTGCGTTACCACTCTCCTGTCCGATGTAATGTGGTGAATCCCATATCTTCTACCCTGCAAAGAACAAAATTCAATTATTTGGACTTTTAGAGTGCAGAAAGCAGTATGGATAATTCAAACCAATACAAATACAACATTTTGAACTTTAACTACTGATCTGTAAAGGCATAGTTCTGTTTTATCTGGGGAAAGAGTCTAAATATTATGCATTATCAAAAAATCTTGTGTTTTCTTGCAGTCTGAACCTTGCATAATACACAATGCTACGGTTTGCTCTGGCCAGTGTGGGCCAGGTCCACATGCCTCAGACACAACTGAAAAACAATTTGGAGTTACCAAGAGTCTTTTTATACAACTCATATTTATAACGTGAAAACATTTAACTATTGCATGGAAAGACAACAAAAAACTGTAATTTCACTAGATAGGTGAATAATAAAAACTGAATTTAATTACTGAACGGCAATAGACAAATCTCCTCAAGGACTGGACACACGGTTTTGCAGTTCAGCTGTTGAAGACACAGCATTTATCAAGAAAAGCTGAAAGCAGAGTTTGCCAATAATGGCAGGAAGACAATATATAGAAATAAGATGGATTTATTTCACTCCATAAGATTTCTGTACTCTCACACTTGCCCATGAATGTTCACTTTGACACAATTTCCCAGTCCCATGAGTTGTGATTTGGTGGGAGCATATGATCTCTGCAATACGCATTTCACCTTACTGGGCTTCTGTGGGCAAGTTAACAAAAAGTAATATCTAAGTGAGGGCCTAAATTCACCCTTGTCATCTTTTTCATAACTTCCCATACCAGGAAAAAATTCCACTTTATGAATGCTAGATACCTGCCATGCTAGTTAGACAATAACACCATTAGATAACAATATCATTGCCTTGTGGTGTGCGGGGCTTCCACAGTATCAATTTCAACTCGGCCTCGAATTTAGCAGGGGGTCAAGCTACCTCCCGTGGAGTGTGAGTGAATCTGTACTTGAAACTGGATCAAAGTCCAAACTTCACAGAACAGTAAACAGCAGTTTACTGTAAAGAGATGATAGATTAGTATGGAGGCTTCTTCATAACTTCCTCATGCAGCTGATAAGTGAGCCAACCAGGGAAAGTGCCCTCCTGGACCTGCTCCTTGCGAACAGGGAAGAACTTGTGGGGGAAGTAAAGGTTGGAGGCCATCTAGGGCACAGTGACCATGAGATGATTGAGTTCT
>JAOXNO010000013.1:128998285-129010157 GCA_028565335.1 Limnodromus scolopaceus
AGGTTTAGACTGAACATTAGGAAAGAATTTTTCACAGAAAGAGTGGTCAGACACTGGAATAGGCTGCCCAGGGAGATACTTGAGTAACCATCCCTGGATGTGTTTAAGAACCATTTAGATGTGGTGTTGGGGGATATGGTGTAGGGGAGAATTTTGCAGAGTAGGGTTGATGGTTGGACTTGATCTCAAGGGTCTTGTCTAATCTAAATGATTCTATGATTCTATGATAAACCAAATATTAAGTTGGTGTACTGCAAGATTATTTCCTAGGAAATTAAGAACCATTCTTTCCTGTCCAGTTGGCAGTTGTAAAATACATACATGACAAGCTCACTGTCTGATCTCAAATTAAATCAGCATATTTGTGACATAACTGTTCTCTCAAAAGTTCTAGTGCATGGAGAGGACAGAAAAACCAGCAACAATGAATTCCATGAGATTTTCCATCTAGACCCTGAAGTTATTCCCTCATAAGATACTAATTTGCCCATACTTGAATAAAATGAAAATATAACAGACGCCATGAGGATACCCAAGACAGCCCTGCAGAGAGAGTGGAAAAGCAAAAGCTTGAATTACATTCATATTCCTCAAAGAAATAACCCCCCATTGAATTGCTATGAAAATATGACTCATGATAACCAAAAGCACAGATGACTAACTTATGGTTCCAAGAACATGTCCTCTGTTGTTAAGTATCAATCACAAAGCACAGCATAGCCGTTAATATTTAAGACCGTCACCACTGAGAAACAGACTTGAATACTCTTACTTAAAATTTATTGTCACATTTCAAAATGATAAATGAGATATTTTCTGAAGTTT
Organism: Limnodromus scolopaceus; assembly: GCA_028565335.1. Taxonomy (NCBI): domain Eukaryota; kingdom Metazoa; phylum Chordata; class Aves; order Charadriiformes; family Scolopacidae; genus Limnodromus; species Limnodromus scolopaceus. Next base: position 128,999,111 of record JAOXNO010000013.1, read on the forward strand.
CATTTCATGTAGTTGTTTTGATTGTCCTCTGAAGTGCATGAAATAATGCATTCTAAGTCAGAAGCTTTCTGATGCTAAGGAAAAAACCGGACCTACACTTAGGAAAGAGCTGTTTTGCCCCACTCTGTGCCACTACACTGGAACCACGTTCATGAGGCCTTTGGATCCGGCACAGAAAGAAACATCTCAATATGTCACTGAGGACTCCTCCCATCAACCTGAGTTCACCTGTCCCCATAAATAAGAACTCCTTCCATTACTCACTGAAAGTGTCTTAGAGGATGGTCCCAAATTCTGGCATTTCCAGTGTTCTTGTTTATTCCACATGAGCTTCTTCCTGTTGCATGCAGGATGCAGTTGAAGTAAAGCTGTAAGTGAACTGCAAAATTGTACAGTTTTGATTTTTTGCTATCAATTGCGTGTGACTTTTATAAAGGCACAACCTTTCCTTCTGCAGCTCTCTTCTGGTAAGCTTATTAGATTCAGAGAACTTTTCATGACTTTTTGTGGCAAATGTTAATCATATTTATTGAGAAATTACAGAAGGAGAGCAATTATTCACAAACTGTGTAATTTGATTATTATCATATTATTGATTTACAGGGACTCTCAGAATGAAGTGAAGGTTTATAATGAAGGTACCATCCCTTTGCTCCCTTCCTCGTCTTTCCATTCAAGGAGCTAAGATCAAAAAAGCTACTGGGGAATTCAAAACTTACTGAGGAGCAAGTGAGATCTAAAGAGGCTATGGCTTGGTGAAAGTGCAATAACCGACACTTAAAAGGTCACAATTCAGTAATATTATGCTGAACTTGAAAAAGAATGATCTATATTTATTTCAAATCCCAGCATAAAACTCAGCACAGATCCTTCCTTGATATGCAAGTGTGACATTTCTTTTAAAAATGCAATTTAGACTGCATTTTAGATCTATACTTGAGAATTTGAATTGGATTTTAAAGTGCACAGCCCTTTTTATTATGAAGCAGACCTTGATTTCAGAAGATTAGGAAAAACTGTTATAGGGCAAAGGGTGAAATGGCTGAGCAAGGAAGAAGGCTTATCCAGAAGAAAACAGTATGCTCCAATAAATATAAATCATATTAAAGATGTTAAGACAATGGTCTTCTTCTGATCTGGTTTAGCGTAGAGGTAGGGGTAACGAAACACTCAAAAATAGAAAAAGCCTATTTTGCTTTTCTAGGAAGAAATATGTGAATCCTGGAAGCTCCAGTGATGTTAAAAGAAAATTTAAAAACAAAATGAGAATATCACCCACACATTTCATATTATCACCCACACATTTCATAAACCCAGACTGAATAATACATTGACTCTAAGCATAGCATTGAAAACTAACTAAACATCTTCTGTCAGGTGCAAAGAAATAATGTATAAAAATGCCAATTATCCCTTATAACAGAAAAATGTACTTAGTCATTGAGCCAGGACCAACCCATATGCAGCCTTCCTCTTCTCTCAACACATGGCATTTGTTGCACACTTCTCAGATCATTGCATTTTATTCCCTCCCTCCACCATCCAGTTCAGCTTTCTCTGTTTTACAGGCTGGAGTAGCACAGTTTATTGCATACAAAAACAATCACTCAGTCTCCTTGTAATTCCCATCATTTCACCAAGATCTTTGTTGCAGCTTCTCCTGCAGCCTGTTCTATGGCATTTCAGCAAATGTCGCTCTCAAATACCCTATTAGTACCCTCACAACAGGTGACATAAATGAGCATTAGCTGATGCCATTCAGTTCTCTTGTCAAATGAGCTGTATTACTTCTCCAGGCAAATCTTTGTTCTCTTGTATCTCAAGCATCAGATGTGGTGTTCCCACCACACCGGGGCTGACGTGCTCTGCACGCTGCCATCAGGACATTTAACGGCACGTCTCCATCTTTCTTTGGCAGAGAAAGGTGTTCGGGTTTGTCCTTGCCGTGGTCTAACTCGTTGGCCTATGAAGAGTGCTGCAGACTTTATTCAGTTCCGAGTACATGCAACCAGAAAGTTCAAGCCTTCTTAAGCAAGAAGAAAATATCCCTATAAATAGGCAAAGATGCCCCCTGTGCTGTACTGGTCACGGCTGCACCACCACTTTTTGCAGGATGGTTTATTTGACTCGCTTTCATTGTTACAATCCAATTGGGGATAAATAAGCTTTACTCCCAGTTAGAGGATACCACCCAAATAGTAGTCAAAGACTTTATGTGTAATTCTCCCAGTAACACGCGTTAAGTATAGAATTCATGTGTGCAAATAAATTGGGGATCAGAAGGGGGAACAGTTTATGTGCTGGATGCCAATGGCAGAAATGATAAAATTCAGTCTGTGAGAGTAATCTTTTCTAGAATAAATAAAAGAATGATTCAGATCTTCACTGAGCCTATTATCTCAGAACCTGAAAAACTAAATTTGAACCTTTCTAAACATTTTCTTTCTCACTTACCATACAGTGAGCAACCCCAGGGAAACTGGAAAACCTGGCAACTATATGTGAAGAAAGAGGGAAGAGAAAGGGAGAGAGAGGACTATATAACTAAGACTTTAATCCTAGGAAAAACTAGACTATGAAAGTCGCCCTTTTTCCACCCACATGTCCTTCGGTCTAGAGAATTCTAGAAGTTCATGTTCAGAAGTCCAATTTAGATGTGCACCCAACCTGCCATCCAGTCCGAGGCTGTCAGCATCATGAAAGCCACAGATCACATTGTTCTTTGCTACAAAATCCATTCTGCTCTACTCATTGCAGATCCTACTCTTCTGACATCGCTGGCCATCGCCCTGGCTGCAGATGCCATCAACTTCAGGCTACAACTCATCCCATCCAATTTCCCTCATAAAATCACTGCACATAGGGCTCAGAGTTTTCAGGTGGAGAAAAAATCTGTTTTGCACGATCCTGCTTCTTAGCGTATTCTGTACTTGCTCTCACCCTTGATCTATAGGATACAAGCTTAAACTTGCCTTTGTTTCATCTAAATCCTAGGGTCCTCAATGCTTTGAAATATCATGATGACTCACCTATTCCAGAGTATGTCTTACATAATGCCTAGATCTATTTTTTAGTACAGTGGTAGTAATGATCTATTTCTCCCCTAAATGTAAACAAATTGTAATTGTAAACAAGTTATAATTAAAACAATAAAAAACTTCGGTGTCCTAATTCATGTACATAAGACCATTCATAGATCATTCATCTAGTGATTTCCCAGCACAGCTGGGCTTGAAGCTTGTACTACTCCCTGCTCAGAGAAGAATCTGAACCTTGGGCAACCATAGAAATTAACATATTTATTATCTGTGTGGTTTGGTGTAATCCTTGCACACTGTCTTGGTATCTTCTTAGTAATCTCTGGCATGTTACAAAATAGTTGCTTTTCTGTATTTCTCAATTCTCCTGATCAACAGTAGAGGTTTTCTCATGGAAAGACTCCTCTGCCTTTTGGACTATATTCTCCTGTCTTTGGATGTGGTAGAACTTTCTGTTCAGAGCTGCAAAGAGACATACTGCCCTCTGGCCTATTCTGGAGATAAAGGTGTATATTTGTTCTTGTACCTCTAGGCCATAACACTCTCTGCCACTCTGATGAAGAAGAACAGCCCCCTGGGACAGCTTCCTCAACACACATGTCAGGAAGCCATCCGTCTCCTGTTCTCCATAACTGTTGCATTTCATCCCACAGAGGTAGGGACAGCAGCAGAGGCCCCAGAAGCTTCAGCAAGTGAGTTTTGGGGTGTGTGGGGGGGAGCAGGGCCCACTGCATCTCCCAACACACACAGTCCCCTCTGTGTTTCCTTGAGAAGTGTGTCTTGCAGCTAATGTCAGACTGAGCTGCCTGGGGCATGTTGTCAATGTCAGGGCTGCTATTCCAGTCTCTGTGGATTCAGGCAAGTGATGTCCCATTTATTACGCTTTATTCACATTTTCAAACATTTATTTGAAAAATGAAGAGTGGAAATGTGCCTCTTTTTAATGAAAACAGGGATTACTTCTTTAATCATTAATGATAGGCTTATATGTTTTAGAGGGAATACACTACTAAAGCCTAATACTGTTATAAATATTCAGCACCTAGAAATACATGCTCTTCAATTTCCTTTTACTTACCAATTTGCAAGAATTTGTAATCAAGTGTCTCTGGAATCTTCCTTCTCATAAGAGTATAATCTGGACCTTTTCCAGGTGAATCAATAACTGAGTCTGTATAAAGTCCATCACAGATGTCCTATTTTGGGGTGGTAAAGGCAGGAATGAAGGCTATGGTACGAGTACAACGTCCCTAGTGCAGATAAAGCATGAAGAGTGTTAGCAACTATTTGCCATCACTGAAGGGATATTGCAGTCCCAATCTATTAACTGTCGTAAATCTGTCATTATGTGCAGAATAGTGGCCGAAGCAGCCTAGGGCAGGTAACGAGGAGGATGTATAGAGTAGCAGCACACAGAAGACAGCAAAAGCTGTGCCTCCATACTCATCTTTGGACCTGTTACTTACACACAGAAGTGGCAGGAGGGCATCTTCAGTCGCCAGCATGGGAACATGACTTCAGGTGGGTTCTAGCTATGATCTGATCAGGTGCTGTCACTAATATCAGTCACACTTCCAGGTGTACAGTACCCATTCTGTCTTTGTTTCTGTTGTTTCCCGTGTAACTACAATTCACTCCTTCCATTGGCTCCAGAACTATATCTAAAACTTTTTGTGGCTTCTTCTGGCAGCAGCATGTGAAGTGCACAAAATCCCAGCTACTCTGAGAGAAGAAGCAACTCAAAGCCTGAGGAAGACTCAGGAGCACCCTAACCCCACGAAACACATCTTCACCCTGACAAGTGGAGTACAACAAATTGGTGAGGCTGGAAAATTTCTTCCCTCAGATCCAAGAAGGACCGGATGAATCACTGCACAGTGAGAGCACAGAGCTACCCGGGTAGCTGCCAACCGTGAAGCACAGGCACATTCATTCCTGTGGTCGGACATGCACCAGGCAAAGGAGAGGAGCTCGGTCCCTGAGAAAGAGCAGTGTCACAGGCAGGCTGGCCAGATGCCCGGCACATGTGAGCATATTGTCATCCCCTCTGAAGTATCACACACTGAAGAAAATACCCCCAAGTGAAAAGGAACCCAAAGTGTCAAACACATTGTAAAAGAAAGACTCCTACAGAATTGAAACCTTGAAAGATGAGACAGAATAAAGGCAGAGGAAAGAAGGAATCCATTATTAATAGTTGCCTTTAATAACTGTGAATTGAGATATGGCATAGTTAAATGGCAAGAGAGGAATGAGGAGGAAAAAATACAAATGAATCAGCAGGTAGATGAATGTTTACAGTAAGGGTGAGTTAGCAGGCATTTGCACAGGGCTTTGGGGGAACTTTTTCACATTAATTAAATGCAAGTCCTTCAAAATGCTTCTCACATTTTTGTACCACAGTTTCATGCACTTCCTTGACCCTCCCCATTCTTCTCTGTACTTCTGCTCTTTAGATAAATGCTGCAAAGTGTATATCAAAATGTTTAGGTCTATTATTTATTCTACTTATCAAATTTTTTTTTTTTAATGAATCATAGAATCATAAAAAGAATCACAGAATGGTTTGGCTGGGAAGGGACCTTAAAGCCCATCCAGTGCCACCCCCTGCCCTGGGCAGGGACACCTCCCACCAGACCAGGTTGCTCCAAGCCCCATCCAACCTGGCCTTGAACCCCTCCAGGGATGGGGCAGCCACAGCTTCTCTGGGTCTCACCATTCTCAGAGTGAAGAATGCCTTCTTTTGAAGATGGTTATGAGTTTTTTCAGTTCCTGCTTTCATTTCAGAGATTGGAAATAAATTTCTAAATCTCTCTTGGAGGTTCGTTATGACAACTATACACTTTTATGAATAATGACCCACTTTACCCTGACAAGCACTACATTTCTGAGAACTGTTTATCCAGAAGGTTGAGAAGTTTTTTACGTTCATGCAACATATGCTTTACCAGATGTTTCACTGGGAAGACACCATGCTGATGAAAAGAAATTGCCCTGTGAGTGAACCTTTTGTGAGTTGGTTTGGATTTTAGTTTAATCTTGGGATAGAGTGATTCTATCAGTCTCCAGGAGTGGGTATCTGAATTTGTTTTCCATGTTTGTGGTTGTGATGAGCTGTGCAAGAAATTGTCCACCCTCTGCCCTTTCAGTTGTCAAGAACAGCAAATGCTTTAGAGTGAAGTGTTTTTAAAGGTAAAAATGCACACAATGATGTCTTTATGGAAGGTAAATGTATCACAATTGCAATTATTTTTAAAGCCATCCTATTAGATTCAGTTTGTGTTAAATAGATCCACAATGGAATGTGGTGATGAACTGTAGCAAATAAAGCTCATAAAACCTGCAGTTATTTCCATTTGCTCAGTACCATTGGACTATTGCAAATGTGAGTAAGTCCTTACTGAAAGTCTCACTTATGCATATTCACTGAAAACATTTCTATACACAAGTCAAGATTCAGGAGAAAATATCTATGTTAAATTTGATTTCTACTTTCAACTTCTCTCTTTTCCGATATACAGTAAGGACTAGTTGGCTACTTTATGAAGTGTCTCCTTTTTCATCGTATTGTATTGCTCAGCAACTTGTCATTATAAAATCTTTTGCTAACTGTGCTTTATCAATCTGGGGTTTTTGTCCAGCAATTTAATAATGTTTTTAATTTTATTATAATATTTTAAAAATCATTGATAAATAATTTGTATTTTGATACCACTGTGACATTATTTCCGTAAAAGAGAGTTACACAGCAGAACATTTGTACCACACTATTACGAGGGGATGGACTAACTGCTAAGGAGCACAACTGCTACAAAAAACCATGAAGAGGCCTCCTTTGCACTTTATGGCAGAAACAGAGACAACAGTGTGTGGCTTTTTCCATCTTTTTCACAATCCATATCCACAATGTCCCAATACTATGGCTGAAGAAGGGAATTGAACCCTGTTGATGGAAAAGAATTTACGTACAGAAGCACTGGAATTTTCCAAGCCATAGGATGAGAAATCATTATAGTAGGATAACCTGTGTGAAAGGGGAGCTGTGTGTTTTGAGTGCCATTGATTTTCCCTCTTTAAATTTGGTATTGATTGCTCCTGTCCATTGATTGCTGAAGGAGTCTATTTTTCACTCTCAGGAGAATAATTTTCATTGCTTTGCTGCCCTTTATTCCTAAGCAAAATCCCTATAGATGCCACACTTAAGGAATTTGTAGGCATACCTGACCTTTTAATTATTTATGACTTGAATGTCTATCAGCTGAAAACTTATGGTAGGAACTGAGATTAAATTGCTCTGAAAGAACAATCAGGTTCTCCAAGTTGCATCCCTCACCAAAGGATAGCATCCAAAGGCAAATGATTTTTCTGCACAGATATTGCCTTGTCATATTAAGAGTAATCTGAAGATTACATGTCCAAGATTCTGCAGTCTTTTCCTTCATTTCTCAGCAGACAGGAAATGTCATCAACTTATTTAAGAAGAAAAGCCAGGGGCTGTTCTTCTGTCAGGGTCTGGTCTTCTAACTCTCCGCCATCAGTGCTGGCAGCCAACCTTGGTCCTTCCCTTCCATGCTGCAGAATAAACAGCCCCAGACCTTCTCCAGCAGAGACACAGCTCCCCAGCATGGGAATGGGGACCAGGAACATCATCAAGCCTTTACCAGATTTTGTCCTCCATGAAGACATCATCATTTGAATTCATTACAAAAGCCAGAAAACAAATATTAACTGCTGTTTGGGAGTTTATAATTAAGGCTGTGGGGGTTAGAAGGCCTTCTGATTTTACTGGTTCGCATTATGTTGCAACAGCAAAAATAAACGGTCAGTTAAACCTACAATGTACTCATACTCCAGAGGGGCACAAAGGCCCGCCTGATAAAAATGGGGATTGTGGAGGTGTGGGGTCTGAAAGGGGATGGGGGGACGTGGCAGGAGGACTGGGGAGGTCTTTCTTCTTTTTTTAAATTCTGCTGCAAGAGTTTTCTTGATTTGACTTCAGTCATGTAAATTTGATGTTTATTTTCCAGAAAAAGCGAAAGCAAGTTTTACATTGCTAATGTCTTTACCACTTCAGAAATGTATTTGAAACATGATAAAAACCCCTGCTTTTAAGTATGTTTTCTCCAAAATCAGTAATAGGTCTTAATGGCTCAGAAAGAATATCATAATACAACATCATCAAGCCTAATCTACCATAAGAAGAATAGTAATATCAAATGACCTCTCCTGTAGAAATGAATTGCAATTAATTACCTAATTTGTTGGAGCATTTGTAATATATATTTAATGGCACTGCTGTCTGGCATAGCCTTCCAGACAGGTTTCTGAAGAAACATGATCTAAGCATACCCTTAAGCTGATATTATCAAATAACTCACCATGCTGTGTGAAAAATCCAGATAAAATAAGCAGCTAATGTTTCAGCTTCTAGGGCCTCGGGAAAGTGTTTCCACCCTAACATTTATCCCTGGCAGCCCCATCTCCCATGCCTTTATATCTGCAACATGCAGAAAATAAGTATTCAGCGCTGGCTTCATTGCAGGTAGCACTAAGCAAACAATAGCCCATTACTATATATCACACTCCAATTACTGGAGATCTTGCCATATGTCTAATCGTGTGATATAAACAGTCCATTAGGCTTCCTAATGGTGGTGTTAAATAAAGGGTGAACGAATAATAGGAGAACAGTTAGAAGCCCCCGGGCAGCTTTGCATCTTCCCATGCCACTCCTGTTAATGAGATTATGCTATTGCTTTGGTCAATAGAAACTGTCATTTGAAGGTTTCCAGTTCTCCCACTCTTGTGTTGAACTGACAAAGCAGCTGTAGCTAAATCTCTTTTTTTGAATCTATTTTCTTCAACACTGTAAAATTCTTGCCTTTTATTCTTCACTTACATTGTTGCCTCTTTTTGACAGATGAAACAATGCATCTCTCCTCATCAGGTGAGGGATCTTTGGTGAAGACCCTTTCTGGAATCTAATGTAGCCCCTGAATCTCTCAGCATCTTTGAGAGACAATGTTAGTCATCCAAATGACCCCTGTTTCAGTGTTCTGGTGAGGCGTTGTAAGAGTTTTTTCAATAATGGGGTAAAGTTTTTTTCCAATTAGAAGAATGCCCATTATTTTTCTTGACTTGCATTAAAAACAGCAGAGCCTTTCAAACTCAGAATTGAAACAAATTTCAACAGAATACAACAAAAAAAGCTTATTAAGACTTGGAAACGTAAGCTCAAAAGACAATGTTCAGAAAACCAAAGTAATTGAAGGAGAAGTATTAGGTTATAATAAACCTAAGCCTAAATCATGACAAATGCTTACAGAACTATAAAACTAAGTTGCCTCTAGAGATACTATAGAATATATGGTACATGTTACACAGAGGATTAGCAGTGAAACACCAGAGAATAACAGTGAGTAATGTCCTGCGTCATAGACAGAAGCTGCATTAACTGCTGAGTTATAGTATAAACATATAAATGTAAATTGGATACAAGCAGCTGTGCAGTGTGATGCCATGCATTAATGCTGAAGAGAATGAGAAAGCTGACTCCAAACCTCTGAATCTCACCCAATGATTACTGTTCGGTTTAGGCTGTAATGAAGAGTAAAGCCATGGATACGGTCTGCTTACTTTTAGAGATGTTAGTATGCCAGAAGAGGACAGCAACTAAGCAGCCATCCCAGCTCTGGGGTTTTGATATATCTAAGAGAACTGCTAAATTATTGTAAAAATTCAACTTTGATATCATCCACTAACAAACTCCAGAATGATGGTGTGTGCACTTCTATACAAAATACAGCAAAACATTACATGTAATATTTCAGCATTTATCATTTACTTCAACAGTGTTTCCTTCTCTGTTAAATCCTGTTGATTTAGTAATCTCAAAAATTTGGTAAATAACAAGCCTTCTTGTTATTTACATCCTCTATGCAGCTAATGGGTACAGCATGATCAAAGACATAAACCAGTATTTAGCACTGCACCATTGCAGTACTGCACCAACAGGACAATGTTTCGAGACCAGAAAATAAGTTGGTATTTTCGTTCCTCCCGTTTCGGAGAACCTGCCCAGCAGAACACTGTGTTAGGAGCTTTACACTTCTGAGCTGTAAGAAAAAAGCAGCTAAGCAGGAGACTGCACACCCAGATGGAAGCCACATCCAGGGATGTCAGGAGTTTCTGGTGGAATTGAGAGCCATTAGGAGAAACCTACTTATTAAGCTTCCCAGATATGTGTTACACGTGGCTTGGACTAACCTCACTTTAGACACCTAAACTGTGGATTTCTACCTCTGACCTCATTGCCAGAGGCTCTTCTTGTAATTAGCAGTATGAAACAGGTATATAGGTAGTTTTGGGACATGTTTCATCTTATCTGCTTTAGCCCAAGATAAATCTTGTTTTAAAAGTGCATATCTCTTTTCACTCATTAAAAATTAATTTTAGGCCACTAGTTCAGTCACAAAGGCAGATCTGCATTTTGGGCAGTCACGTAAGATCAGATGTGCAGCTGGAAATGTCAGTGTCCCAAACTACAAAGTTCTTAGACCAGAGAATCTGAAAAACATCTAGTTCATGACGGAAAAAAGGGAAAGCAGAAGAAGTTGTGTCCTGCTGGACTTCAGCTCAGAGATAAAAGCCATCACCCACTTAGTGTGCTGTGAGAAAGCCAACAGATATTGAATTTGGACTTTTTGTTACTATGATTTCATACAACATCAACTAATGATTAAAGCAGGGTGTGGGGCAGCTGCTATGCTGTGTTATGGTGGCATATCACTTAGACCTATAAGAGGTAATAAATCAGACAGCATTGACTGGTCGACTTGAACAACCTTCACCACCCAAGATATTGTAAGACAGCCAAGTGGTGATGTGAGGCCGCATGCTGATGTTAAGAAACAGTTCATAAATAATCTCTCTTGAAACCGCTCAAAAGGAAGCAGTCTTCGAGAAATAAGGAGTTAAGCTTTTGGGCCCCCATTTGTCAGAGATAGAAG
>JAOXNO010000013.1:129025539-129041706 GCA_028565335.1 Limnodromus scolopaceus
CCGTTCCCTTCCGTTCATTTCCCTTCCCTTCCCTTCCCTTCCCTTCCCTTCCCTTCCCTTCCCTTCCCTTCCCTTTCTTTTCCCAGAAAGGCTATATTTTGATGTAACCCAACCCCAGTCAACACATTTTTCAGACCAGTCCTGGTTTGCAGTAAGGATCCCTGAATTGTTTTGGATTAAGCACCAGCTCCCTTACTGTCATTTCCTTGACTATGGGAGAGATCTTCCTAGGCATTTCAGTCGTTCATTTATGCCTAGATAAGGATTACCTCCTGCTTTGTAGCCAAACCCCTCAAACATCACGCAGACCTACCCAACATCTGCTGCGACTCTCTGTATTTCTGAACAAGGTTTATGCTCTGTGAGACATCTCAGACCAGACCAAGAGTGAAGCAAGTATTAAGGCAAGGTGGAGAAAAGTGAGAGAATGAACTGAGAAAAAGAAAGGAAAAAGAGAAAGAACAGCCAGTACATATCTTTTTTTTTCTTAGCTAGTTTTGTCTGAGTCACCTTTGGTTGTTCATCTGGTCAAAGCACAAGCATTCACTCCTCTGGGTTTTACTCACTAGCAAACAATCTGGACTGCATCTGACATTCACCCAGTCACTCCTCTACAGGACACACTTCAAGGGACAAATAAGTCATGACCTCCAGCTTCTTCGTAATGGGACCACATGCAGTATTCTGAAAACACGTGAAATTTTTTCGGATGCCTCTTGTAAGTAGTAACCAATTGAAAGTGAAAAATGTTATGCAGTAAAAAGATGCTGTTCATATTTGTCGTCCTAATTTTTCTCATATTTGGCTTCAAATAATAAATGTTAATTCAAACAGGCCTAAATTAAGAGAAAACGTATTAGATATCAACAGCATTGTTAGCACTCTGCAGCTCTTACATACACATGTTAAAGCCTTTCATGTTAGAATTCTAGTTACTGTACCAGAACAAAACCATATTCTTGTCAGATTAAAATAAAAAGATCAAAACAAAAATAATAATAAAAAACCCTGCCAAAACCAGCTCAAAATCCAGAAAAGCCAGATAAGTATGCTAAGTATGGCCGCTTTGTAAATGACAAGGCAGCTATGGCAGGCAAACAAACAAAAAACGGTTCCTCTATGTTTTTTTATAACAATGATTCTGAAGAAAACCACATAGATGTTAAAGTCTCCTCAAACTCATATAGCTTGAGTTGTGCACTAGTCAGAGATACACCACTCACCCTTAGAACATCTAGCACCGTTTTTCGTAGGTGATTTCACAACACAATATGACATTCTGTGAAGCTATTCCATGAAGTTATTCACCGAAGGGAATAACCACTCAGCATCTTTCGACTGCTGTAAGCATAATGGGTTAGAGGAAACCATGCCTTCTTCATCTCCATGGTGGTGCAAAACATGTGGCTTTCACTCTCCACTTTGAGAGACTCCAGCAGATTCTAAAGTCCAACACATCCCATTCATTTCCATTTCTTACTCAGTCTGTCTTGCCTAAGACGGCAGATTTTGTCTTCCCCTCTTTTTGCCTTGTTCCAGTTACAGCTGGGCTGACATGCACCTTAGTCTGATGCACAGAGACCTCTCCAGAAATGAGAGTGATCTCAATCCTGTCAGACCTTTTCCCACCTATTTTTCCCTCACGCCCCATAGGTATTTTCAGAGTAGACTTCCAAAGGAAATATGGCTATGGCCCCATGCTGGCTTCTCTAGTAGCTCTTTCTTTAGAATGTGCTCATCGGATGCAGAAACGCTGGTTTCCTCTCCCATCCTGTGCCTATTTCTGTTGTTTGGCTTCATATCTGGGGAACGGGTTTCACTCTCTGTTGAGCCAAAGAGAAAGCAATAGCCTGTGGTGCAGAGGTTGGAGAGCTGCCTGGGAGGCTCTGGAGGACACCTCACCGTGATGCTGCTTTGACCTTGACGCTAATGAATCCCATTTTCTTCCCAGCCCATTGCACGTAAAAAGTCTGGTCAGTGGATCGACAGAAGTGCGAGCTAACCATCCAACGGAGAGCTGGCTGAGATCTTGCCTTCCAGGCTTTCTCCCATTTATGGTGTAAACCCCTTAAGAGCCCCACTGAGGGGCACTGAGTAGACAGAAAAGCTTCATCAGCTGAAATCTGAGAAATGACCAATTCTTGCTTCTGCTCACTAAAACTGGAGCAATCACGAATCTCCTGCCTCCGTTTGTCCTTGGCTAACCAACTGACCGTGAGCCCAGGCACAACAGTAAAAATGTCTCCTAAGCTGGCAATGAACGAATTAAATAATTTTAATTAAAATTTACTTCATATTGAAAAATAACTGTTTGAGTGAATGTTTTTAGTTTACCCTATGAAATACAATTCCATTGTCTGAGGAGCATTTCCCATACCATCACAGATCACCATTTAACAGATGGAAAACAGTTTGATATAGGCACTGATGCAAGAATGACTTTAACCTTAGTTACATTTGCTCTGATAATTGTATTTGCCACATCATTCTACCTATTTTCTGAGCATTTCTTCTGACATTGTAGAGATCAGACCTCATTTTTCCAATCAAATCCACATTAGTACATGTATTTCAGAAATTCATATTAGGACTACTACAAAAATCTTGTTATGAGATAACATAATCTTGTTATGAAATAATAATGAAATAATTATGAAATAATGAGAATCACCCCAAAACAAACTGAAGCATTGTTCCCAAAGGAGAAGGTCACACCCCTGACTCTGCACTACTCTTCCACATTGTAAAGGGGAAAAGAAAATCAGCATGTTTCTCTTAAAAACCACCCCGAGAGCAGAGGATTGTCTTTGATTGTGTTTGCAACTCCAGTGCAGGTGTATGCCGTTTAAAATAAATTATAGAACAATCCTGAACACACTAAAGAAATATTTATATAGGAACAAAAGAAAACAGATCCATCTATAACTGGGATGTGGAACACATTGAATATTTTGAGTTGCTGAATTTCCTTTTGGGATCTCTTGAAGGCAAAAATTCAGTGCCAGGAACCCTTTGTGGTCTATTTTTAGCTTAAGCTCAAAGGTAAAATCTGGCATAAAGTTTTCCCTTGGCCCTTCTGCTCCCAAAGTGTTTTAAGGACAGGGAGGATTAGCCAAATACACCACATCAAATATTCACTGATGCTCAGCAGCGCAATACATTCTTTGTAATTCTCCTGCATCCCTTCCAACAAGACATAATTTTCATACTCTCAACTGAGAGCTATGCAGCTTTGTCTTAGGACATGCTGATTAATTTTGCTGAATGGACTCCATCGCCCATGGAAGGCAAACAACGGTAGAGTAAAGAAAGAAAAAAATATTTTAAATAGAGCCGAATGCAGACGGCACATTACCTTTTCTAACCATCTTAGTCATAGCGGCCTATGTCTGGAGGTTGTACTGGAGGTTATCCATTATCCCGTTACCCAGGTTAATCCTACAGGAGTGCACAGTGGGTGTTAATCTCACACTCTTCTTATGGATTTCTCCTGTTTACTAAGCCTGTTCTGCATGATCCAAGCCTTAGAGTAAATCTTGACTCAGTAATTGCGAAGTATAAAATCTGGAAGTGGTACATGCACTGGAACTGGTGCAAAGCATTTTCACTATGTACAAATGTACTCATTTCAAACACATTTGAGGGGACCGTGTTCATTGGGCACGTTCCCACGCAAAACAAAACCTGTCTCTTACTGGGTCTTTATGTAGATCACTTACTGGTGAAATCACTGTTCCACTGTGCTAAAGATAACTTCATTTTGGAGTTAACATGCCTTAAAACTTACAAAGTAGTTCACACACTGATGTCTATGCTTTACAGAGTCCTTATTGATCCTGTTCCTAAGGTGGCAGTAATCAATACTAGCTAAAATAAGTCATGATAATCTTTAATGGCAAATTTGAAGTTCTATCATCAGGATGGTTTGTTTATGAAAACAGAGCAGCCCAACAAACTTCTGGCACGTGCTGAGGGTGCATTCCAGTTCCCTGAACCGGCATTGCTTTACTCGAGAACTTGGTGAAGCCGTTAGATGTAGTTGTCCTTGCAAGGACAGGCCAGCTCCCGCACGCACTCCGCCTTCCTTAACACCCAATTTCTGTAACTCTTGTCCCTCACAGAGACACAAAACAAGGTCTGCAAAGAGGTTCCGTAATGGATAAAAATATTTTTTAACAAATAATAGCATTTTCTGAGAACAGAATGGCAAAATTAAAAGGAGAACTCTTCAGGGCTGAAGGGGAAGTAATTGCAAAGAAAACAAAGCTAAACCTAATCAGACTGTTAAAATTCCTTCATGCAAATACATTCCCATAGTAACAACTTTCACATGGACCTCTTTGAAATCTTGTTTCTCTTCTAGTTCACTTTGAGAATTCTCTCCTTCAAACCTGATACATTTCTAAAATGAAGGGCTACCCAATACTGGGGTAATGGGTACCCCTCATGCCAGTCCTCCGGGACAGATGGGCACCATAGTCCCTGAAATGAATCGTAATTAGACATGTCCTCAGAAATCTTCCTTTATCATGAGAGTTATTCAAGCAATATGAGTAATCATGGAATAACAGCTATAGATCTACCGGTGAAAAGAGGATCCACGTTCTGGAAAAGAAAGCATGTATGAGAGAAAAGGAGTAGAAGAGGACAAGGATTTAATCAAGATTTTGTTCACAAGCCTGCAATCACTCAAGTGGGATAAAAAAGTCTCTATAAAGAGTATATTTTTTGTGTAGAGATGTTCTGTAGTCAATTTAGATCTGTATTTTTTTCATAATACCTAAGGAATATTTGCTGTTAGAAGGTTTGCAAATTGCTTTGTCTGTCACACGTCCTTAAGAAACAAATGCTCGTGCAGCATAGAACTCTGTCAGCCCGAGTATTCACCAGGGCAGAGCTCTAGGCTTGGGCATGTTTAAGACCCCAGGAAAAGTAGGGGTGTCAGTACAGGTTATATGATGACCCAGAGCTTTTCGGTGGCAAAATGGAAAGTGTCCATCTCAAGGGTGAAGGCAAAATGATTTTTACCTGCTGTATCAAAAAAGAAATTCTACAGCACTGACATTACTGGGCCCCAGCTGTGGT
Organism: Limnodromus scolopaceus; assembly: GCA_028565335.1. Classification (NCBI taxonomy): domain Eukaryota; kingdom Metazoa; phylum Chordata; class Aves; order Charadriiformes; family Scolopacidae; genus Limnodromus; species Limnodromus scolopaceus. The sequence continues at coordinate 129,030,625 of JAOXNO010000013.1, forward strand.
CCCTGAGAAGGATCAGGAAGGCTTCATGAGAAGGATCCTCTGACATGGACATGCTGAGCCTGGAGTGTTTATGTTTCATTGCCAGTGTGTGACACAAGTTGTTGTGCTCCAAAAGACAGGAACTGTAAGAAACCTTAAGGTGCCGGAACTGATTTTCCTACTGCTTCTTTTTTTTTTTTTTTAGTGTCCTAAAGAGAAAGGCCAAAGGTTGGACTGTTGGTTGGACTGAGATGCCAGTTCTCCAAAGAGATGCCAGGTGATGCTGGAGCCTTGCAAAGGGGCACCCATGGAGACAGCCAAAGACAGAAACATGTCTGGGGCTTGTCTCAGGCCAACCCAGCCTTAAAACATCGATTCCTGCTGCCTGGAGAGTGTCGAGCAGGGGAGCTCCACCGGAATGCTCACCAAGTGCTAGCTGGAAGAAGGAATACAGACCCTGCTCTAATTTTAGAGATGTAAATTAAAGAATAAACAATAAGAAGAGCAATGTCATAACTCAAATTTTATAAAAGTCTGCCTTCCCGACTTTTCCACTCTTTTTAGTGGGCAGCCTCAAAATAACAAGATTTTGCTAACTCTCTGGCCTTCCAAATGGATGAATAACTAAAACTGCATGTTAGCATGTTTTGTTCAGCACAGAGTGTTTTAAAGGCCCCTCACAGATCATCTATAAGACATGATGTTCTGCAAAACAAAAGGAAGAAAAAAGACTTCAACAGGGGAAGAACCATTTCCTCAAGGCCAAAAAATAAGAGGGGAAACAACTGTCGCAGAAATGTTTGTGTACAAAAATGGAGTTGCCTAGGATTTGTAAAACCTCTGAAACAGCGCAATTCAACACATACGTAACACTGAAGCAGTGTAAGGGAGCACAGGGTGAGCCCCAGTGGACCCCAAAGGGTCAGACTGTTGCTGTAACACACCCAACACTGGCAGTTTTCAAGGGGGAGACCATCCTCAAATAAATTACCCACAGCTTCATTTGATGAAACTTGTAGATATTGGTTACGAAAGCCAGTGGTCGGTCACCCAGCAGTGAGGAAGCAGGAGGCATCTGTTCCAGGGTTGGCAGCTCTGAGAGAACAGGATCCTTGCTGAGGGAAGGCAGCAAGTTCTGCTCCAGAGCCTGTGACTGCACACCCCTGTGACAGCATACCCCTGTGACTGCACACTCTTGTGACTGCACTGCAGCTGTAGCCGGGGATGGATTTGTGACCTCAGATGGGCAAACGATGGGAAGGACCCTGAAATGCGGTTTGCATGCTGCCGTGCTCATGTCCCATGACAGTGTCCCCCAGCTGCCTGCTTCAGGGAGGGACACTGGCTTTTTTCTAGCAGTTCCCTGCAGATTGGCAATCTGGGGGGTCTGAGGTAAAGCAAACCTCTGCTACTTCACTGAAACAACAATGGGAAATGAAAATTGTCATGAGCTGCAGCATGGCATTACTGAGTTCAACCACAAACTGATTTCCCACATAATCTTTGCCATTGTACTGAATATCGGGGTGCAGAGCAAGCTATGGGGAACACATGCAGACGAGGGAATGTATGTAAATGCAGTGACCACCCTAGAGTCCTCGCAGCCCAGACAACCAGAGATGGAATCACATCTCCCCAATGACCAGAACAGTTGAATGCCTTGCTTAGGGCTGTGTGAGAAGCTGTGGAAGAAGGCAGGACCTCTCCTTCCGTGTGCCCACTCAGTATGCCATCCAGAACACCCTTCCCTATAGCTAATCATCAGCTATTTGCTTTTGAATGATTCAATCAAACCTTAGAAAATGCCCATTTCGGAAAAAAAAATCTACAAAAATGAAAGGAAAATAAAAGGTCTGCAAAAGAAAAAGTGAAGACATTTCTCAGTAGCACAAGTTTTTTGCCTCACAGGCCAAGGTGAGTTTACCCAGCAGAGTTTCAGAGAATAAAAAAATATGACTGCAAAGAGAGAAAATTAATGTCTGATGAATCACCTACCATGGATGAAAACTGTGAAGCTGATTGATAGTATCTACATTCAGCCAGAGTAATAGCCCCACGCTAACCTGTTCAGACCTGTAAAACCCAGATCTGTTCTCACAAACTGTTACGGTCACTGGAAATATTCCCCTGGTTTTGTCTATAAGGAACGGAGAGGGGGGAGTTAAGCACGCTGTGAGTTATATGGAAGCGGTGTTTGCATGTTATAATGGCAAATTATTAAGTCCTGGCATGCAAGAACATGATCACTCAGATTTAAAACATGGCAATAAAGAGGACAGTAGACATATGAGACAGAAGGGCAGGGAGGGGGGAGGAGAAGGAGGAAGAGGACAGATTGCAAACCAGCAAATTTCAGTGTGTGAAATGCACATTTTAGATATGGAACTGACTTCCAACCATGGGATTGAAAGCTCTTCTGACATTTTCCCACAAAATAGCTTGCCATCTGAAAATGCCAACTAGTTCAGATCAAAAGTGTTTATGGAAAAAAAGCCGGGGGTTTTCCCATGATTTTCATCATTCTAGGGTTTTTAAGCTAGAATTTTTATTGTAAAGAAAAAGAAAGAGATAACTCCACTGTGGAATACCAAACAGCCTCGTGATCTTTGCTCTCTACCCTCTCACAGGTAGGTAGTGCTATATTCTAAAAGAATACCCTCAGGACTAAACTGCTTAACAATGAGCACGTTCTCACTCTGATTTTTTTTCCTTTTAACACACAAAAAATACTTTGGAAGATCTTTTCCTTTTGATCGTGGAAAAGAAAAAATCCTTATAAAATATTTACAAGTATAAAAAAATGTGCTGTCTTCAGTGGGCCACATCTAGCATTTAGGTCATTTGCCTGTCCTGTTAATTGAGTGTCAGTATGCATTAAGAACTGGTGGCGCTTTTGGGAGGAGGGAAGTTCATTTAAAGTTGTTACACTATGAAAGGTTGCCTTCCAGGGCAGGGGGAGTGATTCACAATGAACAAGTTATTCTCTCCTTTCTCTTTTTTTCCCCTGCACTTGTATATTGTGTTTTTAAGTCTGGTCAAAAGCCAGTGGGAGACGATGGAGGACTTTGAACTGAGACATGTTCCATGGTTGATAACGACTGTCAGTAGGTAGTAACCCAGGGAAAACTATACTGCCAGGATCTTTTGCTACATAGAAAGGAAAAATCAACGATCCTTCTTCAAGAAAGAGGTTAGAACATACGGTCCCAGAGGGAGATAACTTAAGTAGCAGCTCTGAGCTCCCTCCACAAGGCTTTTTGCAGGGACAAAAGAGGCAAACACAAATATTCCACCTTCTCCCAACAACACATGACGAGTTCATAAGAAATGCCTCACTAGCTCTTCTGAACACCATAGACCTTAACTGCTCTGTGAGAAATGGGATGGATTATACAAAAAGATGACTGCTTATTATCTGAATGCTATTACTTAATTATAAGTGATAAAAAATGATTGCATATTTTTATGTTTCTTGGTTCACTGAGCACTACTACAAGTATGAATTAAAATACTTTTCCTCTATATTGTTCATATTTTCTATAAGCATTCATGTTAGACTTGATCTTCAGGTTTTCATGGAAGCTATATAGGAAAAGACCAGAGAAGCAAAGTACATTACTATGTCAATAAACATTAGAAAATTATTCTAAATATTCATGCGGCTTCCCTAGTTCAGTTGTATTTCATGTCTTACCTCAAAACTAAAAGAAATAAACTGAACCACAGCTTGATAAGCTGCACAGAACCTTTTTAAAACTAATCACACCATTTTTTCTGAGTGTCTGCTTGATAAATTCAGGAGATTAGCAGTTCTTTTGTACAGAGAAATTTTTAGTCTATACTTCTCTGGAATTAGCAATTTAGCAGTAATAAGCAACATCCCCAGCAAGGTAACAAAATAATCTTAATTTTAAAAGTGTTAAAACAAACCCTGGCAGTTTTCAGAACTCTCTCCCATCCAGAGCTCAGGAAATGGTATGGGGTAGTGCCCATTTCCAGGTAAAACTGCAGAGGTGGCTGCCCAGTGTTGGGGTGTTGGATGGTGCAGGCACCTCTGGATCATCTTGATACACTGGCACGGATATGGTCTTGGAAACCTCAGCCAGCTGGGTTTTGTTTCATTATTAAACTAATTTAATGCAGTTTGCAGCTTTAGTTTGCTGGTTGGTTGGTTTTTAATCCTTCTATATTGTTTTGAATGTGAGCTAGAGAAATCACACAGTAACCTGGGGACAGGGGCATCCCCCAGGATGGAAACTGGAGTCCTGGTCTTTGGCATGCTGAGTGAACCGCGTTGACCAGGTCCTTCCTCTTCTGAAGATGGGTTAACACTTTTGTTCTTACTGAGGTTTAAAGCTCCATCCTGGACCCAAAAAACCTTTTGCAATATAAATTTAGCCATAACAGGATGTTTTCAGTGAATTGTACTTTACAACCAAAAAAGAAATGGCAGATAAATGTAAATATTCCTTGAATGTCTTATTACACATAATAGTGTTCCTTAAATAAGACTGATCTTTGCAAGGAAGCACCAGAGAATGTTTTGTCAAATGAAAATGGTCTATAACATTTCAGTGACTCTGTAGATAATTATTCATATCAAAAGAAAAGATGAATAGTTTGAAATACTCCAGCTGGGTTCAATATGAGGGAAAGAGGAACCATGGGCCTCATTTCTGATTCCAGTATAACCCCTGTGCACCTCTTGCTTGGTGCAAAAGCCTGCACAAAGTCATGACACCCAACACAGGGGCTATTCCTCTGTGTTATAGTGAAAATTACTTTATCATTCATTTTTCTGCTCCCTGCTGTAAAAATAATGATTTCAGGGCTGAGATGCCTGTGAACTGAACTTTGATAGACCTACCGAGTTGATTGCCAAATTGAGTTTTGTCACAATAACCACACCAAAAATCAGCATAGAAAACTTCTATCAGACGTTTCTAGGGGATCAATCTTCTCACAAGACTCAGTATTATGTTTTTCCACCACAGTCCCATTTTTTCATATTTCCTTCTGACAGCCCACTGTGGTGTCCTCCGAGCTCATAGCTTTTTCCAGGCAGACTAACCAGTGTGAGGTGCCTCTAGGTTTTTTCCCCACACACAAATATTCTTTCTCTGTGCTTCTGGGGCCCAGGAACAAATCAAGCACTCAACATACAGAACATGATGCTTTTTCCCATTCCTATGCTCAGTCCCAGAGTGGTTTGCAACAGAGCAGGAAGCAGGTGCTGGCTTGCCTGATCTGGGGCATGAAAAATGAGATTGGGTCAGTCAGGACAGTTGGAAGACATGGGATGTTTAGCAGTAAAGTACTGGCAAATCTGTACTACTCATATACAAAGAGAGACACTTCAAGGGTCAGTAGCAAAGCCAATTTTGATAGATATATGGGCTGGGGTTTGTAAAAATATTCACTCATTTGTTAACATTTGTGTCTTGTTTATTCCTTTGAAGCCTCTTAAAATTTGTGTGCATTAAAGGATTCTTTGGTTTATTATTGTCACTGGGTAAAGTTGGAAATTCGCTCTGTTTTGGAGGACTGAGATGGCAAGTAAATGACTGATATTAAAACAAATGTCTGGAGACCATAATATAATTTCTTAATCATGGTGCTCAATTCCTCGTCTGTTTTTCTAGATAGTACATTATTTATTCACATCTGTTTCTACTGTAGATAAATATGAGTCTGCACGTTTGCACTATGGATCTGTCATAATGTTTATTTTGGACCACTAAGAAGTCAGTATACTGAATGATGTTGATATTGCCAATTTGGATATTAATGTATTTTTTTAAAACAGCAGAATGTAGACATTTCTGTAGGAATTAAGAAATAATTGTATGCTTCTACTAATTAACAGCTTCTTATTTTAACTAAATTCCCAAAAACAATATCAAGCACATTATTTGAACCTTTAAAATCTGAAAAAGGTAACTTGTTGCAGAGCTCTCCTTGAGTAACTTCAAGTAACAATCAAACAAGAATGCTGTCTCACATTCTGACTGCTTAAAAATACAGAGCAATCCGCTCCCCAAAGATGATTAGACACTTGAATCTTCTCTATTTGAGAGGTAGAACTTTGGAAAAGAGAAAATTATTGGACTGCAAGAGCTTTCTCAGAAAAGAAACAATTCTCAAATTCGGAATACTGTTTCCGCGTCAATACTTTTTTTAAAAAATTTCTTTTGTCCATTTTGTTGTTGTTGTTATGAAATAAGACAGATGTGATTTCTCTTGTTCTGTATTTCAAACAGCATTGAGGTCTGGGACAGTCACAGGTAAAGTATCTGAACTTCTGGAGCATTTAGCTGTTTCCTTTTCTTTCTTCTCCCTGTGATGAAGGAGGTTCACAAATTGATATAGGGGCCAAAGGGTGTTGACTTTCACCTCTGTGAAGCACATTTTGCTTTTCTAATTTCACAAATGTGGTGGGTTGACGCTGGCTGGATGCCTGGTGCCCACCAAAGCCGCTCTGTCACCCCCCTCCTCAGCTGGGCAGGGGAGAGAAAAGATAAGGAAAGACTCATGGGTTGAGAAACGGACAGGGAGATCACTCTGCAACTACCGTCTCGGGCAAAACAGACTCAACTTGGGGAAATTAATTTATTTCCAATCAAATCAGAGTAGAGTAATGAGAAATAAAAGCTAAATGTTAAAACACCTCCCTCCCCTCCCTTATTCCTTCCTCCTGGGATCAGCTTCACTCCTGATTTTCTTTACCTCCTCCAAGCAGTACAGAAGGACAGGAACGGGGGTTGTGGTCAGTTCGTCACATGTTGTCTCTGCTGCTCCTTCCTCCTCAGGGGGAGGACTCCTCACGCTCTTCTCCTGCTCCAGCATGGGGTCCCTCCCACGGGAGACAGTTCTCCGTGAACTTCTCCAGTCTGAGTCCTTCCCACGGACTGCAGTTCATGAACTACTCCAATGTGGGTCCCTTCCATGGGGTGCAGTCCTTCAGACACAGACTGCTCCAGCGTGGGTCCCTTCCATGGGGTATAGCCCTTCAGGCACAGACTGCTCCAGCGTGGGTCACCCACAGGGTCACATGTACTGCCAGTAAACCTGCTCCAGCATGGGCTCCTGTCTCCACAGGCCCACAGGTCCTGCCAGGAGCCTGCTCCAGCACAGGCTTCCCATGGGGTCACAGCCTCTTTTGGGCATCCCTCTGCTCCAGTGTGGGGTCCTTCATGGGCTGCAGGTGGGTATCTGCTCCACTGTGGACCTCCATGGGCTGCAAGGGGACAGCCTGCCTCACCATGGTCTTCTTCACAGTCTGCAGGGGAATCTCTGCTCTGGCACCTGGAACACCTCCTCCTCCTCCTTCTTCACTGACCTTGGTGTCTGCAGAGTTTTTGCTCTCACATATTCTCACTCCTCTCTCCAGCTGATGGGCTCAGACTCTACCAGCAACAGGTCCATCTTGGAGCCGGCTGGCATTGGCTTTACTGGACATGGGGGAAGCTTCTAGCAGCCTCTCACAGAAGCCACCCCTGTAGCCCTAACACACCCACACAGTCCCACTACCAAAACCTTGCCACACAAACTCAATACAATGAAGAAACAGCTTGCTACAGCAAGTCTAATGTCACTGCTCCCTGGTATCCTCCTTGGTGGACTCCCTGAAAAGAGGTCTGGCAGCAAGGAAAATGATGTGTCCCAGTGAAGTGAGACTTTTCTTACAAGTTCATGGGTTATTGTCAAAAATGTACATTTTCAAGTGCTTTCATCAACTCTAGAGCTTGCTAAAGCAAGATGAACAGATTGGTCAGCTCTTCCAGGTTTTCTCTGCTCTCCTAGGAATGGAGGAGAAAATGGACAGAAATGAATCACTTGTTTCTGACTTCCCCTTTTCTCATTTGTTCTTGTGCTTTTGCCATATAAGTTTGTTGCATGGGAGAGAGACAGCACACCTTTTTTCTGTAAGGGCCTCTATCACGCCACCTCCTTGCTAAAGCTGGAGTGAGAAGGTGGGAGAGCACTAGAGAAAGGCTCTTGATGTCCTGAACACCTTTCCTTAACCATGCCAACAGACAGTACTGGAGATGGGTGACAGGTTACAGGGCTCCTTGACTTGTACAGCTGTTGTTGGGTTATAATTACTGATCTGAAGTTCTTGCTGCCACAGGGTTCATTATACTCTATCAATCTCAAAGATAAAGTCACTTTAAAATATTTTAGAAAGCAGTCTTGACTGTTTAGGGACCATCAGTTTCCACTTGAGGATATGTTTAATGCATTGTTCTCAATGTTGCTAATTCTTCTTGGCAAAAATTTTCTTTCTTTTTTCCATTCAAGTGCACAAATTAGATATCTTAAATCCATGTTTCAGCCTGGTTTCCTAAAGAGATAGTTCCTTCTATAGACATTTTTATCTAATAGACAATTTTAATGAAATATGAAAGAGGGACAGAAGCCTCTAGGATTATTAAGTTCCTAAAAGTGTGTGAAAATATATGGCTGGGTAAAAAGATAGAATTGCAAGTCACTATTTCTCCCGAAGAGCTCCTTTTGTTCTGTTGCCTGGAACAAGACATCATTGCAACATATCGTAGTCTTTCTTACTTAACTCAGTTCCAGGTTCTTTAAAGCTGGTATTACTGCCTTTTTGACTCTATATCTCATGCTGTGCTTCACTTCCCAAAATAAGGAAGCACTGCCTTGCTTCTGTGTGTCAGCCTATCCGTACAGCCACACAAACACAGGAATGCTCACGTGCATAGACAAAAATATGGAGGGAGGGAGTATGTATGTACGTGTATATGTTTATACACAAAAAGGTAAAAAATATCTTTCCAAGTTCCCGGTCTTTTACTGCTGATGGGATATTCTATGTCACCGTTTATTAAACCTTCATTTTCTCAGCCAATAGCTTTCAAACCTTTGCTTCAGAAAGTACACTTGATGACCAATGGAAGATGTTTCTTAGCAGACCTTCTGACATCTCCCAGTTCACCTCTGCCTTCAGCCCATTACAAAATACTGTTTTCTATATCTGTGGCAAATCTTTAGAGTCTTTGAGAAGTTTAGAAAGTCCATTTCTGAATTCAGAAATCATGTAAATGGTGTCATTAACAAAAATAAAGGAAGATTTCATTTCTCTATAGTGTTTTAGAGATATTTGGCTGGCTTTCTGTAGCAGCGTGTTATGAAACTGAAGCATATACTCACAGTCATCATGAATCCAATAATGGTTCTGTTTAACTTCCAAAAATGTAAGACAGAACTCCCCAGAGGCTGGATAATCATTTTTTCAAACTTAGGGACTTAAATTCAGCTTGCTTTCTGTATTTTATTTTTAAACAACAACATGTTGATAAAATGATCTAATTCCAATATAATGAATATTTTTTTACTTCAGTTCAGCGGTATGTGACCTTACCCCTTAAATTGAGTTATTTGGAAAGAAACATGCAGTATTATTTTTAAAATCATGTGAATATTGATGTCAGTTCTATTTGCAAACCAATGAGAGCAATTTTTCATTGCTGGATCATGTTGCTTTAGGGTTGTTCATGCATATTTATCTCAGACCTTTTTTTTTCCTGCTGAAAAGCATGATAGAACAAAAAACATAGATAATTTCCAGAATTTTTATATACTCCTCTTATATGGAGTTTGAGGAGGGTGGTTTTTTATATTTTTCCAGTCAGTTATCCACCGACTTGTGAAATAGCTCATTTTTGAATTGTATACTCAGCAGTAGATTTGTCTCAAGAGGACAAAAGAGTATAATGAATTATATGGATGCACTCTAAATAAAACATTTCTTAGAATAGCAGTAAATCTCATTACCTGCCTTTAAATGCTTCAGAATACAGTGTTTCTGGATACTGTTAGCATATCATACAAATGACAGTCCTTGAGGAAGATGAGAATTATTTTTGTTTCATCAGTGGCAAAGATGGACTCTGAAAGGAGGAAAATTTATACAGGATGTGAGACCTCACGGTGGTGATTCAGTCCATGTAGGTCTTCATACATACCACCAGGGTCTGCATCCATTAAAAGTAAGCCACATGGCTATGGATTGTAATGAAAAGTAGACAATGTGTTAGGCACTTCTGGAGAATGATGTGTTCTCGGCTTAATCACACACAGAATTTGACAGGACAATAAAAAAAAAAACCTCAAACCCTTGTACATCTTTAAATATGTATTTTTTGAAGAAGGATTTCATATCCTGTACTATTATATTGCTTAAACCTTTTTTCATTCTCAGTTTTATAAAGAGGCTCTGCATTTCAGTAGTTGCTGCCTCAAATAATATATATTCTCTATATTGTGGGTGGATAAAAGGAAGGTGTTACGAAGCAGTGAGCCACTGGCAGTGCTGTCAGGCCTGGAACAGGCATGGACACAGGGATTCCGGGATGCTCCATCCATCCACCTAGGTCTTCCCTTGCTGTCAGTGAAAGGATCCCACCTCAATCTCTGGATTAGCTACTAATGCCAGGAGTGAAGACGCCAGGCACAAATCTGTGGGAAAGAAGCATATTCTTCTCTTTCTGCGAGTGATTTCTCTCACTCACCAAGAAACAAAAAAGCAGTAGAAAACTTCAAACTAAATGCACCAGCTCCTTCAAAATGTGTAAGAAAGTCTATGAGGCCTACCATGAAGGTAAAGAGTTTCAGCCATGGCACTTGCAGTAAACTGCTTCAAAGTAAATGTCAGGAAGAAAGAGGAACCAAACAACTTCTAAGTTTCAAGCCACAATAGTGTTTTCAAGGATGAGTCCAAACAAGGTCAAACAGAACAGTATTGACACAAACTACTTCCTGAGGTTTCCTCCTGTCTAGACCAATAAAAACTCCTCCCTTTTCCCCAGTCCCCACAGCTGCAACTATTATCTCTTCCAGTCACCCAGCATCTCAACCAGTCACCCCAAGTCTCCTAAGTATGGGTCCCCATTTCAACAGCTGATTTGAAATGCCTGTAAAAATTTTTCCAGCCTTCTGATGATGTGGAGAATCTATCTCACGAATGTAGATCTACATAATGCGATTATGGCTGAAATGGAATAACTTCTTTGCTGTGAGGGTGGTGAGAGCCTGGCCCAGGTTGCCCAGAGAAGCTGTGGCTGCCCCATCCCTGGAGGG
>JAOXNO010000013.1:129053375-129063730 GCA_028565335.1 Limnodromus scolopaceus
AAATAACCGAACTTGCCACATCAAGAGAATGCGATTTAATGTCCGCTCTTTAATGCCTGAGGAAAGATCAAAAAGGACTTATCATAAAAGAGAGATAACCTTTTCCACAAAGATGCTATAGCCCCTCCTGCAGAGAGACCTCCATTGGAGCCAGAAAGAAGTCAGACAGATGCTCAAACTGGAGGGAACCCAACCGAGAGCAGCTGAAAAGACGCCATGGGCAGAAGGAGCCATCAGTGACAAAAGGGAGAGTAGGGAAAATGCAGACCCTCTCCAGAAGGAAACAGGACACCTGGTTACCTGGGATATGGAGAAGACTGAGGTGCACAACAACTTTTTTGCTTCAGTCTTCACCAGCAAGTGCTGTAGCCACACCGCCCAAGTTGCAGGAGGCAAAGGCAAGGGCTGTAAGAGATGATCAAGTTCAAGACCATTTGAGGAGCCTGAAGGTGCACAAATCCATGGGATCTGATGAGATGCATCCATGACTCCTGAGGGAACTGGCAGATGAATTTGCTAAGCCACTATCCATCATATTTGAGAAGTCACGTCAGTCTGGCGAAGTTCCCACCAACTGGAAAAAGGGAAGTATGTTCTTCCATGCATGTCCTACAGAACTCAGCAACTTAGCAAAAAAATTAAAACCAAAGCATTTTATCCTTATAGCATAGCACAATTTTTTCACTGGAAATTGAAAAAATTGTGCAGAGAAGTTGCCACAGAATCTCTTGATTATAAAAATTATGGAAATAAATTTTCCTACTTTTCTTTCTAAGTCTGATTCCAGAACTGGACAATATCTCTCAGCTGCAAAATTATTTTTCCTCTTATTGGGATTTTGTAATGTATTATTTAGACCAGTGAAATGCACTAAGGGACAACTCAACTTGGGAACACAAGGATGGATGGATATGGAGGATAACGGGGCTGTCAAACAACCAATCTAACATTGCTTAGGAGAAAGAACAATGAGATTACTGGTATTGGAAATATTAATGGGGTTTGTTGTTGTTTTCAAATTATATGTGCTAAAATTATTTGGTAAAACTCAGAACTTCCCCACAAAAATATTTTCTTTGTTGAAATCAAAGTAATCTATTAAAACACAACCCTGATATAATATTTTTTAATATCCTTGTCCATCACCCATAAGACTGAATGTCATTTACAGGGAAAATAATTATGAAAAAATCCTGTAATCAGTGCACACTCGAATGAAATGACGTTCCCACTCTTGGGCCAAGTACAAAGACACCTTTAATTTCAAAGAATTGATAAGTGCGTAACAGTGACAGGACTGACCTTTTTTCCAGGACTGACTATTTTTTTCACTGCATTCGATAATAAAAAAATGGGTGGGAGGAAGAAGTGTACTTAAAAACAAGAAAAACTTAATGATTGCAATTCATGAAAGCATAGGTTCCCTGATGCCAGAAGAGGAGCTTTTTGGTTCTTCTTAATGTAAGAAAAATAGACAGAAAATCCATACTCCTCTTCAAGAACAACCTAGTTAACTACAACTGCTCACAGGAAACAGAGACCAAAATAACAAAGGGTAACCTATTAATTAGTGGAAAAAATATATCTATAAGAAGACAGAGGTGAGGTCGTCCAGACAGATTTTCCAAACAATTTCCTGAAATTTTAGTCCTGTGGGTATAAATTCTGCTATGGTACTTGCCTTGAGGTATCATACCCTAGAGAATATACTCTGTTCAGTTTACTAGATAAGACAAAACCTTTTCTTCCTTTTTTCCAGTTTTAGAGATAATTTTCACACATAACAACCACATGTAAATTCTAGCTTATGTAACATGAGAGGTAGAGCACCAATTCTATTCAATAGTTAGATCATATGCACCTTCTTACAGGAGCACTGTGTTTCCATACGCAAAGTGAAGGATATAATCACCACCTTGGAAAGGATGGGCAACCAGAAGAGGAGCCTCTCACGAATAAATGCATTTGGATCCAGGGTTCCAAGTGTTCGCGTCATCTGCTCACCTCCCATGGGATGAGGGGAGAGTCAGAAGAGAAACACAAGCATCAGTTCTCAAAATGTGATCAGACTGTATATTGAAATATGTACTGCCCAGTTTTGTCAACTTCAACTGGCACATAGTTAAAGGATTGGAGATGTTAATACTGTCCATTTCAGTTATTTTTATTTCACCATTCAGTACTTACATGCGTGGTGTTTGACCAGTGCACCATCACTAAAGATAAAGTAGTTCACTTTCAAGTGGCAAGCAGTCTGCTATGGAGGAAACAAGGATGGCATACAAAGCTAATACCACCACTAGAACGTTTACCAGAGGTGGCAGCACGCTCAAATGATCGAGAATTACAGCATTCACTGTAGTGAAGATACTTGTTTGATAACTGAGGAAGATCTCAGAGCCCTGGAAGAGGCTGCCCAGAGAGGTGGTGGAGTCTCCATCTCTGGAGGCATTCAAACCTGCCTGGAGACGTTCCTGTGGGGCCTGCTCTGGCAGGGGGGTTGGACCAGATGATCTCCAGAGGTCCCTCCCATATCATTCTGTGATTATTCTCTGATTCTGTGATCTCAAAGCAGATTTTTACATGGCATTCTCACATTTCAGCTGTTTCGGGTATTTCTTTGAGACTGAGGAGCGGTGACTATCTCCCACTGTAGTCACTGGCGGCCATCCATGCACCCTTGAGATAACTGCAGAGGCCTCAATGGGCTCCAAGCTGAAGGATTAATTGGGGTTTCTAGGATTAACTTCCTTGTGCCCTGATTAAATTCCTGTAAATGTCTAAAGCAGGGCCATACCAAGTCTCAGGTCCAGGTGCACTTTATCAGAGCCTGACCAGGCCTGAGCCATTTTCTGTAGGGTAGCACATACAGTTTTCCATAGCTACCTGTATGGAACAGGAACCATCCATCAGTCACTGGTCATCGTCACTTTATAATGTCATATGGCAACATTATCTAAAGATGCAGTTGATGCCAGTGCAAACAGCACTAATTGAAGAGAAGAGACTTTCCATGGAACAAAGCACTTACAACCCAAATAAAAAACATAGTAAAAGAGATTAGAAAGTTAGTAAGTTTTATCAGTGTTGTCAAGTTCATATTAACCTGATAAAGACAGGAAAGATAGTAACCTATGCCTGAAGGCGCACACAGCCCTCCAGTGGGTGTCCATGAACATGCCCTGGCCATGATAATCCACAGAGGACATGAGCTGTTACACCTGAACTCCTGCTCTCTGTTGGTGAGCACAAGCTCTTGCAACTCACATCATCAGCTGGGGAAGTTTCTTGGCTTAACCTGGCATCAGCAGACGAGCGGGTAGAGAGTGTACTCATACTGAGTCCTAAGGAGAAAAATGGACTAAAATGTTGTTAGTTCATGGGATGAATCTTGGTAATTGAATCTTGAGCATAGTACTTGTTAAGTTAAATTCACTAGTTTTAAAGCATCATCATATTTGCCTTGACAGTTGCAGTAAACAGAGAGCTGGCTTGCTGAGGTACAGTAACTCCTTCTGTTCCAAACAGCTGTTCAAGGTGATGTGAAAGCACTAAATTAAAAACAAGAAGCACCCAATTTTTTGACAGTAACCTCACTCTCTGTTTTCCTTCCTTACATGCCTGTATGTCCCATCCCTTCTGAAAAAATACCCACTGCTCATACCCATCAGAGATGATATTTACTGCTGGTGTGACCAGGACACGATCCCCTGTCCTCATGCTTAGGCCTAGGGCTGCGGTGACGTTGAGCGTTGGTTGACCCAGGAGCTGCCCAAGGTGGAGCATGGTAGTAGGTGGGACCAGCAGGCAGGAGCCTCAAGGCAGATTTGGGACTGAAGACACAATCCTGAGCCATGGCAGGATGGTTGCCGACCAGTGATCCATCAAGCCATCATGAGAGTGGGGTTTGTCCCTGGTGGGACAATGATATGTCACAGCCAGCATGCCAATACAGGAGTGGGCTACGTGTTGCCTGAAGCAAGTTAACATCTCAGAGAGCATCACTGGCATACAGCATCTCCTCTCTGCTTTTGTCCTGTGTAATGTAACACTGGATATGGGAAACACAGGTGAAAGATGAAAAAATAAAAAGGAATATAAACCCCTTAAACCTGTACCTTGGCTAGGCAGAGACAGGGGCTGAAGACTTGTGTCCTGAGGTTTTTTCCCTTAGCCAACACATAATTTAATGTCCTATCACCATGACACTTACATACATTTTTAAGGTCTCTTTGCCTTAAAAAGATAGCAAAGGTAGAGTGGCTGGAGGTTTTTTTTCAGCTTTCCACAAGCCATTATTTAAACTTGGACATAATCCCCAAACCAAGTCAGACCTGAACACAGGCTACAAGCACACATTTTTCAAAAATTAAGAGCATAAAATTAGACTCCTACTCCAAATTCAGAATTGCAAAATGAATGACCTGATTTTCTGAAGTTCTCACACACAGCTCCCACAGACATCAGCAAAAACCTTAACTCGGGGTTTGACTTCCGTGCTTTGGAAATCGGGTCACTTGTTCAGGTACCTAAATATAGATTTAGAAGAGTAGCTACAGCCTTTATTTATTTTTTAAATATTTAGATTCAGAGCAGGTTATTGCTTCAGCTCACGCAAGAGAATTTTGCAAAACTTAGGCCAGGATGTGGATTTGCAAAGGAGATATAAAGTCCAGGGACGTACAGCCCTTCACACTGAGGCTCAGGTCCCCGTCCATTTGTAGGAGGAATCTCAGCCTTTTGTTCTGGTGACCCTGTAAACGACCCCGACAGTTCGATGCAGCCCCTTCCTCAGCTGCTCTTTGTTCTTCTTCACACAACTAATGTTTCCTAAAACACTGAATTAAATAAATAGTAAGTACATGGCTGAATGCAAGAAACTCAGGCAAGGATTAAAGTGCCACCATTACATATTAGAAAAGCATGAGTATGTAGAAATTTTTAATTACTTCATTTTGATTGTTTAGAATGGCACAATGTACATAACTATAATAGTAAATGGGAAGTGGCAGATTTTTCTCTGAGCACTTTTCTTTGATTTGCCTAAAAAAGAAGTATATTTGGCTTTGTCTCTCTGTCTGTCTGTCTAATTTGCTGCCAGAAGTTTAACAGAGGAACGGCTTTTGCAAATGACAGACTGTCACTAACAGACAATCACTAAGTGGAAACCCACTAGAGGCATAATTGGATGGGAACCTCAGGATTTTCATGAGGTGTCCACTGTGTGTGAGATGATCCTTCCTGGACCATATTTATTTTTAGGTTTCCTTTCTTTGTTGCTTTGGGTATGCCCAGTGTTACGGATTCAGCTGTATTTTCCCTTCCCCCACAGCTGTCAAGTGAAAGACTTGTCTCTCTGCTTTCAGTCTGACAAAACCATGCAGCATTACCACTTAAAAAACGAATCTTTGTGGTTCTGCCGCTACTCTCTCCTCTATTTTAATCAAAGACATTAAGTTTGGTGGTCTAAACAGTTTAACAATGAGGACACTGAAAGCAACAACATGACTCCAAAACAGCTTCTTCAAAACATAGGATTTCTTTTCTGCACCTCAAGATATCAAGCATGCAGAAAACTGCAGTAAATATTGGGTTCTGCACATGTGTTTCCACTTACGGAAATCTTTCTTTGAAAGAGTCTGCAAACTTTCCCTTAGCTCAGATGTTCTTCATCTCCAGCTGGAAGACACAGAGGATCCTGGTTGCAGGGGTTAATAGACATGACAGCCAGCAGGTCAATAGGCTGTTTACTCCCTCTTCTTCCTAAAGTCATCCTCTGTAGGATTTAACGTGCGGGTCAATGGTCAGCTGAACATCCATAAAACTGTTGGTTTACTTTCTAGGGTACCCTACTGAGAAATGAGATCCCGTGCCCAGCCCATTACTAGTGCATGGACACACGTCATTCCCACACTGGCAAAGTGATGCCAGGCAACAATGCTTTGGGTGACAGGGTGCACGGTGACACTGGAGAGCAGCTCCTGCTCTGTGGGGTTTGAAATAGGAGCAACAACACATGAGTCTTACTCCTACTGCATCTGTTTCTAAGGGGCCTATAAAAGCAGAGTGTGAATTTTGCAGCGTAACTGCAATTATTACCACAGGAAGCTGGGTTTGGGGAATTTCATTAATCCATCAAGAACTGGGAAGCCCAATGTGTGTTGTGGCAGGTCAGGGCAGTCGGACTGGCACAACAGCGAGGGGCCGGCAGGCTCAGGCACAGCGGCAGCAGCACAGCTCTCCCACGCCTGTGCCGAGCTGTTGTGCATTGTCATCCACACATCCCAACAGCCCCATCCCGGGGGCAAGAGGGACCCAAAACCTGGCCATGCGGTCCAGCACGGAGAAGCCAGGAGGGACCATTCAGGGCCAGTAGGCTGCATCAGGGGCCCTGAGCTCCCCATTGGGACCTTCTCCTCCCAACACATCCCCTCCACTCGGACACGGCCAGACGGAGCTGCAGCAGGAGCTGGGAGCCTGGGGACACTGGGAGCGTCTCAGCTGGCAGCAGAAGACAGATGCTTCCCAGACTCACCCTGCTCCCTCCCCCACCTTCCACTGCCTGCTTTTCCCCCCTCTCCCCGTGTGGCACTCCATTGAATGATTTAACAAGTCAGGGAGAGGAGGTTTTATCATCCAGGCAGACAACCAAGCCAGCCGTTCAGATTCATGTGCCTGAGCAGTCCCCAGCACCCCCAGAGCAGCCACCCCCCAGGAGCCCCGGGGGAGGGAGAAAGCCAGCGCCGCTCCTGCATTCATCTTTCCATGTGTCTGTATTCTTTCCGTAGGGGTTTCCAAGTGACCGGCACATGGACAGACAGGTTCGGGATGCTGACAGCAGGGAGGTTGCCATGGTAACGGAGAGGGGAGCCCTGGTGGTTAGAAACTCCGAGGCAAGTAATTAAAGATGCCCAGAAGCCAGGGACAAGGGTTTGATACTGCCCTGATACCCTGAGGCAAATTTCAAATGAAGATGAAACCTTCTGCCCCATATCATAAGCATCGTAATTATGAAGCATCGTAATTAATGCTTCCAATAGAGCTCTCAGGAACAGAGACACACGGCATCCACATCCCATGGAGGGAAAGCACTCCCTGTAACAGAACACTGAATCATCATCTTCCTGTGCATTGTGCTGTGTTTCTGCAGTGATGGTCTATAACTGAAATAAAATCCTTAGCCAGCTGCAGGTAACCCTGTAATTGGTGACATCAAGCTTATTTGGCATCCATTATTGACTATGTAAATTGTCAACAAGTAAAAATATTCTGAAAATGTACCTGCCTATGCACACAGGTCTGTCTGACTCATTATAGGGTGAATGAGGATATGATTTACAAAAAAAAAAAAAAAAAAAAAAGAAATTACCCACTTGCTAGGAGAAACAGCAAAACCCAGATTTGCTCTTTCAGATTGAAAATATATATGACAATGAAATTTTAACTTGCTTCCCTCTATGTTAGTAAGCATATAATTATGAGCAGTTAATTTATTTGCATTCAGTACATCCACATGGATACTTGAGTGTCCATGTGAACTCTCAGAGACAGATGTGTTGCTACAGGCAGGGTCCTGGACACCGCACGATTTGGTGACTCTGCAGTTTATCCCTTGCTGCAAAATATATTCCAGGTACTTGGCTTCTCATCATGCACAAAAGCAGCTCCAGCGAAGCTTTTGTGGTGCAAGGAAAAGCCTGAGAATGTGAGCTGAATATCAATTGAGCAGCCACGTGCTCCTGCAAGAGACAGCAACTAAAACAATAGGACACAGACCTCAGCAACAACATTTATCTCACAGGGCTGCTGACTCTGGAGCTCTGAAAGTAGGAAACGATCATCAGAAAGTGTTGCAAACACCACAAAATAATATAGCAGTAGTAACAGAAGATTATATGTCCAGATTCAAATCTGAAGCTCCCACATAAATGCCCACTTTCCCATCAGTGATGCAGAATCCAGGGATCCTGGCACGAATTTTGGATTCATTTGGCTTTGTGATGCAACGACTTTCACCTGCAAACTCATGCAATTATACACATAGAGGTCTAAATGCAAGATTTTTTACTGTATGTTTGCAGGAAATGTTATTGCTGCCAGTGCAATGCATCTCACGAACCAGAACTCAGCAAACATAAAATGACTGATATTTATGTCAGCTTTTCACACTGAAAGTCTTTCAGAGAGTGATTTTATCCACTGCATGTTGTCTATATTTTGTGCTGTGTGCACAGCAACTATAAACCTGAAACTAAAGAATTATTGTGAATTTATTAAAAAAAGAAAACACCAAAAAACACCAAAACATACCCAGAAGAAAAAGCAGACCCTCATTTTTGCTTTGTTTAAAAATGTTGACGAATTAGACCATATCAATAGTATTTTAAAACATTGACAAGTATGACATTTTAAAACATTGAAGAGTGTGACGTTTTAAAGAAGCGGGGGCACAAATAACCTCAGCTCTGCCCTTGATCTCTCCCATATTGAAAGCCTTTTTTCTGTGGCTGGTTACAGCCACCTTCACTTGCAGCAAGTACGGGGCTGTTCATTCAGCTTAACCCCTGGCAGCCTGCCTAGCTCCTGGAGCTATATCTCTGTCACAGACTTCCAGGGGCAGATGACAGTGGCAGATCCTTCAACAGCAGCTACTACACTTAATGAAGGGAAAGAGTCTTATTACTGCAGTCATTTGTTGCCATAGCTTCCCATGTAAAAGCCAAAGAAACCATTAGAGCATCTTTCTACCACAGGCCAAAGATTTTCATTCAATTACGCCCATTCTAAGTGCAATAATTGGAGTTTAGCAAAAGCATATCTTCCCCAAAGCCATCCATGTTCAATTTGAACTTGCATGCTATTTTTCATTTCAATTTCTGAGGTTGTGACTTCCAGCCACTGGTTCTTTTTCTTCTCAGGTATTTTCAGCTCAGGAGAACATATAGACATTTAGATCGAGTCCCCTCTTGATCTTCCTTTTGAGCAATTGTCTGCTGTGGCCACTTGTCAAGCAAAAAAAAGTAGCCTGGGAAGAGAAAAATCTGATTCTGGTCAACTTAGTTCTGCATCATCCCACCTTGCATCCTTACTTTTTGGCTCATAAGTTGGCTCTCATCTTGACATAACTAACATCATCACTTTTGTCAAACAAAGCTGCTTTCTGCCCTCCCCCTACAGGTCTATGATACCTTTAGATTCATCAGAGTGATTTTTGCTCCCCTGAGGAGTAAAGATCACTCTGATGCATAGAAAGGTATTTTTTACCACCTTGAGCAGTAAAAATCCCTCCCTTCCTCTCTCCCCCTCTCTAAATTCCTCCCTCCCTCTGTCCCCCTCTCTCTCACTCTCTCTCTACCAAAGAAGTCAGCAGCTTTATGCTGCTTATTCTGAAGACAAACAGAAACGCAGGGAGGATAATGCCTTACCCTGTGTCACACGCCAGAGCCCAGACACCCAAATCTCCTGCCTGAGCCCAGCCAGGCATTAGTGACACTCATCCTGCTGCTCCAACCCTCACTGCTGCTCCTCTTCACTGCACATGCAGGCTGCCAAACTTTATACTTTCATATGTTAAAATGTATCAAGGATGCCTAGTAGTGCCATTTTTTCCAAGAAACTTCTATCTGACTCCCTGAAGGCGCTTGCAGACTCTGTGCAAATCTACTAAAATGGGATTTGCTGCTTTGGTTTCTGAACAGACAAAGAGGAAATACATGCAGGCAGGAAGCCAGACGGCTATTACTTTTAGCTTAGGATGTTCTGCTGAAGGTGCATACCAAACAAAATGTAAAACAGAAACATCTGACTCTACCAGAAAAAAAAAAAAAAAAGAGGCAATTCAGCCATAAAACATCAAGAGTGAGCCCTGTCCCCCGTGTTCTGAGCACACCGACCTCCCAGGCTAATGGGAAGGTAATCTCCTACCAATGTGGTATTGATCTCCATGTTGCATGTACAAGCATTTCCTGCAAGCGTCAGAGGGTGGATTTATCAACTCTGCAAACATCAGAAACACAGATGTGCAGTTAATGAATTGTTTCAGTGTTACAGAATCCACACAGGTTCGCTCTCCGTGTGATGTGAAATACACAGCCTGTGTTTTAGATTAGTGATTTAATTGTTTTTTAATTTACTATTTTAAGTATTTAATATTATATATAATGTATTTGCATTGTATGTCAAAGCAGACATGCAATAGTGAAGTCCACTGGCTGGTGGTTGAGTCAGGCAAAACTGATTCCTGTCACAGACACAACCCAATGCACTGCACCAACACACATCATAGAATCATAGAATCATAGAATCGTCTAGGTTGGAAGAGACCCTTGGGATCATCGAGTCCAACCATCTACCCT
>JAOXNO010000013.1:129068574-129081661 GCA_028565335.1 Limnodromus scolopaceus
TCAATCTCCCCCTTTTCAGTGTCAAACCCTTCCCCCTCGTCTTATGGCTCCCCTCCCTGATCAAGAGTCCCTCCCCAGCTTTCTTGGAGCCCCTTTAGGGACTGGAAGGGGCTCTAAGGTCTCCCTGGAGCCTTCTCTTCTCCAGGCTGAACCCCCCCACCTCTCTCAGCCTGTCCTCACAGCAGAGGGGCTCCAGCTCTCCCAGCATCTTCGTGGCCTCCTCTGGCCCTGCTCCAACTGATCCCTGTCTCTCCTGTGCTGATTTGTCACCATCCAGAAGGATGAGACTACTGAGGAGGCATTTCACTAAACACAGTGTCACTTTGCTCACTCTATTTCTCTGTGACCACCTTTACAAAGATCTTACTGCATGGTCCTAATACTTTGATTTCCTCAGGGATGCTACCTATGTTTTTTAATGCAGAGAGAGACACCATTGTAAATATTAAGTGTTAATGTAAAATACGTATTCAGGAACAGATAGTAGCTTGAGAAGAATTGGAAATGTACTCCTGGATTTTTACAGCAGTGATGGGCAGAATTAGATTATAAAAATTGCCAAAAGGATTGCATTCAGACTCCTGGATGCCTCTTTTCTGCTGGAACTTCCATCTAGGGCTATTCTCTGGGGGTGTCTGTTACTGACAGGTGCAAGACAAGCAAATAATCATTGTTCCACCAAAGACTAGCTGTTCTGGAAATAAGTGAGCATTAATCAGTCTTTTCCTAACTCAGCTATTCTTTCTTATCTCCTCTCAGGAACTTACAAGATAAAGTCCTTTCCCTGTCCAGAATGGAGAAGGAAAGGAAAGATCCTGGGAAAGACAGTCACCTCTCTGACCTCCATGGGCAAAAGCCTAATTCTGCAGACTGCACTTTTCTTTGGTTTCCACATGAGAAAAGTCTTATTACTCTATTCCAGAGTCTTCACAATCATCACATTGTCATTTTGCAGCTATAAAGATGATAAAAGACCCAGCTAATTGACCTCTGGAAAATAGATATATTAATAGTGACAACTCCTCTTTCCTGCACAGAAAGAGAGCCCAGCTTCATTCAAATATAAGGGAATATGATGAAATTTTATTTCCTAATAGCCCAGAGACATAAGTAGGAAAAGCACTGAAATCGGGATGCGCCTCTTGAGGACTATGTGTTCACGACATAAAAAACATAATAATTCAATGACTAAAAAGGAAGTTCAAGACTGAAGATCAGGTAGTCCTTTTCTGTTTGCTTTGAAACCAAAATCTCAGACTGTCTTATGACCAAAATCAATGATGTATGAATACTGTGTTTTCCAATATCATTCCTGTCTCAAATACAAACATTAACAAACAATCGGTAACAAGTTCTTCAAGAAATTACTTTATTTTTTCAGTATAGAGAAAAGGCAGAGAGAGATAATGGATGTTACTGCCATTCCTTGCAGAGTTAGCACTGTGCTTTCTGAGTTGATGTTCAGCCCTGCTTCCCAGGTTTCTATCATTTTCCCACTCCTTCCTTTCCTTATCCTGATGTTGCCACTTACCCCTTGATTATCATTTGATTAGATGACTCTACAGAATAAGCTATCAAATTCAACATGCCTAAAACCACCCAAAAAGAGCACCAGAAAAAAGGAGAAGGTCCTCACCACTCAACTATGGCAGGAATTTCAAGCTTAGCTTTCCTGAAGCCCTCATCTTCTCAGCACAGTGTCCACAGCAAGAAGCAAACCATCTCACAGAACACCACAATAGAAATAATGTCCATGAATTTTCAAATAATCTTGCTAAAATGGTAGAAACTAAAAATCTCAAGTGCTTTTCTGCTTCTTCTCTTTGTACCTTCTCCACTGCTGCACTTGTCTAGGGCTTGGGAGAGTAGACACAACAAAGGAAGAACCACAGCTTAGGATAGCAGCATTTTGTATTTTAATTTTTCTCCTTAATGTAAAGATGATTGTACATCATTAGGAGCTAGTGAAATCATTAGTGAAAATCATATTAATTATATCGAGTTTCCATTAGTCATATGCTGCACATTCCATTCTGCCATCCCTATTATATGCTTATTGTTATAATTCTGGGGAAAAGCACAGGCTAGATTCTCCAACATGAAAAGCTTTGAAACCATTGGATTCACTGACAATGCTAAGTGTTACTCAGCCTCAAAAGAAAAGAGAAGAGTGATGCCCCAGCTCTGTCACCGAGGGTGTTGCCTCCACGTTGTTCCTCCTTTCACAGCTTGAGGCTCATTTCTCCACTGCTTTCTCCCTCTGAGTTTTCAAAAGCAGTCGCATCCCAGGGTGACCATCACAGACTCTACTGGCAAGACTCTGCAGTCTTCTCAGGCGCTGGTATTGCAAAACTTTTTATGTGAAATCTCAAAATCCCTTGCAAATATTTGCCTATTAACTTCCCTTGTACTCAATGACGTCTTAATATCATAATTTCATAAATGGAGAAGTTGAAATAATGAGAAGCTAAGTGACCTTCCTAAAGTTGTGGTAGCAGTCAGAAGCATATTTACCAATATATTTTAAGTATCCTTCCCTGGTCACAACAGAACATTTTCTTGGCCCACCTGCAATGTTGGTGCCAAGGCAGTTCAGTGAATGTCCAAATTACCAGAGTATTAAAGAAAAACTGACCTGAGCTACTGTGTAAGTGTGTCACGGAGAATCAGCTCAGGCTAACTCCAGTCCAGCCATAAAACATCACTTGTGACAGCCTGGTACTAGCAGAATGATTGATGTTCAGTACCAATCACTATTTGGCACTGGCCTTTAGTCCCATGCTAAAATTCCAGGCATCTGCAGAAAGAAAGAGTGAAAACCATCCCTATTTTTATATATTCTTCAGGACCAGCACACTTACAAATGGTAAAAAAGAAATCACAGCAAATGCTGTGTGTTTTATAAGCCTCAAAAGCTCTTTTTTCTTCTCCATGCTTTCTGCACACCCAAGCACTCACTGAATCTGGCACATCAGGAGGAATTCACTCTGTCTGTCTGTCTGTCTTGTTGATTTCTATCAGGAACCAAGAAAAGCAATTTTCCAGGGGAGGTGCATGTAAGAGCCACACATTTCTTACCAATATTTGACTGAGGACAGAGTTATGGGAACAGAAATGAAGGGAAGCACCCCTTGCACTGAACAGCCAGCCAGGACAGTGGCAGCCAACCTCTCAGCATATTCAGACGCTCTGCAGTGAGGCCACCCTTTGTTTCCTTTATTTGCTTGATCATTACTTATCTGTACTGAAAATCAAAGCTTAAGGGCTGACACCCATTTCTAATGAACCTGTGTGACTGGCAGCAGGGGCAAGATCATAACTGCCATCCCAGTGTATGCAAATATTGCTTTTGTTCAACTGCCCTTTCCACATCACTTGATCAAATTGGACATTTTTCTTGTGGATCACACTCCCATCTGATCCATAAACATTAGCTATTTCAGAGCCAGAGGTTTTCATTGCATTGTACACAGCACTTCACTAATAATAATGGTCTGCTTTCTTTAAATGCATTTAAAAAAAAGGAAGCTCTATGAGCTGAGTCTAGTAAGAAGTTTAAAGATGGTAGATCTTGTTGCTGTCTTTATTCTGCTTCTCTGAATTATTATGCTGCAGCTACGAGGAGAACATAAGCCATTATGACCTGCAGAATTTCTCCAGGGATACAGTACAAAAGTGCTCTATCATAAATGCAATCAATTCCAGAGATGACTGCTTCCTGCACACTTCCAAGCTGCTGCTTTATAAAACAGCTCCCCGTAAAAGGAGCAGGAAATGCATGACATCGTTTAGCAACCAGTCATTAGAATTTAATGGAAGAGGATTAAAATACAAAAATGGCATGCTCATAGACCTTCCCATATATTACCCCAGCCTTTGAGGGGAAGAACTGGTGACTGATTGATAGAGCCTTAACCCTTTCCTCTGCCTTCAGAGACAGAAACATCCCACGATCAAATGAAAACCTTTGTCATATTAGAAGGGAAAGTCAAATAAAAATCAAACCTCTGAAGGAAACTAGAGCCAAGGGTTAGGTTTTTTCATTGTGCATCATCTCTCAATTTAAGAATTTCTGGGGGGAATGGAAATGTGTTCCCTAATCTTGATTTCTCTTTAATTCTCTTTCCACAGGTGCTGTACCATGGCATTTCCTGCATTTTAGCACTTTTCTCATTTCTAGTTGCCTACATTAAAGTGTGCATGCACTCCCTCCTGCATACACACAAAGTACAATGAGAACAAACAAAAGAAACTCTGAAATTATGTTCCTGCTGAGCTACTGTAAAGGAATATTTCATACCAAGAACACCTGGTGCATGGTTTCATGTGCATTGACAATAACTCTGGCACAGCTTTTCCCAGAGCAAAGCAAGTATTTACAGCTACAGGAGCAGGGCGCTGGTGATAAAGTCATTCTTATCACAATCAAAAGAGAATTTGAACAGTGGGAACATATCAACCCCTTGCGCCTCAGCTCTCTCTAAATCACCTCCAGAAGGTTCTGGGAGTCTCTCTCCCTTCTGAAAGTTTTAAAGCTGACAACTGCCTGGTGCTGATAACCAATATCTGTATAAATGCTTTTCCCACTATATGTAAAATTGTACCTAAAAATAAAATGCAGACCATCTATCTTTAAAAAGCACATTACATATCTCTTAATGATTACATATCTCTGAAATGGCAGGTCTTTTCAACGTACTAAGCCAGAGGCCAGAGTGGAGGTATGCTCTTTTTTGGCAACTCATGGTGCTTTGCTCTCCAGTTACACACAGTTCAAACCACAGAAGCAGCTGGGAGCCAGAGCACTGCCCGGCACCTCAGTGACTGGTCCCTTACACAGCCACATCTTGCCGTCCCGCAGTGGGAAATCGCTACCAGCAGAGTTACAGTTACAGGAATTAAGGTCCTCAACTGTTAAGAAAGTGCATCTTGTAATACTGTGAACTGTTGGCTCATGAGGCTTGCCTGACTCACATGAAATACTTACTGTTATTGGTCAGTTTAGTCATTCAGCTGTAATAAAAAGTATTCCCTGCAGCTGTGCCGCCCCGGGCTGTGATCTAACCACCCTCCACACCCAACGCCTGCCAGCCAGGAGACCCCGTCCCCTGCCACCGCCGAGGGACCCTGGTAAGGACAGGTGTCCAGCACTGGGAACACAGGGCACTGTCCCCCCCATAACCATCACCTCCCCCCAAAAGAGCAGTTCAGGAAATGGTGTGGCTGGAAGCATTGTGCCCTGGGTGAAACAAAAACAAAAAAAGGAGGGTTCTGAGCTGTTAGATCAAGAAAGCTCCTTTTTTTCCCAAAGGACAGAGCTTTAATTCATCACTCTAAACCAATTGCTCTTTATTTGACTGAGAGTTTGACAAACCTTATGGCTTTGGCACAGCATCACCTAACTATACCCTCTCTCGAAGGAGAATGTTTCAAACCTTCTACCACTGCAATCAGACATCGCATTCCTTGTGTCATAAATGTCAAATACACTGTTGCTGTTTATTGTTAAAAATGGTCGTGTTCAACCCAAAGGTGTATTTATTTCACTACGACACACAGACATTCATATATATAAGAAAAAAATGTTCTTTTTGCCATAAATGACATAAACAGACTGAGACCAATAAGACTTTGGGTCTCCCTCAGCTGTCTCCCCTCCTCCTTTCCAACTGCACATTTGACACACATCGCTTTTCTGTACACACATGAAATTATGCAGTGTTGTCATGATAAAGCTGAAATGAAAATGAATATAAAATATCAACAGGAAACTGGGGCTGCTTCAAATGAATACCCTTTATTGTTGTGGTCATTTAGAGTCTACGTAGCCTGTGATGCTGAAAATCATCTAAATGACTCATTTAGAACTTCTTTAGAAAAACACACTTTAATTTAACATGTACAGGCTCCTGAGAAACATTTCTGGTATGGAAATCACCAGCATCAGCCTCAAAGGTAAAATTCAAGTCTAACTATCTATTCAAAGATCATTTTTACAGCATTTATTTTTTAAAAAAAGGTGTATAGGAATCTAACATAACACAAGAAAGAAGATAACACCAGCTCAGAGCAAGGGCCTACCTTGGTCAATGTTCTGTCTCCAGCAGCGGTCACAAGTGGACATGTAGGGAAGAGAAAGAAAAGGGAACATACATGATGTAGCAACAACTTTCAGTCAAGGAGATTTCCTGATCCTGACACAAATAGTAACCCAGTTAGTAAAAGTCAGCAGATCTCTGTTCCAAGGACTTGTCCAGTCTGCCTTCATCTATACACAGCATTCTTCGGTGATGAGTTCCACAGGTCCACTGCGTGTCACATGAAGAATCACATCCTTTTGTTTTGAATCTGATCCAAATTAGCATCATACCTAACTCTGTGGGACCTGTATCTGAAAAATACAGTAATCAGTTGATCCCTAGAATTCTCTCCATGCCACTCAGAACTGTGCTGACCTCTCTCTTATCTCCATCATCTCTTTTTCAGGTTGAAGTATCCACCTCAGCCCTGCCTACGTTGTACCATACGTAATAAGAGTGCATTTGTAAAACAAAAATCTCAAGGCAGAGTCCCCAGAATCCTCAGGAGGCTTTTTCTTCCAACTAGCATAAAATTGGTCCTGCAGCTTGTATACCCATTAGCAGGTGGGTTACACTATGCATGTTCCAGAACATGGTCAGGCTTTGTTTCATCCAAAAGGAATTCAGTTCAGGTGCTCCAAGACTGCCCTGTGTTTGAAGTAAAGTGCAGTAAGTGAGGACGATTTGAAGATTTGCTTCATAAAAAGATGCCTGATCTGAACTAAAACTGGTAGATGTACCTTGGGTTTCTTCACGCAGAAGCTGTTCCACACCTCTGAATCATCCTTGTCGCCATTCTCTGAACCTTTTCCATTTTAAGGATATACTTCTTTTTTCGAGATGGGAGGACAAGAATTGTACCCAGCTGTCAAGGTGTAGACACACCATGAATGTATTTGTTGTCATAATGGTGTCTTCTCTTTTCTCCTCTTTTCCTTCCCTAATATTTCTGAGCATCTGTTTGCTTTTCATACAGCTGCTGAACACTAAATTGAGAACTTCATGGCACTGTCTGTAATCTCCCCAAGGTCTCACTCCCAAGTGAGAATGGTCTCTCAGAACACAACATTTTATATGTGAACTTAAAATTGTTTTTCCCTGTATGACTCACTTTACATTTATCCATCGACCTGATTTTTGACACACACATATGAAATCTAAGAATCAATAGAAAATTGTCCATAGCACAAAAGTCAATTAATCAGCTGTTTATGCCACACAATGTTCTTTTGAGGCATGTAAGCATTATTATATCCACTTATATACAATTAGATCCATTTCTTCAGAGACAAACCCACTTAGATACACAAACTCAAATGAGGGGGGAGTTTTTTCATCAGCAGGGCAAGGAATTCCCACTACATTCATCCTGTTTCTAGTAGATAATAAAATTGCTAAAATTAGGAAGGAAACTTGTAAAAGGCCTTCTGGTGCAGCTCCTTGCAGCACAGATCCTTCCAGCCAAAATGCAATTTGGGAACACTAGCGTCTCCTAAAGAACACATTATAACCTTGGGTTATCAAGTCAGAAAAGAGCATCCAATAGTTAATTATGCTTTTGAATGGCTTAGCTGCTCCTCATCACTTGCCAGGAGGTACCTTTAGAAGGACATTCAGGTGCTCCAGGCACCAGCATTCTCTGGTAATAATAAAACAAGGTCAAATAAGCACAGCTGAGCTCCCTCTTTTTCATATTGATGTATTAAGGGTTTCTAGATTCCTATCAAGACCCTTCTGACATTTAAATTGTTTAAATGTTTCCTAAATTTAATACAAAGCTGCTGAGTTTTATGGATTTTATGGATTTTAGTGCATAACACATGACAGCAGATGATGAGCTCTAGAAAGAGAATTTTTGAAAATGGAAAAAAAAAAAGGATGAAAAAGACATTGAAGCTGGGATCTGTCTTCTGGTAGGACATAACACAGATCCTAGCAAGACGATGCATTAGACTTTTTATGGGAACAGCTTAACCAAAAAAGCATTTTAATTGCAGATTTTAAAATCCTTGATCCAAAAAGTTGCTTTGTAGCTTTTTTATTTTTGTTAAGGAAAACTTTTTCAATGCTAAAAGCTATGAATGTTCCTGAATCAGCACAGACACCCTTGAGAAGGAGGATATTAATCTGAAAATCATGAGATTAAATATACTTAATATATTCTATTATATAAAACATATGTATTATGTTATATAATTGCAATACATTATATATATGTATCATATATATGCCTTCTAGCTTTATAGTCTTGGCATGACTTCAGGTGCATTTTTTTCAAATGAAGGCTGGAGAGCTTTTAGAAAATGAAAACTTAGATTTCCCTGTAATGATTTAAGTCTTACAAAGCAGCCCTTTTTGAGGCAAATGCCCTGTTGCTTGGCTTTTCCCAAGACGATGAGTTTTACCCTGTGTGATGAGAGCTGAACCTTTGCACAGTGCACCTGGGTTACCTGAAGGTGCACAGGCAGTGTTGGTGCGTGTGTGTGTCAGCTTCATCCCCTCTGCCACAGTCAAAGTGCTTTAGCTTTTCAGTTGAAAGGTTTATTGATCTTCATCTGTAATGAAAAGACCCCACATAAAACCCCAAAACAAGGCAGAACAACCCCTTCCATTTCCACAAGGCAGAAATCCTTTGGGCATCAGTGAAACTCTTGAGCAAACTGAATTACCGGAGAAACCAAAGCAATATTTCATTATCTGCTGAGCTCCAGTCCCTCCTGGTCCGGTTCCAGCAGGAGGGGTCTGAGCAGGACCAGCCCCACCTGCTCCAGTGCCTTCCCTCTGAACCCTGCAGTGCATTGTGGCAAGCGGCTGGAGGAGAGGAAGCACAGCAGAATAAAGACAGCTCAGCCAATACAGGTGATATCTGTGCCCAAAACATGCCAGAGGCTGTACAGGCACCTTCATGCGAGACCGAGGCGTTGTCCTCATCAGTGAGGTAGCATTACTTTAACCATTGTATCTGAAGCCTGATGTGGTTATGTCCTCAAATGTTCTCAAAACCTCCTCAAAGAATATGTGGACAAGTTCTGAAGGTGCAGGTCTGCATCCATACCTGAAGGCTTTGCTTTGAAGAAGTAGCTGGGTGGGGGTGTTCCTTAGAGAAGGATCTTCTCCAAAAAAACTCTGTACTGTACAACGAGTTCTTGATCTGGAGAAGTGTGTTCCTTTATGAATCTCAATTTGTTCCCTAAGGGGTGTGACTGGCATGATGCTAAGGCATCATTTATTCAGGAAGGCCTTTCCTTCTGGTGACCTGAATTTGTTTTTTCCAATCTATTAATTGAAGATATTTTGTAGCCTTAACTTTTAAATTAAAGTAGCTATTAAAATAAATGGAGTGAATATTTATAGGCCATTTTCAGTGTTCTGTAGGGATAACCAATTTAGCAACACTTTCAAAAAGTACATACAGAAAATATCAGAATTTTAGGAAGTGCATTAATCGACAAGTATGTCTGTGAGTAATACCCACATCTTCAAAGACGGCTACAATTAATACCACTGGACATCCAAGCACTTAGTACCTGGATGAACTCAAGAGAATACATGAAAAAACCATACATTCAGGCCAATACATGATGGAGAATCCTCTTAAAAGATCACTTGCCATGGAACTAAACCTGTTAAAGGAAGGATTTACTGTACTCCATGGGTGTGCTTTGAAGAAGCTTCTACTCTATTCAATTACTATTGATTCATTAGGTACATGAACTGTACAGCTCTAATTAAAAACCTTTTTCTTTCCTTCTTTGAAACCAGCAGGGAACCTTAAATAGATTTACTCTGAGCTGAAAAAAAGTCATAAAAAGATTAATTAGAAAAATGCTAACCCAAATTCCCTAGCCCTCTTTGTGTGGATGTCTGTCTCCCACCGCATCCCTGGCTCTCCCCGGGCTGAGGCAGCGGATGACGGACCCTCCCAAGCCCTTTGGTGGCCTGGTTTCAGCAGGAACAGGCTTTGGCATGTCCCATGTCCCACCTCCCATCGGCAGGTGGCACCTGCTCACATGCACTGTCCTTCCTGCCTCTGGCAGGGAAAGATCCCAGTGCTGGGGATCCCAGATGGAAAAGACAGACGCAGAAAAGGAGAAATGCCTTTATTTGACTAACCGCTGACTCAAGGAGCCCTTCTTAGCCCTGGGGAGGGTCTGGCGGGGCTAAGGGTGCTGGGAAGGGGTCTCACCAGGGGGTCGATGTCAGGCTGCACTGCCAGAGCCGGGGTGTAATGGGGGGGTTGTGCTGAGCTTCCTGTCTCACTCTGGGGGTGAAGTCCAGCCGGTACCGTGGACCCAGCGCCCAGAACCACAAGTGCCTTTTGAACTGCAAAAAAGGTTTCTTCTGATAAGGTTCTTGATGCTCTAGCCCTGTTCCACAGCGTTAAGAGTTTAGATAGTCCTCCAGATGTTACAGCATCGGCCAAGGCTTTGCCAGCTGGACTGAAATGACAATGCTCCAAAACTCCTCCAGAGAGGGAAATATGTCTGTCTCTGGGCAGCTCATTACTTCATGCTTAAAAGCCTGTCACCTGTGCTACTTAGGCTTTGAGAGCCACTCATAGAAATAATAATTAGGCAGAGGCATTTTAAATACTTTATACTTTCCGAAATAGGAGCTGATCTGAGACAGTGACAGTCACCCCATCCCTCCAACTCCTTCCCACCCCTCAGTGAGAGGTTAGACCTCCTCAGGACAAACGGACTTCCTAAACACCTCACCACTCTCCAAAGCAGTAATGCATCTAGGCCTTTATTTCTAATTTTGTGCAGCTCCCGGCAGGTCAGGGCCCCAATTTGGGGTCATTTACCAGCCTTGACATAGGCTCCCACAGCCTCCTCGCTGGTGCTTTGCTTGTTGAGACAAAGCTGGGTTCATCCCGTGTCAGGGCCGTGGTGGTTCGGGCAGGGACAGCCCGTGTGTCACCCACCATTCGGTAAGACCGGCAGGTGACAAACCACCACCCCGGCACCGCCAACACCGCAGCAGGGACAGGCTCCAGCTCCCACAGCCCGGCCCAGTGAGACAGACCTTCCAGAGATCTGATACTACTCGACAGCAACAGGGCTCTTGATTACTTACTCAAGATACTTTTATGGAATAGAAAATTGCACCTCTGATCTTCAACCAACCTATAAAATCCTACAGCACATACACCTGTACACCCATTACACCATTTTTCCATAAGGATTTCCTACAGTCAGTTGACTTTAGATAATAATTTCCAGTACAGATCTGCAGTTCTGTTTCATTTTTTCCCAAGTTTCTTCCTGCTGTGTGATGGAAATAATGTATTTGTCAACAGGTAAGGATGACTATTTTCCTGCGCCTGCTCCATCAACGCTGTAATTGTGACCAGCCGCTGCTTCATCACATTCTTACCACGGTGGCTACTTCTGCTCAGCTTCCACCCGGAATCCACACCAATCTGTAGGTACCTTTACACATTAAAAAACTTTCACCGGCAGCTGCTGCTTTAATGAACTCTATGTGCAGTTCAGAAAAATACTGGTCTACCATCAGGACTGTTTTTTCCACTTAAATATGTTTTAGACTATCAAATGAACAGAAAGAGGAAGCCATTACTTTTGTAAATGTAACAAGAAAAGTGTCAGGAGTCCCATTACTTAAAACTGAGCTGGGCACAGTGGATGGTAATGTATGGTAGAGACCAGTCCAGCATGGAATGGACTAAGCAATCCACTGAACTCCATTTCATCAGCAAATTACTGTCTTTCATTTCATTTGGCTGCATCAATAAGCTTGGTTAATAAGGCTCAGACCCCTGCCATTCCTCTGAAAGGTTTCAGCGCTGCATCATACAGCAATTTCACCTTCCCAGCACTAAAAAAAAGGCTATTTTCTTCATTTGAGGATACTATCAATCTAACTTAAAGCATACGTGGGCAACAATTTAAACAATGCCACAAACCCTGCTCTCTCTTTCTACCTTCAGCAATTCCCTGTGCTCACATGCTATTTTCAGATGCTGGGGAAAGAGGCCACACTTTTCAAAGGCCAAGAGTTTCCTCTTCATATAGGTCATTTTCATAGTCTGAACAACTTCAATAGGAGCTGGCTAAATCACCACATAATTATTTGAAAATTCAGTGCTTGGTTTCTATCATTGCTTCATGGGGTTACAGAAAAATTCTTAAAACTATGCATGGTCCAAAGGATAAATTTAATCTTAACAAGTTTCCTTTCTGCTAATTGCTAAAGCCAAAAGGAAGTCTGTCAAAGGCTAATAATTCCCTAGCATCTTCTGAGACATTAATGCATATTATCAAGTAAGATTACGTATTACATTCGTCCTTTAGAGGGCATTTTGTGAATAAGGAATATGCTCTGGGTAACACTGCAGGTCAGGACTGCTCTGGTGTATATTTCCATATTTGCACTTAACCCAATGAAATGCATGAGTTACACCACTTGAAGACATTACTCTTTGTCTTTAAACTTTTACTCTTAAAGCCTAAACTGACCTAAATCCTCTCAAATTGATCTACACATCTTCTCAATGGATTCCACATGTAGCTTTCAGCTGCTCCTTACTGTTTTATTCCTGACTATATATTAACCTGGCAGATAAAGAAATAGAGCCACCCAAAGGGAACGGTTGCTGCTCACCATCTCACAGCCTTCACTGGTAGGAATTGTTTCATATCTGACTTCTGTCTCGCTTGAGCTAGTGGAGTTGGTTTATTTCAAGAAGGCATTCAAGGCACAAAATGGTTCATCAGCTGTATGTAAACTAATTAATTCTAAGGGTTTTATCAGGCTGTCACTCTATAAGGATAAAAAATTATTTTGAAATGCAGGTGATCTCTAGTTCATTCACAAGAATTAACATTACTGGCTAATAATGGAAAAGATATCAGCAGGTCCACAGCACCTTACTAAGTCACAGAATCACAGAATCATAGAATCATGTGGGGTTGGAAGGGACCTCTGGAGATCATCTAGTCCAACCCCCCCACCGGAGTGGGTCTACCTAGAGCACATTGCAC
>JAOXNO010000013.1:129081761-129093727 GCA_028565335.1 Limnodromus scolopaceus
ATCCATTCCTTGACATAAAGGGCAACACCTCCACCCCTCCTTCCTCGCCTGTCTCTTCTGAACAACCTGTAGCCCTCTCCAGTCATGGGATTCATCCCACCAGGTTTCAGTGATGGCCACTATATCATATCTTTCCAGCAGCACAGAAGCTTCCAACTCCTCCTGTTTGTTGCCCATGCTGCGTGCGTTGGTGTAGAGGCACTTCAGCTGGGCTGTTGGTTGCGCTGCCTTCTTAGGGGAATACCCTCTGGAGTGTCTCTCAGGTGTTTCTCTGTGCACGGCTTCTACCCCGGGAGCTGCTGGCACTTCACCATAAGACTTTGACTGTAGTGAAGGGTCTCACACTTAGTCCTTCAGTAGAGGTGACTTTTGGCATGGGTCTCCTGAAAGCTTTCCAGGTTAGTGGTTTTATTGACATGGTTTTAGAAACCAGGATTGTAAAGACAACTGGATGCAAGGCCCAGCAATGCAAAGGATAGGAAAGCATGAAATGTGAGATAAAATTTTAAAGCATCAAACAACTTCGATTAGAGAGATGTAAGGACACTTAAAGAAGACAGTGCAAAATATATTGGGGTAATGTAAAGCACAAAGACAAAAAAGACATGGAAAGATTAGGTTGGTAAAAGAGAACGTGGGGTTGTGTTCCAGGAGAGCTTTCTAACAGAAAGAGCATAGAATAAAGGAGGGAGACAGGATCTCCAAAGGCTCTCCAGCAAACCTTCAGCCTCAAAGCAGGACCCTGACATTGCATGCAATCATTTAAAACAGGCGTGGACAGATACTGGGAACACACTTCCAAAAGGAAAATCCAGAATGTAATTTCTCTTATCTCTCCCATTAATGTGTTTAATTCTGAAAAGAGTTGTGTTCTTTGAGGTTATTTGAATGCCTAAAGTTGATCTTAAGCACAAGGCAGTGGATTGACGGATGGCATTAAAGATGAGATTAGAGGGGAGTTTTTCAGAAAGTCCCACCTGAGTTCCTGAATGTCCGAAAGCTGAAAGGTTGCCTAATTCCCGGCTGTTGGGCTGATGTAACCAAATATGTAAAATCTCCCCCAACATTGACTCTCCTCTGTGCAATGATGACTTTCAGTATGACTAAGGGGAATAAAAGAGTTGAACTTCCGTGCATCTTCTGGGTCTCAGAAAAGGCTGTGTTCTCATTTGTACCTTGAAATGAAACTCAAAGCAAGTTATTGACAGCATCAGCAGCTCTGTTCTCCCTGAGCATTGTAATTGTGAATTGTGCTCAGAAGCATACAAGGTTTCTCTTCAGTTTATTATTTTCACTGAAAATATTTGCCAGATAAAAAGGGTGGATTGCTATGAGAATAAGTGCCACTTTTTCTAGCAATAAGAATCTCTAATTTCTGCATCTCAGAATTTCCAGGGCTTGGCAGTTTTGACTCTCTGCCTTCCCGGCACATTCTAAATAAATCTTTCATTGATCCATTTTTCTGCAATCCTTAAAAATCAAATATTGCTAGTGAGGATAATTTTAAAATGCACAGTGCTTCTCTACAAATCAAACTGATACCTATGGAACAGTACAAGAACACTCAGAGGTAACCAGGCTGCTTCAAACTTTTTTTTTTCCTAAAATCTCAAAGATCATCACCGGAAATAATGCAGAAAATAGTTCCCAGTAATGCAGTAAACAGTTCTCGACCTCTTCTGAGAATCCAGTTGATAAACTAGGAACTATAACATAAATATTTATAGGGTTAAAAGATGAGCATCATGCAAAGAGGAAGTAAACAAAAATATGTGTATTCAGCAGGAGCAAGATAAATTTCATACCCTGCATGATCTAGGGAAAGTGAATTCAAAATTCAAGTTTGATTATACGTACGTATGTGTATCTGCATGCTTGTGTGGGTGAGGCCAGCTATGCCTCTTCCATTTACTGCATATCTGACTTTTCCTCTCTGAGACTCTGTTTATGATTGCATACAATGGTTGAAGAGTACCTTGAGATCCTTGAGAAATGCCATCTATTGCTCCCTCAGCCTTCCAGTCACCAGTAAACTTCTGTCTCCTCAGCCTGTAGCAGAGCATAATTGCAATAGCAGGAGGTAGATGTGACAAAGCAGTCAAAGAAAAATGAAAAGGGTATGAAAACAATGTTAAGCATAACAGTTAAAAACACACTTTACTCAGCGCATATGAGGAAACTGCTTTGAGATCTGCTAAAGATCTAAAAATCTTTAACTTCACTTTACACTAAATAGCAGAGTACATGAATACCAGTTTTTATCTGTGATCCTGCCTTTTTTTGTCTTGTTACAAAATGAGATTTAATCTGTCTTTGATTACTTTTTCTCAGACATTGTTGATTGGGTTGCAACTACAGGAAAGCCAACGCAAATGTGACTCTTACCTCACCTTCTTTGGAAGTGCCACCAAATGACTCCGCTTTAATGTCCACAGTCCTGAGCCAGTTAGTAGGAAAGCTCATTCTCCACTGAAATTGCCTTTTAGTCGTGATCTCATAACTCCTGAGGAACATAAGTCATGAGAAAGCTGAAATCTGTGGTGAGAAAAAGGATCTGAGGCCTACTGTATGGCTGTCTTAAGGAATCAGTAATGGTGTTGTGATTTAATCCTAGTGTAGCAGGAGAATCATGGAAACGTTCCCAGAAACCGATGCTCCTGATGCAGCAAGATTTGCTTCCGTGGAAACTGGAAGATATTAAGTCTGTACTTGCATTTGCCAGTCTGGAGGTGCTTGGCAACCCAGTCTCATTCCTCACCACTGCTTCAGATGCAGCCCAGATTCAGACCAGGTTCACTTTAAATTTAATTAGGATTCTGGTAATATTAAGCTGCTGCCACAGGCAGTGATTAGAAAGTGGTGCAGAATCAGCCTCTGTGAGTGTCTCTAATTGTGATTGGAAAAGGATGACTGTATTCCTAAAATGAATGCCCCAGAAACCAAAGTTAGATAATGCTAGTCTGTCCTCTGGTTTCACAGCAACCATAAGTAGTTAATTGGGTATGTAGCAGCATTCCTGACAACAATACTCCTGCCACAGAACAGCCTGACTGGCTCAAGGCTCTGTTTCCAGCTAAAATTCAGAAATATGCATAAATCCCATGAAGCCCTTCTGTGAACTCTCATTTAATGATCTACAAGGTGTCACTTGTCTGAGTATTTTTAGCAGAGTCCACCCAGACCCTCTCATCAGACAAGGCAGGTGTGCTGTGCATGGAGAAAAAGAGAGCTTCCCATGTCCAAAAAAAGACTCATTTCTAGGCAGAAAAGGTCAGGGAGGCCTGGGCTGGATTTCAGTTAGAGTACAGAAGAAAACATTCTGTATAGTACCATCTATCACCACAATCGGAGTCATAAGGAATAAAGTTTGTCTTTTCACGGCTTGGCTCCAGGTTCAGGACACATGCAGGAAATTCCTCCTTCTCCCTCTCTCTCCCAGCAGAACAGCTGATATTACCATGTGAATTTTATTCTTCTCGTGAATCCTTATCAGAGATGCTTTCCCTGCCAAACCCAGGGGAAATCCAAGCGCAACTCAATTAGTGAAATCAAATCAGGTCACCTATCACCTGCCGCCTGATGGGATTGTCTGACAGGGCATTGGAAACATCTGTGTACCCCAAAGAATCACACAGTTAGGATTTTCTGGAGGACAGTGAAATACTTGCCCCTGAGTAGTTCACAGATGGTTACAAGGATCTTCCTTATCAATGAATTCAGGCTTCACAATAACTTGTCTTGACAAAAGGATAACATTTAAAGATTCAAAAACAGTAAGCAGTGAAAGAGCTTGTCTGAAATAATTTAGATCAATTATGTTCTTCTTTAATTAATTTCAAGGTCCATTGAGCATAGGCCTATTAAATATAAAACCCGTGCATAAGAGTATAAACATCTACTTAAGAAACATCAACAGTCTGCTATAAACTTAATTGTGAACAGTAAATAATATCAATGTTAGGACATTGGTGCTGTTTCTTGCTGACATCCATATTCAGTTGTATTGTGGTTTATGACTGGGAAATTAAGAATAAAAATTCTGAGGACTTCTCTGGGAACAGAGTAAAATTTAAGATTCTAGCAATAGATAAGGCTTCCATCATTGTCAGTGGTATAAACATGCTTTGCTTCACTGTCATTTTCAGGTTTGAACACACTGTCTTTTTTCAAAGCTTCCCTCACATGACCAAGGAAGGATTATGACCAACCACCAGCCCCTGCTCAGAGGATGAAACAATCCCTAGGAGAAGGATGAGGACCAGTGGCCACCACGTGGTTCAGTGCCACTGAGGTCCACGTAGCTGCAGCATGGTAAGAGGAATCTCCTCTTAACAGCTCTCTGTAAAAAGAGAAGTATATATATATATCTGAAATATCCAATATAACAAAATAAAATGGAACCTTAAATGCAGTGGGTAAATGCTGCTGATACCCACGTTTTAAGGCAGGAAAGCTGTTAACAAGAGGTAGAGCACTTCAGAGACCATGGATGAACTTTGGTAGCTGGACAGGACAAAGTCTGATGAAGAGAGGTTCAAGGTTCTTGTGTTGTGGCATGAAAAAGCATAGACTGTTACAATACAGTAATCTTGATTTATTTGGTTGAGTTCTTCTTGTACCAGTAAGAACGTGCGTTTGTAAATTGTGGAAGTGAGGGCCAGATCATTACCACCTTCAGCCATTACTCTGATCAGAGAAAGGGTTTATTCTTCCTTATGATTTGTTGGAAATTTTTCCAAAGATGCCAAAAAGAGACCAAAAGCATCTGCAAAACATCTCTCTCATCCTCAGAATAGTGAAGAGAGAGTAACTCTGGTCTCCACCTGCTCCCCAGGCTACCTGGGGAGAGACTGTGCTGCCAGAGCAGCATGCTAACTAAAAATAAATGAGCAAAGAAGAAGAATTTGCTCAAGAATTTGCCTAGATTGTTAAACCCAGTGGGAAATGTTGCTTCAGAGACATTCTCTGACAAGGAGAACCACTTATGCAAAAGCATCAGAATTTTCTAGGGGAAATGTCATTTTCTGCTAGGAAAAAGAGGCAAAATTTTCTGTCAGGAAAATAAAAATGATGGTTTTGTGATTGCCCACCTGGAGGGACTCTAACCATTAAACTCACTACTCGCAGGAAGAAAGCAAAAAGAGCCATCCCTCAGGAAGCTGCTACCTGCTGCAGACATTGTTGTCTACCACACAGATATTGATTAAGGCCCTCGGTTTTCTTTCACATTTTCCTCCTTTCCTAAGAGGTTTGGGGGTTTTTTATTACTAGTATTATTATTATTATTATTATTATTATTATTATTATTATTATTGTTTCAGATAAAAATTTTCTAGATGCAGAGGTGACGTTTCATAAAATCTTAAAATCCATGGTGTCTCAGAACAGCAACATCATGCAGGAGAACAGCTTTAGAAAAGGATCTTCTATTACAAAAGCATAGCAAATTAGTTCTTGTGGAATGTCTTCCAGGGTCTTATCAAAAGCCTCTGGTTACTGGGCAATGCACGGATCACATTATTTCCACCCACATGGATTTGCACCAATGTGAAAGGTTAATTTTCATGTAAATTGCATGGGAAATGTAATGCCAACCCCAGAGCCAAGGAGGAGGTAATTAAAAGAACATGCACTGAACGGTATCATCTGAGATAAAATAAAGGGGAGAAATGAAGGAGCAGGATGTAGTTTATAAAAATGCCCTGGAGATCATTAGACTAATCTCTCCTTTACATAATTTCTCTTTTACATAAACATCAAGGTTCAGTTTCTGAACCCTGTAATTTACCTTCTTCCAAGAGCAGTGCCCAGATCCCTGAGTGCCGATGTTTCTTCCTTTGGACATATTTGTCTATAACTTACAAAAGTGGGGTAGAATGTAGCACATTTTCTGTGTCCTTCTCCATAGCAAAATGATGTCATGATTGTTGTAAGAAAAACTACGCTGTCTGATACCTTAAATACTTAGTCTATGAAACTAAACTCAAAGAAGAGGGAAGTACATTGGGATATTTACCCCTTTTAGCCCTGTACATCCGGGAAAGAAATGTATCCCAGCAGAATCTGCAGGTGTCACACCTTCACTTCAGACTGAAAATCTATACCTCCGAGACACTAAAACTTGGTGTTCTGATCCCAGAAAGAAATAATCATAATGAAAGTCCCAGACACCAGTATGTTTGCAGTGAAACCTACCTCTGCAGAAAGAATTGAGACAAATGATAAAGTGAGAGCTGTGCAAGGCAAGAGGATGAACTGGGAGAAAGGGAATTTAGAAGTAGCAAACAGCAAACATCTGCAAGAAAACTGCTGATTTGTGGCTGAACAACCTCTCTTACTAAGCCAGATGGTTCATTAGCAAAAGCCATGGGTAGATGCCAAAGCAGCTTTAACTTTGCAGTGGCCAACACCTATATCAGTGCTTCCAGGAGTGTTACAGGGAGCAGGCGCCCCAGAGCTGTGTCGCACAGTTTAATGTTCAGGCTGGCAGTACTGGGTCATGGGTCTCCACTGCAAATTCCAGCCTGTAAAGAGCCTTGACATGAATGGAGCCTGGGAGATGAGGCAGAAGATTAATTCTAAAGGAATACTAGATCTGTTTCTTGGTAGCAGCATCTTGCTGCCCTTTGCTGTTGCTTCTCCATTTGTGACCCCTTCCCACCACCTATCACGTTCCAGGACAAATGTTGTTTTGCACAATGTCCAATTTGTTTCTTTTTCATTTCTCAAGGAACCAGACATTCTCTTTTCATCTGTGCCTTTACCTTTCTCTGTGACACTGACATGGGCTGTGGGAGTGCTTTGTTATTCTTTTGTCCAAGGTAGAGACTTGTTTTTAGCTTTGTATATAAATCACATGCTGTGGCCAAATTTCCAGTTGCTCTTTGCTCTCACTTTAGTCTCCACTGTGGGTGAATGAGTGTGTTTGCAAATCAGGCTCGTACAAATGCTCTGTGACAATATTTGGGCACCTGCCTTACAGCAAGCGTAGAGTGGGCAGAGAAGTTACTTTCCTCTTTCAAATTGAGAACATCAGCATTGCAGATTGCCCATGAAAGGAGGCCTCTGAAAACATATGGGGTTTGCATCTCCCAGACCATCTCTGTGGGACTCAGCTGATACTTCATGCCGCTGTCACTAACTGTTTTCTTAACATCACACGTAGCTGAGCTCATGACAAGCATATTTGGTTGTCTTTTTCAGGCTTTCTTCCCCAGAAGGCTGCCTCTTGTATCTGCCCAGCCACCTCTGTCCTTTTGCTTTTTGCACGGCCAGCTTTTAGGAGATCCCTACTTTTCCCTTCTCCCAGAGGTCCTTTTTTACTTCAGGTCAGAACCTGCCTTGCCCTGGCTAGAGGGGCTACTTCATTGGGCAGTGCTCCCCAGGGGACAGATCAGAGAAACACTCAGTTCCGCTGGCGCTACCATAACCATTAGTAAAGGCTTCCTCATCTCTCACCATAACTTTCCCCTGTGTCCCAAAAACATGGTGAGTGTCCTCCTTGTACCTTTCCAAGGCCATGTTCAAAGGAAAACAGCTGCGGAGTGGGGGACAATGGTGGTAATTTGTAATTACAGCCCTTTACCCAGGATGACGGGGTACATAGTATCTATCAAAGACAAGTCAGTGCTTAGTAGATACTGAGTCAGACTTTAATTTCCCACCAGCTGGCAAGGAAGCCCTCTCAATGGCTGAATAAGCTTTCTCTCACACTGATAGCTTTGTGCTTAAGGCTAATATTATATTTACAAGTATATTTAATGTTGTATCAAGATAATGCAGTTCCTTCACCTTGCTGGAGGTATCTGTCTGGAGTATAAATGTCTTGGAAAATCTGGCACCATCAGCAGTGGTGCAGTTCCCTTTCTTTATTCTGGAAGCGGTGACACCACTTTCAAAAACCTAGATGCAAACCACCCAATATAGCTATCTAAACACAAACAAAAAAAAGCGTACATCTGTCTTCATAGAATCATAGAATCATTCAGGTTGGAAAAGACCCTTGGGATCATCGAGTCCAACCTACTCTACTCTACAAAGTTCTCCCCTACACCATATCCCCCAACACCACATCTAATTTAAACATCTTCTCTCTCCATTTGTGATAATCTGTCTGCATTGCATCTGGACATCATTCCATCATGTGATTTATATGCCTTTTGCCTAGAAGCCTGCAGGACAAAACTTTCTTACAGTCTGCACACACTACCCAGGGGTTGCTCTCAATCTTTCTTCCTAATCAAATTCCATATTCAGAAAAAAAAATAATCCTGATCACATGTAGCTGGTCTTCCTCTTGTTCGCTGAAAATTAGTGTCATTTGAATACATCTTTATACATTCCTGATTGGGCCAGAGAAAACTAATGCTAAAAAACTATAACCACTGACCAGATGACATTATCCTGAACTCCATGTGTGGGAAGGCCAGATTTCCTGCAGTCCCTCCTTCACCCTTCTGGTCAGAGGGATACACTGAGGTCCCTTGAGTAAAAACAGTGAGGATATCGATACAGCAAATCAGCAAATTTAGCATTTCATCTAATATGCCTTAGATTTAGATTCACATTTGCCTACCGGAAAGCCATCTGGGTTAGGACATCACTACTTGTCTTTCCCTTAGGATATGGGACTCCTTTGTCATTTCCTGTTTTTACAACTCACTCAGCTCATGTTTTTGACTAGCAGCTTCTCTGGATTTTGACCTTAATTCAAGGACTTTTTTTTTTTTTTTTAATGGAAGTTTTTAGATATGATAACAGATCAGATGCATTTGCTTCATCCTTGAGAGAACACGTCCCTTAACTTCTGCACCAGTGTTCACTTCGTTATACTCTCTTTTCATTTCCTATTTGCACTTCCCTGATAAGTGTGATTAGGTTTAGCTTGGGTTGACAGAGACAAGATACTACTTAAAAGCTTTGCTTTTCCTCCCTCCCTATGCAAATCTATTTCTTGCCCCTGTGGCTCCACCAGCCTCTATTTCAAAGTATTTCATATGTATCCTTGCCATCATGGAAATAGCTCGTACTCCAAGCCTGCCTACGGTACTTGAACTTTGCTGGAACTCTGTTCCCTGTTCCATATCCTCAAGGTATAGCTCCCATTCAGCAACACCACCTGGAAATTTCTCTTCTTCCTCCTTGCCCCAGTCTTACAACTCAAATATTCTTGTTGGTTGCAGGCGTTACCACCTTGCTGCTGCCTCCTAGAAAAAGAGAAGGGTGTCACTAAATGACCCAATGGTTGTGGTCTAATTAAAAAGTATTCTATCATGTCCTCTGATATCTGACTAAAACACTCTACCCACTCATCAGTTGTGCGTGACAGGCTGACATCCTTGGCACAAAAAGAGCCAGATGCTCTTTAGAATAGCAGAGACCTCTTTTATTAGGCATGATACACAGTTAGTGCATCAATCAGTAAACATTTCTTTGTGCAACCAAACTCAGGAAATAGTTTAGTTTTGCTATTCATATTTTGGGGTAGCACACAACGTAATTTATCAGCACCTGCATTCATGGCCACATATCTGACAACTGATTCACAGCTCTGAACACCTGAAGATAATCACCAGTAACTGTCTTGTTACTGTTCCCCTGGCATCTCAAGGATGCTTATTCATGGGCCTCCTCCTGTCTTCCTATCACTTTGGCCCTGCTCTCAAGTCAGTAGATCTGAGCCTGTGTCATCAACTGTATTTCTTGTTGTCATTACAGAGTAATCACTTGTACCTCCACGTGTTGTCATTGAGCCTTGATCAAAACTGAAGTCACTGTCTAGAGCTGTCATAGCTTTCATGCACCAGCTTTTCACCATTATGGAGACAAACAATAAGAAGCCGCCACGCTACCCTATTTTTGTGCCCTGCTTCATGACTGATATTTCAACCATATCTGTATAACTTTGGCTATTTGGCCCTCTACTTTTCCAGTCCTCACCTATACTTTCACTCTTCCAACATACTCTCCATTAGCTTCATGCCACAATCTGTTTCACAGTTTCTCACTTCTGCTCCACTGCAGTCAGAAGCTGAAGTTGCTAATCCTCTCCTGCTCCTTGCTCATACAGTCAGCATCAGTGGGCAGAGCCAGGAGAGTCATTGCTCCTTAAAATGCCATTACTACTCTTGTGGGAATTTTTATTTCATCATTTTCAGAAATATAGGATGCCGGATGCAGCACTGGAGCCAGACACAGTAGA
The DNA here is from genome assembly GCA_028565335.1 of Limnodromus scolopaceus. Taxonomy (NCBI): domain Eukaryota; kingdom Metazoa; phylum Chordata; class Aves; order Charadriiformes; family Scolopacidae; genus Limnodromus; species Limnodromus scolopaceus. Next base: position 129,091,963 of record JAOXNO010000013.1, read on the forward strand.
AGAACCTCAAGTGCTGAGATGCCAGGGAGAGTGATACAATCCTCCAATCATGCATTAGAGTTCATATCACATCTTTAACCTTTGGCTCTCCTAGTACTTGGGTTGTGGGTGTGTTTTTGTGTTTGTTTGGGTGGGTGTTTTGGTTTTGTTTTGTTTGTTGGTTTTTTTTTTGTGGTTGGACTCGATGATCTCAGAGGTCCCTTCCAACCACTAAGATTCTGTGTGTGTGTGATTCTGTGTGTAAGAAGGACACAATTCATTTATGCATTTCTATTTGTAATTATTCTTAGGAGATAGGACAACGAGAATATACAAAGAGCCTAAGAAACTACAGCTTTTTGTCTGCTCAATCAACATTGACATAGATATATATATAGAGAGAGACATATAACATATAGTTATTTCCTCTACTTTACCCAGTAAATCAGATGGAAATCAATCTATTTACAACCAATGTGCAAAATATTTCCCAATTCCTCCAAATTAATTACAAGTCTGTGTATCACAGCAAAGATAAATGCAATTCATTGAGGAAACAACCATGACACAAGAAGGTCTTACACTGAGTAGCGAGTACATAAGTATGAAGAATTAGGTATAGCTTGATCAATAGTATTTTTATCAACAGCAGCCATTCGAACACAGAGTTGAGATCCTACCAGGTATATGACATACGTCTGGTGATTTTATTTGGCTGTGTCTAGTAGATGACAAATATTTTCAGCAAAGCATCCTTCATATATACCTCTACTGCCCTTCAGCTGCACAGTACAGCAATAAGGACCACTGGTAGAAAGAAATTTAACTATATATAACATTTATATTATACTGTATAGTGAGACTCTAACTGTAACTCTTCTTTTCACTGGGATGCTGATGTCCCTCATACTTTCACTGTGTGCAGCACAGAAGACTATAGGGGGAAATGTTGTTCATGTGCAGACAGGTGGAAATTGTCCCCTTGCAACTATTAACTGAACTCTTTAAATATAAAGACCCCCTTTTGTTCTATTTCCCTTTGTTAACAAATCATATTTGAATAGCTGTCAAAGGTAAATTTGTCAAAACTCAAAGAGTATTTGATGATCTAACATTTCAGCAGCTTTGGTCTGTAACAGAGCAACTTCTATTGACACTTCACACACAAATTTGAAAGACCTTTTTGCAACAGCAGCAGGAACACTTTTTCTGATAGCAGCAGAAGTTAGACAGACATTGAAGCAACATTAGACAGACATTGAAGCAACGTTAAGCTTTCCCAAGGATGAGCTTCAGATGCAAAGATAGTTCTGCTCTTTAAACAATCTCAGAGTAAAAAGCCAAATCCTCCAAGACTGGCGCCCAGAACAGATTCCACAGAATAAATAAGGGCATAACGTTCTCTTTAAATCTGATGACAGCTGTAAGCAAATCACATCACTTTTTGGTTTCGCAGATAAGCAAAATCAGCCAATCCATCTGAAAATAGACCTTGATTCTAAAAGTAGCTGGACAGCTCTCACTGGTACTGAGCTGGGGAAAAGCCAGGTTCCTGAAAAGCTTTGCCAGTGAACAAATGGGAGATTTGTCCTTTAGTCTGATAAAACCAACGCGACTGACAACATCCCTACCAACATAACAAACCCGTTGTCACAACCTGTTTCAGAGCAGAGACTGTAGGCATACTTAATATTCCTATAAAATCATAGAATCATAGAATCATAGAATGGTTTGGATTGGAAGGGACCTTAAAGATCATCGAGTTCCAACCCCCCTGCCCTGGGCA
>JAOXNO010000013.1:129093827-129107252 GCA_028565335.1 Limnodromus scolopaceus
AAACTTCATGCGATTTGCACGAGCCCACCTCTCCAGCCTGTCCAGGTCCCTCTGGATGGCATCCCTTCCCTCCAGTGCGTCGACCGCACCACCGAGATTGGTGTCATCGGCAAACTCACTGAGGGTGCACTCTACCCCACTGTCTATGTCTCCAACAAAGGTGTTGAACAGCACTGGTCCCAGTATGGACCCCTGAGGAACACCAGTCATCACTGGCCACCAATTGGACATGGAGCCATTGACCACAACCCTTTGAGTGCGGCCATCCATCCAGCTCCTTATCCACTGAGCGGTCCATCCATCGAATCCATGACTTTCCAATTTTGAGACCATATATATGAGACCAATACTATATGTTTTGACCTATTTTCTTTTTAAAGGTAAGTGATGAAGAAATGGGGTCATTAGCGTTGCTGAAACTTTGGAGCAATACAGGAGGTCAGGATGTCACTGCCAGTTCTCTTCAAATTCTTTCTCTTTCTTCAAGACACTTAATGGGAAGTTCAGTCATATTACCAGGTCCAAAGGACACCTTGCTGTATCGTTCAACAAGTTGGCTTTTCCAGGAGCTGTCTTTCCATTTTTGACATGGCCATTGTGTACCAAAACTCACAAAATTTGATTTGCTTTAACTAGGATTTTTCTATTCTTCACTCATAATAGCTATTTTGGGCTAGCTTTGCCTTACTATCCAAATTCCATTTGTCTCACTGTTACCCTGCCAGTGTGAGAGTCTGAGAGTGTCTGCCAGTGAGATGGCTTGATGAGGCACATCTTTGTGCCTGTGCTCAGGGCAGCACAAAGCTGATCCCACATGGTGTGTGGCAAAAAAATACATTTTTGCCTTGTTCGCTTTCTCATGCCTTTGTAAAGACTGTTCTCATGACCATGTATTTCCTACTTTATGAAATAAATATGCTTGATTGTCAGGGCCTTAGTGTTTTAAATTTTCCTATGATCTAAATGTTGCTCTTGCAGCAATTTGTCAAAGATAGACTGTCACTGGAACGATTGTATGTATCAGAAAGCAGCTAGAGGTGAAAGATCTCTTAAGTTAATTATTTATACCTAAAGCAAAGCAAAGACATGAAGAGTGTATAATTTTAAAAAGAAGTAAAAATGGAAAGAAATGGCATGTTGGCACATCAGGGATCCTACCTTCCATGCTGGGTTTTTAGAGACTAAAGTGTGGTTTTAATCAGATTGTTTCTGCACTGTGCTGTGGACTTGTTCCCTGCAGGGGCACTGGCAGCCCCAGCAGCTTGCCTGCTCTGGGGAAGAGGGATGACAGCTACACAGTGGTGTCTGTGAAGACTGGCGAGAGCCACTAAACCCTGACCAGGAGGCAAAGTTGAGTGACTTCCAAATTCTACCACTTCCCAGGGGCTGCAAAGCATCTGAAATGCTACAAGGAAGTGGATCCTTTCATTCAGAGTCCTTAGGCCTACATCTTCTTCTGCAGGTAGTTTCGCTAAAAGATCAAAACAAAAGTCACCATTTATTAATTTATTGTTAATCAGCCATTAAATAAAATGCACAAGTTATCAATAGAGCTAGCACTGGAGCTCCAGTTTGCTTTTAACTGGGCAAATGTCCTAACTATTGCCAGAGAACCTGATATCTTCCAGAAACTCAGAAACAGCCTAGATTTTTATGAAGACCACCAGTCACTTTGAATGTAGGTGCCGAGCACCCATTTGGGTCTTCAATTTTGTTTGTGAACCATGTTCTGACTAGTTGAAGAAACAAAGGAGAAAAAAAAGTGAGTGCGTGGTCCATAAAGGTACTCGAAAGATTAGTTTCCTCATTTCTAAAGTGGGTCTAGTGATCTATACCATGTATTCATGTGTTGCTGTATTGGTGCTGTGTCATCCTCTTGCTCGTGCCGCTTACAGACGTACTGTGTTATAAGGTGCTTTGCCTGTTTTCAGATATTGCTCTGTAGAAACTGAGTCATTAGCTAATCATGCGTGCAGACATCCAGAAACACTCTTGAAATGATTTTGGCTCTTTGATTTCTTCAAATATTCCCTTCAAATGAAAATTACAATTTTTCCACTCCACTCATCCAGTCATCTAAATGCTAAGTTATATGTAATGTTTCCCATAAGGGCTGAGGCATTAGCTGGTGTTCAAGGGCTCCTAAAGCTGTTTCCAGAGATGTTGATGGTTAAAGTGGAGCTTCCTTGTCTCAATCTCATTATATACACGTACATTTATATACATGCAAGAGAAACAGCCCTGAAGACCCCTGGCTCAGAGAAGAAGGAACACATGCATAACCGTAAGCCATGAACCCTCCACTTCCACACACTTGTCACACTTTTTCAATGAGTTCCTGGCTAATAACCATGAAGCTATGGAGGGTTCGAAGCAGGTCCACCTTGGGATTCGTTGTCAATAGTTTCCTCCTACGTACATCAACTACTAGCATCTATGGCAGCCACACACCCATGTAAGGAACCACTACATAAAATGGGCACCTCTCTGCTCTGCTGTACTTGTCCAGTTGTTTTTTCACTCTGGCAGAGGGGTGATTAAAACTGCCTTCAGTTTTTGCATTGTAGAGAACATCTCCCCACCAGTACCAGTAGCGTAGGTCTCACATCCCAAACTCTGCTCTCTTGATTTCCATTTCTGGAAGTAAATCCCACAGGAATTTCCCTCTGCCTCAGCACATCAGTCACATGGGGGAGTTTTTCTACTGCTGTTCACTCAGTCAGACAAAAATGTTTGTGAAAATTGTGATCTTATAGAAATGATGGGTCCTAAACTAACAAGGTATACTACAGAACAGAATCGGTTTTCAGTCTGTTTACACTTGAAATGCCTAAATCTCAGCTCTGGCCTGGCAATTTACATGACCCCATCAACAACGAAGCCAACAACTGGAAAAATGGAAGAGCTCTGACTTCAGAGGAAGAGTCAGAGGTCTCCATATCCCCATGTTAGCTGGTGACAAAAGACAGAGTTCTGCTGGTTCCCAAAGGAAAACTATGACAATATAGACAGCTAATTCTGCTGTTTACATTATCAGCATCAGAAAACATACGCATCAGAACAATTTCAAGTCTAAAGATTGCATGAAAGATTCAGCTCTGGACTTAATAAATAGCTCCAACAAACATCAATACAACTGTTTCACAGAGCCAAAGATCATGTTTAGACAACACCAGCCAGTCAGTAATTTTCTTTCCAAAGCAAGCTTACTGCCCACCTACTCTTATTTCCAGGCACAGAAAGCCAACATGATGCTAAAGGAGGGCATCCACCCCGAGCAGTAACTGCTGGAAACGTGCTCTTGAACAAATCACCATGGTGGGCACTCCTGGGACTCCATCAGCAGCGTACTTTGTACTGCAGATGTGATCAGCCCCAGGGTTTCCCCGAGACACTTATGCTCACACACAGATGCTTTTTGATGGTGTTGTTCTGCTTTAGGAATCTTTTCAGCCTCAGTCTCCTCTTAAGAGTCACTAGTCAGCAGGCAATGCAGAAATAAATATGTTTCAGTAAGGTAGCACACATACAGACTCCTCGGTCTGTAAAGAGAAGACATCCACCCAGAGTAACTGGTGATAAATGTGACTCCCTCCTAGAGCATCACCCAGGCAGCCACACCTCTTCGTAGCTTTATTTCTAGGAAATACTTCATATCATTAAAGGAATTTTCAGTTTCTGATGATATAATTCAATTCTCCCGCATTCTGTCTTCTTTTTCAAGCACCGCTGCTGGGAACGATAAGAAATACAGGTAGATTACATTCTTACAGGCACAAATGCCTATATAATTTCTGTTTAAAAATTAATAATTAATAATAAGGGTTTTAAGTATTCAGGTACACTGATTTTAAGCACTAATAGTATGTCACATTTCAGCACCAAAAATTTCCATGTAATTTACCAAAAAACATTCTCAATTTCAAGTAAACCATCTGTTCAGTACCAGTTTTAGTGTTTGCTACAAGCTTCTAGCTCTCAGATGAAGCAATCTGAGGAATCTGTGCAAAATCCAGACATTTTCTCATGAGACTACTAAAATTCTCCATTTCAACTTTATCAATAAAATCTTTCAGTTACATAAGGATCACCAAAATGGTGTAGTTAATCAGTGCAAGGCTGCACAATATTCAGGTTAGTAAGAGCTCCAAAATGTTGCTTTTTCACCCTAATTCAGGGTTTCTGAAATTTCTGAAATTTCAGCATCTCCTATAGGATGATGAAATCAGGATTTCGGTCCTTTGCCCATTTTACTGACTTGACATTTATTAGAAACCAGTCTCACACACAGCTCCACCACTGAGCTGCAGTGTGCATTGGGTCTGAAGGGTGAAATGGGCATTTCCCATTTCAAAAGCAACTGGAAAATGCCATTGCTCCTGTAAGATATATTTAGAATGCTCCTGGTCAAAATTAACAAATATTTCTCCAAGCAGCTATGTGGCACTGCACGTTATAGGCTAGAAAGAATGATGGTACATGGGCTTTTCTATCTGAGAATAATAGTTACAGATTAGTAACAAAGTCATAGAATAAGCCCTAGGGTAAATTTTTTTAGAGAGGTTCATCATTGTGGCAATGCTGCAATTCTCTTCCTGCAGTGCCCCTTTCCATTGCACTGATTCAATAAAGCATTTCAGCATGGAATTCTGTTCAAAATCAGGCATAAGCTTAAATCATTTAAGGTACCAAAAGGCCTCAATTCTGGAAAAAAAAAAACATGTTGCCAGGACCTCAGCAGAAATGGCTATGAAACCTCCTTCTAGGAAACATGCCTGGAGCTGTCAGGTTGAATTCCTCACTTCATGAAATAAAGCGGTGGAGGGAGGTCTGTCCCTTCCAATGGAGACATTTGGGACACTTGTGCAGATGGAGGCCCATAGTGAGTTCCCGCTGTCCTCCCACTGCGTCTCTCCAGGGAGGCGCTGCTGTGTGACCAGGGAGCTGGGAGACGATACAGCACAGAAATTAATTACAAACTGATCATATGCAGCACCGGTTTCATGCCTCTTCATCATATCACCGGGAAACCTGGACACACCTCAGAAGATCTCGGTTCCTGCATCATGCTTCTCTGGTAACAGCTACCATGATGCCAGGTACACATTACACAAGGAACACTTTTCTTCGCTGTCTTCCCTGTCTCTCTCTCTCTTTTTTTTTTTTTTTTTAGTTTAAATAAGCACTTGAAGTTGACCTGAAAAGGTGGGGTTACTGAAAATCATGCAGATGGTGAATGTCAGAAGAATGGGTCGAGGATTTGCATGCATCATAGTAAAGCCACTGCATATATTTCCATAACAGTCAGCAATGAATAATAAAACGTAAAAGTTTGATGTTTTTATCATGTCATCATCTCTGATTCAATATTCTTTTTGGTGTATTTTATTTGTTCCTTGTCCACAGTGCTCCTTTCTTCATTATTTAGTTCAAGCAATAAGTCTTCCTCCACCTTTGGGAGTTTTATTTATACTTTTTCCCTTCCTGATATAAAATAGAACTATGGATTAAGAAGCCATCCCAGAGGTGATTGGAGTCATTCATATGTAAAGCAAATGGCATAATACTAAGAGCATTATCACTGTTCAAGAACGTCTTCTTTTCATATTTCTTTCCACCATTGTGCCACCAAAAAGAAAACTCACACATGCCAAAATAGATGACAAAAAAAAAAAAAAAAGATGATGCTATTTGGTCAAAGTCTTGGAAAGTTGTTCTCTTTAGGTGATAACTTGTATTTTATTGTTTACCAGGCAGATGGGCAGTCCTTGGGACAACCTGATCCTGCAGCTGCTGGGTGTGAGGGAAAGCGCGGTTAAGCCTGATCTTCCACATTGAACCCAAAGAGAATGTTTACCTTGGGTTTCAAAGCTAGCAAGACCAAGGATTACACTGGAGGTTATCTCTGTTTTACAAATGAAGACCAATGTGAGAAAGCCCCAGAATAGGACACAGTTGCCCAGCTGTGTTTTGGACCAAGTTTTATATTGTCCCATTAACCACTGCATGCAAAATGGAAATTGAGGGGGAGCTGAACTGCACGTAGCTGTCACCCAACCAGAAAGGCATCCAAATGTCCTTCAGCAAGAAATTCCATCTTTTTGGTTTGTGGAGTCCCAGACATTTTTCAGTGAATGTCATAAATGCGACAGTGTGACCATTGTGTGGCCACTCTCAATTTGCTTTATTTTAAGACCCTGAAGATTATGCAGGGATTCCCCAAGGTCTGTGGAGTGGAGCTGAAAAAATACCTGCATTAGGTGCTTAATTTTCTAACTGAAAAATTGCCTTGTTGCCTGGCTGTCTCTGGCGAGGAACACCTAAGTGTCCATAATATTGAATTATTTAATACCCAACCTTTACACCTGCTTATCTCCTGGCAGGAGGCAGAGACTCCGTGCTCCTCCATCAGCTCCACCTGTGGAGCTCTTTCCAGTATGTTTTCCTTGGAGTTTACCTACTGCAGCAGAGCTGAGCACATCAAGGTAAACATTCGCATATTTTGAGTTAAACCAAAGCTATTTAAACATAGCCTCGCTGGAAGATTTTCAGTGTCCTTCAGATGCCACCTTAGTCTTTGCTAACTTATTTTATTTTGTTGTAAATACATTAAGATAGTAATGTTGTGAACTGATGAACAAGCTATATTTGCCCAATGTGACTAATTTATTGTAAATGAATTTTAAGCCCGTAGTTATGACAGCCTTCAAACAAGGCTTAAACAATTATGACAGCTACCAATTATAGCAACAACAGGGACTGGAGACTGAAGAAAGAAAAAAAGGTGGAAAGAGAAGCAATTAATACAGATTTTTATGAGGGACACTGAAATGATTTGCACATCAAGACTTCATTTGATAAACAATTTTATGTTCACAAATATATTTTTCTCAACTTTTTCAAAAGGCATAATTTAGACTTCTTATGTAAAAAAAAAAAAAATCTTTTTCAGCATTTGAAAAGGGGGTAAAAAGAGCAAAAAACTAAATTCCTTGCTGAAATGTTCTGTTTGATTTATTTAACCTGCTTTGTTGTATGTTTTACTGTTTGAAGAAAAAACAAAGCACCCTACAATGTTGGCATTTTGGTATAACCTTTATTAACTGTCCATTCCCAAACTTTTACATTTTTTAAACTAAACTAAACTCAGCAAAAAAAAAAAAAAAAAAAATCAATTACTTTCACAGACGTGTTACAGCCCCCAAAACACCAGAAGCCACAGCTCCCACAGTCTGAGATAAAGACAAAGGGTAGCAACAACCTGCCTGAATCATCCATCAGATGGATCCTACTCCACATAGGAATAGGGGACACGCTCTTTCTCTGTCTCCTCATGACCCGCTGCATCCTGAACTTCACCTGGTTTATGTCTCTCACCTCAACAGTTCATTTTCCTCTCTCATGTACAGGTTCTGTTTCCACTGGTCAGGGTTTGGGGCAGGAGGGGAGGCAAAGAGAATATGGGTTACCATCCTTAATGTAGCAGAATTTTCCTTAGTGTAGTAGAGAATAAGGAAGAGCCTGACTCTGCCTTTCAACATGGTTAGCACGTGAAAAAGGGAAATCTGGTTAAAAAAAAATCACAAGAAGAGAACTACAGTAGTTTGCACTCCATTTTTTTGTTTGCTTGAATGAAAACATAATATGTCAGAAATTAACTTTTTCCACTGTTTAAAGTGCAAAATTCTCATTGGGATTGGAATTTCAGCCCAGATGGTTGGCCAAGGAATGTATGCCAATAGTGTGAACCTCACCGTGTATGATTTGACACCTTGACATTTAGCAAACTTAGAAAATGTTATTAAAAGAAACATAGACACTGTGAAAATGAGCCTTACTAACACTAACACACCTACTTTCTGTCATTGCAGCATGGAAGGTAGCTCAGGCTGTATGCAAAATGTCTAATTCATACAGTGCTGCACCATCACTAACCAGCTTTGCATTTCTGCAATCCAGCCCCTGATGAAAAATGCTGTTGGGAGGAGGCAGAAGAGCTCAGAAACTCACATAACAGAGCAAATATTTATCTGCACTTCATGAAGGCTTCTCTGCCCTCTGATAGAGGACTTCTCAGCAGGGCAGAGAGTAAGGAGGAATTATCTGAAGCAGCAATGGTAATACAGGAATTCCAAGGAACAACTCCTCACAGAGTGACACCCACCCCTGCACCGCACACCCCCTCTGCACAACCTGCTCTCTGGAGGTGGTGGCAGAGCCTGCCCTGCTGGTTCAGCTCTGGAGTGCCCTTCTAAAAGCAAATATCTTGATACCTCCCACCTGCCTCACTTTGGCTAGCACCACAGAAGGGGTTTGGGGCTAAAATTCTGAATTTAAACTAAAATGAATTTGAATTTCATTCAAGAAGGTATACTCCAGAAAAGCACCTGCATCAAATTAATTACTGTTCTTCTCTCAGAAACATAATTTCAGTGCTCAAAACCAGAAAGAATTAGTCCAGAGTAAAACCTCTTGAAATGCACTCCATGTGGAGGTCAGATCTCATGGTGTTTCCCGGTACAGACCCCCTGGCTGAGGTGGACATGTTGGTGGATGCCTCAAGGGGAACAGAAAGCCTCAGGGTCCCTCAAGTGCTTCACGTAAGTGTCTGAGCCATCTCACAACCAGATTTCACAGCACTGAATATTCATTACAATGAATTCAATCAATCTTTACTGTATACAGAAGTGCAGCTGCAAAGTAATCTACAGGCAATTTCTGAAAGTAATTTTTATTGTCATTTCCATTACAACTACAAACAGAAACTTCCTCTTAATGTTTTCATAGCAGTCTCCCACTTGAGCTGTTACCATGAAATATGTTTTCTGTCATGAAGTACTGAGGACAGCACAGCACAGATGGGACGGGCAGTATAAAATTATTTAGGAAAAGGATCCTATTACCAAATGGTTCACATGTTAAGAATTAGGAGAAAGGGTGACAAGATTATCTTACAAAAAGGATGCAGAGGAAGATGGATTACTTCTAATGAGATTTATTCAGTGGGGTTTTGGGTTGTTTGTGGTTTGTTTTTTTTTTCTTAGAGTTGACACTTAAAAGACCATTAAAAATAAGACAATAAATTTTAATTATAGAGATTATTTCCTTTTTCACAGGGTTCTGTGGAACTTAGGGAGAGACCAAAGGGAGGTATCCAAAGATTGCTCTGTACAACATGCTATCAAACCACAGCTGAAAACGTACAGTTATTTATCTAATGATCAAGTTGATTATTTTTCTGATCTCAGAAACACAATTTTTGAAGGAATTTCTAACAAATGTCCTTTTGCTTTCCTAATGTGACTCATGGAGGATGCCAGTTTAGGCTACAGCTGGCAACACAATTAGTTGATTAAGCAGAGAGACTCTGGAGCGTGCCCCAATCTGGTGCACGTGATCTAAATAACGAAACGTTTTGTCCCTCCGAAGGGGAATGCTGCTCAAGCACAGGCCCAGATCCAAAACCATGTGGTCCTGCTGTGGCAATGTCCCAGGGATGCACCAGTGGCTTCAAGATGCACCTTGTACCCAGCACTGGCACAAAACTGGACTCCATATTATAGTTCAGTACAAATCCTTCTGAACCAGAGGGCAGTCTGCAGAAAACTCATCAAAATGCCTTACAGGATGCAAAAATAATACCCTAACACATACTGTGTCTTAAAAAAAGAGTCACCATCCTCAGTGGGAACAAATAAAGCATAAAAATGTTACTGCAATTGGCGGAAGAAGAAATCTCTCTTCTCTCACTTCACAGGCACCTTCTTCCTATGAAATTGAATGCTACTGAACCAACTTTTTTGAAAGTTATAAACGTTCCAAAAAAGCTGTATAACCTTTCTCTCTACAACTCCCTGAAAGGAGGCTGTAGAGAGGCGGGGGTCGGTCTCTTCTCCCAAGTCACAGGCGACAGGACAAGGGGGAATGGCTTCAAGTTACGCCAGGGGAGGTTCAGGTTAGATATTAGGAAATATTTCTTTACTGAAAGGGTTGTCAGACATTGGAATGAGCTGCCCAGGGAGGTGGTGGAGGCACCATCCCTGGAGGCATTCAGGAGACGAGTTGACATGGTGCTCGGGGATATGGATTAGTGTTGGGTTGGTGGTTTTGGTTTGTTGGTTTTTTTTTCCTTTTTTTGTGTGTGGTTTTTGTAGTGTTTGTTTTGGTTTTGGTTTGGTTTTTTTTTTTTCTCATAGGTTGGACTAGATGATCATAAAAGGTCCCTTCCAACCTAGGTGACTCGGTGACTCTGTTATCTCTGTTTTAATTGTTGCAATAATTTTATTTTTATAGTAAAACTAAAGTAGTTGTGTATTCCCTTCCCCTATCCCCCAGATAAGGAATTTGTTCCCTGGAAATGCTGAGGATGAATTTTCTGAAAAATCCAATCCCATCTGATATGTTTGTTGGGAAATTTCATATTGTGTATGATAAAGAAGACGATTTTTGTGTCTGTCTTCTCTTGCTCCATCAGGAACAGTGAATAAATTACCTGAATAACATCTCACAGCCCATGAGCAGTAGCAAGAGTTATTGGTTTTAAAATTGAAAATTAAACTATTTTAAAGTTAAAGATTTTCACTCCAGATAAAGCCTCTGCTTTGTCATTAACAGTTCTGGAGAAACGCATTCAAGATTTCCTGGTAATCCGTAATTCCAATTTACTGATATTTGAAAACTGCCATAGGGTTCTCCTCTGGAATATTCATTTACTTTTACTATTAGCATGAAAAAACTGCATGTCTGTTTATCAGTCCATGTGGTAAATAGCCAGTGTTTAGTCAACAGTCCCTAATTAATGTTCACAATATCTCTGTGAGGTTTTGTTTATTCCATCTTATGCTCAAAAATGAATCCAAGAAAATAAAAAAAGGAAAAGAATGGACCAAGATTTCACCAGATTCAGTAGTAAAGCTACAATTGTAAGTTACAGCTTCCTGACACCCACAGCTATATTGGTTTTTCCAGATCTGGTATCTACCTCCCTCCTTGTTAAATGGCCAAGGAGGACCCAAGGAATAACTACAAATCAGAAGTCTTCCATGTTGTTTTGGAAAAACTAAGCCTTCTTTGTCCTGCTTTCCTACTTATCTATGAAAGATGAACTTACTCATTGCTTTGCACAAGTGCATATGAAGGCTATCGCCCCATGTCTTCCTATAGAGACAGTTTTCACTAAACTACAAGGATCATGGCCTTCAGTAGAAGAATAATGAATAAGTGTCTAAATCAGGGAGGGAAATTATGTTTAATCTGACATCAGCAAAAAGCTTCTTGACCTCCTATTTTCTGGTAGCACCACATGTTCACATTCTGCAAAATTATACAAGAATAACCTTTTGGAAGCCCAAGAACAGCCCATCTCCTACAAGGGGAAACAAAGAAGACAGAACAACCTGGGCTGTTCTATGATGCTATGAAAATCAGGATCCCATTACATCAGGAGAAAAACTTAACACAGATGGAAGCTGAAACTGTAAAGAGATAAGCCATCTGAAATTATAATATTAATAGCAAATGGAAAAACGAACAAACAAGCAAGCAAGCAAAGGGTAAGCCCTTGAAAGCGTTTCAAAAGAAGCCTGAAAATAATTTTGAAAGGCATTTGCACACATGACAACAGTGGAATAAGGGGTACCATACTGTAAAATAATGAAAAAAAATAAGAACACAAGCAGAATAAAGACAAGATTTAATAAACAGGAAAGTGCAGCAGAAACCAAGCTAAAAACCAGCCAGTTCACATGATGAGCCTCAAACTCTCTGACATGGATTTGATGGTGATGCTATACTTAAGACTCTCCATTTTCACTCAATCTCTGCCTTGTGAAAAGGGTTTTATTTTGTAGTTATGGGCTTATTGCTATTAAAACCCATGTAAGAATGTATATTTACATTGCGCTTTGTGACTTACAGCAAAAGATCCCCTGTTGCAGTGGTCTCACAGGTGAGAGGAGACATCTTTTTGTGTGCATGAGGGTCCACAAAGCATTTGCACTAAAAATGTGGTTATGTTTACAGCAATGAGGAATGCTTAGTGCGGCTGAAGGGCTTTTTTGATGGGGGAGGGAGCAAGAGAAGTCATTATTGAAAGACCTTGAAGGGAAGGCAAAATCCTGAGAATGGCACCCTGACTTGAAGAGTAACAGGGCTAATTTAGTGATGGTCTAGTAAATGTCAGGCTTCAGTGAAAGCCACAGAAAACCTTCAAAATCTCAATAAAAGAGGCCTGGTCTAAAGAGGCTGTCATTGCTGAAAGGAAGAATAATAGACTAATGGGACTAATTCTAAACCCAGCAGGTCTGGAGGTAAGTCCCCACAGAATAGAAAGGGAAAGCAATCATGTCAGATGAAAGAGAACCTGTAAGGGGAGAATATTCTGCTGGGTACCATCAAGCCAATTGTGGACTAATGCACATCTCTCATTGCCGTCACTAATTTAAATAAGCTGAACATTCAATCACTGCTATTATATTATCTTTTTAGCTGAAGGTCGAACACATGAGCATTGCAATCTTACAATTTCTCCTGTACATGGAAAAAGTCTATGCCCCTACATTTGGTATGTAATATTGCACCTTGTAGCTAGAACATTCACCAGTAACTAAAACTGAAGGATGTATCTGAGCAAAGGAAAGCAGGAAATGCTTTTGCTGGGTGGCGAAATCTTTAGCCAATTAGTAGAAATATACACCATCAAGGTAAGGAATGACACGCTTCCTCTCTTAGAGCTTCCCGCCCTGGACACACATGAATGGATGCTGCACCGGGGCTGGGGTAGCCAGTAAACACCTCTTTTTATTGTGGTTCCTGTGATTATTTCTTATAAAACTGTATGATGGAAAACAACAGAAATCTCCACAGGATTTTTCCTATATTTATGCAGTCCTTGATGCAGACATTGAAAGAAAAATCACTAAGAAGAGTTATTAACAGGAAACCTAGTCATAATTCTGTAACTCCAAAACAAGAAGTACCTCTGTTTTATAAATTTCTTAAAGAATCATATAATAATTTAGGTTGGAAGGAATTTAGGTCATCTAGGCAGACCTCCCAGAGTAGGTACAGCATCAGGTTTGATGAGGTTGCTCAAGGCTTTGTCCAAGAAAATTTCAAGTATCTCCAAGGATGGCAACTCACCACCTTTCCTACAAAACTATTCCAGTCTTTCCCACCTTCATCATGCAGAAATATTTTCTTTATATCTATATATATCTATTACAAGGGAAAGTGTAGAGTGTTGCACCTGGGGAGGAATAACCCCCTGCACCAGGACAGGTTGGGGGTGACCTGCTAGCGAGCAGTTCTGAGGAAAAAGACCTGGCAGTCCTGGTGGACAATAGGATGCCCATGAGCCAGCAATGTGCCCTTGTGGCCAAGAAGGCCAATGGCATCCTGGGGTGCATCAAGAAGAGTGTGACCAGC
>JAOXNO010000013.1:129116394-129127602 GCA_028565335.1 Limnodromus scolopaceus
AAAAGAGTCTGGCTCCCTCCTCCTTCAAACCACCCTTTAGATACTTATAGGCATTGATAAGGTCTCCCCTCAGCCTACTCTTCTCCAGGCTAAAGAGTCCCAGCTCTCTCAGCCTTTCTTCATAAGGGAGATGAAAATGCAGTCCTAGCCAGTCCCATTCAGCTGCCAAACTGGAGGTTTTAATATAATGTGATTTTCTATGTTTGATTATTACGATGGCTACATACGAGCAAGTCATTGACAAAGGAAGTTAGCTTTTTGCTCTTTTTTTCCCATTTTCTGGCTAAAGTTAGAGACCTTACATTACTTGAATCTAATAGCATTTGACTGAACAGGAAATCAGAAGTCAGACAGGAATTTCTCAACCCTAGAAAAGTTAAAAGTGAGTTACTGCTTTAAGTGGCTGCTGAATTAGCTCATATGAATAATTGCCCACCATATTTTTAAGTTCTGTCGTTTAATAAGATTCCCCTTTACTTCTTTGTCTGAAGATTTACTGGAAAAGATGCATTTCTCCTGGACACAGTGATTACATTCAAACTCCAGACATGAAAAAGAAACAGCTATGCAAAGCAAAAAGCGTAAATAGTATAGGCTGTTGGCAGCACTGTTTTTTTATCCCCTTCTCCACGGGACAAGCACGAAGGTCTGTTTTAATTATGCTACATGACAAAAACTGAGGGGGTACTTCATGACATGGCACTGCACCATACGGGCTTTACGTAGTTACATAGAAAATAAAAACAAGAAAAGGCAAAAAGGGGCAGAGCAGTTGGCAGAACCATCACCCATGTCACAGAGCTGGAACTCAGGGGTACATGGGCTTTTGTAAGTTCAGAGATGAACCAACAAACATGGGGAGAGAAATTTTATGTGATCCAAAAAGTAGATGCCTATTGAGCCCCACATCTACAATACCTACAAGCAAACACTACAAAAACCCACTTTGTATGGATCAGTAATCAAAAGGTCAATGCAAAAGGAAACAATTCTTTATTGTCTTTGAGCGGTTTATGTTGGGAATTACTGAGCCAGTAACTCCCTACCTACATGACACGTTACTATAACACCTTTGCCCTCGCAGACAGTGGCATTAAAGATGTTTATCTAATCTCCAACCAGGCACAAGCTGTCAATGCACTGCCACTATCTTCCATGGCACTAATTAAATTTCTGCCTAAGCACTATTTACCCTGAGTGCACCCAACCACACCACTCAGAGGCAATGATTACGTGGGACATAGTGTGGAGCAAATTTCCACAAGAGTTAAGAACCTCCAAAAACTCCATCACCACCTACTCTCAGCGCAAAGTGCACTCGTGAACCCTATGCATTTCAAGTAGCAGTACAGGCATTAAAATGCTCATCGCAAACCTGAAACGCCACACCAGCCAAACAAACCACCCTGCCTGAGACACAGCAAAAGGCACATGGGGCATCAGTACATTGTTTAATCCCCATCTTGTAAATCTCTCCTGTATAAGGGTGATAATCACATCTTGTATCTATGTATTTTGACAGTCTTTAATCACTATTTTTGCATAGGACCAGACTGCTTCATTCAACAAACTGCTAATCAATATTTTGCTTTCACCTCATAACTCACTGTGTGGCCCATGCTTTGTTTACTGCCCATTATTCAATTGTGTTATGATGGTAAAAGTATTAATTTCCTCCAGGGTTTCTCAATGGTGCTCATCACTTCAGTATCTGAGTGCTGCACAAATTCAAATTAATCTAGTTTCACAAATATCCACAGTGGCAAAGAAAAGGTTGTGCTGCTATCTAAAATTTAGGGTGTGGAGGCACAGAAAGATTAAGGACAGAAGTATTCACTGATTTTAGATGTCCTGTCAGAGATGTAATTTAAAAGTATTTAATACAGTATTTCAAAAACATTTCAAGCACAGAGGTTGCAGCATCAGGCACAGGTGTGACTGCTGAGCAAATTGGATTTAGGAGTCTAAAGGTGGTCATTAAAATTAGATAATTAGACAGTATTACACTATTAGAGGTTCTACATACAGAGATCACAGAACTGGTTTCTGTGGTTATATTAGCACTAGATAGGAAAAGTCCAGTGCGACGGTGCATTATTTCAGTCACATAACCTTCCTTCACCCTGCCTTGTTTCTTTCATTAAAGACTTTCCCGCTCAGGCAATAAATGAGGCAGGAGTCGTGCAGGCATCGCTCACCCCTCCTGCACAGCCCTGGTACATATCTAGAGCAGGTCCATCCTGCACAACACTGGAGCCAGAAATCCTATATACAAACAATATGTGATCACACACGTATCATAAGGGGACCAAATTAAGGTTGCCAAGCAACCACCTCCCCACATTATGCCACAAATCCTTGCCCTTCATCTCTTCAGCAAACAAATGTCAGGCCCTGTCTCAAAACCCTACTCTTTCTCCAGTCTGCTTCTGCGACCCTAATTACCCCTGCTCTCAAAGGATTCTTCATTGCAGTTTCTTTGTCCAGCCAGTACCAGCTTTCCCTCATTACTTCAGTTGTTATTCTGTCTTCGTGTTCTTCATAATTAGCATTTAGTCCACTCCATTTTCTCTTTGCCTGACCAGCTCTCAGTCCCAAAAGATGAGAGATACTGTTTAAAAAAAGAAAAAAAAAAAGCATGCTCAGCAAGGATAGAATCTTCACAGATTTTAGCTGTTAGCATGTCTCCAAAAGCAGTATAAAGCATAGTTCTTTCTAAAGAATTAAAATGTTGCCAAGTTTAAGCAAATTTTTACTGTGAAAAGACAGTCCACTGCTCTGCTACCAAAACAATTGCCTGCCAGAATTCAATTATCTATTGCAGAATAAGGCATGCTACTGCATTTCCAAGAAAAGATCACCAGAATGAGCAAAACATTCTCATATTGCATAAAATTCATCCCCAAAACCAGCTAAGACATCTCAGCTGACTTTTTTCAAATGCAAACAATAATCAATGGGTGTGCAACACTGAAAACATCAGATGAAGATAATGAACTCTGGCAAACCTGTGAGAAAAACCAGCTGTTAAATGAAATTTTCTTTAAACTTTACTATGGGCTAAGAGCAAGAATAGAAATAAACAAGTTCTCCAACACTTCGTCCTTAAAGTAGTTTTCTGCTACTGTTTCCATTTAAGTGTGAATTTCACCCAAATGCAACTCATAATCATCAAAGTCTATTTTATCTATCCTCAGCGTATTTTTTCTCTATCAACGACTGTTGTCTTTACTGTGATAAATCACTGAGGAAGTCAAAATATGTTTTAGTTGCAAAAAGAATAAATGATGAGTCTGACATCAGGAACTGGATCCTTGTTCGAGAACCAGCAATAAAATAACACTTACTGTCCTAAAATGCATATATCTATGGACATGACTGACTACATAGAGAAAAAGGGTCTAGAATATACTTGGAGCAACAAATGGTCTGTTGGTCTTCTCCAAGGGGTGTGAGACAGAAGCCATGGTGAACCAGCTGATAACCAGTGAACAGTCACAATAAATGTAGACAATCCAAAGAGTAAAAACAGCAAAAGAAAGTTAAAATAATTGTGTAGATGTCACTGCAAACAGTAAGGGAGGCAGAAAAAAGTGAATTAGGCATTTTGCAGCATACTTTTGATGTCTATTTCTTTTTACACAAGGCTCTTTGTTGTTCAGAAAATTACAGTCAGTAAACCAAACAGAACCAGTATATACCTCATTTCAACAAGATATTTGAACAACACTTCCAAACTACACCTCCTATCATAGAATCATAGAATGGTCCAGGCCAGAAGGGACCTCCAAAGGTCACCTAGTCCGACCTCCCCGCAGTCAGCAGGG
Source organism: Limnodromus scolopaceus (assembly GCA_028565335.1). Classification (NCBI taxonomy): domain Eukaryota; kingdom Metazoa; phylum Chordata; class Aves; order Charadriiformes; family Scolopacidae; genus Limnodromus; species Limnodromus scolopaceus. Next base: position 129,120,222 of record JAOXNO010000013.1, read on the forward strand.
ACAGCCTCAACCAGACCAGGTTGCCCAGGGCCTCATCAAGCCTCACCTTGAATATCTCCAGGGAAGGGGCCTCAACCACCTCCCTGGGCAACCTGTTCCAATGCTCCACCATCCTCATAGTAAAGAACTTTTTCCAAATATCCAATCTAAATCTGCTCTTGTCCAACTTAAAGCCATTGCCCCTTGTCCTGTCACTACAGGCCTTTGTAAACAGACTGTCTCCAGCCTTCCTGTAGCCCCCCTCAGGTACCGGAAGGCCGCTATTAGGTCTCCCCGGAGCCTCCTCTTCTCCAGGCTGAACAACCCCAGCTTCCTCAGTCTGTCCTTGTAGCAGAGGTGCTCCAACCCCCTGATCATCCTCATGGCCCTCCTCTGGACCCTCCCCATCAGGTCCATCTCCTTCCTATATTGAGGGCTCCAGACCTGCACACAGTACTCCAGGTGAGGTCTCACCAGAGCAAAGTGGCAGAATCACCTCTCTGGATCTGCTAGCAACACTTGTTTTGATGCATCCCAGGATGTGATTGGCCTTCTGGGCTGCAGAAATCATAGAATCATCCTAGTCATAGAATGACTTGTGATTTATATCTGCTGAATATTGGCACTTTTGCTTTTCCAGGAAAAGTTCATTGTGAACCTCTGAGGTGCAGTGGATGGCATTGTCACTCATTGGTCTAACCCAGCTCCTTCTGCATCATCTACCTGTCTCCTCCCATTTTAAAAGGAGAATTGGATCTGATATTCTTCCCTCCATTACTTTTCACTTCAAGGGGTGAAGAACCCCGTGATTATCGGGTTGAAAGTGTACTTAGCATCCCATGTCTAGAGATAAATATAATAGGAGTTGGTAGGACACATGCTTAAAATAAGCAAAAAGAAGATGCCTCAGGAGCCGGCCTGTGGAACTGACTGCCACTGGACACTGTGAACATTGTAGAAGAAAGGAAGGTCGATCAAGGGTTACTGAGTAGGAAAACTGTATCATGCTCAGGCATCTCCTGAGAAGAGTCAGTGGCTGAAATGATCCCTGCAGGAGTACGGCACGTGCTTCTCCTACACGTCTTTCCACAGCATTCACCTGCAGCCAGTGATAACAGGGAGAGGCTGGACTACTAGAGGGTTTTTAATGTGTAGAAACCAAAGGTCTCAAACTGCATACACTGGGGGAATATCAGGAGTTCTACCATATATGCTTGCCCTCTGCTGCTCCTTCTAGGCCTGTGTCTACGGCTGCTTTTCGTACACGGTCTCCCATTTCAGAGACAGGTGTCAGCTCTCCTCTTAAAAAAAACCCCAACCCTAACATTTTACCTGTGAACAGTGAATAAAGAGGAAAGAAATTAGGGAAAAAAAATGCAAGGGAATATGGAAATGGAAACAAGAAGGCAAGGGAGAGTAAAAAAAAATAGGGATTCATGGGGAACATCAAGCTTAGCATCTCTAACAGCACCTCTGTGAGCACTCTGAACGTATGCAAGGACCTGGAGAGGTGCCCAGTGGTAGCCTACTTGGAAATGGGTCAGGATGTGAAACCTGAAATAGACCCACAGACACTGGGACTCCCCTTCAAGTTCCCTCCTCTAAGAGCTGCTGATGACAAGTTCACCCAAGGCAAGAACATTACTGATAAGAAAATCCTATTGTCTGGTGGTGCCTTGGAAAGAGAGGATATACGGTTTACAGGCCACTGGATAGATGGCCCCTTGGTCTAATCCCAGACAACACTCCTCATGGTCTCATGAACATGTTGTCCTCATTCAGAATCACACAATTGGTTTCTGCCTCAATTACCCCATCTATCCCCACCAGGCCTACAGTGTGTTATGCATTTGCAGCACAGGACAGAGTCTAGATGCAGCCCTGTCACTCCCATCGTGTGGCCTTGCACAGCCCATGTCTCATGGACAAGGCTGGTGAGGGACATCTCATTATGTACAATCCCTGTGTTAGCACTATACCATTGCTTACAGATTTCTAGGAAGAAAAAATACCCACAGGTACCATAATACCATTATTCAGCTTCCCCACTGCGATTCTGAATGCTGCTGAAAAGAACACCATGTGCAGCCATGCAAGTATAAAAGCCTGCATGAAACCAGGCAAGCACTAATGCTGCGCTATTCCAACGTGGACGTGGAATGAGCAGCAACTGAAATCACTAATGGTGACATTGTTTGCAGCTGGCTTATCAAGAAGCTGTCATGCTTTAACAAGATGTTTTTTAGATAGTCTATGCCCAGCAAAAAAGCACAATTTCAGAAGCAGAGAAATGCTAATAGAAACATAACAGCACATTCCTGCTTTATATCTCAAATGTTACATAGGAAAATGAAAGGATAAGAAAAACATAATTCAAGAAGAAAAGGGTTGCCATGCTTCAGATATAAGACACAATTACGCACACGTATCATTGCTCTTTCTTTCTCCCTATGCTTTCAGCACACAATGAATCTTTTCATCTGCTTGGTATATTAATAGCATTCTGCAGAAAAATTCAGAAAAAAAGTAACCAAAAAAGCAAAAACATTACAAAAAGTATAACATCACATATGCATAGGTTCATAGTCTTCTCTCTCTAGATTTCACATTAAAACATGCAGGGTTTAGTTTCTTACTGAAACATGAGCTATGTTAACATTTTCTAACCTATGCTTAACCTGCTGTGAAGACTAAGGATAGACAAAAGATTTTTTCACCCATATTATGAAAATATTCTGGCAAACATTCCTGCAAGAAAATCTTTATTGCACTCATGCTTTCAAGGGCACAGAGGACTGTGTCAAGGTTCTGTTTTATGAGAAGACAATGAAAATAAAATATCAAATAGTGCTCACCAAGGGAGTACCATCCATCTTTTTATGCATGTAGGGAGAATCTGGTGGGGAAAATAGCATGTGAGTATATAATTAAAAACTTTATCATGATATATATGCTTAAGAATGACTAATTAAGGTTGCACAGGCACTATTCTTCTCTGAGTTTTAAGGACGTCATCATACAGTCTGAATAATATCTTTTACCATAGGTTTGGGTGAGGGGTTGGAAGCAATAGGGATGAAAACAAGACATAGACACAAAGAGAAATTTCTCCATGAGGCCTAAAGAAGAAGTCCTAAAATGAGTCCATTATATTTCCTAATGACAAAGGCTAAGTGTAAACAAGTGTCCCAAAAGTCAATAAGAAAAAGCTGAATTTAAGTTATTTAAGACAGTTAAACAAGGCTGCACAGTCTCCCAGCCTGAGCAGCAGAGACACAAAGCACAGGCAGAGAGTAAGAGATTCATGACCTACTCCCATCTCTGCCATTTGTATTATTTCAGTGCAAATGTAGTTCATTTACCTAGCAACAATAGTCTCCAAAGTGCTGCATGATCATTTATCTTTCCAGTATCACCTCCCTTTCTCCCTTGTCTGCAAGGGGGTAAAAAGTAAGATTCTAGATTTTTTCTAACAAATGGAGAGAAGAACAAATGGAAAAAAAAAAAAAGAACAAAACCTTTTCAATGATCTGTCCATGGCCAGAGAAGTAGCATCCAACAGAAGTGGGATGAAAGCCCCAGTTATACCTCACTGCTATTTAAAAGCAGTTCAGGAGTTCTTTGCTCAGCAGCACATCCTTACAGCCCATACACCCACAGACCTGGAGTCAGGCTGTGAAAGAAAACAAGTCCTAGCCTTGGTAGGACATGCTGAAGCTTAATTCATGCTCCTCTAAAATTTATGTGAAACACAACATCAAAAGGTGGCAGTGGATCAGAAATGATATATGGAGTGTCTAATAACTGCTCCCGTATCTGCCAAGGGTTTGACACGACAGTGATTGCCATGCAGTTTCTTGCACCACTTTCTCGGGAACTCCCACCCCAGGAGCCCGGTACCCCCGTCCGGGGGAAGAGCAGAGCTGCCCCCCCCGCCATCCCCGGCGCCCCGCCCGACAACCCGCGGCCGCACCGCCGGGCGGCAGGGGCGGCGGCGGCAAAGGGAGCGGGGAAATGCTGCCGTCGCTGCGGCGGTCGGTGGGAACCCACCGCCGGCGGGAACCCTCCCACTCTGCCTGCCGCCCGTTGCTGCTGGTTAAGCTCGGAGGCGAGGAAAAACGGAATTAAATTTAAAAAGACAGACGCCAGGGCGGGTCTGCTGCTTGCTGGGCGTGCCGTGTGCCGCGGCGGGGGGATGGGGAGCTGAGCCGAGCCAAGATGCATCATGGCAGCGCAGCCCCGGTTATCCCCGCCGCCCCCGGGCAGATGAGCTCCGCAGAGCCAAGCCGAACCCAGCCGCTTCCCCAGTGGATGGCGGGCAGCGGCAGCACCGAGGCCTCTCACCCACTACTTTGAGGGACCTCAGGCCGGCGGGGGGGACTCCCCACCCCTCCCTGTCTGCCTGCTGCCCCCAGCACCTCTCCCTGCCCGCCCTCTCCTTGCCCGTCCGTCCCCGTTCCGCCTACCCGCCCTAGCCGGGGCGCAGCCCCGGGCAGCGCCGCTGCCTCCAGCACCACGGAGAGCGCCCGGTCGCCCTCCGCCGCCTGCCCCGCCCCGGTGCTGGGCCGGCCGGGCTCCTGCCGCTGCCCCGCCGGGCCAGCCCCCCCCAGGCATGGGGAGCCAGCCTGCCTACTGCGGGCACGGGCGGGGCTCTCGGTTAGGGCGAGGCTCCACAGCTCCTTAGGGCGTCTCCCCCACCTCCGCCCCGATGCGTGCATCAGTCAGTCGTTTCTCACCATTTTCCTTTCAGGAATAAGCTCCCCTCGCTACAGACGCCCCGGCACAATTAGATCTCGGTCTCCCGCTCACCCTCCCCACACGTGCAGCCACAGAGCTGTATCATCCCAACAGAAATTCTTTACTCCCAGATTGGTGAGAGCCTGGCCCAGGTTGTCCAGAGAAGCTGTGGCTGCCCCATCCCTGGAGGGGTTCAAGGCCAGGTTCAATGGGGCTCGGAGCAACCTGGTCTGGCGGGAGGTCTCCCTGCCCAGGGCAGGGGGGTTGGAACTAGATGATCTTTAAAGTCCCTTCCAACTCTAACCATTCTATGATTCTATGAAATGGCCACAGCGCCCCTGGTCCACCTTTCCGCTCTCGGTGAGGGCAGGGCCTTCCAGGAAGGCAGATCATCCCCTGCATCCCAGCAAACCTGCCTCATCTCCCTCTCCTCAATGAGACAAAGAGGCTTCAGCAGGGAGCCATCACAACATCTGCTGTGCTGCAGCTCACATGCTGATGAATCACACGCCCCTCTTGGTGCACACTGTACAGTTTGGGGATGTTTCCTTTCCCCAACTCACTTCCAATCTTGACTTTTCTCATTTAGAGAAAAAAATAGTTTCTGCAATTGAGAAATTATCATTAGTGACTCAAAAGAGAAAGCTGCCCTCAGTCTCGTGCTCTGGTCCCTGTTTTACTCAAAGATGTTTACTGACCTCAAGGAAGCTCAGAAAGCATAATCCTGCATTACCTGTCCTAGGGAAGCAGACCCAGAGGAAGCACATCACGATTACTGCTGGCACACTGCATGGCCTGTGCAGCTGCAAGTGGCTCTGTTGAAGGAAGGAGAATGGTGCCAATGTCTTGCCTGCTCTGGGAGAACACACCTCCACCCTGGAGACCTCTCTGCCCACTCTCGTACTTTTCTCACCCACCCATACACATCATGAAACAACTCTGCAAGTGATGCCCTCCAAGTTGAAAATTTGCCGTATGCCCTGTCTGTCTGCAGGCAGCGTGGCAGTCTGTTATCACTGCAAGCTTTTGACAATAATGCTGGTTTTCCCCTGAGAGGAATGATCTCCAGCTGGACAGTGTAAAGACGAGAAGGTAAAGACAGTGTCCTCCTCTTTGTATCACTGTCTTGCATGCCATCTCCTCTAGGCCAGCAATTGCTTCCAGCCCTAGGAATAGCTCCCACCGCTGCCATGTCTCTAGCAAGAATTTCAGTTAACCACCCGCATTTCTTTAGCAGCTGCCAGTTGTGTCACTGGCTTTCCTCTTGCTGGGGACAGAGAATCCTTAAAATTAATGTACAGAATCTTTACAATGTGTCTCTCCCCTTTCATGTAATAACCATATCAGACCCCATTCTGCACACCTTACCAAGTGAATCCAGCTCACAACTTCCCAATGGCTCTTGTTGTAGTACATCAGGGAAGTGGGTACTGACTTCTTTTCACATTTAGTATGGTTTTGGTTTTGCAGAGCTCTTCAAGAGTGTGAACAGGTCCAGCTGCCATTCCCCGTTATAGCAGAGTTCAAGTTGTGCAGGGTTATGTCTGGGGATACTAAAATAAATACTGGAATGCAGGAACATTCAGCATAAAACAATTGTATACAGAATCCGTATACACTTGTAGGAAATAGGATGCATAGGTAAAAATAATCTGAGCATCTGTTTTACTGAAACGGTTTAGAAAATCCCCTGCATTTGGTCCTTTCTTTTTTGTCATATCTTTGGAATAAAATGTGTTAAAATGAATTTGTGCATGTTTTACAGGTAGCAACAGCAGCGCCTTCAACACCAATAGGCTATTTTCATGTAAGACATAAAACATTTGACATGGAATGTACTATTAAAGCCAGACTGAGGGGGGAGAAGCATTCAAGGACTGATTTCCATTTCAAACTGCATTCTGGCACTTTGTACTCCAGCACCATTGGTGGATCAATATTTAATGCCCGGAGATTCTGGCTCTGCAGGAGTCATGTCAGGGGACCTCTAGAGCCAATCTGCTTGGGTAGAGGAGTGATAATTATTCATGGGCTCCTGCCTCTTGCTCCTTCTCTTGCACAGCCCCACTCTGCTGACTCAGTGCCTTATTCAGTCTTCTCTCCCTCTCTTCACTGCTGTAGCTGGACCCCTTTGCCTTCACCACCTCTGAGAGCCTGCACTTCCCACCATGGCTAAAACAGCAATGGGTAAGAAAATGCATCTCTTTTTCTTCAGCCAGTATAACAGCCACTATTTCCTAGGACCGCTGCTTACACTCGGTGCTCTTCTCAGTGTCCCTGAAGTCTAGAAAAAAATCAAGACAACGCTAACCATATTTTTAATGTCTTTGATGAGAAAAAAAAGGAGGGGGGAGTGGTGTGGTCCTGGGGCTCTTTTAGCATCCTGAGATCAGATTAATTATTTACTGATGGGGGAGGTTGGCACATGAGCACAGCCTAATTTTGAAACAGTTTTCATTATTATAAAGATGAATATATGTATTACGGGGAGAAGAAAAAAAAAAGGAGATAAAAGAAAAGGAACCGGAAAGTTATCCCCACTGTAAATATGCCTCCCGCCGCCCTCGTAGCCCTCTCGGCCGGGGCCAGCGCTCCCCTCTGCTTCCGAAACGATCGGCGTGGGGAGGAGAGGGCAGAGAAATGGCACCGCCGGCAGGAACCGAGC
>JAOXNO010000013.1:129128048-129140456 GCA_028565335.1 Limnodromus scolopaceus
TGCGCCGCCTCCCCCCCCCGCCGCTGGGCCCGGGGGAGCGGGCGGGGCGCTCCCCGCCGCATCCCGGCCCCGGGGAACCTGTGGGTCTCGGAGAGCCCTTTGCCCTCGGGTCCCTTCCAGCCAGAGGCGCCCCCCCCAGAGTATCCCGGCGCCAGAGGCGGGGGCGCAAAGCAGCAGCCTTTGTTCGAGGGAGGTTGCTGGGGCGGGCGGAGGAGCCGAAAATCGCAGTGGAAGGTGTGGGAGGGAGAGAAGGGGAACAACCGGCTGCTGAGAGCCTCTAGACCCTATTACTCCTATATATATATATTATAATATATTATAATATATATATTATATATATTTTTATATATATATATATATACTCCTATATATATTTTGTAGGGGGAATGAGGCAGGACCTGCGTTTGACGCATTCAAATTCAAGTTTTTCACAGTCTTTCACCGTTAAAGTAATGCAAACACAAATCACACAAAATAAGGATGGAGTGCTCCAACACAATTATTATCCTTCCCCACGAAGCAAATCCTGTTCAAACTCCTGTTCTGTGCAGACTCTGTTATCACTCTTAATCATGTTGCACAAAGTTAAATTGAATCCTCCTGACACTGGCTGTAACCAATGCATTATACATTCATTTATTTGAATGCTGATGTTCCGCTCCCAAGGAATAATCGGTGGGGATTGACAGCATTTTAACCTGGCTTTGACACCCCTGGGAACAAGGCATGAGACAGCTGTAGATGCAAATAAAGGAGGGAGAGGAGGGCCGTGGGAGTCTGGCCAGCCCTGCAGTGCCGAGCACGCCGTCCCCTCCCCACTGCAGCAATCTGGTAATCAGTATTGATAATTTTAGTGGGTCAGAGACTTATCACTGCAGAAGGCCCTGTTAGGAATTCTGTCACTAGGGAAGAAAGGGCTCTTCAGCCTTTGATTAATGATCTCACAGCACACAAATGTAAAGGTTTCTGCAGCAAGAGAGATGGCTGGAATCACTGGGTTTGCCCAGAGACGGATAGACCCTGCCATGCCAGTTTGCCTATTAATACCTGATTAATAAGCTACATACACAAGCAATAAAAAGCATGGAACTACCCAGGTTTCTAAAAATACTAATTACAACAGCCTTCAATTAAAAAATGAAAGAAATGTTATTAAAAGCATCCTCCCTCTTCAAATTCGCAAAAGTTAAGGATTCTCTTCACCATTTCTTTGAATCTTATTCTTCCTTGCTGTAGTTACTTGTAGAGAAAATATGGATCTAGACAGCCTATCAGTCATACATTCTCAGCCGTACACATTTCCAGTTACTGCTAAATAAGCCACATTTGTTTTGTGCTCAAGATTTACCCAATAGACCACTGAGAGAACTACAGAGTTCCTGATTTTTTTTTTCCCCTGTTGAGTACTGTGTTTTGCAAAGTGGCAATAAAGGCTTGCTCCTGCTGCCACTGGAGCCAGCAGAACATTTCTAATCAGCTTAAACTGTCCTGCTATTATGTTTCTGGCTCTGCTTCAGCAATGCACTTAGGCAGGTGTCTGGGTCTGAGCATGTGAATAGTCCCACTGGCTTTGGACAGAACTCCTCACATAACTCAGGTTAGACAGATGCTAAATACCTTGATAAGCCTGTGTTTATATTCTGCCATAGAAAGCAAAATTAAGCCTCATTTTTCTCTTAGGCTCTGTTAAATCAAAGTTTTTCAAGGAAAGCTCCTTTGGCTTACATAGGAATTTCAACAGCTGTAAGAAGTTCTGGAGCTCAGTATACCCTGAATGCCCAAGAAGGTCTTCCTTCTGTTTAATTTAAATAGTATATGAATGACACACACCAGGCACACACAGATATTTATTTATTTATATTTAAGGGGTCTTATTTTAAAATTTCATATAACAAGACTGTACAGAAATTCTGGGGGCTTTTAAATTGCATCCTCCCCTTAACACCATCTTCCAGATGAAATCTGGATTGTATGGATGGATTAATCCATACCTTACGTTCCTTACTGTATGGCATGTGTGTTACATACATTGGCAGCTCTTGCAGGTGGGGTTTCTGCAGACCTGGCAGGCCATGTCACCTGGGTGGATAAACTTTCTCAGGGTATGTACATAGCAGTGTGAGGGTGAAGCAGTAGGTGATGCCCCGGAACTAAAAAAGGTGTCTGAAACCATTATTTCATTGTTTCCTTGCAGTGTTTAATTTAAAGAATATTTATTACGAAAATGTCTTCAGACAATTACCATATGGAAACTCGCAGTCCCGATTATGTTTCTTGTTTATTTTATAGGAAGTTGTTTAACAGAAATACATGGGATACGTGTTAATACTGCATTAAGGAAGTGTTTTAATTCAGGCTCCTTTTGAGACATTCAGGAACTCTGTGAGGCGATAAATGGGTGGGATTACAAGGATACGGGAATTCAGGCAGCGCCATGCTGCCTCCTTTGCATATCTCCGTAAGACTGATTAAGCTGTTGTAAAAGTACTTCAGAGTTGTTCTTCTGTTTTGTCATTTGCATTTTAGTTACGAGCTTAGTCCTTGATACTTAGCTTGATGGATGCAGTGTCACTGCTAAGTTTGTCTATTAACTGAGTACTACATTATTGTTCTATCTGGTATGTAAACATACATATGAAACCATAAATAAGTGTATGGTTGTTGAGTTTATGTGGTTCAATTATTTTAATAACTAGGATTTTTTTTTTTACTACAAAGGGGTAAGCCTTTGGCAGATCTGTCTCTGATCTGCCAGTGCACTTAAACAATTGCTTGATCTTCAACAATTGCACATGAGTGGTCATCTGGACATCAAGGGCAGTGACAAGCTTCAAGGTAAACAACATATGGCTAAGCACCAGCCTGAATTTGGACTGAACTCTCTCCTTTCCGTATTCTGCAGTTCTTAGGAGAAGGTTTTAACCCCCTTTTATAAATAAATATGGTTCCTCCTCTTGTATAAATAAATGAACACAAGTCAGGACTGAAGTATTCTCAACAGTCAGAAAATTATTTATCTTAATAGTCAAATAGGAAATTACCTTAAGATGAGAATGTATGTAGAAAAGATTCAGAAAAGAGTTTATTGCCTTATAATGTTAGCCGAAATGTGATTTGAGTGAGACACCATTATTCCAATTTTTGTCAAGATCTAGCAGAAGAAACATTTCAATTAGTTTATTTTTCTGAGTGTTTTGACTACTAAGCTTATATAAAGTTGCTTATATAAAGTACAATTCACTAGAGAAGTGAAGGTGAATACCTATTCACATTCTTTTCCTGTTTTTAAAAAATAGATTACTCTTCCTGCTATTGAGAATTGAGGCAGTAATAATTTAAACAACATACTGCCTCAAAGCAGTTCTTTGCTTACCTTGGGAAGTGTACAAGCAGGAGGATGGAGCGTGATCTATCCCATCATCTTACAATGGAAGAGATCCCATAACATGCTGAGGAAATAAAAATAAAATTCAACAGCTTGAACACTTCCGAAATGTTCTCTCACTTCCACCTCCATCACCTCTTTCTCCTAATATAAGCTCTATTTAGACTAAAGGCTTCCCTGTTTAATAATATATTCCTGTAATTCATTCACATTGATTTTGTCAACTTGAATTGCCTTTCATTAATTAATTAAGCCATGAAAATTTCTTTCATTTCTTTGATATTTGTTCTACAATAATAGATTTCTCTAGATCATAGATCATATTTTGTAGAACTATTTTTTACTATAAATATATATGCACTGTAATCTCATGGTTAGATTTTTCTCAGACAACAAGAATTCTCTGTTTTTAAATTAATAGCATTAATTAAAAAAGCCCACTCATTACAGAAGAGAGATGGGACACTCATATCCAGCAATATATTTAGATAGCATTTTAACCTTCAAAGACTGTAAAAAATTAACTAATTATGAGGCAATAATGAGCCTTCTGTTAAAAGGAATCATTATTATGTAATCTGAAACACAGAGGTCAGAGGGTTCCCACAACAGGTAGGTCTGGGCAACGCTTGACCTGTGCAGCATTTTCATGTAGGTCTAATTTAACTACCTTATTAGTCCACAGTCAAAAGGACAAGAGCTGTTCAGCTCTTCTGAAAAACACCAAGCTCTAGGTGCCTTGAAGTAGGCATCCTAAAATGGTATTACTCCAAATAATTGATATAGTTGGCAAATTAACTCACTAAAAGCTTTGCTAAAGATTATACAAGAAAGTCTCCATGTGAACATAAAGGACTGAGGGTGGCTCCTAGTCCAATGACCAGTGGGAACAACACAGCTAGAAGTGAAGTCCTCCAACAAGTCTCCTTGCAGTGTCCTCCCCCAGGCTGTACGTAGATTGAGTACATTTGCCTTTCAAATTACATTATCAGGCTTCAGAGCTCTTTATCCTGGCACTCTCAGTACTTCTGCCCAATGCTTTAAGGAGGAGAAAATGTCACATCATGAACCAGCAGAGCTTACTTACCTCTGCAGTAACCACCTTCAAAAATCCAGTATTAGTTCTCCATTCAAGTCACCTTTATAAATTAAACCTGTTGCTCTTGTCATGTGGCTTGTAGAGACCGTCTTCTCCAGAAGTATCCGTAAAACAGATGATGGATGAACCAACTTTGCAAATGAGTCTTGCCTCACTGGAGCCAGCGGAGGCCTCAGCCCAATCAGCTGATCCTCAGCCCATGGGGACACAGAAATTGGCAACTGATTTGGAGGAATGGCTACTATTCACAGTTCTTTCTAGGCTACATACAATCCTCACGCTGTGAATTCCATGAATACAGCCTGAGGCACTGTTGATTTTCATTCAGTTTGAAAATCCCACTTGGAAGTGTGCGTTCCCACTTGGTTTCAGTTTGAAAATCCCACTTGGAAGTGATGGCGTGACCATCAGCCAGCAGTTCTACCTGGGACACATTACCTCCATCCTGAAAGGTGCTGGGCACCCATGGCTACAGTGCAGGCAGTATCTATGGCTCCAGTTGCTCAGCACTTTTCAAAACCAGAAAAAATTGCTTTGGAGACCTCAGTCTACAGAGACCTGCGTTCTCAGTCAATATAAGGGACTAATGCAGAAATGCTGGCCCTGGGAACAAAATATTCAGGATATCTTGTGTCTGAGCAATACCAGCATACAAAGCTGCTCTGTAATTATTTGACTTTCTCTTCCACTTACTATGTTTTTCTTTTTTCTGTCTGCTAATACATAATTTAACAAATAAAGCGAACTTAAGCTCTTTTCTGCCAAGATGTGCCATTAAACTGGTGCACAGCATCTACACAAAACATTAGGCTTTGCTGAATACATTTAGCAATGTTATTTTTTGTAGGTGTAGCTGTGTAATCCAAGAAGTTCATAAATAAATTATAATTTATTCTCATTCTAATACACAGAACTCATTACTGTTGTAGCAGTTATTGTGTGGAGACATTGTGATCCTTCACGCACACAATCACAAAAAAGGACTGGTGGGGTTTGGTGGGGTTTTTTCACCAGTTTTGCCCTGGTGAGGTGGGTTAGTTTAGGGAGGTGACTGAGGGTAGAGCCAGTAAAGCTCTAAGGCTCCTGTGGCAGGACAGGGGTGTGACTGTGCCTCCACAGCATGTGGCGAGAGGTCAGCACCTCTGGCCGCTGCTGAGATCTTCCCAAGGTAGATGTACTTGTCATTCTGTGACCGGAGGAAAATACAGGAGGGAATGGTAAAACTTCTACCATCCCTTAGGAGCTTTACCCACAGCCACAGGGAAGCCCTGGTTTGGTCTTCACCATCATGGTGAGAGGTTCTTCCTCAGAGGTGGCAATGGGTGCAGTCCTCCCCCCCAACCAAACAGCTGGTGTTTAGTCTCTGAGTGTGGCACTGAGAGGCCCTTGTCCCTGCGTGTCCTCCCTTCCCAGACAACAACAGAGCCACCAAGCTGTGATCCCTTCCCGCCCTCCCATGGGAACAGCATCATGCTGGAGAGAGGACAGGAGAACACACAGGAGGGAGCATGACCTCCACCTACTTAGAAGCTCTGGTTTATAGGATCAGCGCTGGATTTTGTGTGATACAGTCACTGGACAAAAAGCAGAAACAGCTGTGGGAGCAGAAAATAAACCTTGATTTTCTTTGGGGGGAGATTAGAACCCTTCATCTTGAATCCCATCATTTCTGAAAGAAGTTGAACCCAGGTCTAGCATTTCCCAGTCCTGGGTGCTCACAGTTGTACCAAAGCGCAGGGGCAACAGAGCCAGCAATGTTCCTCCTCAGCTGCATCTCAAAAGAATGCAGTGGCTGCCCCTGCATTTAAGAAGGACCCTGTCCTGTCTGTGTGCAACACCTTCTCAGAAAATAGGATCTACTGGTTCCTTCAGAGGATGGGGACTGGTTTGGAAGAGCACCTATTTCCCAATATTAGGGGATTAAACATTTCAAACCCGAGGCCCCCTTGCTTGTAGAAAAAAACTAGCACCCTACAATGCACGACCAATTTGAAGATAAAATGATGGTATTTATGGATTTTCATGACTTCTCTGTAGCTGTGCAGGAATTTGCAGAATCTGCATTTTGGGTTTAGAAGCCTGAATTTTTCTTAAATATCATTTTAGGCACCTAGCTCCTTTATTGGATTTGTCCCTTAATCATTTTATGACCTGACTTTCTCCTCATGAATATGGGGATAATTTTATATACTTACCTCAGAGCTGTGATATGAGGTTATGTTCCATACTGCATGGAAACCTGTAGCAATGCCCTAACATTATAGAAGTTGGAAAAATCCATACTGATCAGATTAAGAAACAGAGCAATTTAACTTCTAAGGTTGTATTATCATTCTTTGCTATTCAGGTATAATCCTTAGGGAATTTCTTAGGTAAAGAAAAAATAATGATGCATATATTTTATTCTACTTACTGTTGTAGAAGTCTACAAACTGAGAATTTAACTTGAGCTAAGATATGCTTTACTTGAAGCGAGCTCAGGTACCTTTTAGTGTTCCCATTTTTTATATTAAATTAAAATATTTTCAATAGTCATTAAGTGACTAAGTAGCTGTAGCTTTTGATCTTGATACTATTTTTGATCTTTCCTAAAGGTGTTGAGAACACAAATCATCCTTTTGGCCTAGGATTTCTGATATATACATGTTGAAATTCATCCTCTCATTTCCACTAGGATCGCTCCTAATGGCATTTCATTGGCAGGGCTCCCTGAAGTGTATAATATTATGGTTATTGGTTTTTTCCATTTCAAAAGACTGTAGAGACCACAGCCAGGTCAAAGATGCACAAATTTTTTTACCTACATTTATATATAAATGTGCAACAAAAATTAATTTTTTTGGTTTGCTGCAATTTTTGTGCTGCAAATGCTCCAGTGTCCTGAATGGAGCTGTAAGAAATGTTTGCACACTCCTAGGAAATCTTTTAAATTAAAATGAATGCATCTCTATATATGCATCTATAATTTTTCAAAGACTTTTTTTTAAAGTGAAATTCCTTTCTGTGACCCTTTTATTAGCCTTTACTAAATATCACATTTAACTATTTTGATATATTTGTTTCTTACATTATTCATGTGAAAAGAAAGAGCAACTGATGTCACTCAGCAGTCATGTTTATAGTCACCTGAATATACAGTCCTTGTCTCCAGGTACTGGCATTTATTCAATTTATTATGTAGATGTAATACAAAATACTATTTCTAAGCTAATATCTTTTCTATGTGTTTAGATATTTTTCTACACTCTCAAGACTGCAGTCATGGAGCTTTCAAAATTATATGTTGTAGATAGGAAAGAAGCCCATAGTTATTGTTGTTTAAAACATGAAATGTTGAATATTTATCAACAAAATGCTTGTTCTCAAAATAAATAGCTTCTTGCTGAGGAAATGATGTTCTACCTCTAAACATCATAATTTTCTAAGTAAATATCTATAAAGAATTCTTAAGAAAAGAAATAGTAAGATTAATTTTAATTTGCATTGAGGATTCAAGTTATTCCCTTTTGAAGTGCATTCACAAGAGAAATACCTTACTTAGAGAATCACACTGCACTAGATTAACAGTGTAAAGAATTTCACCTTCTAGTGGTGTGAGGCCTGAGAAACAGAATTAAATATGACAGAGGTACTTTTAAGTGCTGTGCAAAGTTGTGATTATCAGTTCACTTAGCTTGCCACTGGTATTCTAGAGATCTCAGCTCTTCCGGCATCCGGATCTCTTCTGCATGGAAGATGTGAAGAGCACTGTAAAGTATACCACCTTCCAGTGTTCAAAGCGTGGCTACAAAGAAGATGGAGACTCCCTTTTTACAAGGAGTAATGTATTAGGACAAGAGGAAATGGGCACAAACTTGAATATAAGAAGTTCCACCTAAACATGACGAGGAATTTCTTTCCTGTGAGGGTGGCAGAGCCCTGGAAGAGGCTGCCCAGAGAGGTGGTGGAGTCTCCGTCTCTGGAGACATTCAAAACCCACCTGGACATGTTCCTGTGCAACCTGCTCTATGTGGACCTGCTTTGGCAGGGGGGTTGGACTAGATGATCTCCAGAGGTCCCTTCCAACCCCATATCATTCTGTGATTCTGTGATTCTGTGAAGGAGTCACATGGAAAAGACAAGGGGTAATGATTAGCAGTTACTCCTGGGGAGATTCTGATTGGACAGAAGAGGAAAGTTGTTCCACAATGTGGAAATGGTGGATTCCCCATCACTGGCCACTCTTAGGATTCAGCTGGACAGGGTGCTGGGCCGTCTTGCCTTTGCCAAGAAAGATTGGACCTGATGATCCTTGAGGTCCCTTCCAACCCGGTATTCTATGATTTTATGATTCTATTATTCCTATTTCAGATGATTCTGAAATTTCTTGTGAACAATGTGCCATCCTAATCAGAGTTTCCTCTATTTTTCCAACTTCTAGCGCTCCTCTGGTCCATGGCGACTAGGAGGAGCAGTGCTTGAAGCATCACTCCCAGCCCATGCGGAATCAGTCATGTCCAACTTGTCTGCCCCAGCCATAGTTGAAGTCTGAAGTCAGATGCTTCAATCACTTATTCCACAGCCAGGCCCGGGCAGATTTTTCAAATGAGGAATGATTTCTGGGCACAAAGTGCTACAGCCTTTCAAATAATACAATAAGTGCTTGTTTAGTTTACCACGTGCAAAGTGTATATTTTTCCCTAGTCATCTTCCCAGAAGTAGTGAAATGATTCTTGCTAAAAGCATCTCCAGAATTCAGCAAGAGGCAGCCCTCCAGCCAAGAAAGCTGTAGGCCAAATTGTTGTAATTTAATAAAGTGATACTCAGTGGAAGGAGGACTCCCATCTTTTCTAATGCAGTGGAAGTAAAAAAGTGGCGCTGGATGGGAAACAGCAATGGCTCAGTGTGGTGTATGGGTCACACCTACCGGTGGCTGAGGTGTGCAAAGGCCAGTCTTGCTGGAATTAGATCCTTAAGCAGTGCAAATCTGTGGTATTAGACCCATGTTGATTTATGTTTAATGAACCCATTTTTTTCCCCTTTAAATCTCCTGAAGCAGCAGTTTAGGAAGGGAACATCTCCTTTATTATTTTGAAAAGTCATATGAAAGACAGCTACACTAATAAAGGAGAATTTGATTATACAGGAAAAGAGACTTTTTTATACAGGGAAAAGAATTTGATTATACAACAGAAGAGAGAAAACAGGCTGTTATAAGTTGACATTTGGGTATCTCCAGCTCCGTTGCTTTTAGAACATACTGAAAAATGCGATGGCCAAGCCAGTCCTGGAAGTTCGATACATCTGTTATAAAGGACAGGCTGAACAACACAGAAGAAGTTCTGATTTGCCTTTAATGACAAACAGTTGATGCTGGGATATGCTGGTGCACAGTGCACTGGAAATCTGGCTATGGCAAGTGAAGATCTTTTCTTATGCAAAATGAGCCAAGCACCCTCACGCCAGAGCCCCACAGAAATCAGTGGAACGTCTCTGCAGGGACTGACTCCTCATGTGGTTAATTTAGTAGCAGAGCAGTGTCTCTGAATTCATCTAGATCCTCTTCTAAGTGGAGGCCAGTACTGCAGAAACATGGAGACAGAGAGACAGACAGCATGGGAGAGATAAACAGACTGACAGAGCAAATGAATTCTAGAAATCTTCAGTAATATTTCAGAACAGGAAAAAAGTCACTAAATTCAAAAACAGTATAAAAGAGGGAAAGAGAACAAAAAGATGAAAAACAGAGGTGGATCGTGAAAAAGTCAATTAGGACCAGTCACATGACTGAAATATAAATTGTTACAGCATAGACATTTATGCATTAATTTTACATCTTCAAAAGTCAATGCATTTCTGTTATGTGGATCTAAGTAAAGCTATTTAAAACACAGGTCTCTTTCTCTGACCAGTGGTTCTTGTTTTAGTTTTATTGTAGTGTCAATTGTAACAAAAATATCTCACCAGCAATTGTTCTCTCTCAGCCAATTTAATTAATTCTGAATAATATACTAATTTCTTTAAACCATCAGCACTTTTTCAAAGAGGCTGTCATTCTTTATTTTTCTTTTTTTTTTCTCATTCACTTTACATATCTTCTGATTAAAGTACTTAATAATATTTATAATCTATGCCTAACATAAATTTTAGCAATATGCTGTTGAGTGGTATCATTATTTTCTTAATGGAGGCAATCAAGTGTTTGAATATATGCATAAAGATATGGCAGGATACAATAGTAGAAGCATAAATTAGGTAATTAGTAATAGTAGCTGCACAGATAGTTTAGTTAAAGATTATACAGAAAAATCTGAAAGCCACAGAGTAACAGACGTGACAAATAGCTCAGAAAATAGGAGTCTCCTTAGAAAGCATCTATTAGGTAAAACTTAAATGCACCAAAGTTAAAGAGAACTTTTCAATTGACTTAAAGCAAGACTGGGATTTCATCCATGAATTATCTGATTGCTAATAAAACAGTATTAATGAGCTCAAGATCAGGACTAACAAAAACTTCAAACTATTGCAATTAATTTTACTGGCAGCTAGGATGAGTTCATGGCAGTAGAATAATGCAGGACATGGGCCATATCTTTCAGGTGGGCTTCTAGAGGACCACTGATAAATGGCCACGGCTCAGTGGGGTGCTCAAGCTGAAGCTTTATTTTAGCATATGTGCTTGGCATGTATTTTTTTCTCAGGCTAAGAAAGGATGTAACAAATTGGAAAATGCTTGTGACCTACCAGGGCTCAAGATTATTGAAGATTTCATCCATCACTTCATACAACTCATTCTATTGATTGTTGTCACTGCCCAAATCAGTTTTACTGAAAAAAAAAAAAGGCAAAGAATGTCCAATTTATGGTCTGGATTAGGTCTTACGTTTCACCTATATAAGTGGTTTCAATTGTTCCAATTTCTGATCAAAGTAGTCACATTTATATCCACATGCTTGATTTCCAATACAATTTTATGGGTTTGCTCAATATCAAAACTTGCAGACCCCCCAGATTTGTTGTGCTGTTGTAAGTTAATACTCACTGATGGCCAGACTGATACTTTATTTGCAACAGTTCCAAGAATGAAATGATCATTTAGACTCTGCAAGCTATACCAAATCTTCTCCAACATTGGCAACATTGGCAAAGCCAACATTTAAAAGGATAGTGACAATAATTCTATTTATTTGCTTTTATGTATCTTTTTTGTTGCCTATGTCTATTCTGTATGGCACATTGCTGGCTTTTGCAAGCAAGCTTAAATGCTGGGAGAGTTTCTACCAAATCTGAAAGGATGCTTGAAGGACTGCCTTTCAAAAGCTGTAAGGTGGCTGGTAAAGTGGTCTGTGGTGGTGGCCACATCTGAAGTCCAGCAGCTGAATAGCTGGGTTCTCTCCCTGGTGGTTCCCAACCAGGTACTCTTGGAAAGTGGCAAAAGGAAAGATTGAGAATCTTGGGCAAGCAAGGAGGTAGGATGGAGGGCAGCAAGTGAGCGAGAGGCTGGGGGAAGAGCCAGGAAAGGAGCATGAGGGATTTGGTTCTGTGATGTGCTAGGGATGAGCTCACGAAGAGTCTGCAGCTAATGCTCAAATCCTGAATGACAGCAATAGTGCAGAGGGCCAGTGAGGTGAGATGCACTTTTGTTGGGATAGCAAGGACTAAAATATGGTAATAACAAAGAGGAGTGGAGCTGGGGCTGTGAGCAAGCCCTCCCTTCCACAACAGCACACGTAAAATTGAGCTCACTCTGGGAACCAAACTGTGAAGAGGCTGGTTGGAGGGACATCCTTCAAGGACAATCGCCACTTTGTCTAGCCAACTCCTTCATGGATGATCTCACAAATTCCCAAGCCATGATTTTCACTGAATTTTCACTGAATTTTTAGAGTTGGAAGGGACCATAGAGATCATCTAGTCCAACTGCCCTGCCAAAGCAGGATTGCCC
>JAOXNO010000013.1:129140556-129174622 GCA_028565335.1 Limnodromus scolopaceus
TTGTTCCTGAGCTCCAGCCAAAGCTCTCTATTTAGCCAGGCTGGTCTTCGTCCCTTCCTGCTTGTTTTTTGGGACTTTGTGGCTGTTGTTCCTTCTTCTGTTATCTGGAAGAGTGTGGCTCTGTGATTTCATTGATCTTTCCTTCAAATAGTTGTAAGCAGTTCATACATCGTGCCTTCGCCACCTCTTTGCCCAAATAAACAAACCTGTCCCCCTCCACCACCCTTCACAGGCCACATGCTTCAGGTCCCTCACCTTCCTATTAGCCCTTCACTGAACCTTCACGTGTTCTTCCATGTTCCTCTTAAATTGGGGGGCCCAAAAACTGGACTCAGTACCTGGGGTGCAGCCCTAGAGCACCAAATACCTTCACACTGATGAACCCAGCCCCCCCTCCTGTTGATTCACACGCACCTCTGCTTCTGGCCTGCTTCCTCCCTCCGTTTTCCCAATCTCACCCCTCTTAAAGAAAGGTGAAAGAAATAGCAGAAAACTCTTCCTGTGAGACATTCAGAGCCAACATACATATGCTCAATTTATTTCCATAAATTTATTTAAAATAAAAAACCAGTCACTTCCCCAGTATCTGTTCCTATTTTGTGGCTTTGACTTCATCTTTCAGCGTCACACTGAAACATCATCTGAAGTCTCGCTTGGGCATTTTTACTCTCTTTAGGACTGCGTAGAAAACTAGCAACAAATTTTCTTACATCTTTAAATGCTGTAAAAATAGATTTTCATGGTGAACATGTTGAACACTGAAATAAATGTCTAGAAGTAGCCCAAGTTTCCAGATTTGGGGACCTGGCAAAAGATACTTTTCCTAGTCATCCTGCTGCCTGCTTATCATGGAATCATAGAACGGTTTGGGTTGGAAGGGACCTTGGAGATCATCGAGTTCCAACCCCCCTGCCATGGGCAGGGACACCTCCCACTAGAGCAGGTTGCTCAAAGCCTCATCCAGCCTGGCCTTGAACCCCTCCAGGGATAGGGCATCCCTGACTTCCCTGGGCAACGTGTTCCGGTATGCTTGTTAGGAGATGATGCCAAATGAAAAGAGGAGTTTTACAGAATCTGCTTTGTATCAACCTGGTGGATCAGGGAGTTGCTTTCATTTTTGCTTACTCCGTGCAGTGCTTTCAAAGTCCTTCAAAAACCTAAAAGCATTATTTTTGAACCAAGGGATTTCTCCAAGGATAAACACACCCTTGACAGGCTTCCTACACAGGCAGACTTTCTTAAGTTAGGGACTAAACCCAGAAATGCAGTCCTTTGGAATATCTTGTAATCAAATAAATGCAGCCCCTTGTTCCCACATATCATAGAATCATAGAATTGTCTAGGTTGGAAGTGTTCTTTAAGATCATCTAGTCCAAACATTAACCTAAGTCTGACACAAACCATCACTAAACCATGTCTCTAAGCATTATGTCAACCTGCCTTTTAAGTATCTCCAGGGATGGTGCCTCAACCCCTTCCCTGGGCAGCCCATTCCAATGTGCCCCTTTAATGTGTTCCAATGTACCCCTTCAGTGTAAAAATTGTTCCTAATATCCAACCTGAACCTCCTCTGGCACAACTTGAGGCCATTTCCTCTTGTCCCGTCGCCTGTTCCTTGGGAGAAGAGACCGACACACACCCCCCGGCTACACCCTACTTTCAGGGAGTCGTAGAGAGCGAGAAGGTCTCCCATCAGCCTCCAGTTGAGTAGGCTTTTAAATCTGTATAAAAGCATTTAAATTTCTACAGTCTTTGTTATGAAAAAAGGGGAATCAAACTGAACAATATAAAGAACCAGAGGATAAGTATCGAGTATCGAGGCATCTGCAACGCAGTTTCCATTGTCACACCTCCTTGGGTTTACACCAAAGTCTGCCACAAATACGAGTTACATCAATAGGCGTACTCTAATTAAACAGTTTTATACAGAAATGTAAAAGTCATTTACTAAGTGCTTATTTTTTTCTGGTATTCAAATATAAAATGCTATTGTTAATTAACACAATTATAATGTGTATGCCATTGTTTGTATTATTGCAGGACAGGAACCCTTCACTTTTAAGTAATCTACTTACATCATTTGCCGTTGTGTACAGAAAGGAAACTAATGCCTTTATTCAAACTGATGAGACATCCTTATTTTAAAATGTCCCACAAAATTAAAATTCCATTCAAAACCCAGAGGAAAATTGGATTTTTCAAACTGTCTCCTTTCGTTGTCTTTTGCATTTTGACGTTTAGTCGGTAGCCATGGCAGCCAGCAGAAGTCATTGTGCAGCATAAAGATGCAGTTACACATATTTGGCTTTGGGTTAGGTATATTAAATACACATGGATTGCTCAAAATCACTCAATAAACTTACATGAAAAAGCTGTATATATATATACACTTTTTCATATATACACAAATATATAAACTAAATAATGAATGCTTCTATTTGTTTCCTATTCAGACACTATAAAATGGCTTTTCTAGACTATAAATCTTGATAAAGATCTTTGATAAAGATCAAGAGTCCAACCCTACTGCAAATTACAATTGCATTTAACCCATAAAATAGAAACATAAATTTCAAATTCATTGATTGCCCTCGGTATTTTCTTTGCCTAAAGCAAAAAAAAAAATACACCTTGCAATTAAATTAAATTGTTTTCTGAGTCTTAAATTATGGCTAACTAATATTTTGGCTTTCATCAGTTCAAAGCACAATTTTTAAAATCTGGGAAGGCATCGAAGAGCTCTGCAATTTGGAATGTAACAGGACGTGTATTGATGAGGGCAGTGATTACAACTCCTATATGAGTTACAAAAAACCCTCACATTTTATATCTGACTTACAGTTCTATTAAAACCACATCCCAGAAAAATGGCCAGAACCAGGCTCTGTTGATGGACCCTGTGCCCAGATTGAGGTGCTCCACAGCAGTAGACACTCCTGGAATGACAAAACCAGAGCAAGTTGGATTCTTTACCCATGCTTTCTTACTTGCCACCATTGCTGAATCATTTGGGGCCATTCCCTTCCTTGGTGCTGTAGCAATGGCTTCCTTTCAGAACATGTGCGCGACTCCTAAAACTTGCTCTGTTGAGAAGTCAGTATGGCTCTTGAAACAATTTGACTGTAATCTCAGTCCAAAAAAGAGGGGTAAGGGTTTAATAAACATAATTGAAGTAACATCAGTACCGTTTCAGAAAGGATCTGCTGTGTCCAGAAGAAAAGAAACAGTAGCAGAACTTGTATTTCGATAGGGAAGACTGACAATGTGCCAGGAGTGTGACATTACTCTCTAAGCATGACAGTACACAGCTGCCATGCAATAAAATGACATCCAGTGTCAGTGGATGATGCAAGACCAGGAAGAGCTTGTTGACCCTGTATAAAGGGACCGGGCTGATGCAAAATTAAGTGAGTGAAAGCCTCTGAAGAGATCATTAGGAAAAATTGAATAAACGCCACCATTCCAAACACCTGAGCGAGATTCAGGAGAACAAAAGCCGTGCTGGCCTCCAGTCTGTCACACCCTGCTCTGGTAACCCAGTCTCACTCTGCAGGAACAGCACCAGCAGCACGGCTCATGCCTCAGGAAGGTGCTGTTTGATCACAGTAAGCTGCATAACTAAACCCTTGATGTTCTATTTCATCACACTTGATTTTCATCCTCACTCCAGGGGCTTTTTCACCAGCCAGCACCCGTACTGTCTGCAGCACTCTCAAAGAGACAGCCTGTGCCAAAGGAGCTGTCACACATCCAGAAATCCAGAAACCTGTGTTCTCCACAAAGCTTTCCTATAGAGTGGGTCCGTGACCCCAGGCAGTTTTTTTCCACCTCTGGGTCATTTTTACCCTGGCATCCCCCACCTGTTTTCTCACACCGTAAGCTCCTTGGCACAGGGTGTTCGCATCCGATGTGTTTGTACAGAAAGTAGTGCAGATCTCAGCTGGGCAGATCTCCACATGGCCCTGCCGTACAATAACGAGGTGACCTTAAGAGCATGCTGGGACACAGCAGCCACCTCCAATAGGCTCATCCCTGACTGCTCCAGGGGAAACTAGTGTGCTCAGCATAAGGACTGGAAATTGCATTTCCCACCCAGTGGCTGGATCACCAGCCAGAAGTGTGGCCAGCAGGTGGTGATTCAGGAGGTGATTCTGCCCCTTTACCCTGCCCTGGTGAGACCCCATCTGGGGAACTGTGTCCAGCTCTGGGGCCCCCAACATAAGGACATGGACCTAATGGATGGAGTCCAGAGGAGGCCATGGAGATGCTGGGAGGGCTGGAGCCCCTCTGCTGTGAGGACAGGCTGAGAGAGTTGGGGGGGGTTCAGCCTGGAGAAGAAAAGGCTCCAGGGAGACCTTAAAGCACCTTCCAGCCCCTAAAGGGGCTCCAGGAGAGATGGGGAGGGACTCCTGATCAGGGAGGGGAGCCATAAGACGAGGGGGAAGGGTTTGACACTGAAAGAGGGAAGATTGAGATGAGATCTCGGGAAGAAATTCTTTGCTGTGAGGATGGTGAGACCCTGGCACAGGTTGCCCAGAGAAGCTGTGGCTGCCCCATCCCTGGAGGGGTTCAAGGCCAGGTTGGAGGGGCCTTGGAGCAACCTCGTCTGGTGGGAAGTGTCCCTGCCCAGGGCAGGGGGTGGAACTAGGTGATCTTTAAGGTCCCTTCCAACCCAAAGCATTGTGTGATTCTAAGCAGAAAGCTGTAGGCACACTGCTATCATGGTGACTGACATCTGTGTGACAGGGCTCCTCCATGTGCAGGCTCTGCAAATTCTGTCCTTCCAAGCTGTAACTCGTTCCACTCCACAGATCACTTGTTTTCTGTTGCAATGACATAGAAGAAGTACCATCTTCTTAGCAAGTCCTTCCCTGGTGCTTCAGTCACTGTTGTGGCCACAGGAACAAGCCAAGCCCCACAGCTTTGCACCCAGGAAACAGCATGGCTCAGGGGGCTCGTAAGCCACTTCTGAGGGAAAGAACATAAATTCAGGGGCTGTCCTGCTGCAGGAAAGTCCTGAAGCAAATTCCACAAGGCTGCTGTTATGGCAGGCTAGCAGAGGTGTAGCCCAGTCTCAGAAATGCTGAGCCAAGAGAAGCTCTGTACAGCGGTGCTGGGGTGGGTGCCTTTGAGGAGAGGCTCTGAGAAGCCTGCTTTTCTGCTGGCTTTACACATGAACATTGGCATTCCTGACACCACTGCTTTTAGCCTGCGTGGAGACTCAGACTCCGGTTCAGTGCTGCTTACCAGGGGGGATCGTCAAAGCCATGCTAGTGGAAATTTTTAAGTAAAGTATCTGGGTTTTTAAGCCATTTTATATGTAAGCTGTCTCAGAAGTAAAAGTGTTTAACAGCTCTGTGTGCAGGGAAAAGAGTATGTGACAACCCTTCAGGCATACAATGCAAAGGAAATATGTTACACACAGTGAACATTAAATCATGGAAAGCAAATCCGCCCATTCAGAAATTCCAGGCTTTAAGGTTTTGATCCTTTAATCATTCATGTAAGACTCTGGGTTATAGCTCAGGGGATAGGGATTTCTCTTGAGAACAGGAAAATTAATGATAAGATCTGATCCAGAATGATATGTGCAGAATCGTTACTACTACTCTATCAGTAGTCCTAAAAGAAAAGTAAAATTGAGGATTTTTTGTATGAGAGACAACAGAGAAAAGCTTGCTACAATACCAATCAAAAACAACTGTTTTCCCCATGTGCAGGTATGTAACAAAACCAACAAGTGTTCTCAGGCAGGTAAGATAAGCCAAGGAAGGAAGATTATTTCCTCCTGATGCAGCTGCTTCCACCTATTCCCTTTTCTTTTACCTTCCAGTTTACATATTGATGCTTACATGACTTTCACACTTAGGTGATAGTAGTGTATGAGGAACTTTCTATGACTGTGATGGCCTCTTGAGGAGGTCGGCGTAAGTTCAGCATCTTAAACACCAGCATCCTGCCAAAACATCTAAAGAACAGGGGTAGAACGTCTCACTACAAAAAATTAAACAGTTAGTTTCAGTTAACCAGCAGGAAATAAAGCTGTTTCGGAGTCCATCCTCTCCATTGTCTTCAAAGTCTGTTTTAGTAGCTCACTTTCTTTTCTACATGAAAAGCTCTATGGGAAGAAAACTGCGGGAAGTGATATGGGGTGTAGAGGTAGGGAGGGAAATATGGGCGGGGTGCCTTGCAAAGATTGCAAAGGCAAGGCAGACATTAAAGAAGGAGGTCTTCCCCCCCGAGTAAAAAAAGAAAATCTGGAATTTCTGTTTTCACCCTGGCTGAAGTTCCCTGAAGTTCAAATGGATTTCAGGAGGGCTGCAGACATCCATATCAGCATTGGGCTCCGCTGCCTTCCCTTCAGTGCTGGAGGAACTGAACTGCCCAGAGCTCCCTCATCCCAATGTGACACCCTGGTTCTCCGAAGGGTTGGCTCAGAGGAGAGCGCAGCATCTGGCTCTGCCACTGCTACAGACTAGTTTCTGCAGAGCTGGGGAGGGAGGAGAAGCTGACCCACAGCTTCCTTGCCTGGCTGCTGCTCTTCCCATGTTCCCACCAGCATGTGACGTCGTGAGGCTGTCCCAGAGAGCACGGCCAGGCTCTCAACAGGCACAGATCCCTATTCCTGCCACACTGGAAGGAAATGTGTGTGTTTTCATTTCTGTAAACAGACAGTACAATCTGGCCCAAGTCTCTCTAACAGTGACTGTGGCAAGCGTCTGCATCACTGTTTGTTTCATGTAACCATGACAAGATTATTTTTTTCCAAATTAGAAAAGAAACCCTTCCATTATTACGACAAGACAGTTGCATTAGCCTGACAAAATAGTCCCATTAACTCATGTCACAGATGACCATAATAGTCAGGATTCAGTGAATGGATTTTCTCATTGCTTCAGCAATAAAAATTACATAAACTGAAATAATACAAAATAGTAATTTCACATCTTAACTTTCTGGCATCAGAAAATAAAGTGAACAAAGACATTAGAATCCAATCAAACACACGAAGTAAAAATCCTAGACATGGCATCTGGATTAGGCCATTTTAGTCCAAAAATCCTTAGTCATGATCAGTGATTAAGCTGTAAATTTAGGGCCAATTTTCAGTCACACTTGTGCCACCTTTAATCTGCATGTGGGCATGTGTTTGCATCTACACTCTGCAGATGCAAGAAAATCATTATTGGACAGTCTTTCATAAACAAACAGCTGCTTCTGTATTGCTTGGGATGGATTTTCCAACCAGACCCTGTGCTGTCACTCGAGCTGTGCTGTAGGAACGGAGTGCAAGGGCTTGCACCCCAGAACAGGGCTCATTGGTACAATTTGACATGGTCTTAATATCCTATTAACTGAAGGATCAGGTCTGTTGCTTGCATCTTCTTTTGTGTTTTGAAAAACTGATGCTACGTGGCTCCCTAATGCTTGATTCCATCCCAAACCATTTTAAAGTTGTTTGTTAAATAGATCTCTTGTTGGAGAGAATAAAATTATTAATAGTTCTGCCAAAACCTAGGTAGCTTCAGTGACCTTGGAATGGTCTTGAGGGCTACAGAAATTAAGGCCTAAAGCTACTTTTTAAAACTCTCAGTTGCCACAAAAGCAGATTTGATCTGTCCAAGTTCATTCTTCCTCATTTTCTGGACATATGGTAGGCAATGCTGTCACTATTGTCAGAGGGAACTCAATAATTCACAATTTCTTTTCCTCATTGTCTGTTTCTTGTTTCCTTTTCATAGTACCTGCTTCCTCTGTGGCCTAGATACAGAAATATCACAAAATTTGGGGGTAGGGAACATGACCAAAGCTCCCTACTCGTCTTTATATTAAACTGTATTGCAGTAAATGAAGAGAGCAATATTAAAGACTTGGTCATCAAAGAATGGCCCCAGGTGGGTGAGGGTCCTGTGCCACTGTTCCCAGCAGCGAAACAGGTGAGCACTGTAGGGCATTAAAGAAGTTCTGTACAGCTCCTCTACAGCCTTTGCTTTGAGCCCATCAGCTGTTAGTACAATTTAAAGCAACCTTATTTTTGTTGGGTAAACTAGTAAAGCACACGTGTACATAAGGTTGCAAGATAGACTCACACCAAATACTGTCCTGAACAGTGTTTTGCATTCAGAGAGACAGTCACAAAATGAGCCCCACCTGTGTGAGCCATCAAAATGAGACGTCACTCCTGACTGGGGGCATAAGGGATGGATAAGATATATTCACTGCAGGGGCTTTTTTTTCATTCCCTCCGTCATCGGTGACTCCATAAGCCTATAAACATCATAGACTTATAGAAATGCCTCGGTTGGGAGGGAGCTTTCAGATCATCTAGTCCAACCATCAACCTAACACTGACAAAAACCATCACTGAACCATGTCCCCCAGCACCACGTCTGCCTGGCTTTTAAATACCTCCAGGGATGGTGACTCCACCACTGCCCTGGGCAGCCTCTTCCAAGGCTTAATAACTCTTTCAGTGTAGAAATTTTTCCTAATATCCAATCTAAACCTCTCCTGGCATCCTCAGGTTTTCTGACAATGGAGGAACATTCATTGGTCTTAAGACAATTTAGTGAATTTATCTTAGACATCTCTCTTGGAATGGAACCAATCACTCTCTGGCAGTGCTTATCTCTCCATCAACTAATAAGAAAGCTTTCACAACTGCTGCAAACTAGCTGTCTTAAATATTAGATGATCATTATTAATTAAAGTGAACCCCAGACTCATCCATATCAGAAGAGTGCCAAAAACTAAAAGATATGTAGAATACCTATGACTCATTCCCCATCATGAGTTTTACTTCCCTGAGTCCCACCTACTAGTCCCAATCCTATTTCACCACTTTACCAGCTCTCATCATGCAGCTTTCTTCAAATACCCCACCAGCCATGGGGAAACACATTTATGATCATAAAGCACCATTTCATGTGACAGAAAAGGTTGCAGCACACTACTAAAATGAATTATAAAAAAAAAAATTACTGGCCAACAAAGTGTTCCTGTTGGTATTCACAAAATGACATGGCATTTCATGACTTAAAGTGTTGTCTTGACAAACCAAAAAACATGTTTTGGGAGGGGGCATTAACAAAGTGAAATTTGTAACAAACTGCTTTGTCAATAACATCCGTGAGAAACTGATGTGAAGGATGGCTGTGGTAGGTCTTCTGTACCTTGCGTTTCAGGCTTCACCTGATCTTACTGCTCTCCCCTGCAGCATTTTCCAAAGCAGAAAATAAAGCAGGATTTTAGTTCAGTCTCAGGAAGCTGACAAGCTGACTGTCTCATAGACACCTGGCAAGGGAACACGGGCTGAGCTTTGTTATGGATTGCACATTCTGACAATGTGCCAGATTCTGTTTCCTTCCAGGTGTGCAGAACTTCAACAACTATTTGGTTAGTGGGACTTGAAGTGTCAAAAATCAGTAACACTTTATTATGCAGATTGGATTCAGTGCAGCAAAAGGCATCAGATGTTAATTATAAGTAACATTTACACTTATCTCTTTGCTTTCATGTGTTAAAAATAGTCTTGCTTGTGAATAATGGTCTCTACTGCGACACAGCAATCTGTCCTAGCTGTGCTTTGCCAAGGAACAAAATGTGACCCAAATTGCCCACGGCCCGCCAGTGAGGACAGATTTTCATTTTACAGTGTAAACTGTAAAAAATTCCTTATAGCTATTGAATAACAGATGAGAACAGGCAGGGTGGTTTTACCAGTGTTTTCCAAAATCTTCCTATTTTTCCTAGCAACAAGTTGCTACTAGTGGATGCTGAGGTCTAACAGCAGCCACAGCACTTTGCCTGGTCAGCTTCCCTCAATGGACCAGTAGCTGCAGGATTGGCGATGGACTAATTTTCTTACATTAGTGGAGGAATGTGGGATGTATGTGAATGAGTATATTATTTGAGATCAGGAGAGCACTGTCAAAGAGAATTGTCTAAACACCACAGCTGGCCAGGCTTTGATTCACACTGCAGAGCAATCCCAGAGCGCACAAACTGGTTTCCTTGAGAGGTAACGAAACTGCAAGATGTGCATTAGCACTGCTTCTACCATGCTCCAGGCACTGATGGTTGTTCAGACTATGGGACCGAACTACTGTGAAGAAAAGACTCTCAAAATACCTACATCACGGGCATAGAGTGCTCAGAATTGTTTCCCTCCAGGAATCCAGCCCTGCCATGCTTCCCTGCTTACTTGTGCAGATGGAGCCTCTGGGGGATCCTACCTGGACCAGCAAATAAAGAGCTCGCAAAGAAAGAGCACGGAAACGTTCACCCAACACAAGGAGGGGTTTCACAGCTCCTAAACAGAGCTGCTAAGCATAATGCCTAAAGTTTGAGAAAACAGCGAGATTTGCTTAAAACAATGATATTTAGGTGCATTTGGGACTCATTCAGAAAAAGAGAAATCATGCATTCTTGAGTTTCAAAGCTGAATTTCTTCTTCTCTGAAGTTGTCAAAGTTTTTAGGGGCATTAGATAATCTTTCTAAAGCTTTCTTTGCAACTCTGAGTGCAAGGATTTATTTAAAAAAAATAGATGAGGTTCTGAAATAATCACACAGCTTCAGAAATTAAGAAAACCTGTAAACATGAGGATATTCACAGCAAACCTGCAAGAATTGATAATACTGAAATCCCTTCTGCTTTTAGCAAAAATCATTGCTCCACTCTTGCCCAACTTTGAAGGCTTTAATGCATCTAAACATTTAAATCTTGCTGCTTGTTTAACTAAGAACATTCTGTTGCTGTCTTCTGTCAACATTGTTCTTTCCCAGCCATTTCCCTATCAAAGCTTTTGTAGTATTATGATTATCATCATTTACTCTCCTTCATTTAACTTGCCCAGTTAATGGAACGGTATGTTCCCTACATGACTGCACAAGGAGCTATATAATCAGCAAACCAGTTGAAACACATTTGGAAAATAAACTTTGTTGCAATCACTGCTTGTCTTCAAGGGTTTTTAAAAGCTCCACTCTAAAACAGATAATTTTTGTGCCTATTTGAGTTAACACAAGAGGTACTACGCAGATGGCATAAATGCTGTGCTGTTGGCTTTCTGGCCTGTCTGTGCTGCTTTTTAATAGAAAAATATTTCTTGCTGAGAGAACAGGCTTCCACGGCTAAAACAGTAACTCCTTGGGGTTTGGGAAAGCAGAGTTATCTCCCTGTTCAACTCGTGTGACAGGGCCAGCCACTCTAATCAAACCACCAACTGGACTAACATTACTGCTTATTTTTCTTAAAATGTCTGGCACTTTAAGGAAAGGACAGCTAAGCAGAGCAGGGCTGCTGTTACTCAGTGCCGCCAAATAAGCCATTCTTTTCCTGCTGAAGAGGAACAAGTCACAGTGCCGAGGAGGTCCTTCAGTTCCATTGAGGCCCTCAGCCCTTAGGTCTCCAACAGAAAAAGCAGTACTTTTTCTGGAGGAATTCAGCTCAGGAGTATGATGCATTCACACTGTCCCAGTGTCCACCCCAGGCAGAGCAGGAATCCTTCCCAGGCTTTCCTCCGTCACCTAGATGGTGTTTGGTTCCCAGGGCTGCAGACACCTCCAGAACTTGCTGCAAGCGTTCAAGGCGAGTTTCAAGTACGGTTGAATGACTTTCTAGGGCAAATAGAGACCAAATAACACCATGCATAAAGAAAACGCAATGCTTGTAAAGCATGGAAAGTCATCCCAATTCTGTCAGTGGCCAGAATGAAATAGGACAATCATTTTGCCAGCCTGCTTTCAGTACAGTTACTGTGCTGAAAGGAAGGAGAGCTGAGCACGGCCTTATCTTTCTCCAGCCATGTTTTGCAGATGACAAGCTGGGAGAATAAACACCTTTTTCTAATTGTTTTAAATGCTGTTAGTAAACAAGACATATTCAATGTCAGTCAAAGATAAAAAACCATAACAAAGGCCTCAAAAGGCAGGATTCCCAGGATACTGCTGTATATGTCTCTTTCCATAATACTATTTCAAGGTATACATTGCGGCAGGGATTTAGCAGGCTTTGTACGAGAACTTTCAGCCTTGAGCTTTCAGCTTCATGTCTTGAACACTCAACCCAGTACCCATTTTCCGTGTGTTTAGCAGCCTCCCGGGCAGCCCGGGGGTCTGCTGTGCGCCCGCTCCCCCATGAACAGGATGCAGTTTCAGTGGCGTGGGCAAGCCCTCCTCAAAGGACAGGCTGGACAACCACACCTGTGTGCTTAGAATTACGCATGGGGCTAAATGCTTTGTTGGCCTAGATGAACATATCACTATGTTTGACTATTAGAATCATAGAATCATTAGGATTGGAAGGGACCTTAAAGGTCATTGAGTTCCAACCCCCCTGCTATGGGCAGGGACACCTCCCACTAGAGCAGGTTGCTCAAAGAGCCAGACTTCAGTTTAACAGACTTCAGTTGGACATCATTTGTCTTTTCAGAGGATTTTTGAGTTACTCCTTGCAAGTTGGTACTTATGTTCCAAACTAAAAAACTTGTTAAGTCCAAGCTTCCTTGACAACCTCAGTTCAAAGAAAACAAAATCTTCAGTACCTTCTTGACCTGAGATGCTGGCTTTCACCAATGACTTCCAAACAGCTGTATGTCCTTTAGGAGGGTTATTCAGTGTCCGTTCTTGGAGGCCCCTGTGCAAAACTTAATTAGATTAATCATCCACTGACAGTTAGAAATCCATTCCTGAACCAATAGATCATTTGAATAACATTTTGAGCAGCACCCAAAGGCTCTCAAGCCCTTATCAATCTCAGCAGCTTTTCTGAGTAGGAAAAACAAAATCAAAAAGCACAAGACCATCCATGAGAAAGGTGGAATGACAATTTCATATGTATCCACAATTTGAAGATCATGGGGCTGTCTGATTTTCCTTTCGTAACATCAAGGATTAATTTGCTCTAATTTGTTAAGTACAATACTTTCATCCACAGTTATATTTTAAGTCATGTTTTCACATACTTGCACAAATATGTGTCTGCATCTGTAGATATGACTTTGATAGCAGCAGGGATTTCTGTGTGCCAAGAGGAATTTTGAAGCAACACACACACCCAATATGCACACCACTTCATGCAGCGTGGGCAGCGGGCAGTGGCTGGGGTATCGCCCCGGGACTCAGGAACTGGCTTGAGTCTGAGCTCTGTCACTGACCTGTCAAGCGACAAGATACGAGTCTATTTCCCTCCTTACGGATGACAGCAATTAGAAAGGGTGAACACACAGCATTGTATAATGGTTGATGTTGCTATTACCATTTCTAGACCAACTCCTCCTGGGGAGGCCTGGGGCCTGTAGGCATTAAAGTCAGTAAAGGTAACACCATGAAGGTAAGTTATGAGAGCACTTATTGCATCAGCTGATATACACGAGACCTGAGTATGGAAAGAATGTATTTTGGCCAGTCAGTGAGGAAAGAAAAGCTTTGTTTCAAGTATTTATGCAGTCTGCAAAGAATTTGATAAATATATCCTCATTTCTGGTCTTATTTTTAATTATCTGGATGACATTTTCATTTGTAACAGATAATGTCTTTAGCATCTGCCTATGGCAACACATGGGCAGCATTTCAGAGCTGTTCTCAATTGCATTTGGATATGTCAGAGAATTTGTAAGAGCTTCATTTCTCTCCACCTGCCAGGAGAGAGTGGAGTCATGGCACTCCTCCAATGCTAAATACATTTCCTGGTAGCTAGATTAACTTTCTGTAAACCAGAAAGGACTGTCTGCATTACATTCAAGGCTGAGGTCATACAGGAGATCAGAAGCAGTCTCTGCAGTACTGAGCATCTCGTGTGTGATTTGATAAAGGCTCAATGTTCAGAAAAAATAGTTGAGAGCAAATATTCTAGAAAAATCTGGCAGGTGGATGATAGAGCAGATTTGCTGGTCCCCAGCCAGTCCCTTCAGTCAGAGATTCGCTAAGGAGGAGCTGGGGAAGTGGAGCGTGCTGACAATGTGTCTTGTTTCAGCTTACAAGGAGAAGATGAAGGAGTTGTCCATGCTCTCCCTGATCTGCTCCTGTTTTTACCCTGAACCTCGCAACATGAACATCTATAAATATGATGGTGAGTGGCTTTCACTGGAAATCATCCCGCAGGTCAGATAACGTGCTGCTGCTGGGAAATGACTCAGTTCACTGTCCCAGTCCATAATGTTAGTCAGTGGATATTTTGCTGAATTAACAACTCATTTGCTGATTTTGGCTATTACCTTCTATTGATTGTGTATTACCCATGATGCTGGATATTGCTCCTAATAGCAGCTAACTAAACTCTCAAAGCTAGCCCTCCCATACTGAGCCGTGCCTTTCCTGCTGCCCATTTGAAAATTACAGCTCTTCACAGCAGACAGAATTCCCAAGGAAACCAAGAAAAGATGAAAGCACACTTAAAAAATTAATCAGCTTGGGCACTGTTTGCAGGGGGCGTGAAATGACAAAGAACCCTAATAAACTTCCAAAACTGCTGTATGTTTTTATCTTTATGAGATTAAGGTATAATTAAGCTATTGCAGATAAAATGGAATGTACTTCTGAGAACAGTTTTCAGCCCATAATCTGTCATTGCATTTAAAATGCCCAAGGCAAAGATGCTAAATCTTTTGTCTGTACTCCTGGTCCTACTGAGGTCTGTGCTGCTCCTCTCCTCAATACTGCTGAGGTATTGAAGGGTTTACCATTTCTCACTTTATTGTGCAGACATGGAAGTGAAACAAATCAACAAACGTGCCTCGGGCCAGGCCTTTGAACTGATCCTAAAGCCGCCGTCTCCGGTGTCAGAAGCGCCACGAACTTTAGCTTCTCCAAAGAAGAAAGAACTCTCTCTTGAGGAGATCCAGAAAAAGCTGGAGGCTGCAGAGGAGAGGAGAAAGGTATCTTTCCTTAAAAAAAATGCTAGTAATTAGACCTGACAGTGTAGAGA
Source organism: Limnodromus scolopaceus (assembly GCA_028565335.1). Lineage (NCBI taxonomy): Eukaryota > Metazoa > Chordata > Aves > Charadriiformes > Scolopacidae > Limnodromus > Limnodromus scolopaceus. The sequence goes on from JAOXNO010000013.1 coordinate 129,155,484, forward strand.
GTAATAGCCAAGTTTCCTATTCATTGGTATGTTTTCCATTGCTGACTCTCAGTGGCCTGCATGGACACAAATTATTAACATATTTAAAGAAACAAATGCGTTTATTTTCTGTCCGCAGCTTGCAAACAAACCTCACTGGTTTTGATGCTTGGGAAGTGTGCATCACAAAATACAGTTAGCTTTGAGCAGGAGGCCCAAGAGGGTTCAAATATGCATGCTCACTGTGTGAGAGTAAGGGGTCCATCCAGAGCATCTGCAATAGTTGCTGGAAACCAGTGCAATTCTTCTGGTGTCTCAGTTTAGGAGTCATATGTGCAATTCCAACAGCTACTGCCTGGGTTACCACATCTTGGCTCCTTGTAGCGCCCATGGAGATTACTCACAAGGTCTGCCCCAGGCAGCTAAATGGTCTTATTTATACAGTGCAGAGCCATGTCAGCCCAGAATAAAGAGTGTTCTGTGTCATTTAGCACACACTTGGGTGAAGATACTGGCATAGTACAGCTACCGAGAAGAGGTCTCCACAGTGCTAGAAGTTGGCCTTGTAGGGTTATCTACACACCAAGGCTTCCCTTCTTTATGACCTTACCCATAATGGTAAAACCCTGTCTGATAATCAAAAGTTTGTCACATCAGGTTTGGAAGGGTTGTTACTCCTTCTTCACAAAGGTTAGCATAACTGCAGGGTGCAAGCAGTAGGAAGTCCATATTAACTCTTTATTTGGCTTTTATCATGACTGATGTGTTGAAGAGGTTTTTATTTGCTCTAAGTGAGAGCTAGGTCAGATAGCTTGCTTCCTTTTTTTTTTCCCCCAGAAGATAAAAGTCCAAATTCCTGATCAGATAAGTCAGAGGATGACAGGGAAAGCCAATGAGACAGTCACCACTGCTAGCCTGAATTGCCAGTCAGATCAGAGTCACTTCCAAGAAACCCAAAGGAGTGATTGCGCTGGTGTGTGGTGAGCTGCAAGTCCATTGGAGCTGGTAGATCTGGATTACTGACAGGTCCTTAAAACCTGGCCCTCGGTTTTGATTTGCAGTGAAACCTGACTATTCTGGATCTCACTAATTTAAACAATTATTTTAGGGAATACTGAAATGTTGCCACATTTGCCATTTCTTCTGCCTCACTAACACAAGACTCTCTGCTTCTACTGCACACACATTGTCACTATTGCTTCCTTCAAAGAAATACTTCTGCTGGAGTATTTGTTTCAGTAAAAGGACATGACTGTGTGTGAAAGGAGTACGCATTTGCACTAGCATCTGCCCAGAAGTATGAGTTTTCACCCACCCAAATGATGATATGCCCCAAAGACTCAGTCTGTGAAGTGCCTCTGTACCGAGTACAAGTACTCAAGTAAAGACACGGGCACAGAATGCAATGGCAGCAATTAAGAAACCTGTTATTATGCAAACACTTAGTGGGAAATAGAAATTGAATGTCCCAGAGATTTCATTTCATTGATTTTATTACTGTTCATTTCTTCCTAAAGAAAAACTCATTACGCAATAAACTCGTAATCAGTGATGGCAATACAGACACCTGCCATTTCTTTCCCTTGGTACTATATTAATTTGGAACAAACACATGACTGAGTTATTTTAATAGACAAGATCCTCCACATTAGCATTGCAGCAGAAATTGCTGGGAAAGGAACAAAGAACAGAGCAGAAACCTCCATTACCTCACTGTTAAAATCCCTAGTGCTCCCATATCTCAACTATTGCCTTCATTTTTTGCCTGAAAAAGAGTATACTGCAGAGAAGGATAAAAAAGTAATCAGAGAAACAGAACATCTTCCATAAGAAGGTAAATGAAATAGTCCACATTTAAGCTTGGCAAGAGGCAACAGATGGAAGATAAGATAGGAGTCTACAAAGTCATGAATGGTAATGAGAAGATGAATAGGAGCAATTATACTCTGTTTCATGCAATCCAAAGTGGAAGAAACACTCAATAAAATCATCAGCAATTTCGAAAGAGAGAGGGGGAATCACCTTTCCATGCATTGTTTAATCAGGCTGTATTTGTTATCACAGACTATTTAGAGATTATTAAAATATTATTTATTTCAAAAAGATAATGGAAAAATTGATAGAGCACTGCCGTGTAGAAAATGATTACATGGATGCAACCTCTGACTCAGAAAATGTGTAACCTGGTGACTGCTGGAAGCTAGGAAGCTATATATATGTGCATATATGTGTGTATGTATATAGTCATCTACACTTTCCCTAAGCATCTTCCACTTTCTGTTGTGAGACAAACCAGGCAGACTGTTTCTGACATCCAGCACTGCAGTCGTTATCACACTTTCCAATCTATCTACAGCAGCTATCAGGCATGACCATTCCACATCGTGTCCTTCCAGCACAGTTCTAATTAAAATCAAGTATAACTAATGGATGAGAATTGCCTTTTGAAAAAATACTAATTGATTTCACACTGTTTAGCAGTTAGGTTCTGCTCTGTTAATTAGGCAGCATTCATTAATAAATTTTCAAACTCATGAGAACATCTACAGCAATTCATGCACTTCAGCAGGCTCCTGCTTATGCTGTTTCCTGCTCAGCATTCTTGTTTATTCCCTTACAAGCTTTTACAGGACTTTTGCTTTTCTCCTCCTTTTTCTCTACCTCATTTGGCAGTCCCTGTGACCTCATACTCTCAGACCAAGTCGAGAACTTCACCTGGGGCATTTTTATCTGGGCCAGTTACAGATTTGACCTTTCCATTTATAAAATCCTCTTTACAGCACGTCGTTATTATCCCATTATTTTTTTTGGCATATGTGTGCTATATTTTCCCACCTTGGTGGTTAATCAGAAAGATCTTTTCATCCTTCCCGCTTAAGAAATTAGAGCACAGTGACATTGTATGGAGCAGAAGTATATTTCTTACAGCATCTTTAACCTTTATTAATTTTTACCTGTTGGCCTTGAATGTTCAGCTTATTATTACCCTTGGTATACAGACTTTAAAAGCCATATGTCGAATTATATATCTTTATTGCCCATGTTCAACTTACTGGCAGAAAAATGAAACACTAAAACGATGCACATTCCTACTAGACTTTGGATTATGGGAGAGAAATTGTATGTAATTAAATCCTCTTAATGGCCTTGTATTGGGATGAAATTGAATCAGGCTCATCCCTAGTGCTTAGTGCCACAAAGGACGCAGGAGAACAGTCATATTTTTTAACTTTCATGCTAGGGAATGTAGCCTTATGGCTACATGAGTTCTTAATACCATTACTGTGAAATGCCACAAGAGCAGCCCCCCATGCAGCCCAGCCCGGACCAGGCTGGCAGCCCTGGGGCATCTCTGCCAGCGTGGTGGCCTCACTCTGCGTGGGGCCCCAGCCCCTTGGAGTCCACCCCACAGCCTGCCCAGAGGCACTTCTCAGTATTCCTCATCCATCCCTCCTTTGGCAGTGGAAAAGCCTCCCGTCCCTCACCCCACTGGTGCAGAGCCGGGCTGCTGGGGGAAAGGCTTCACCAAAGTGGAGCTGAGGGACAGATATTCCCTCCTAAACATTGCCCAGGGCCTACAAAACTGCCACTCCAGATGGGAGGATAGGCTGAGAAGGGACCTTCCCTGGCAAAAGTGGAGCTTTCTTTGTTCTTCCAACTTGTTCCTATTCTCCTCCTTGGTTTCCTGTAATTTGTGAGTGAATAGGATGTGAGGGAGGGCAGGCACTGACCCAGACATTTGTCTGCTACTATTTGTCTTGCCCATCTGCTGATCTCCCTTTCTGTGTCTGGTGGCCCTTGTCAGTGCTTGTGCGGAGAGGCAATGCAGCATGAAGAGCTTTTCTGTGTAAAGGTCCCAGCAATACGAGTGGAGTCAGCACTGGAACCAGGAGTTTCTGCCCCATTTTGGTTTACACCATAGCCTTTCTCTGCATTGTGCTTCACCCCTAATATTTGCAAGACATAGCCAAAACTGCAAGCCACTTTGCAGTTCCTCATCGAGAAGCGTAAGCCTATGGGTATTTGCCCACAGGAAGATGTTTGCTGTCAGCTAGGAGAGGGTTAGGTGCTAAGCACCAGGGTCCGTTTCAGAGCACATGGTGTCATGAGCAGAGACAACGTCCATCCCAATGCTGCAAAGCTTCTCCCTGCACTCTGCCATGGGCTTTGCTCATAATGTGCTCTGGGCAATCCTGCTTTAGCAGGAGGGTTGGACTAGATGATCTCTAGAGATTCCTTCCAACTCTGGCAATTCCATGATTTCATGATAAGACAAACTGTCATTGATCTTCATTAACTTTAAAATGCCAGGTCTCAAACTGCAGCAGATCAAGAAGTGCCTCATGAGCAGGTAGGGTAACATCAGACCAAGGGCTCTGGCATCCCTCCAACACGCCATGTTCACCCCCATGGGTCACAACCCCAAAAGCAGCGATTTTGTGCCAGTTGAGGATGAGACAGTGAGTTTTCCTGAATCCCATTGCCGATGGGCTCTTTATTTTTTCACTCTACTTGACATTCTTAGTAGCCCTGACCCAAAGGTTCCTTGGCAGACTGGACAAAAAAAAAAAAGATTCTCGTCTAAATTCAGGCAAAATTTTGCACCATCTTGTTTCAGTATAAGCAGGGCTTCACGTACAGTTCAGATGTCTCTGGCTCTCCTGCCAAATGGTCATTTCGCTCCTCTGCTCTGTGACTCCATGGAGCAGGAGCATCCCCCTCTTCCTCGTGTCTCTCTAGACTGTGGTTGCTTTGGGAGAATAGCTGCCTCTCTGTATGTGCTCACTGCCTGGGACTGTGAGTCCCTGTAACAGCCAGAACAGGTGCTGAAGTAGTACACAGTAGTGTTCCCCGTGAGGAAATAGATATAACACAGAGGTTTGAGGAAGCCAGTGCCATGAGTGAGGTCTAACTTCAGTCCATTCTTTTGCTTTTACATGGAAAAATCCCAACCTCAATTCCTTCCCTGAAAACATCACTGCTTCAACTCACCATTTCCTTGTGATTGATATCCAGGCTTCACCTTGGCATTTACATTGCAGGAGGAGCCTTTAACCCTGTCTCTGCATTCTGCTTCATTAGTAGTATCTCTTAAATACACAATACACTGAAGAATACCAAGGTTAATGCAGCTTCTGCTGAATAACTTAATTTTAAAAAATCCAGCAAGGGAATGAGTGTGCTATGAAAGTGGAGCTCTCATTACTGGTAGTGTGCCTCATACATCCTCCTAACTAAGACAGTTGGGTGAATGCAGTCAAGCTGAAATTCCCAGTTTAAAAGTAGTTATCTGAGCCATTTTCTTGCTTAAAAGTAATCCTTTAATTTTATCTCTGCATAAATGACCTCAATATTTGAATGTGCACATCAAAGAAAAATAGATAAATGTGAGAAAATAAAGCACCTGTTACTCAGGTAAGTAAAATTTTCTTCTGGTAATAATTAAAAATATATGTATCTCCAAAGCCAATTTCCATAAATAATTTTTCTCATAAAGTGAGTGTTTAGTTTGTCTGCATCTACCTATGGCCAGCTAACAATGACTTGTGGATTTCCTTTTGAAGCAATCATCACTGAAAACTGGGGTGCATGTGATCCTTTAGAAATATGACATGAATATCAGAGGAGTTTGCCCGTATTGCCCATCATATTGGCACAGTAGGAGCAAAGGTGTCTGTACCAGAAATTTTTGGAAACAGTTTCATTCCTCCACAGCTAGCATTAGAGGCTGCATCTGTACCTGCATTGATTATGCCTTGATATATTTAAGAAGTCTTGTGAGTATTCCTCCTTAAGTGTTGTTTATTCCTTTCTCCTCCATTCCATACTTTAATCTCCCTATTAATCCTCTTTATCTTTCATCCCATTTCCAGCCTCCTCTACTCATTTTCTCACAACAGCTGTAGAAGAAGCTCTTATTGTAAGCCACTCACTAGTGTATTAGAACGTGGACTATCAAGGATTTGAGAATATCTTTTCCAGCACTTCAAACAATATATTGTTGAAAATAAACTTGGAGTAAAAGCTTCCTACATATGTTGGTATCCTGTACCAAGACCACAGGAGTCCAAACGCAGCAGTTAAAAGCCAACACAAACAACAAAGGGAGCCTATTAATCCCAGGCCCACAAGGCATCTGGGGTCATTCATTCAGTCATTTCTGGATGTGGAGTAGACTTTGAACAGGCAGGGCGGCCAAGTTCCTCTGCCAAATGTGTTGGAAACAGAAAATCATTTGACAATCCAGTAGAAAAATATAGCAACTGCCTTCCAAAATTGTTGCAAGGCAATTTCAAAAATGGTCTGACACCGGGGGAACAGGCAGACTCCCAGCTGGGGTGTAACAGCGTCAGAAGAGGGATGTCAGTCTACATGAGACACTACACCATGGGTGCTTTGTGGTGAGGAGGGGGATCCCTTTATTTTGAACCAGTCCTGGGTACCTTGAATATTTTGAGGGAGGAAAAGGAATGCCGTTAAGGCATATTGTAAAGGAAAATGGCATTGGGAGTGTGCAGCCGGTTCCTGAAGCCTGATTTAACTTTTATTCAGACTCTTACTGGTGCCAATGCAATTTGCATCCAGAAGACACTGAATTAGAGTATAAGAATCTTCTTCATTATCATGCATTAGTGGACAAATTACTTTTGAATATGTTGTCTGCCAGCATAGCCTTCAGGACTCTGTGTACTTTGATATTGAACTCTAATTTTTTCACTGGATTTATGATACTAAGAAGCAGTTCAGAAGGCAAAGGGTCTGAATGGAAGAAAACAAAACCTAAATAATGGGCAAGAGCCCCAAAGTCTCAAAGGCATTTTGCTACCTCCTGTTGAAAGCCAATATTCTTTTAAAAAATGCTGCTTGTAGGCACAGTCCAAATCTTATTTTTAATTATAGCATCTCCATGGACCCTGGATTTGTCCTTGGAATTGTCTGGTTTCCAAATCTGACAATGCTTGATTTTATAACACATTATTTATACATATTTAAACATCATGAAATGTTAGCCTATCAAATTAACAAATCAATTATTAAACATTTCATGGGAAAGAACATTACAATTCAGATCATAGTATCTTTTCTATTGAAACTCCCAACAGGAATGGAAATAGATTCTTAGATTATCAAAGTCACTGTTAGATCACTTAAACAAAGGGTTCACAAAATTAATATCAGCAACCAAAATTTAATGATGATAACTTTTCCACAAGTAGATTAAATGTTGCCATTGAATATTAAATTAAACAGAAAATGCAGAATAACTTCACAAGCACTGGTCAAACTGATCCAGTCAAGTTGGTCCAGAAATGGTAAAGCAAGATGAAGATGTTCAATTATTTCAGTTTTACATTGTACCAAATCTTTCAAAATTACTTTTTCACATTTTTGAAATAGCTTACTGGTAAAGAAATGTTAAATGCTAAGTATCTGAAATCAAATATTTTGCTTGAAAATAACTTTTTTTTTTATGATTATTAAAATTATTGATGCTTTTGTTAAACTTATGGGGCTTTTATGATTTTTCAATTAGTCTACAAAAATCCTTCTTTGCCCAGCTCTTTTTGCCCTTGGCTCATTCTCCTTCCATTGTCCACCAGTGGAACCCCCTCTGCTTTGGCTGCACAAATCTGGGCACTTTTTGTTCCCATTTATACCATCTTTTGGCTGGCACAACAGTTATTTTCTCTGAGTCAGAGACCTGAAAAATGCTTGCTCTGTTACTACCTGTTCAGCATATGCTATAAGGGAGGTAAGAGCCAGGAGGAGATTTTGCAAGGCACCAACCCTTCAATTAGACCTTTCCCATCAGCAAGCACTCTGGGGATCAGCATTTAACTGCCACCAGGCCACCAGCGTTTAACTGCAACCAGGATTTGACCAGGCAAATTAAGTGGCCAAGATGGATAAAAGTGACTCTTTCCCCCGATCTCAAGCAAGTGGTTGCAGCCTCGCAAAGGCAGAGGTGTTTTAGTCCAGTGTCTGCCTGGCTTCGGCAGCCTTTTCTAGAATCTGCATCATTTGCCCCTTCACTGCACTGGGCTTTGTGTGCATCTTACCTTGGTTAAAACACTTGTTTTCTCCTCCTAGTTGGATCTCGCTCATGTGAAGGAATTGCAACCTTTTTCACTCCATTTAAAGTGACATGATAGAATTTAATAGGATTCATTACCACTAACTGTAATTATTGGTTAAAGCCCTTAATTTAGACCTTAAACCAATGCATTTTTGCAGATAACAAAGGCAACAGTGCATTGTGATCTGCACTGAAATACACACTTAGCTTCCCGGAGCCATATTTTATTCCGTTTTCTGTTTGCTTCTTGTGCTCCCTCTCATTTATTTTATCCAAAAGTGCACAATGTTGTTTATCTTTTCCAAATAACCCCTGTGAAACACATTGCCTTTTCAACTAGGCTTGCCCGGAGGATGGGCCCAATGTTGCAAGATCTTTGGCTTCTCTCCTAGGATTAGTGGTTTCGTGTTAGTAGTTGGATTTAAAATAAATAACAAAGCTTATGCTTCCGAGCACTGAATTTACAAAGAAGAATAACACAGTATTGCACAGAGGCTGCACCCGCTTAACTTCTACCTGCAGTTTTCATGTTCCTTGCAAAATGTGAATTTTTAATTTAAATAGCTTTTTTGTTATTTTCTATAGAATAAAAACCTTTCTTCCCTTCCTCATCAATGAGGTGAAACCACACAAAAGTATCATGGGGAAAAAACATTGTCTGAATTGATTCTGTCTGTCTTTTGTGACAGCAAACTTCAAAACCTGCTATTAACTATTCAAGCACATCAAGGGATAGTCCAACCCAGGTGAAAAACACACGTCTCCCATGTCAGCCACCTTCTTCTCAGCACCACACATGTCCGCAGCCCCTGGCCTCGTGTCTCTGCACATAAAAAGCCCTTAGCAAAGAGACTGCCACTGTGGGAGGCTGAGCAGACCCTGCAGGAGCCCAGATGCCCAGGACAGTGACACAAGACAGAGACACAGGACAGGGTCTCTCACAGACAGAAGTGTTTGGGACATGTCTCTGCTGCCGCCTGAGGCTTGTGCTCCACACTCAGCCAGTGACTCCAGGCCCCTGCTACTCAAGATAATCTGGTTTACACACAGAGGGGGTCTCTCCAACCATTGCATTAACAACAGAGCAACGTACTTTGCACAGTTTCCAAACACAGTGAACTGGGTATTTGTTTTTTCTCCACATGAGTATTTCATTTCAACCACATGTCTCTCTGTTTCCAGTCCCAGGAGGCCCAGGTGCTGAAGCATCTGGCAGAGAAGAGAGAACATGAGCGAGAAGTGCTTCAAAAGGCTTTGGAGGAGAACAATAACTTCAGCAAAATGGCAGAGGAAAAGCTGATACTGAAAATGGAACAGATCAAAGAAAACCGTGAAGCTAATTTAGCTGCTCTTATTGAACGTCTCCAAGAGAAGGTAACCACACCATCACTCCTCACCTTAGACTAGAGAGGAAAATCTGATCAATGTTTGGAAGAGATGTTGTGGGTATCTCTTATCTCAGGTGCTATACTTGAGCAGTTTTTAAGTCGGAGCCCCTGATGCCTGTCTAAGCCACCACTCACTTTTGAAAAAGGCTGAACCTCTATAATCACACAATCACAGCAGGGTTGAGGTTGGAAGAGGCCTCCTCAGGGTCACACAGAGCTGGTTGCCCCGGACCATGTTTAGGCAGCTTTTGAATATCTCCAAGGATGGAGACTCCACACCCTCCCTGGGCACCTTGTGCCAGTGCTTGGTCACCCTCACTCTGAAAAAGTGTTTCCTGGTGTTCAGAGGGAACATCCCATATTTCAGTGTGTGTCCATTGCCTCTGGTCCTGTCACTGGACACCAGTGAAAAGAGCTTGGTTTTTTATACCCTCCATTCAGGAATTTGTACCCATTGATGAGATTCCACTGAGCCTTCTCTTCTCCAACCTGAGCAGTCCCAGTTCTCTCAGCCTGTCCTCATTGGAGAGACTCAAAGACATTCCAGTTCCTTAATCCTCATGGCCCTTTGCTGGACTGTCTCCAGAGAAAGGTTGATTTTCTAGCTTTTAAGAAATGCTGTGAACAAATGAAAGGTCACTTGTGTTTAGATTTTGGCTTTTAAGAAAAGTCATTGATCAAATCAAACAGTTGTCCCGTGTCTGTAGTTCTTGGTTTCTCTGAGGAGAAAGGTGAAAAAACATGGGAATAAAATCTTTTCTGTATATCAAAAGGGGCCTGTTCTTCCACAATTCTTGACACTAAGAGCAAATTTTCTTTGGTATAGCCAGAGGAAACTGGTACATCACAAACTCCACCATGCAGGATCAAGGGTGCCCTTCTCCAAAACAACCCTTCCACACAAGAGAGGGAAACATGCAAATGAGGATTTAGAACCGTTAAGAAAAAAATAATTAGTTCTCCTTGATCACTTGTTTCTTCCAATGATGAGCTTTCTAATATGTTAGTAAATTGACTAACAGAAAAAAATAGCTCTCAGAGGTCTCAATGAGGTCTTCCTAAAAGCACCTCTGCTTCTTTGATAGAGACGAAAGTCTTGGAGAGCAGGGAAGAAACAACAGAAACCAAAGGACGATGTTACAAGTGACTACGGAAATGGGACAATTCTTGAGCTTAAGAACTGTATCCAGAAAACTGGACATTTTTACACTAGATTAGTTTGCAGGCATGTATCCCAAAGCTTATGAAAACAAAGGCAAAAGCCAATTAGCCATCCTTAAGGTCCACAAGGAAATGGGAAGGACAGCTGAAGCAACTCTCTGTCCCAGGTTAATGTTAACAGACTGTTAAGCCCTGTTTCCACAGCAATATGATGGTATATGTGCATGAAACCCAAAAAAGGTTTCTGAACAAAGATGACAATAACTCATTTGGGAACATTTGTAGAGACCAGTAAATAAAAATTGCATGACTATACAGTTTTGCCAACACCAAAAGTGAACCTCGAATATGCAGGAAAAGAAGAAATGAGATATCTGGGTCCAGATCTTCAAAAGTTACACAGAACTGTGAACACCCTGAGGTTTTGGTGTCTCGAAGTTCCTGCAATCAAATATAACTTCTGAATACTGCAGTTACCAGGAGTGAGGAACAAGTCCCATGTGAAATCTGGCATTCAGAATGACGGATCTTATAAGAAACTGTGATTTACAGTCAGTTGATGCAATGAGCTGTCTTGGCCTGTGATCCATAGTCCAACTCAGACAATAAAAAGATAACTGTTGACTTCTGTGAACTTTTGACCATTAAAGACCCTCGAGTGCATGGAGATACCTAGGAGTGCCCTAAAGTAAAGTCAGCTAGAGATGGATGCTCACTTCTGTAATCACCTTGTGCTTGTCATTTGGTTGGCTGGGTTTTTTTTTTCAGTGACTAGACACAAGAGGTAAAAGTCTGATAGTTTGACAGCTGAAAGGAGAGAGGCATAAAACAAAAACGCTAAAACCAAGAAGTTGCCAAAAATAATAGTTTTATAAACAACGCAAGTAGAACATTCCTAAATTCATTTCACAGCTGTTGTCCCTGACCACAGGCCCATTTCCACAGAAGTATCTGAGTATACAATGGCTCAAATAAATCTAAATTAATTATGAGTGCTTTTGTAAAAAGGAAGACAGCACGGCTGAGAATGGACCGAAGGGTCTAGCATTGACTTTTGGTAACTGCCTCCCACAGAGAGAATGGGGAGGACAGCTAGCTTCATCCTTCGGTCTAAGGGGATGTTTGAGATGTTCAGGTTGACCCATCTTGGTGGAACTAAATTCTTGGACCTTTATTTATGGTTCCTAAAAGCTACAGATAACACTGCAACTAACACTTCTCCTGCATACAGTGTGAAAGCAATTAATTCAAGCCTGCTCATCCTTCTCTATATTTAGTTTAACTTCTAGGAATTCAAAGAGCAAATGTGAGCATGTGGCACGTTTTATGCTGCAAGCAACACTTATCTATGTGGGCCTTCAAATTGAAACTCTGTGAGGTGAGGAGGATGGAAAGGCCACATCAGATCAAAGACTGAGTTCCAGAGCATGAGCATCGAACATGCCTCAGGCTGGTCTGGTGGATGATACCCCTGCTAAGTTCTGTCCTTTACAGATGGTTGTGCTGTAAAACAAATTTTGCACAAGCAACAAATGCACAACCTATATAGTTTGTCATCGGGACCAGCGGAATGAGAGAGGTTTGATTTTTCCCTTCTTGATGTTTTCCAGGAAAGGCATGCTGCAGAGGTCCGTAGAAACAAGGAGCTCCAGGTGGAACTGTCTGGCTGAAGACAGCAATGGTGGATGTGACCCATCCTCACCATTAGTAAACTCCCCCTGCCTATATTATTATGGATCATGCGATATCAGTATGGGAAATGTATGACATGGTTTAAAAAAAAAATAATCAAGAACTCAATAAAAAACTTTAAAAAAGAAACAAAACTAAAAACAAAACCAATGCGGTCTCTTTGCAGAATGATTTGCTTGATGTTTAAAAAACTTGGATCTTATTTTGTAAATACTTACATTTTTGTTAAAAAATACAAGTATTGCATTATGCAAGTTATTTCATAATCTTACATGTCCTGTAACAGGCTTCTGATGTTGTCTATTTCCACTCGGTTGAATTTGCTGGGTCTGTTCATTTGAAGCACCGCGCGTCTAATTCCATCCCCTGCGACTTCCATTCCAACCCACCACGAGGTCAGTAGTAGTTCTATGGTGCTAGAGACCAGCCATTGCCCAATAACCTCCACCGCTTTGCCATCAATAGGCTTTGTTGAAGCAGTGACTAGATCACAGATATCATGACTTCACATCCAGCTGTCCAAGGCAAAAGGCTCTGAAAATGTAGTTTCTTCAAATGCAACAGGACTCTGTGGTGTACTCTATAATTAAGCTTAAATTGCCACATGCGGTACTTGTTGTCTCTGGTTTTTGAGGTGAGAGGCAACAAATACAGCTGTGCAACAGAATGAAAGCAAGTGGGATCAGTCTGAGGCAAACTCAAGAGGCGCAGTGTAACCATCAAGCTATGACAAATTCTGGATGATGCCAAACAGCCATATAAACGCTAATTGTAAAGTGAGCTTAATTCACCACTTGAACATTTATTGATGGAGCAACCAGGAGCATCAAGTGGCTTTATCTGTAGATGCCATGATCTATGATACTAATCTGATGCTACCACATTACATGTGTAATAGTACAAGAGGCTATTGAGTATTTCACCTGGGACCCCTCAGCCAGTTATTACCTTTTTTTTTTTTGACACTGCTGACTTCCATTCATCATGACCTTTACTCCTCAGTGTGAGCCAACCCTTCCTAGTGACGGACATCTAGGTCTACGGGGGCTGAGGCAGGAGGAATGACTAGACAGGGTGCTTGTGCCAAGTACAGTATCACCAAACCTAACACGTCGTCCCCAAAATAGCTGCAGTTTTGAAGTTGTCCCTACCCCCTGGAGGTTGCTGCCTGCATATTCTACTCTTCATTAGTGCTATTTTCCTGTATGTCATTGTGAGCAAGCTGTGATTAATAAAGAATTGGGGTTCTGTGAACTGAAAATGAGCTTGTCTCTTCTCTTGCTCCATTACTTCTCTGACATGTGCCCATATGAAGAGGAAAACTAAGGTAATCCTAAAAGCATGGAAATGAGACTTAAATAAGACCTATTAATAAACCAGGCCTATTGGTCTGCTAATACAGGTCAAATCCCTGCTATGTGTTTGCCAGTGCTGAGGCTGGTGGTTTTTAAAGATTACCATAGAAACAGAGCCTATAAATGTGACCTTTAGCACTGAGTTTATTAAAAAAGAGAACTAGCTACACACACATGCACATGTACCCCTTAATCCTGATGCAATATTGAGGGGAAAAAAAGGGAATTTGGGGAAAGAAAAGTGAATAGTGTAACTCTGGGTACATACATGAATAGCTGTAGCAAGACTCTGGCTGTTAAGACACTGATTTTCAGGGTAAAAGGGATTAATTTACAGGATTTATTGAAAAACACAAAATCACTGTAGAAGCTGCTGAGCTGTAGAGCTGAGATATAAAATTGGATCAGACCCCATTTAGAACTGGACAGGTGATCAAAAATTGCCTCTAGGATTAGTTTTCTCCTTTAAAGTGGCATCATTTACTTGCTCTTTCGGAGAGATGGGCTAAAAGCTCCAGATCTACAACAGTCAGTTTCTGACCCACACAGCCTGTTTTATTTCGGAGCCGAGTTATGTCCCTGGAAGGCTTGGCCCACAGTCAAAAAGCAGCAGAAGCTGATCCAGATGCAAGGCTGGAGGCTCAGCTGTGTGTGCAATGAGCTCTGCACCGCAAAACGAGAGCAGTACTTCAACTTGTTATGGCAGCTGGGTTTCCTCGCCTAAATTCCTTGTCTTTCTGGCAAAATTAGCTGGCAGAAGCGCCAAACAGCAAACTTTGAATCTGGATGTCATGAGCTTCATTGTTGCCAAGCCTTCAAAGTTTGTATATTGATTTTAGCCTCAGTAAAAAAGGTCATTCAGTCAAGCGCATATTTCAATTTAAGATCCAGGATCTTGACTTGAGAGCTCCTGGATTTTGGTTTCATTTCCCGGTGGCAAGTCACCTACAGTTTTCCCTGTCCATTGACTTAACAAGCTCTGGTCACGCTTCAAGGCCTTTTCCTGTGTGTCCTTCTGGCTACGCTTGCTCAGAGAACAGGCCACAGACAAAGCTCTGCTGCTGACGCCAAGCAGGGCAGACAAACTTGCCTCCATGGGGCTAAACTCTCTTCCCCCACAAACAAGGGTGTCCACATCCAAAGCGCCAGTTGGGATGGTTCCTGGCATATCTTTCCCCCAGCACAGACCTGGGCATTGCCTGGGAAGCACTTCTCCATGGGCACAGAGACTGCACCAGGGAAATGGGTGAAGAACAAGACAGTGTGAGCGCTGCAGACCTGTATCAGGACCCGCGCTCTGCTCCTCTTCACTGGCATCTTTTAGCAGTTGTGGGTCTAGAGTTCAGTTTATTAAGGTCTGTAAGCCTATTTGCAAATACACTGCATATTTAATCTAAAATAACAAAAAGAAATATCTGGAGTGCTGCAGCATGGCCATTTCCTTATAATACTCCTTTTATTATTTCCTTATATTCTGCTTTAGTGCTGCCTGCCTAGCTCCTCCTGCTTGTGCTGGCAAAAGCACGTTGGTGCCAGGGGTCTCTTATGTGGAGCTGCAGATTAAAGATCTCTTTGAACAGTAATAAAATATTCAAAGCATCCACTTTTAAAGCATTAGCTTTCTGGCCTCCCGAAATACCTCGTTTCTTTTTTAATTCAACGGCAAGTGGAGTGCTCAGGACTTCTAGATTAAAAAAATTAGGCCGCTCCTCCGGTGAACTGCAGGCGGCCAGCCGTGAGCTGTGAGCGGCCGGTGCTGCCATGCAGCCGGGGACCTCCCGCAGGAGCAGAGGGAGCCTGGACCCCAGCACTACTCCACGCGAGGAGCACCACAGCTCGGCAGCGGGGCGGCCGTGTGACACCCCGGGAAGGTGCTTCTGACCTGGGGACTCTGCAGGGCTACCCAGAGGGCAGGCAGGGCTCCAGTCCAGCTGGCTGAGCCACCGGTGGTGTCAAGGCTGCCACAAGGAGACCCCCCCCAGTAACCAAACAGGAACCACTCAAACCTGTCACACTTCACGTGGTCGTACTGAGGCCACAGAATTTATGCTCAAACCAAGTCAAATGTTTCCAAAGCCAGCACGGTTTAAACCCCTGACTGATCCAGAACTTGAAAACAGTGCCTTGTTTTCCCTTTGTTATCACCTTGTTTGTCACATGGAGGCTTTTTCACTTAACCCTTCAATAGCCAAATAGCAATGTCTGTCTGCCCCTCCACTCCAGAGCCCCCAGCACACCACTGATACACAGGCACAGGGTCCTCTGCCCGTCTGCCTCTCAGCAGTTCTGTCAGAGGGACAGGCACTGTCATCCATGTAGGAAAAGGTTTCACTCCCAGCACCTTAAGCCACACAGAGAAGACAAGTACTCCTCTCTTGTCTCCCAGAAGAAGCATGAGGTTTAAAACCTACATTTAGGGCAGTGTGAACACCTTCTTTCTCATCCAAATGCTGTCAGCTCCCATCACATCAAATCAAATCCCCCCATCAGGTTTTTGGCGGAGGGAAGAGAGGATTGCACGGGAAGCAGCAGGCCCTACTCCCTCCTTGCAGCACAAGCTCCATTCCAAGGACATTTCAGGTCTGGAAGGAGCAGCTGAACACTCAGCAGAAGAGATATGGGAGGGAAGGAAGGGGAGGATTTCAGATGATCTTTCCCATGCTGCTGGTGCAATAGTGCCATGTAGTGGTCGGTCTTAATAACTGGGGATCATCTCTAAATACACCAGGGACTGCAATGATTTCTTCTGGACAATACCCGTTGAGCCTGCTGCACAGCTTACACTAGGTCTTTATGTCAGGTAAACGGTGGCTCTGACATCTGAAGACAGAGTCCAGCCAATCCCAGGTTTAACTCCACTGAGAGTTAAATTCCAGCATGAGTGGCATGACCACGGGTAGATGTAAGACCAAAAAGGGCTGATATTTTTGCGTGAAACAAGCCAGAATTACAATTATTGCAACACCACTGTCAAAAACTCTCATGATTATGAGAATATCTGCATTACTGAACTTTCAAACATGTCTAGAAAGCAATAGATAATACATAGCAGTCAGCTCAGAAGAAAGACTGAGTATGTGATAAAAGAAGTATAGGGAAGAGCAAGAAAAGATAGTATCAAAAACCACCAGTCGATCAGGGGTAAATGAACCATGAAACAACTCTCACATTTGAAAAGAAGACTTCATGTCCCAGCAGAGGAAGGAGGATGGTCACCCTTGAAGCTGTCGCCCTTGAAAAATACTGAACTCTTTCCCCACCCCTTACCCCGATACTTGGAACTTGGGCACAAGACAGAGGACCCTAAAATCCAGCTTACAGTATAGATGTAAATGTAGCCCATGGATCTGTGAGCAGCAGGAACCAGAGCATGCTACGGACTCCCCATGGATTAGGGGGTTCTCCAATGCACAGTAAAATGCCTGTGCTTCAGCCATTCCTAACTTCAGTGTTCCACTGATGCTCTGACAGCATCTGAGCTTTAACGTTTCCTCTGGGGACATTAATGATTCAAATGTCCATAAAGACCATAGGAATGCATACAATTAATAATTTAATTAGGGAAACATTCAACTTCTTCAAGTCTACAATGTGAGGCCATGCTCCCTTTCTTTTGGGTGGCAGTAAATAGCTGCTGGAAAATGTCTTCTGACCGTAATAGGTTGGCTTTGGCCAAATGGGCTCCAGAAAAGGAAGTTCCTGGGCAAATCCTAAAGATGAAGGACATGAAAAACCATTATCCATGACACAGCCCAGACAAGTGTGATATAAGGAAACAGCCGAGTTTCAACTTACATTTCTTGTACCTATTATAGCTGCAACAGACTTTTGAACAAACTTTGGAAAACAAGTACAGCATAATAAAATCCATTTTTAAAACACTAACTCTTAAAATATACAATTTTCTAAAGAGTCTTTTAGATAATAATTTCCGCAGGCTCACAGAAGTTCACCAAAAATCCCCATATACAACTGTTTGTGACCAGAAGAGGGCAAGCTCTGACTATTTAACAGGCAACTACAGCTGATGAGTTTTACTTGGACAAGCTTTTCAAGCTGTGCTCTATCCTGAAATCCTGCTTTAGGGCATCACGGAAATTGAGGTTCTGTATTTGCCCTAAAATTTGCATTTGGGTTTATATGCAACATAAAAGACAGTACGTTTTCTTTGGGCAAAATTCATTACTTTTGCTAGACTTCCTTAAGAATACAGCACTTATACCATCATATAAGCTGAAGGATAAAGTAGCCATATGTATAAACAGGTGAAAATTAGCTGCTCTGTTAGTCTGAAGGTTAGGAGCTGGTTCCTGCCCCCCAGGGAGTCTGAACCAGGATGGAAGCAGGAGAACCTCACTGCTTTTCAGCTGGGTTTCTAGAGGGCTGGGACAGGGTGATGCTCACAGCAGAAGCGACCAGACTGAGCAGCTGGGACTTCCCTTCCTGCACTGCATCTCACACATTTGCAATTGATTTAAAAACTGCTGGAGCGCAGTGGTGTATGAACAGCTCTCAGTGAGCCATGAACTGGCTCATACCCAGATTGAAGATTACTCCTGACATCGGTATTAGCTTGGGAACAGCACCAGACAAATACCTGTCTTCTGCCTCCAGGGACAGGTTTGGAAGCAGCAGAGCTGACACTCCCAGAATGCTGCTTACTCACAGAACACACCTGAGTTAAAAGTTTCTGTTAGATCTTTAGACCTCTCCATGAAGGGCCAGCCCAGTTTTCCTTGTGCCATGCTCCTAGGACACCCTACCAGTGCCGGAGGGAGCCTGACTGGACCCAGCCTGGTAGGGCAGCTCGGTGCCTGCCCATGCAGCCACAGCCTGCCGCAGAGCCAGGGGGAAGAGGTCATCCCCTGGGAACTGAAGAAGAGGAGAAGGCTTCCAGCTGCCACAGGGAGACAGCAGGAAACTGGCAGCAGCACTCGAGCTCGGGGAGGACAAGGGCAAAGTTGGGGGTACCGCTTCTGCTTGGAGTTTCCTCCCATCCCTGTGACCTTGGGAGGTGTCTTGTGGGAAAATATGGGGTCACAGGGCAAGCTGAGAGCTGCCTCTGGAAGGCGGCAAGAGACTATCTGCTGGTCATCCCGAAAGTGGGAGTTGGGGTGGCCACGCAGACTCTGTGCCCCCCAAATGACGGCGATTCTGCCGAGCCTACAGGGTTGAGGGAGGGGAACACGCCCCCAGAATCTCCAAGCCCTCTCCCGCTCACGGAGGGACAAAATCAATCAGAATCCCTCCGGGACGAGCCAGCCGAAGAGGCGGGGAAAACAGAGCCTGAGGAAATCTGGCCGAGACCGCCTCCATACGCGCCCCAAGATGGCGCCGAGAACAAAGAAGGGGGGCGGGACGAGAACGTTCGCGGCGACGACGCGGAAGAAGCGCCGGTACCAACGAACGTGCAAATAAGAAAAGGGGAGGAGAAGGAGAAGAGAGGCGGGAGCTCCCACAGGGCAAACGCCCCGCCCACCAGAGGGC
>JAOXNO010000013.1:129208094-129223672 GCA_028565335.1 Limnodromus scolopaceus
TATTTCTGTTGGTTGGACTAGATGATCTTAAAAGGTCCCTTCCAACCTAGGTGATTCTGTGATTCTGTGATTCTGTGTTTGCCCTGGTTGGGGGTGGTGGTAAAAGAGGAAAGTCCTCTAACAGCGAAACGAACAGGGGGCAACTTACGGCTGTGCATCGGCTCTCCCACTCATGCTCCCGTGTCCCCAAACCTCTCACACCAGCACCGGAGCTAAAAAAAAGCTTCGCTGCGCTCAAAGGAAAATAAAAAATGTGACCATCCAGCCCGGGAGTGAGAGAGGGAAAACTGCTAACCGGTGGTCCCGTCTCAAACCAGTATTAATAGGGCACACGCTGCTGGAAAGGGCTCCAGAGAAGAAGGAAGAACACACAGAGAAAAAACAGAGTGTCATACAGTAGAAATGGAGGCCTCTAAATTTTCCCACTTTTGGGGTGGGTATTTTCTGCTGAACTTGCCCGGCACCTGGCTCCCAGCCTTGCAAAAGTGTTTCCCCCCACATTTTGCAAATACACAAGAGAATCCCACGTGCCCTGGGGGGGCAGAAACCCAAGTATTTGCCACAGCTGCCAGCACCATGGGCCCCCAGGGCCGGGGAGAAGGAGCTCTGCGGGGCACCCACCCCCACGTCCTGCGGGGACGGGTCTCAGCCCAAGCCCCGGCCTCTCCTGGCCCCGGGGAGGGTTGAAGTTCCTCTGGCTTTGTGCAGGCAACATCCCAAGTCCAAGGAGGGCCAGAGGGTGCAAGGAGATCTTCTTGCTTCTTCGGTGGGAGGCCGGGTAGAGGTTACTCCCTACTCCCCCCATCTCCGCCTCAGCCTGCAAATGTCACCCTAAATCCACAAGCTGAGCAGAGAGAGTTGTTTTTATTTAATGGCAACATAAAAAGCCTATAAAACAGGTTAAAAGCCCCATAACATTATCTTATTTTATTTTATTTTCAGTCCCGCATTACCCAGCTTGAGAATCTGATTCCTTCTGCCTGATACGGGGAAGGAAAGGAATCTCTCTTGAGAAAGGTCTCCTGAGTCCTTTAATCCCCATTTGGGGGCCCTGCTCTTTGAAGGGCCATAGAGGAACAAAGTGGCTTGGAGATTAGCGAATGGCTTTTATTTCTTCCCTAATGATGAGAAAAGTGCAACGAATGCCTAAGGCAGATGATAAATTGAGTCAGAAAACGTTGCTTGAGCGCCCTTTGCTAAGCTAGAGGATCAGTGTCAATAATATAGAAAAAAAATGCCTCTGTTTGCTCATAAGAAATGGCGTTTGAGTCATTAAAGAGTAGAGATGGCACTGGCCACGTTTAACCACCTGGTACCTGCAGCCCCTTGGCAAACAACCCCTTTGAAGTGACTTCAAAGGGTCTGTGCGCAGAAGGAGAGGCTGCGGGATCGGTCACTTCACTGGCTACTCATGGGACCGAGGAGCTGAGCACAAGAGAGCTGAGCTGCCTCTGCCCAACGACCGCTTTCAGGGATGGGAGTGCAAAGGAAGGCCATCCAAAAGCCCCCTCTTTTACTCCAAAGAAAGGTTTCCTTCAGCCATGGGGAAAACAAAAAAAAAACCCACGAGCCAAAAATTAGTTAATTCTAGGAAAAAAAAAGTAAATCAGCGTCGTGACGCTGTGTAGCGTGTTTCTGAAAGCATCCGTGGTGAGGGTGAAGAATCCAGTAGGGAAGGCACTGGAGACACTGCCTGGTTTTCGAGAGGCTTCAGCCAAGGCTTCAGCCAAGGCTGAGCAGGCAGCAGGAGTCAGAAAGCTCTGGGGGCAGGAGGTGTGCAGGTCAGGAGCTGGCTTTGTAGAATCTACAACCGAATCTGCAAAGCAGACTGCAAGTTTTTTTTCCTTTCGTCAAGCCGAGATACAGCCCCCCTTCAGAGTCCAGACAGGAATTAACCTGCTGAATTAGACGGCAGGATTTGTGGAAGCACCTTTTCGTCTTTCCCTCTTTTTATAGACAATTTTTCCCCTCTGTGCAGACACCGTATGAATTGTAGAATTCAGACTGTTTGTCCTATCCAGGCAGGCAAAGACGGCATCAGGATGCTGCAACTTCTTGGTTTTTACCTTGGAGGAATGATACAAGTTCCTTGGGTAGATCTGGAGCTCAGAGGGTCACCTTCTCTGGAAACCAGTGTGACTAATTTTATGTGCTCATTTTAGCCCTCAGTTCATCAAAGAAGAAACCTACAAAGATAAGATGTTCAAAAGTGCAGTGTTTTTACGTTTCAGTGACATATGATGTTCTCCTACTTACTATGGCCATTTAAAAGGTTCAAAAGTGCTTTCTGAGGAAAGAAACAATATAAATACATACTACGTGATTTTATTCTGCAAGATATTCTTGGAGGTAACCCTCACCAGAGATGTGTAAACATTCTTCCTTTTTTAAAAATCTAAACCCCATTTTTAGGCTCTTATGTTTGGAGGATTTCATAAAAATCTTGGGCGGGATGGGAAGTCAGGCAAGAACCTCAGGTTTTCTGAGATAATTAGTATTTCTTAATAACGAAACAGCATGAATAAAAGTGTCAACAGTTTATCTCCATGGAGACAAATGAATTATCTGCTGCTACAGAGAAGCAACCTGGTTAGTATCTTAGATATTTTGTAAGGAACGAAAAAAATAATGATAGGGCAAGTGCTCCCCAATTAGCAGTTGGCAGACGAAGAAAATACATTGCAAGGGAGAACGAAGACCAGCAACATGCTTTACTGCACTTTACCTGAATACGGAAAATAAATGCTGAGCCCGCGTTATTGTCTTCATTAAAATACCTATACTGTGCCGGTGACAAATGGATAAGGCAGGAAAATTACTGAGGAATTTTAAATATAAAGAGTTGGAGACCTTGTGTTTGCCTCTCTTGTATAGAACTAAAGAAATGTGGGAGCAATAGCTTTTTGTGAGAGACATGGTTTGGTGATGGTTTTTATCAGTGTTAGGTTGATGGTTGGACTAGACGATCTGGAAGGTGCCTTCCAACCCAGATAATTCTATGATTCTATGAAATCGGAAGCAAATATTTTGACTAAGCCAAGGAAGTGTAGAGATTAGGAAAATACTGCGGTCAAGAAATGTAGGGATGGATGGTGAAGGGAGAAATTTAGGAGATGGTTTTTACATATGCCAAGGTGTCACACTGCTAGCCGTTACACCTGCGGGAAGGAAAAGTGGAAACATGTAGCAGTGGTTCAAAAGGGCTTCCAGAAAAAACCAAAAATGGGTTCAAAAAAGGATTCAGGCAAATTGTCGTGGCTGGAGGGAGCGGAGGGAGGAAGTGAGAAGGCAATCTGCACGGTGAAAAGCCGTGCCACAGCCTATGAAGCCCTTGGGTCACAGGAGGGCTAGGGGTGGAGGCTTCATTCCCAATTTCATCGTGATCTCCTCACAAACCCCAAAACCGGGAATGCTGCCCTTCTTCAGGAGCAAACTGGAGGGTGTCTGCCTCAGACATCAGACCGACGGGGGAGTAGCTGGAAGCGTGTTTGTGATCCTGGAAACCGCAAACGTATCGTGAATAGAGGGAAAAGCTAAACACGGAGAGAGAGAGAGAGGATCCATAAAGACAGAGGAATCAGTTGTTGTGAAGCGGAGACGAGGGCGATAGGTTCAGCGTTGCTAAGTAAAGGTGCAAGAGATTAGGACGAGCAATAAGCAGAAAGCCTTCCGACCATCAACAGGCTGGGAAAAGAGGACTCTGGGAGAGCTGTACAAATAAGCAGAAGTGACATAAAAAGGTATTTGGAGGAGCAAAAACAAATCTGAAATAGAGTCCTTCTGAGAGCCCAGCACCATCGCGTGGCATCAGGCGTTCGGAGGGGGGCACACAGCCCCCTGCAGAGCCCCGCTGCCGACACCGTCCCGGGGGCAAGGCCGGTGTCCCCTAGGGCAGGCTGAGGTCTGGATCTCATTTCTGCAGACGCCGGAGGTCGTGTGAGCTCTTAAGGAATAAACACCAGAAACATTTGGCTAAAGAAGGATAGCACGGGCCAGAGGAGCTTTCTAGGCAGTCAGCTTTTGATTTCACCTGAATGAAAGGCAAATAGCGGAACAGAAAAAAGAGATAAGCCAAGTTTACTCTATGTTTTGTAAATATTTTGAAAAATGGTTTTTGTACTGAGTAGATGAACACATTAACAGAAGACAAGCCAGGATATGAAGCTTTAATCTGCCAGCTACTGGTGCTTCATGGACAACTTTTCAGCCCTCCCAGTCACGACGCTTTATGTATTTACATAAGGAACCATGAAATAGGAAATCCCGATAATTTTAATCTTATAGCCTGAACTGCTGAAGAGAGAAAAAGGGAGAAAGATGCTTTTTCATTATTTCCTTTTGGGAGAAAATCAGATACCATGTGGTTATAAAGCCTTGAATTGAGAGCGATAACAAATCCCCTTTCCCAAAGAGCTTACAATGTGGAGAGGGGGGGGGAAAAAAGTGGGTTTGTGGGTAGAGGGTATAAATGGTCTTTTCATATCCAGAAATGCTTTATTTTCGCATGAGTCATAGCGGGGTTTGAGTAAGTCCTTCAAAATGCCTCACATTTTGGCACGGACAGCCTCTGTCAAAAATCGAGGGTCTTAAAGTCACTCAGAGGATGCGTGTGAGCTAGGGAAATTCCGAGCTGCTTCCACCGCTGCAGACCCCATCCCAGGTCACTGGCTGTGGTGGCACTGGGGACCTCACAGCCATCACCACCACGGGAGCCTCCACACGTCCATGTAAGCCTCCTTGGAGCACATCAGAGTGATACAGCTTTCAGATACCAGCAGGGACGTGCCAGCCCATCCGTGGAGGTGGAGACTAACTGGCGCTAGCAATCAGTTTTGGGGTGTTGGAGTGTTGCTTTTTTTCTTTATGTTGTGGTTTTTTTGTCTAAAAAAACATCCCTAGGGATGGTGAGGGTGGCTCCTGTCAGGGAAGTCTTTTGTGCCAGCATTTAAACAGGGTCTGTTCAGGATGCTCACACTTAATTCATACTGTTCCACGTTTTCAGAGCCTTTTTTCAGGCCTTTTGCCTAAGCCTGAAAGCTCTCAATTGTTTCCTCGGTGTTTCAAGATTGGAATCAGCTCAGGTTTCTGGGTGGAGATATCCTCTGGGCCATGGTATTGTTGGCCTGTCCCCTCGCCAGCAGCGCTGTGTGTTGGCTGGGACGCTCGGCAGGGCTCCCCGGAGCTGTGCGAGCCCCGCTGCAGCCCTCCCGGGGGTACACGGCCCGTTTCAGCCCCAGTTTGGACTGAAGGAAATGATATGAAGGAAAACTCATGGTTTTGGACTGGCATGAAGGAAAAACGCAAGCGATGGGAGGCTTTGTAGCCCTCTTGGCTGAGTTTCCACCGGCCAAAAACGCTTGCTCATCTGTCTCCCTGGGAGAGGTAGGGGGAAAACTGTGGGAAAAGCCTCCAGGAGCGTGGATATCTGCCACGGGCTCTTGTTACAGGGTTTCTGGATCACTTGGCGTGTTTCCCTTTTATCACCGGGAGCCATGCCTGGGACATGGAGAAGCACCCCCAGAAAACCTGCTCTCAAGGCTTTCCTTCTGCAACTGAAGTTGCTCTGAATTATTTTGGGGCGAGGGGGATGGATTTTGAGGCAGAGATTTTGGAGACAGCACTTCAGATGATGAAAATAATTCCCTGATCCGGAGGAAGAGCTTTGCGCCGCCTCTGGCCTTTTTGGCTGCTTCTGAGGCTGAATAAGAGTCATTAAAACTTCTGACACTTTGCTTTAAGGCAGACCTAATGCTGAAGCAAGGCTATTCCTGAGGATTTTATTGAACCGCATATAAAAATAAATGATACAGTCGGTATAATAGGCCTGCATTGCCTGTTTGATACTAAAATCAGCTTTGTCCCACCTTCCAGCGCGCTTTGAGTACGGCTAATGAGAGATTTCCACCAGGGGAACGATCAGGAGAGGCCGTCCTGCCGCTCGGACACCTTTCTCTCATTGCAGCCACCAGCCTACGGCTGGATTTGTCCCTGACGTCTTGGAGCCACGTCTGCCACATAGTCACGTCCATCAATGAGTCTCTCTCTTGTTCTGAGTGTCACTTGTCACAGGAGAAAGGTGAATCTATTATAAGGTGAGTCACAAACCAGTCAAGGCCAAGCAGAAAAGGCCACAGAGATTCCCTTAACAAGCAATGGCCACAGGACGCAGCCAGCAGAAGACAGTCTTCAGCAATTACAATGAAAAATCAGAGCCGAGACACCAGCCAGCTCTAAATTTGTCCCATTTTATCTCTCTGCATTGCTCTGTGGCCATGACATCGTGGAATTTAACCAAGTCCACTGTCACCCAGCCGTCGGGCACTGGTGATGCTGTGGGTACCTGGGGGCTCAGCCCAGCCCAGAGACAACCCCCCCAGCCTGCATTCCTGCTCCCTTCAATCAAACCCATCTGCTGCCGGGCCAACACGTGCCTGCAGCACCAAGAGGGCAGTTCCTTGAGTTGTTAAAGCCATGGCACAGCCCAATCCCGTTGGTATTTAATTGCCAGCACCCCCTGTACCTGGTACCACGCAAACGCCGGGGCTGCTCACCCCGCAGGGCAACCCCCCCAGGGAGTGTCTGACCCGAGGAAGCAAATTTCATTTCACTGACATAAAACCGAGAAAAATTCACCAGCTCACAGGATTCCCACTACAGACATCGCTCGGTTATAACGAGGCGACAAGAACAATCTAAAGATTCTTGGTGTTATCGGGAATAAATGTTACACGGCAAAAAAATGGCAGGTGCTCACATGTCACCTCCTGACCTTTCTGACTGAACTCCTTCGAGTACAGAAAAAGGAGACAGAAAGAAACAATTTACTCCTCGTCGTGGAAACACATTGAAAAGGAGGAAGAAGTATAGGACCTGCAGCTGTAGCTTGGCATCTCTGTCAGTCTTCTATGCACAGATTTCACTTCCGTGCATGCTTAAACTCTTGTATTTTCATTTTGAGGACACAAACAGCTTGGTTTTGGTACGGAAAGAGCCGGTTGTTCCCAGCCACGAATGCTTCGGCGCAGGACAGTGTTTTTCAGAGCAAGCCCACGACTGACTTGGCTGCCCAGCCAGAGCCAACCCTCTGCGTAGGCGCTGCACTCCCGCGCTGCTGCTGTTTGCCTTGGGACCCAAGTGAGCTGGTAGAGAAAAGAAGCAGGGAAGGAAATTTCAATTTGGTCAAGAGGGCAAAACGTTTCGTGACGCTTGAAACGGCGCCGCAGCAGAGCAGCGGTCTCAGGAGCGAGCAGCAGGCACCGCAGCGTTAGTAGGCTCCGCGCTGCACCGAGGGGCTCAGCCTGAAGGTTTGCTTGGAGGGGAAAGTGCTGCTTTAAAGGCTTGTAAAAGCTCATCTCACATGTGCTCGCACCCCGCTCTGCAACATACATTCCGAGCCTTTTTTCTTAACACTTCTTATTTTCTAACTGTCTAAGATAATGGAATGACTCGGTGAACACGGCTGGCATTAAAATCTGGGGGGAGGGAAAAGCAGAGGTAGCAAGCCCTAAATCCTCTGCCAAATCCCCTTTTCATAATTTATAGTCTGTCACCAGTTTATCACTGAGAACTGTCCCTCTTTTTCTCAGTCTCCAGGCTCCTTTCCCAGTGGACAGTCCATGCCAGCTGTCTCGGCAGCAGGAACGTCCTTTTTTTCCCAAGCCTCGACCTGTGGGAAAATCTTCATTGGCCAGTAATTGATTCCACCCTGCCAGCTCCATTACTTTAGTCCACAGTCAAACTGCCAGCAAGCTGGAGACAGGCAGCCTCAGCCCTCCCCTGCTCCCGCTATTGAAGCCCACTCCTCGCCGGGCCATTAGCTACCGGGGCTCTCAGTTGGTGCGTAAGCCCGCCCTGCAATTAGCACTAATTTGAAAATTGGCCTTTGCTAGCAAAGCCAAGCACCTGACAGCTAATTGTTGATGTCAGATTGATGTGCACTTAATACGGAAAGGTTATTTATCAAAGGGTACTTTTTTTTTTCTCTTGGTCTCGGTTTGTCTCTGGATTGCCACAGGCTCTTACAGCCCACAAACCAATAAAGACCTTATACTTCATTTAACTTAAGGAGCCTTCTAAATACCCTTTTCAAACTCTCGGTGTAGCGCAGTGCAGTACTCATCTATTTATATTGTTTATAAAGAAACTGCTGCTAACCAAGCAGTTATTGTTTTTAGTCTCTTTTTTTGGAATCAAAATATTGAGGGGCAAAAAGAGGTTGATAACAGAATAGCAACTGCCGTCCAGCCCTGGGATTAAAAATGAATTAAGTTTTGACTCATCCCCAGAGTCTTGCCAGCCTGTCTTTACACCGGGTTACTTCAGTGTTCACAGCATCACCTACGCTTTCCCCGGCTGCGGGTGTCATAGGAAACGGACAGGAAAAAATAGTGGTCCTGTTGAGTTTAACACGGGTTTTGTCACTGGCTACAACAGAGCAGGGACTTTCCTGGTGGCTTTGTGGCTACAAAAGGCAGGCTCCATCAAGTCCTGGCCCTGTGATCCAGCGGCGGAAGGTGAAGGCTGGTGCGCGTGGAAACCCCCGCACGCTGCGGTGAGGTTGCCTGGTATCTACTGTAAAATGGGGTCTCTTGCTGATGAAGGTCATAGCTAAATGTTTTCCAAAAGTACTAGACTGAAAAGGGCACTACGAGCCTTGCCATTGGGAGCATCTTCCTGATGCTGCACAGGTTACCATCTAGCACCCCCGTAAATAGCTTAAAAAAAGCAAACCCACCAGGTATTTAAACAGAATCCCGTTTGTTTGGATCGGACACACGCATTTCAAGTCATGCTGAAGTCCTGCTAAAAAACCAGCCAGGTCTTGCTCAGAAGAAATTAATATGTCCTACGGAGGAGGTCAGCAAAGATACCAGCGGCACATGTACAACTCCAGCACCCAAGCTACAGGAAGATAAAAAAAGCTGATGGTTTTAAATGAAGCGAGAGAGGACAGTCTCCAGCACTGAAAGCACGTGTGGAAAGTGAATCAGACAGGACACAAGCACAACAACTGTTTGATACAAATCACATTCTGACAGGGAAAGGCAAAGTACCAGTGTGAGTTGTGTAAAGCAATTGCTCGTGTTCATTCCACAGGTGGAGGAGAAAATTTTCCACGTATAATTGAATGCATCTCCTTTTTGAATGAAGGCAGTCAAAGATTCCGCAGCATCTCTGTCCTCTAAATACCGTGTTTTAAAATGCTGAAGTATGTAAATTGTATTCTTCCACTAACTTAACACTGCAAAAATTTAAGCAGAAAATATCCAGCTGTGCAGGATCTAGAGAAGGAGTTTCACACCAAAAAAAAACCCTTCCAAAAGAAAATATTAATTAATTCACGTTTCATCATTCATTAGGCTTTGCCTGGATAACAACGGCTGAGCATTACATTGAATGTTAAATTTTATCCTCTGCAGGGAGGTGTTCAATAAATTTGACACATTATAAATTTGGAGGTGAACATCAAAACACAGTAGTGTTTACTTGGAGCAGTGACCGGAGCGTGCGGGCAGACGGTGTGGAGGTACCCACCTTACTGGGGCTGGGTGCTGGGGAGGGCAGGAGCTGCTCTCAGCACCCAGCGCCCAGCAGAGCTGATGGCAAAGTCCTGCTGGTCCCGGTGGTCCCTGGGACAGACGGCCGATGGAGAAAACTTCCATCACCACTTTGCTAGGTTGCTGCGCTCTGCTGAGACCAGAAATCTCATCGCTTGCTCTGACGGGTCCTGGGCACACTGATGCTCTCAGGCAGAAACTCCTGGCCACTGCGGGTTTAGGGAGAGAAGCCACTGCCCAGGCAATGGGCCACCGGCAAAGGCTCAGCACGTCCCTCACACGTCTGCCATGGTGTGTCCTCCCGACGGGTGATGCCTGGCCCTGGACTCAAAACCCCACCTGGCGTCCCTGCAAACAGCATTTAAACTAAGAAAATGCTTCATTTCAAATACGTGCTTAGACCCCTCTGGGCTGGTCCTCGGCTGGGATTTAAAGATGTGTTGGAAATTTTTGGCAGCGTTGGTTTCAACTTGGCCAGTGAGGAGATGTTGAAAGCTACCTGACCGCATCCACACCAGAGTTTTGAGATGTGTTAACTAAGACATTCTGTTGCCAGCCCTTTCCTTCCTACACAAGACAAAACCCACCAGGTGATAAATGTGTCTGAAATGATTCGTATGTTTTAATGCTTTCCTGAATACGTACCGATTTTAACACTGTTTATAACGCTTGTCCTTAGCCAAGGCAATGCCAACGACTCCAGTCTGACTCACGTACACGTTCAATGCCCTCCCCTGAATGGGTCCTAGAAGAGGAGAGAGGTCAGGAAGCCATCTCACACTCCCCTGCTCAGGGAGTAGGGTAGATACAGGAGCCGGGTAGATATTTGAGCTCTTCTCAAAGATTTCCATTTCAGTAGTGAAAGCTGTGCAGGTTCCCTCAGGCAATTTATCCTGCTTCCTCAATTTCCTTACTGATAGAAATTATTTTGCGAAGTCTAATGCAATGCTCCCCTACTGCAATTTAAACCATTGCTTTTTTTCTTGCCTTCCATGGACGTGGAGAGCGCTGCTCCCTGCAGCTGACACGTACGTAGTTGAAGCCCTCCATATTTTCATGAGTCTAAACAATGCTGATTTCTCAGTGTTTCCTCAGAAACATAACCCAGGTCCCTAAGCACCATCTTCTTCTGCATGCTCAACACCCTCCTTTTTGCAGTACTGAAGCTAAAACTGCAACCAGTGTCCCAGTGGAGGCCACGCCACCGGGAGCAGAGTGAAAGGATGAGTTTGTAGGTCCTACCAAGCTATTCTCCCATTACATGTCCCAGCAGGACACTTGCCTTCCCTGCCACAACGTGAAAATGCTGAATTGTTACCCTCTGTAATACCATTTTTGCAAAACTGTTGTCGCTTCTCCATCTGCTCTTCATTGCTTCACGAGTCAGGAGAGTCCAATTGCTTCCCCCTGCCCCTGTGTAGCACTGAGGTTTTGGGCAGAATTCCTTCAAAGCTTCTATTCCCAAGGGGCAGACTCTTCTCCCTAGCCCTCCCCCAACCCAGATATCTCTCCACACATCATCTCACATCATGGGCACCTCCCTCTCCCCTGCCAAAATGAAATTCCCACTCAGGCCAAGCCCCTCTGCAGAAGTCCCCCTGGCACCCTCCGGACCCCACATCGCTCTCCCGCCTGGCAGAGCAGGATGGAGCTGACCCAGAGGTGATGAATGTGTGATGTGACTGACCCACTTAGATGTCCTGCATGGGAACAAGCGTCCCTGACTCAATGCAGGGAAGGACCAGTTTTGTGAGGGCATCGATCCCTCCATCGATACCAGGGCTGAAGTACTGTCTTGGAGAACATCCTCCTTCTGCAGAGCCGAGGCCAACCAGAAGACTTGAGAATGGAGGTGGACGTGCAAAGGACAGATGCTGGAGCCTGACTCTGTTCCCAACACCTTTGAAGACAAGGAAGCTTAGAGCCCTGCTCCCTGCTTTCCCACTGCCCAGTTGGCAAACACAGGCACCTCAGGGGTGACTGCAGGTGGGTTTCTTTCTAATTACTCCATGACAGGCCCCAACAGACAGACTGTCCTAGCATCATTCTTGTCTGCAATTTACATAATGTAACTGTTATTTAGACACCCATCAGCATACATTTTGATATGGCATACAACAGCTGCTCGTTCACCAAGAGTTTCAGCAGAAAAAGGGGACATTTTCATTATATAGAGTTTTGTCTTACTTAAGTATTAATATCACTAGATAATACGTATCCCTGTAATGTGGAACAAGGGTTTACTTAGGATGAAAAAGCCTCTTTCTATCAGATTGGAACACACGTGTGTCTTGGTGAGCTTGTGTCTCGACTTAAAAAAAGAAGGAAAAAAATGCAACCATTTCATCAGCTAAAATGAGGAAAAGATCTCAGCTTGTCCAACTGAAACAATGACCTGATGCAGGACTCGAGTCTATCAGGTAATGCTCAAGGGAACATTTTAAATAAGGAAAAAGGAGTGGAAGTGGGAAAAAAACCCCACATCATCATTGTATTCTTATTCAGTAATGTTCCTCCACTAGCATTAACAGCTTATCTTGCCATCTAAGCACTTCTAGATAACAGACTGGGTTTTATGTTGAGTACAGGCTGTACCAAGTCACTAAAACCCTTCTATTGTTAAAGATTATGTAAAATGGTCAATCACAGTGTCACTTCTTCCTGTCCATCCCCCAGGCTGTTTTGTTGCATAGTTTCTTATAAAGGCCAAGCATAAAGAGGGAAGGCTGGGAGCAAAGTAGGTAGAGGTGAAAAAATGGCACGTTGCAGAGCCGGCCGGTGCATGGGACGTCCCACCGCCATGGAGGCACATGTCAGAGGGTTGTGCCTCAAGGTCACCTAAGCAAAGAGAGAAAAATATCCAAATTAAACTTGTTCAGTGAATTTGCCCTTGTAAAAAACATTCATGTTTAGTAGCCTGTGCACCTGCAGCGCTGCTGAGGACCTTTCCATGCCTTGGCTGGTACACCAGGTCCCCGCACAACACCAACATGGAAGATGGAGCTGGAATAGGCTCAGGAAAAGTACGCTTTTCTAGCATTTCAAGTGAGATTTCTAGATCTCTACGCCACATCCATCGTCCAGAAATAAGCTGTGCCAGCTCAAAACAATGACAAATAATGAAATCCGATAACTGAATTCAGAAAGTTGTTTGTGGGTTGGTTTTGTTCTGGTTTTGGGGTTTTTTTTTTTTTGTTTCCCTAAGTAGGTTTTCATACCTATTTTAATGACATTTTGAAGGTGCTTTCTGAGGAGGCACTAACTGGCACAAGGCGACAGCTGCAGTTTGGAACTCCATGGCCAGCGTTTACATGCGATGGGAACCAGCTCCTGCGTGGGATCCTGCAGGCATCCCGAGCAGCAGGGCTTTGGGGATAAACCTCAATCCTCAGTGGTAATCACCTCACCCACGGAAACGCCTGCAGACCTCAGAGAAGCTTCCAGTAAGGGAAGATTCTAAGACACCAGAAGAGGTGTGGCAGGCCTCAGAGACGTGGTGATTTTTCAGGCAAGTCACAGGTAGGCATTGATAAATGCCTTGGAGGATACAGGGCTCTTGAAACCCATCCAGAGGACTGGTGGGGTTAGATGAATGTCATGGATTAAGCCCAGTTTTAGCCAGCTGCAGCTGGTTGACGCAGCACATAGGATGTGGCCCAGACACCTCATCCGAGAGCAGATCCCCTCTTTGGGGTGGATGACCGAGATGAGAACAACTGTACTGGGTCAGACTGGCATTGTCCAGCTTCCAACTGTTGGCAGATTTGCCTTGGCCAGCAGTGGCTTCTGTCCATTCAGGAACCCCGGATAACTTTCCCCTTCTTTGGTTTGCGGAGTCTCCCCTTCAATCTGTGCACATTTTCAGCCTCCCCAGCATCCTGCAGCAGCCAGCTAACTATCCATCATCTGGGGAAGGCTTTTTTCTTCTGTTTTCTCTGACCTTGCTTCTTGCTGGCTTCGTTGGATGCTCCTATTCCTTGCGCTGGAAGAACAACCAGTCCCTACCGCCATCAAATCAGGTCTCTATCACACCTGCCCCCAGTCGTCTCTTTTTCTCAGCACCAGAAGGATGCAAACTGGAAAACTGAGCAGGCTGGAGAGCTGAATATATTCCTGCAGGGTTGAAATAAGCCTTTGTTAAGTATTTGCTTAACATATAAATGCCTTTCATGTTTCAAGATGGACAAATCAAGCGTATGTTCTAATTAAGGAAGGGATCAGATGATGTGTCTTCCCCTCAGCAGAGATTTTCCAAAATTTTTGCCTGGATTCAGCTGTGTATTCTAAGCACACGTGGATCGACAGGGAGTGGAGATGGGTAACACGGGGCTCGTGCTGTTTGTGGTTTGTGCAAGAGAGTACATAGAGAAAAGGAAGGAACAAGAAAAGTAACACCTGCTTATCAAAAGTCCAAGGGCTGGTCAAGTCTAAATTCAGTTTGTATCGACAAGAAGAGCAGACCATCAGCACATCTCCATTTCATCTGGTAAATGTGGGGTAATAAATGACAAATGATAGACTGAAAGGAAACCTGTGTATCACTGCACCAGGATACACGCCCCCTAATACACAGCACGCACACAGGCATAGCTATATCATGTGCTGGCAAGTAATGGAGAAAGTTTAGCAAACATACCTGAAATAGCTCACATACTTAGAGATGCCAAACAGGCTCGTTACACCATTTCCAGAGGGTTTTTTTTCCTCAGCTCTTCTCTTCCCCCAGCCATTGAAACGAAACGATAGATGAGAGTTCACGTGGGCTCGCACGCTCACGCAGCCATCAATTAGAAGGTGACGACTTGAAAAACTATCATTTGTCATTGCAAGCCAAAACGAGCAGCCCCGCTCCTTCATGCCCAGCTCTGGTGAGGAGCTTCCCCAGTCCCAGGCTTGTTCCAGGGCTATGCCTGCTCTCGCCCCACTGTCCGGTCCCTCCGCTTCCTCCTCCTCCTTCGTTCCCTACACACACAGTTGTACATTCTCCCTGCTCTCTCTCGGGCTTTTGCAGTGAGGAAAGCTTTTTCTCTCCTCTTTTATGCCTCTCCCCCTTGCTCCAACTGTGTCTGCTGGCAAACCACCCTCCTGGGCTCTCACGCTGGCTGAGACGATAGCTGCCCAGGGAAGTGGTGGCATCACCATCACTGGAGGTATTTAAAATACAGGTAGACGTGGGGCTTAGGGACATGGTTTAGTGGTGGACTTGGCAGCGTAAGGTTGGACTCAATAATCTTAAAGGTCCCTTCCAACCTGGACAATTGGAGCAGCAGCTACAAATACCCCAATACAACAGAACCTGCTATTCCCCCTATTGCAAAAGCACCCAAAACTCAAAGCTAGTGCGTTCACAAAGAGTTGATTGATAAATGAGGATGACTGAGGACCAAATCAGCTTTGCAGAAGAATCCAAAGGCTTTATGGGGCAGAGAGGGTACCTGAGCAGTGCAGAGAGGGTGTCTGAGCGATAATATGGGGTGGACCAGCTAAGGGTGGGGATGATAGGCACAGAAAAAAGGAAAAGAGAAGTTGGACTGTCATGAAGAAGCTTCTTGGTGAAGAAATCAAGAGAGAAGACAAGGAGTGGATGCTCCTTTCCTTTAGTTGGTGAAAACTGGACTGATGGGCATGCTAGATGCCACAGTGCAGAGAGGTGGACAAGCCCCGGAAGGGCTGGTGGCCCTGATCCCCTGCCATGGGACTTGTGCCCAGGAACCTCTTCTCTCCCCCCAGTGTCCTCTCTGCCACCGGGGCAGCCCTTGCAAAACCCTCTGGCACCAATTGGGCGCCAATAGCCCTGAAGCAGCCGTGTTCCCCTGGGACAGGGGCTTCTCCTGCACTGCCTGGGAGAGGCAGTATATGGGAGTCACTGGGGCTGGGTTTGCAGTACAATTAGATTAGAAAAAAAGGAAGGGAGGGAGGAAGGGAGGAAGGAAGGGAGGAAGGGAGGAAGGGAGGAAGGAAGGGAGGAAGGAAGGGAGGAAGGGAGGAAGGAAGGAAGGAAGGAAGGAAGGAAGGAAGGAA
>JAOXNO010000013.1:129235613-129247029 GCA_028565335.1 Limnodromus scolopaceus
CAGCCTGTCCAGGTCCCTCTGGATGGCATCCCTTCCCTCCAGCGTGTCAACTGCGCCACCGAGCTTGGTGTCATCAGTAAACCTGCTGAGGGTGCACTCTATCCCACTGTCCATGTCACTGACAAAGATGTTGAATAGTACTGGTCCCAGTACCGACCCCTGAGGAACACCACTCGTTACTGGCCGCCACTTGGATATTGAGCCGTTGACTGCAACCCTTTGAGTGCGGCCATCCAGAAGTTCCTTATCCACCGAGTGGTCCACCCATTGAATCCATGTATTTCCAATTTTGAGACCAGGATGTCGTGCGGGACAGTGTCAAATGCTTTGCATAAGTCCAGGTTCTTGTCTGAACAATTTAGAGGCCCAATAAATAACTGCCTTGAAGGCCACAGAAGATGAGCTGGGAGAACGACTGGTTCTCCAATGGCCAGAACAGCTAGTGGGGGCAGACTAAAGCTGTTGAAGCTTCAACCACACAATTTGTAAGACTGGGTGGGTTTAGGTGAACCGGTGGGTTTCCAAATAAACCAACTGGATTTGACATAGCAACCACTGCAGCCTCCGAAAGCCACTTCTCTAAAGGCTACCCAGAGAAAGATTTGATAAAATCACTACTTGATACCCTACTGTGAAATAACTCTTAGCCTGCCCCCAAAATGTTAACACATGTATTTCCTCCCAAATCACTCTTTTTTAAGGTTGACCGCGCACGTAGGATGAGTTATGTTCAGCGGTCAAGATTTCTCTGATATTTAAAATCCCTTCTGGCTTCTTAAAAAGGCCGCCTTTTCCTACTCGGGTGCTAGGATAATTCTTCACCTGGAGGCTACCAACCAATGCTACTCCTGTTCAAACTCCTCTGATTGAGATCACTGAGATGAATGAGCCAATTAAAGCAACAAAATAAGCTCACACTGCTTGTCTCCTCTCTCCTGCTTGGATCCTGACTGATTTCAGAAACAAAGCTACAGTTTGCAAAACTGTAAAAGGATCTGCTAAAACATGCCCACTTCCTTCGGGATGATTATGCACCTTCCTTTCACTTTTCTTTCTATACGCTTTCAAATAAAAAAAATAAAAGACAACCTGTAAAAAAAGAGAAATTACAATGTTTTTGCAAAAGACCTCTAAACAGATCAAAGTGTTTGTATCCTGTTCTAAAGGAATCTTCTCGGACCATATGGAGACTTGCAGCGCTTGGCCGGCTGCAGTCTACCAGAATCACTCACAGTGTCT
The DNA here is from genome assembly GCA_028565335.1 of Limnodromus scolopaceus. Classification (NCBI taxonomy): domain Eukaryota; kingdom Metazoa; phylum Chordata; class Aves; order Charadriiformes; family Scolopacidae; genus Limnodromus; species Limnodromus scolopaceus. The sequence goes on from JAOXNO010000013.1 coordinate 129,236,853, forward strand.
GCTCTCTGATGCCATTTTATCCCAGTATCCCTCAGAAGCAGGCAAGGAAAGGGGTGCAGGAGCTGCGGCAGCCTGGAGCTGGCTCCCTGGTACCCTGCTTAAACGCTCAGAGATCCCTTGTCTCCTCTCCCCTCACATGACTGAAACACCAACCTACTTGGTCATGAGAGGCAGAAGGAGCTACACCATCCTTCAGTGGCTCCACCACTGCTCATGTGGCCTGCTCCAGCAGAAAGATGAGGTGTCTGTGAATTTAAGTAACATATGCTTGAGCCACCGTGCGTTTTGCTCAATTAGTACACAGAAGAAGTCAGACTTGCATATATCGGAAATCAAAAGACAAGCTCTCTGATAGCAAATGCTCCAAAAAGATAATGGAAACACCATAGAATGATTCTTTGGTTGTGTATTCAAATAGCCATTCTATATACCTTACATATACTTACAGAAACCTAAGATCTACACTTGGCCTACAACATTGAAGTAGTCTCCTTTCGTTTACATGAATAACCAGAGAAAATTTACTAACCTGCATTGGAAATGACAGATCCAATTAAAGCAAAGAATAATCTCTAGTTCCTCAGGCAGATGGAGATAAAAGCATGATGTATTACAACAGATATTAAAACCAGTATCTGCAGTAAACATTCTGCACCGTAACTTGGAAATCAGCAACTCTTGACGTTGATACGTTACGTATGGAGCGCTGTACGGGAAGGAGCACCACGAGAGCAAGTTTGGACTTCTCCATGGATGCACAGTGTCTTAGATCAACATCCCTTTGGGATGGAAAGACAAACTCTGGAATTTTCTATGTAAGAACAGGCAAACATTCAACTAATATTACCTACAGGAGCTCTGTTAACCTTTCACATTTAAATCTAGAGCTAGAAAGATGAGTGAATAAAAATGGAGCAAGAATCAGGCAGAATGTGCTTATTGTCTTTTATTGATGTCATTATTTACATAACCAAGAGGACAGAAACTTTTCGTTTATTTCCTGAGGAAACATTTCATTTGTATAATCTCCTATAGAGCACAAGGTGCATTTATTTACATGAAATTTACTCCTTTTGCTTTGTTTGCTTGCCTGCCGCAAGCCCTAAAAGCACTGCATCGGCTTCCAGCAGTGTTGTATCAGTCGTTGCGCCCAAGAATCTAGATGTGAGTTCAAGATCCAGCAGCCTCAGGCGTACTCGGGTTCCTCGCTGATATTTTCTGTAAAGGAAAGGGGAGAGAGGGGAAGAAGGTAAGTTTTGTTAAGCGACGGTCTTGCCATCTCCTAAGGCTGCAGCCCCATAAAAAACCCAACGCGCTGCAATGAAGTCCAACGCTGCTGTAATTCATCCCCACTAAAACTGCTGGGGCACGCTCTGTCCCACCACAGAGCCAACCTCTGCTGCTACAGTCCTCCCCGTGGAAAAGCAGACACCACCAGGTCCTGCTGAGGGAACGCAGGCTCAACAGAAAAGCAGTTATTATAGAGGAAACTGTTTGTGTCTTACATCAAAATATGCTACTGTATCATCTGCTACCATGCGCACAAGTATCTGCAGGAAAACACATCATTAAAAGGGAAGACAAGTCGTCGTTAGATCACTGGAGACATTGCTATTACCAAAAAGTATAATGCCAACTAACTATGGTTTACATTTCCAACTCTGGGCCTCGGGCAAAGGAACTTTTCTTCTCTTACCCCCTCCTCCAAAGAGTGCATATCATCCGCAAGTTTTTTACCACATATAATTAAAAAGGAACCCCACAACTATTGTAACGAAACATTCTGCCTACGGGGTTGAGTTTTACTGTTTGACGCTCTTTTTTTCCTTTCTTATTCCTTTTAAGTCAGAAGATGCCAGCATTCAACATGTTTTTTAAAAACCCACCCTGTGTCAAGATGGCCACGCCAAATTAGCAAAGATTTTTGAAATACCAAGTGTCTGTTTATAATGCACCTGGAGAGCTACTGATCAAAGTCCAGCAATAAAACTGAGAATGGTTTTTCTTTTGAAAGTTCAAGCCATACCCATTTTTTGTCTAATCAAAGCATAAAGGGCTGAAGATGCCTCAGGCTTGACCACCTTAACAAAGTTTGAGACGTTCTCCAGTGACGGAGTGGAGAAGATGCAGCAGGGAAGTCGTGGAGCAGAACTGGGAACTGGGTTTCAGCACATCAAACCAAGATCCTTTTGGAAAACTAAACACTGTAAGAAAAGAGGCTGGGCTTGCCTTTTTCCCCCCCCCCATTTTCTCTCAGTTCTGTCTTCCATTAATTTCCTGTGGCTCCTGGTTAATCCTGGGGAGTCTCCTCAGTCACGTTACAACCTGCAAAGGAAGATCATTTGCCGCCTCCGCTCTGAACCAGTACTGGCACCAGTACACTGGGTACCCTGGGGAGCAAGGTTTCTGCCGACACTGATCCCAGTGAATCCTGGGGTGATCTACATGAATCAGCCCAGTGAAAATACCGCACGCTTTCCTAAAAACATGAAACCAAAGTCCTTCATCCGCCCAAAAGGTGAGTGACCGGTGTTGCGGGGAAGAGTAAGGCACCGCTACCAACGACACAGAAGAGCTGACGTCTGGTTGTCACCTGAATAGCTGGAAAAGGGCAGTTCTGTCTCTTTCTAAAATAAATACTTGCATTTCAAAACACAACAGTTCCACAACTGACGACAGTAATTCATGAAAGCTACTGTGCAACTTTTCGGAGAGGCAAGGCAAGGGCAGAACAAAATTAAAAAACAATGCATAAGATCTTAAAAGTGGACGGTATTTTCTGAGATTTGTTATACTTATTTAGAAGAGCGAGTTCCCCAAAGAAGTCAGGATGTTTTGAGCTGAGAAGGGGAATGAAGAGGAAAGCTCCCCACTCCTTCCAGCAGCCAGCAGTTGAAGAACCTTAAATGAAGATGTCAGCTGACTAGTGATTTTAGACATTTGGTGTATGAGAGAAATCTAGAGAAAATTCTCTAGCATGAACCCACCCTTTACCTTATCGATAGCCGCAGGCTAGACGGGTTAGCATTCAACCATAAAGTCATCCTGACCCCTAATGTCATCTTTGGCATAAATTATCAGACTTTTCTGCCTTTATGAATGCACGTGAGGAGTAGATGGGGCATGAGAAAAGACAGATTTAAAAAAAAAAAAAAATAAGAGAGAGAAATTAATTTTTGGAGAGGCAGAGAAAGATATCTGAAAGGGAGAAATAGTCTACGGAAACAGAAAAGCGGGAGCTGACACCCTACAATGAGAAAAAACGTGGCTTGGGAATATATGAAGGAGAGGATAAATGGAAAAGCAGGTGACAGGAAAACACTGAAAACACTGTAGGCAAAAAGTGTAGAAATGAAGGAAATGGTACAGAGTCTCTACACAGAAGAGGCAAAAGTCTCTGAAAAGTAAAGACTGCATAAAACTGTTACAGCCCGAGTGACACCAAGCTCCGATCTGTAAGCGACAACGTTCTGTGCTGCTTGTAAAAAGACGAAGGACACATTTTTAACCTAATAAAAATGAACACTAAAACTACTGGTTCTGTGACAAATTTTAAAGATCAGCAATCCCTCTCTCCTTTCTCCTAGAGGAAACGCAGCTCACCAGTAACAGAAAGCAGGACGTTGTTGTGAAAACTGGCTTCAGGGTCCAGCACTTTCCTCCAGAAGATGGAACTGAACGAGGTTCTGTTGAGTTAGAGGTCTTCTGCCTATTCCACAGCGTGGAGCAGCAGAGGTATTGAGTTCCAGCTTTGCAACCGAAGTACAAAATACTACTTTCATGATGCAACAGTTCATTTTGGGCTGGTTGCTAGACCACAGGAGTAAGTGTTTTGCAAGTGAATAGATAAAACTATTTCTTCCTAATAAAATCTTTAAAAGTGCCTTTTAGAACCAGGAAAGTCAATGAGGAAAATCTGTGAAAGAACTGTACTTCTCATGATTAATAAATCTAATTTAATGATAAATGAATAATCTTAAGCATGACTCCCCCAATTTTAGCATTACAAAGACTTTACTCATTGTACAGTTTGCAGAGAACTTTGCTCACATTTCCAGACACAATTTAGCATATATTTGTAATGCAAAATCCAAGCAATTGTATTTTCGTAAAAAGCACCACAATCTGCGATGCTGCTTCAGTCACTCAAGCAGATTCCAGATGCTTTCATCATCCTTAATTATTAAGGAACGTTTTCCAGTCACAGCACATCTGCTTCCAAAGAGGTCTTGAAGAGCATCACTTCTGATATAACTGCCAATTTGTGTGAATATAAACATTAGAGCTAAAACTCTTTAGAATAAACGAGAAGTGGAAGATAGAGAGAAAGCAGAAACATGGGCGCAATGCGCAGCGATGGTCTACCCACCACATTTAGAGCCAGAGGAAATGATAGGTTGCTCTATGCATAGTAAGCATATTCTATCCACAAAGGTATTTATTCTTAAAACAGATAAACTATCCCAGGGTTAAAGCAGAAGCTTGAAGCAGGGTCCAGAAACAAAGCAGGCATTTTATTATTTTCAGGAACAGTGTCCTAGGAGACACAGGACACCAGCGTAAAAGGAAAGAAACTGTCTACTCCATTTTGCAAAAGGACTTGCTTTATTTCTAAGTAACAATGCTGGTATTCAAGATCATCCTATCTCATGACCATCGGCAGGAACCATTAACCTTTGCCCAACCCCCAAGCACTGTGTTTGTCAAGGATGCATGTGTTGCCCTACCACTGCTTCCTATTGCCAGGTGAGAGTATTAAGTTCACTCTGAAGTAGACAAAGGCAGCTTGGTTGCATACATAAGTGAAGGTATAGGAATACTCCACAGAACTTTAAAAAAATTATTTTGCGAGTAGAGTCGAAGTTTTCCCGACTTCTACCAAATTTATTTACAAGAGCTGCCAATTCTAACCCTTTGGGAACGGCAGTTTTGCATGGAAGGACCCCACCGAACACCCAGCTTCAGAGATGGGAATCCACCAGCTGCTGTTACTGAGCTGTGAGCCCATCTCAGGCTCGTGTTGGGAGAGCACCCACTGATGCACCCACTAGAAACTCTCTTTTCAACTTCAGCCAAGGATCAATGAGCTCCAAAAAGCTTCCTCTAGTTTGAATGAGCGCTTGGCAGGCTTCTCTCCATCTCTTCTGGAGCAGGCAAAGCGCCGGGTATAGGCACACCTTTCCTCAAACATCCACTTCAGAAGATGACTTTAATCTGGAGGCAACCTGAGGAATTGTTTCAGTGCTCTTTGTAATTTTTGGACTGTCACGGAAAACAATTTGAAAAGAAGCATGATGCAAATCTTTTTCCTTATTTGAACCCTAAGCCTGTACAACCGTGCATCACCAGTAGGACACAGCACGTGAGAGCACCGAGACAGCAGATAGTTCACCTTGCTAACGCTGCTTAAAGCAACTTGAAAAGCAAATACAAAAAATTTAAAGGATGTGTCCTCTTATTACATTAAAAGCAGGGCCTTTTACATTTGTATGCCAAGACCAAACTACTGTCTCTTTGCTGACGCAAGTAGGTCTTCGCTGGCCACACACAAATAGCACAGGATGCACTCCCAAACTTCAGCAACTTGGAAGCTTCCTTCTGACTGACCGTATCCTGTTTATTGCAATTTGGTCCCTCTCTTAATCCTTTCACTTTTGCACTGAAGCTTTAAATCTCTCCAAGTCTTACTGACAAATTAAAGGAAACAGCCAAAAAGCTCCAAACTATTCACTCAAGACTTTAAACTTGTAATTTTAAAGAAGTAAGTAATTTTACTATGTCCCCTTAAAACATACGTATAAACAGGCCCTTCCTACCCCCACAAAATACTTTTACATAATAAAATTGGAGGGAGAGGGTATGGAATGACGTATTTCAGCTCTTGCTAACTTTCAAGAAAGTTGGGGAGGAAATGTTCTTTTTTAATTAAAAGTCATCTCAGGCTACAGCAAAAGGTTTACACAGGACGTGAACTCGGAAAGCAGTGAGCATGTGAAAACAAGGAGGCTAGAACTAAAACTAAAAATGGTTTTTTGATTCTAATTATACCGTTTGCTGCCAAGAAAATGGGGCAGTAGTTTTTCAGGTGTGCCATTTCGCACGTAGAGGAAGCATCCTCATTACTACACAGCATCAAGAATTTGATTCAAACTCTACATTATAGATGTAAACATCAAAGCGTTTTGTTAAAGTACCCAATATTTAAAACCGCACGTGATCACAAAGTTGCAAGCAGTCCTTTTCCTCTTAAAACTACTCAAGTGATTATTTTAAAATTTAAAGCGACAACCCTTCTGTTCTTGGGAACAGTGCTACAAAAATAACAACGCCGTCACAGAAATGGTTGAGTCTTCCCAGGTCTTGACTAGTATTTCCCACTCACTGGGAAAATGCAGTCACAGATTCCATTTAGTCCATACTACCAACATACAGGACAGCTATTTGGAGACAAATGGAGTACTTCAGCTCACATTCTCTCTATTTCTTTACTGGTTTTCAGTCTCCATTGCTTCCCATGGTACTCTCAGAGAATGCCATGAGGAGTCTTGATCTCTTTCATTTTTGTACCGTGAGAATTTCAAAGTGGTTTTTTTCAGCTCTGTTATTCACAAGGTTTTGTTTCAGTGCCTTAACAGGGTACGGTACAGAACAGTTTAAGATTCTTAATTGTTTCATTTCCTTTTTTTATGTGGAAGACACCATATTATCAACCCCAGAAACAAATACAGCAGAAAAGGTAATGAAGTAAATTCGACCATCGCTTCTCCTCCAGATTTTTTGTTCACCAATTCATTTTTGCTCATTTTTGTTGGGTTTTCTTTTTTGTTGTTCAAATCCACTCCAAATCACCCTGTACCTCCTCACTAGCGGTACCGAAGCCCCAATGCAGCCCCAGAGATTAAGCCCACCTCTACCTGACCACAGCCACCAGCAAAGCAGTGCAGCTGGGGAGGGACAAAGCTGTGTCCAGAACAGGTCATCTTTTTTTTTTTCTTTTTCTCAAAAATGTTTCGAAACATTCACAGATGCTTCCCAAGCCTACACCGGTCTCAACTTTTTCAGGAACGGGAGGCCATAAGACCAGCTTAAGGAGCTACCCTGGCACAGATGTACGTGAGTTTTGTGTAGAACCACCCTCGGATGCCCTACAGCCAAGGTGCTCAGCAAGAACACACCGCGTCCCAGCCACCCCCCCTGCTCTCTGCCAGTCTGCATAAAATTCTTGTTCAGAAGAAATACAGATGAGACAGAGATTAGCAGATTGCTCTGGAGCTGAAGGCAGCGTAGGTTTACGCAGTGATTTACATTCTGCTCAAGTGGCTTTTTCCAGCGAGGGACACATCGCCCATCTAGTAACGTGGGGACGGTGATCCCGCTTCCAGCAGCTCGATACAGCATTCAGAGCACATACACCCGCCCTCCGTGTGAGCTCCTAGGCAATGCTGGGGCAAAAAAACCCCCCCAAATCCTAGCTTTGTATGTATGGGCAGGGCTGCAGAAAGTGGCAATAGAAAGGTAGTGTGAATTCTGCAGGGAGCAGAACATGGGGTGGTAAGAGAGACAGCGTGTAGCATCCTGCTGCCCACCTTTCTTTAAAGGCTATTAAAGAGAGGACAAAGAACACGCATCAAATGAATAAACATGTAAAGATCTCAATCTGTTAAGTCATTAAAAAGACTAAGCTGTCTGTACCTTTACGGAAAGAAAACACTGGTATTAAAAGGTGCTTAAAGCTATCTGCGAAAAGCGCGTAACGGCAGGGAAGTGAAGTCCAACAAATGCAAATGAGAATCACAATTTTGCCAATAATATTGATGAACCACCAGAAAAAAACCTCCAAGCACTGAGACTTTTCAGCCATTGACGGCTTCAGCTGAAGAGATGTCAAAACCGATGTGTTAGTTCAGTTCAGGATAACGTGCTGCAATGTCATGTCTCCTGACTCTGTCAAGTCCTGAGAGACGATCTGAAGGTTCCTTTCGGCTCAAATTTTATTCATCCATTATTTTTTACCGCAGCACCCAGTCATTCAAACGAAGAATGGATGCCCAAAATAGGATTTTCGAACCACCTCTGTTCTCTGCAATCAAAAACTTCACAAAAAATGCTCCAAGGCTGCTGGTTATATTCCACCAGAAAATGCGATCTTCTCGTTACTCACCAACCCATTGCCACTTCAGCTGCATTTGTTTCCTATTTAATTTGTTTTCCTCTTTCCATGAGCTAAGCAAGCAAACATGCTCTCATTTCTTCTGAACATTTACCGTTTGTGATGCCTTTTTAATAATTTTTCGGAATATTTTTGCGCCTTGTGTCAAAGCCATCCTTTCACAAGGAAAAAGGGCTATGCTCTGTAAGATAGGAGCAGAGATCTAGACACTCTGCTAGATAAAAGCAGATGAAAGCTTCTTAACGTTCTTGGCAGCATTTAGCAGAATGCTGTAAGCCTCTGTGAAACCATCGGCTTAAACAACAGCCCACTGTCACCTTGTGTCTTCAAACAAGAGCGTGTAAGCAGAGCCTATGGCAACCATCCTTAGAACTTATGCCTCCGAGGAAGCCCAAAGCTAAACCCCGCTTTGCTCTGACCACTGCTAAAGCAGAAATCTGAAATTAATACCGGGAAGAGTGTGGGGATATTAGCCAGAGCCTGAGTGCAAAATACCCTGAAGAAGTTGAATGCAGCCCTGGCCAACAGGAGCTTGCAGAAGCAAGCACACACATAACATCACTGCCTGCGCTGACACTTGGTGGGAAGAGAACTACCAAACAGACCAGAAAGAAAAACATAGTTTTGGGGTCTCCCCGTCATTAGGGGGTAAAATATTAACTCCATTTTTGCTTACGGAGCTGCCCAGAACCATAAGTCAAGCCCTGGCATCATCTTCATTCTGCAAGACCCAAGTTCAGGGACTTGGTCACCCTTCCCTGGGTGTCCGCTGCTGGCTATGGAGATGACTGGCAGCCGACCCAAAGTGTCACAGGCACAGGCGAATGAAATGTGGAAGTTTTCATACCTATAGCTAAAAGCAGGTACATGCAAAGTCTGTCAAGAATTGTTTTGTGATTGTCATGGAAAAGCACCGAGCAAACCACCATGAAGACACCGTTAAGCTCTTGTATTACGATGACGTCATAAATCAATGGCATTTTCTTCTATGACAGCAAAAATATGCAGTGAAAGGTGACAAATATTTAAATCCAATTCTGTTCCGCTCAGTATGGACATTCAGATGCTCAGCAGAGCTTCCTAGTTGTGAAAAACTTCTAAGAGAAGTAACATACTTGTCTTCAATTTAGACAAACCCAATATTTACTAGAACAGACAAAAAAAAAAATCTTGCCGTAATTTTTGCTGCAGTCTCCACAAAAATGAATTTGCATTCACTAAAACTTTTGGGACAGGATCTTCCCTTTTTAGAGAAGGAATCCACAGAATAATCTATATTTTAAAATGTACTTCGTATCACATCAAAGATGAGTAGTATAACCTTTGCTTTGCAGCATGGCGAGGTAAGCTTTGGCAAATGAAACTTGCAATAGGTGGCTCCTGTCCTCTAAGAACCTGTATCAGAGATAGTTGTGGCATCATACAGCGATTTATGCCCGTTGCTTTCCCAGTCTGTAACGTAAAACATATCCTTTAACTTGAGAGGAAAGATCACTCTAACAGAATGAAAAAAAAAAAAAAGAAATCTGAGTCTTCAGTACAAATTGATTTTTGTTTTTTTCCTGCTGTCTAAACTATGCAATAAAATATTTTCATTAAAATATTGCTTTGGAACTTACAAAATACTAAAAAAATAAAGATTATTACATACTTAAATATATAAAAAATTTAGCCAATTATACTACAAAATGTTAGAAAACCCCACAGCCCTTCATGTTCATGGCCACCAGAAGCCAGAGAAGCTGCTTAAAAGATGAAAGAAATAAGCTCCCAAGCGAAAAAAAGCGGACAAACTCCTGCAAAGCATGCTCTAGCAGATACTCTTCTGTCCGTCTGTCTGCAAGTCATGTTCATCTCAGTTCCAGTCCCTTCCCTTTCCCACCCTGGGACCTCCTCCGAGTCAGATCCTTTTCATGTACGTAGTCATAGAATCATAGAATCATAGAATGGTTTGGGTTGGAAGGGACCTCAAAGATCATCGAGTTCCAACCCCCCTGCCCTGGGCAG
>JAOXNO010000013.1:129258724-129269577 GCA_028565335.1 Limnodromus scolopaceus
GTGCAACCTGCTCTGGGTGGACCTGCTTTGGCAGGGGGTTGGACTAGACGATCTCCAGAGGTCCCTTCCAACCCCATATGATTCTATGATTCTATGATCTCAGAGGTCCTTTCCAGCCATGACGATTCTGTGATTCTGTGGTTCTGTGATTTCAGCATTAACCACACTTACAAAGTTAAGTGAACTATTAGAAGAAACTTAGAAGCACACATGCTGGTGAAGTTACTTAAACTCAGTAGTGACGGATGCACAACCAACACACAAAGAAAATTACGTCAGTTAAAAAGTCACTGTAATTTAAAAACCTTAAATGGAAATGTTTAAATACTTGAATTAACTTTCCTTTTACAATAAAGGATCGGTTTGTTTAGCCTTTCATCTATGGACAGAACAGGTTTGAGCAAACCAAATCATCCTAATAACATGACGTGACAAAACAGAAGTAATTAACTAAACCTTAAAAAAATCACTTTTTGCATGGGAATAATTTTAATATATGAGAAGTCATACTGTTCACAGTACATAAATAAAACTTCTATAAATATACATAAAATTTAATGCCTAAAACGTCAGATTTATTTAACATAGCATTCTGGCAACACGCCACACAACACTCAATAAAACGGCAAATAAATGCACGAATGACGGCTTTGCTTCATCAACTGCAGTAAAAATCAGAAAGAAACCACAGAAGTTTTACTAAGAAGTTCAGCCAGCTCCGCGATCGCTGTTAGACGGGATTTGGAAACCCCTGGCAGAGGACTCGGATTGTTCTGTGCTTTGGATTCTCTGCCTCAAGGGCAGTTTTTGTGGCCAAGAGAGGCACCAGCAGGATTTCCGAAGGGCAGTGGGGGACCCCCAGGCGGGCTCAGCCCTGCAGAGCTGGGGTAACGATAAGAGAGCAGCTACCGTAACCTCGATGCAGCGGCGATGGCAACGTGGCTATGGGATGCCCAAGGGTTCCCCTTCGCTACGTGAACAGTTAATTCCTCACGCACTTGTTGTGTAATGACATATAGAGAACAGATTTAGCTGCAAATAATTATTCCAGTGGTTTCCTTCCAGCTTTACCAGGTGTAATTCCAATGTTTTAGCCTCACTTAAGAAACCAAATTAATTTCGCTGGAGGGACTGGAGAAGAGGCCAAGGAAGTATTTACTGAATGCTCCTGGAACACCACCATCATAATGGGCATGTCAAATACATGCTCATCCATCTTTGTGATGGGAAAGGAACAACTCATAATAACACTTGTGTCATTTGATATTGCAGTGTAAGCATCGCTCTGACTACAACCGAAATTTTATGTGCAAACACAACAAGTGTGAAGGTAACACTGGACTAAAAATGTCTTATAAACCCAGTATTTTGTAGAAAATTGGAAAAAGTACCAAAAAAAATATAAAACAGTAAGGACTAATAAAATTAAAGAATTTAGCATCCAAACACCTGGGTTTTATCCTTAGTTCATGCCTTGGCAAAATAAATGCTTCGCAGCAAACTGCTTTGCGCAGTAACTGCATGGGTTGTGCGGAAATACGCAGGTTAGCAGTTTGATACCAAACACAGGTAACTGAACTGCATCTCCAAAAAGGCTAAAAATACCTAGATTTCTCGGTCTAGCAGTACAGCAGCCTTAAAGATGCCATCCTCCAACACATGGGAGCGAGACTGCCGTCACTCAAGCTTCTAGAGTGTGTCATAGTAAGCGACGGAAAAAACCCAACTCTACGTTAATAACTCTTCAGCATTTTCAACATTTTCCTGATTTCGATATCTAAGTAACTTCTGCGAAATGACTCACTGATCACATTCAGTGGTAACAAGACACCTTCTTAAAAAGTTTCCCTTTCAGGAGTCACCTGCTTTGTGCATGTGTGCACGTGCAAGCAGTCAAGCCATGTCAGATTTTAATTAAACTATAATGTGTGTGTAAGCTCATACCAAGTACTTCGATATGATGGTGATACTGGATGTTCACATGTTTTTCTATTTCCTTTTTCTTTTCCTCTTAACATTTCCTAGCTTGGACAGAAAACAACTCAGGTACAAAGCTGTAAGTAGCATATTCATTTTTTCAGTAAAAAGCACTTTTCTTCATAGCATAGATGAGAAAACCAGGAAATTAGAGGGCCAGAAGTTGAGAAGGCACATCACGAGGTTATTTCTTGTTAAACAGTGCAAGCACTTGGTAAGCCAGAAAATATGTATTTACTCAAGTTAAAATTTAGCAAAGCCTGATAGTAAACTGTTTTAGAGATAAGGTCATATGATTGACCACCTCAGCTTCTTCCAACAATTACTGAGCAAATGGGAAGGAAGGAGAGCTAAGAAATTCACGAAGTGAAATTGAAGCGGCAGAATCAATTCTGGGAATAGCTGTATCAGTATTTCAGCCAAAGGCTTCCCATCTCACTCCTAATTATTTCATGGCCATTCACAAAAGAAGGTAAGCAGGTTACTTTGAGATTGTATTTATGAGTACTGCTCACCCATCTGGGTCACTTATAAGGGAACATAAAATCTGGGAACAAAGACAGTATTTTAAAGACAGCATGCAGGAATACCTATTTCAGGAATGCTGAAGTGCTTACTGGTGCCTACTGTATTGGAAAGCTGCATTTTCTACTGTACTTTCCTTAAAGTCTCTCAAAAGCAAGTCTTCTTTAATGACCAGCCACTTTTTAAATGCTTGACCAAAATCAGAAAAATTAAGGTGGGAGGAGACTTCCAGTCTTACCTTCTACACTGGAGGAGGTTGCCCCTGACAAATACTTACCTAACTTGCTTTTAAGAAACCTCTATGAAGGAAAGTGTTTTTTAAACAGCCTCTAGGTAAGCCCTCTCAGAGTTTCACCGTCCTAACAGCTGAACTTGTTTACCTAATATCTAAGTTAATTGTCTAAGCTAATTGTCTAAACCAAGCCAACTTTTTTTGTTCTTCCTCCAGCAAGGATCAAAAGATACGACTGAGTAATCTTCTACACTGGAAAAAGGTTTCAAATACATTCACTGATTGTTTTCACATTGAAATGATTAAAAAAGAAATGATGAAATACAAGACCTCCTTTAATACTTTGTTAATCCTGGTATTTATGACACGAAGAAAACCTTTAAGAAAGTTAAGGTGGCAAAAATAAGCTTTCAAAAGCTAAAGACGAAAAAAAACCCCATATCATTCTGTGATTCTGTTCAGCCTGGAGAAGAGAAGGCTCCGGGGAGACCTTATATCGGCCTTCCAGTACCTGAAGGGGGCTAGAGGAGAGATGGGGAAGGACTCTTCATGAGCAAGTGGAATGATAGGACAAGGGGTGATGGTTTTAAACAGAAAGAGTGGAGATTTACATTAGATACTAGGAAGAAATACTGTGAAGGTGGTGAGACACTGGCCCAGGTTGCAGCTGTGTCTGCCCCATCCCTGGAGGGGTTCAAGGCCAGGCTGGACGGGGCTTTGAGCAACCTGCTCTGGTGGGAGGTGTCCCTGCCCAGGGCAGGGGGGTTGGAACTCGATGATCTTTAAGGTCCCTTCCAACTCTAACCATTCTGTGATTCTGTGATTCTTTTTCTGACCAGAAGAAGTACAAGAAGAAGTCTAGAAATCATTATTTCTTCCTGACTACTATCCATCCTCCCTCACTGGGCTGTAGGACAAGTTTCTGCTGTCAGAGCTCAAGTTGCCTTTGGTCTGGTAGAAGAGCCAGTAGACACTAAAGCGTACTGAATATAATGGAGAGTTGTCTGGAGATAACCATTGCTCAGAGAAGCTGATGTATTCAAAGACCCTCACCAGAAGCACCTATCAAATCTCTATGCGTGTCCAAACACCTCCTGTCTTAGCTCAGTCTACGTGGATTATTGAGAAAGTAGCACAAGGCCCCCCCCCGCAACGAAGGCCACCCCTGTCAAATGTCAAGGTTTTGCCCAGAAGCAGGATAACAGCTCCATAAAAATCACCCACAGCAACGTACTTCCAGAAATGCTTGAAATGTTTCGGCAATACAGAAAGTAAATTAAACAAACAGCAGACTCAAGGAAAAATGACGACGGATAGTTCAATTCCAAGCATTCAAAATCCAACAGACTTCAGCACGAGTAACAGGAGATATAAAACACCGCGTATGAGGCAAGCTCACTCAGGTAGCACCCCAATCAGTTTTGTCTACATAGTATAAACAGATGTATTCATTTAACAATTGCTTGCTAATAATGAACTGCACTGAAGAGTTGCTTTGCTATGGGAACCACTGCCCAACATCAAAAGAACCTCCTTTGTACATCAAAGGAGAAATTACACTCAATAATAATGTTTCTTTGAATTGTCACCTAAAACCAGTATAGGACAAACTTAACTTTTGGTCTGAAGACTTTTGAAGGGAGAAGAGATTTTCATTACAGCGAAAAAAAACCAAACCAAAACCAAACCGCTTTGACTCTGCATCTGTAAGTACCACAGGAAAGAACAGAAACTAATTTCAACTATGTGGTGTGAGGAGGTGGGTGTGAAAAACAGAAAGACTACTTCTTACACGTCCTCCAAAAATTCTCAGCAACATCAAAGGGAAGCACATCACGTCCTTCCAAGAGGTGTTTGTTTCCACTCCAAGAGCGGCTGACGGTGCGTAGAATTCCCAGTGGCATGGAGGAACATGCTCCTGTCAATACCGAGATCCTTTCACGCTTTCCTATTTACTCCTCAAACAGCTCCTTTATTCCGCTAGCCCTACATGAAAGCTGGCTGGAGACTCAAGAGGTGCACAGTGCCGCGCCATTGAAGCCTGCTTTGCCCACTCACAACAGAATTTTAAATATTGCCTTGCCCGCTCGCTCTCCGCTGCTCTCCTCTTTCAAGAAACACTTTGGTGCTCTCTGCAGAATTTTGCTACTTCATTCAACACCGTCCACAAAGTCTGAAGTAGCTTGGTGGTGGCCTTTATGTCATTTACCGACGATGGCACGGCTTTATGTCACACACAGCACTTCCAGGCTTTTCCCTAATCCCCATTCTTCTTTTCCCCTAAGCCTTATGTTACTTGAGAATTTGACAGGAGGAAGTTTCATATGGAGGAGGCCTCCCAAACCCAAGCTGCGCTGGCTGTTGATGGCTCGATGAAACACAGCAGAGTAGAGCTTTCATCTGCCAAAGGCTGCACAAACCGTATTGCAAGCTCTCATTCTTTTTCTCTAAGTAGGGGCAAGAAGTAAAAGCTCCAGGTTCAAACCCATTTGAGTCTTTAAACCCCACGAAAGTACTCTGAACGGCCAGCGAAGTGCTACAAGCAAGGACGGCCACGCGCCGCTTACATTTTACCTCTATGCCTACGAAAATCACAAAAAACCACTGTAACTTTTGTGAACAGATCCTAACATTAATCGTACAATTAAAAGAGATCGCGCTACAAGATTTTAAATTCAGTACAAAATTTCAACTCAAGTGGTTAAAATTAAGCAACTAAAACATTTCTGCTTAAAAGAAATAAATCGAGTCGCAGGGTGACATTGTCACTAGTGTAAACCCCTAAAGAAGAAAAAAAAATGGTAGGTAGCTTCGATGTACTCAATTACTTCCATTAATTGTTTATACTTCCTAATAAAATCCAACAGTTTCGCAGCCCGAAGCAGTATAGCTCAGAGATGAAAACGCAGGTCGTACCTTCCTTGTTTTGAAGTCTCTCCACTCCTACGAGCTGTTCCTAGCAGGAAACACCCTTCCTCCAGCTGTAAGGACAGGCGAGCAGCTGCCTTAATAAACCAATGCCAACCCCACGTATTAGCACATAAAAGCAGCTGCCTGCCTGCCTATGCAGCTGAGGGGAGAGTGCTGGAGGCGCAGGCCAGTATCTAATACTGGCACTGATTGCAAAGGCAGCTGCTCGGATCATACAGCTGCAGGAAGAGTGCTAGGTATGAAAGTCAGCGGAGAAATGGGAGATGGAATGGCTCAAGCTGTGTAATCGTAATTCCCAGAATTTATACTAGATACTTGCATCCTTCATCTTTGATCCTTATCCGCCCGTTTGGAAACTAGGATAAATATGGGATAAATACGCCTCTCCGCTCATAGGATCCTGAAAAACTAAATTCCTTTGTGACTGTGAAGCAGAGTGGTATAATGATGCCATACCAATGCCAGAAGAAATAGGGAATTCTATCTTCTTTGTGAACTATTCAAAGCACGGCATAGCTGTTCATTACATAAATACCATTTGTTCTATGCGTTAGACAATATTAAAGACTTGGAAAAATTTAAGATTAAAATTAAGCACGGATGAGCAACCTAAGCACTCATCAACTTCTAAGCGCTAGCTAGATCTTGTAAACAGCTATAAGGGATCCTTCCTCTTTGGTTGCTTTTCAAGCACACGCTTGTGCCCGAGAAAGGAGTGCCCGTACACACAACACGTACACACCAGAGAAACGTGCCCCCGTTTCCCTGCTCTGACTCAGGAGGCAAATGCAGCAGTCTGTACCTCACTGCGTAACGTAAATACTATACGCGGCTTGCCCCGCTTCGGGGAAAAGCCATCTCTACTGATATTCGGCAGCAGAGGACCAACACCGAACGAGCTGCATTCTCAAACTGGCACCCAAATTGCATGTAATTAATAGTACGAGGGGCTTTCACATCCCCTTGCTTGTTGAAAGGGCGACTAGAGGGCTAGCAGAACAGATCAGACTCTTTGAGTTGGAAGCGGGCAAGAAGTGGGAAGAAGGGCAGAGAACTGGAAGATAGACGGAGGTGTCTCAGAAACACAGGATCCTCGTTGGAGTAGCCTTCAGTACGAGGCACAAGGGAGGGATCAAACACAGGGCAAGAATCAGAGTGGAGGCAAATCTAGGGGTAGAAGATGGGATAAGGAGTTTGTACAGCACAGGTTCTTCCTCTGTGCCACCTCTTAACTTTGGGTCTTATTTCCAGAGCGAGACCAAGTGTTAGAAAGCTCTGATTCAGGCGCAGAGAATCTCCACTGCCTCTGTGGGAACCAGCACAGGGCTGGCACGACTGGTAGGTTTCCATGCAGTCAGATACCTCCGATTCAAGCTCATTCTGCAGTACCAACACCATGTCTCCTCCAGAACCTCATGAGGTTCACACAGGCCCACTTCTTGAGCTTGTCTAGGGCGCTCTGGGTAGCATCCTTTCCCTCAGGCGTGTGAACCGCACCACTCAGCTTGGTGTCATGTTCAGACTTGCTGAGATGGCACTCGATCCCACTGTCTATGTCCCTGATGAAGATATTAAACAGTACTGGTCCCAATTTGGACCCCTGAGGGACACCACTCGTCATCAATCTCTACCTGGACACTGAGTCATTGACTACTACCCTCTGGGTGGAACCATCCAACCAATTCCTCATCCACTGAACAGTCCATCCATCAAATCCACACCTCTCCAATTTAGAGAGAAGGATGTGGTGGGGGTCTGTATCAAAGGCCTTAGAGAAGTCCAGATAGATGGTATCTGTAGCTCTTCCCCTGTCCACTGATGTAGTCACTCCATCATAGAAGACCATTAGAGGTTTATATTGCATAAAATTTAAATGTACATTTAAATGACTAGTACCAAGATGCACGCCTGCAATGCACTGTTTTAATATCGGATAAATTTTAACATTGGTATCGAATTGAATGAACTTATGAGGACAGCCCTGTGTTGTGCCACTGGCTGTGTTTTTGTTTCAGAACTGAAGTGCACAGTAAACAAGGCACTCACACTTCTCACTATGGACCCAATTATACATAAAACTCTGGTTGGTAATTACTGCTTCCTACTCAGTTTGCTGTCATTCACACCACACTTCTAATGAAAGGGAATACATTGGGATGTGATGTGCTGCATTTTTATCAATATCCTGTGTACAAATTAATTTTCTACTAATAATGTTACCTTCCACTGCTCTATTAGTCAAGAATTTCCTTGCCCTGTCTCCAAGACTCAGGTAAATGAAGAAATTCTTGTGATTTCTTCCCAAAATGCCAAAGGCATTTTCCTCTTTCTGGGATACGCCGGTTGTGTTGAAAGCCAACATACATCAAAATAGCTTAAGAAATGAAGCAAAAATTCTCACAATATCTCCAAACTCAAAGATTTAGAGTAGAAGAGGAACAGCGAGCTACACAAGATAAAAGACAACACCAGTGGTGGCCAGGAGGTGGTGGGAGGTGACTCAACCCCTCTGTCTGCTCTCATGAGAACCCACCCGGAACACTTCATCCAGCTCTGGGGTCCCCGGTAGAAGACAGACATGGACCTCTTAGAGAAGGTTAAGAGGAAGGCCACAAACACGGTCAGAAGGCTGGAACAGCTCTCCTATACAGAAATGCTGAGAGTTGGGGTTGTTTAGCCTGAAGAAGAGAAGGTGAAGATCTTGTTTTAACCTCCCAATTCATAAAGGGGGCTTATAAGAAAGACAAAGAGAGAATTTTTAACCAGGGCCTGTAGTGACAGGACAACGGGTAATGGTTTTAAAATGAAAGTGGGTAGGTTTAGACTGGACATAAAAAAAATTATGATCTGAGGGTGGCGAGACATTGGAACAAGTTGCCCAGAGAAGATGTGGATGCCCCATCATTGAAAGTGTTCAAGATGGGGCTTTGAACAACAGACCTAGTGGAAGATGTCCCTGCCCACGGCAGGGAGGTTGGACTAGGTGATCTTTGAAGATCCCTTACAAACCAAACCATTCTGTGATTCTGTGATTCTCTGAGTTAACCACAAGACTCCCAGTCTGATAGCCAACACGCACCAGTGCTAGGAAAAAGATGATTTCCGTCGTTCACCCAAAACACCAGCAAAGAATCTGGAGATTTTAGCACATTTCAGGGTTTTCTTTAGTTTAGTTAGGTTTAGAGAAGTAACGGCTAGCATATCCTGCTGGTAGGTATTCTCTTGATTTCCTAAAGGCTCTCCATTTGGTTCCTATCAGGCAGTTAGTGGACTATCATATGTCCAGCACCTGAGGCACAACAGTAGGAGTGACTGGGGTGGGACTGGACGATGTACAGGACAGGGGGGAAATATGAACAAAACTCTCCTGCCTGTCTCTGAAACAACGATCAGCAGTATAAAACGCAGTCCTGGATGTTAAAACCTCCCATAAGAAATAGTCCCAGATGCACTGTAGAGATGGACCAAATCCCCGACAACGGTGTACGCAAGCGATATGGACTCTGGAAAAGATAAGTCTAAAGCTGCTACTCCTCTATTCAAAGCATAATTACTACGCCACTTCCTCCAGGTTGTTTCCATTATATCCTTTCTACAAGCAGCAACTCCAATCTGTACATGGGTTGGGTGTTTCCCGTAGGTTCTGTGTGTTTCTATGTATCTCAGAGGAGTTCAATACTCTTATTTAGCTTTTGCTTTTCTAAAATATAAACAATTAAGGTTTTAACGGGAACCTTTTCCCATGAACAAATCTTAAATAGAAAAAGCCCACTAAACAATTGCAATAGACAATAAATACTGGGATTATAGGAAAAATCTACAGGGTTTTTTTTAAACACACAATTATCTATACAACTTTATCCAAAACATAACAAAACATCTGTTTTCAGGACCATACACAACATTTTTATCTTAGCATTCAGTGTTATTTGTTCTATTAAACAAACCACCAGTCAATGTTTAAGCCTAGGAACTGGCTGAGGCATGACGATGTAACTACTCTTATGTAGTATGTTACACGAATTACACTGTTTACCCTCCTAATTTATTCTTACAAACCTCAAGTAAGCAAAATAAGAATCTAAGTACCAAGGAAGAAGGTAGCGTTGAGTTTTTCTTCTCGCAGTAAAGCAGAGGAGAAGAAACTTGCTGACATCTTCCATTACAGCAGTTCTGGAAACTGGCACAGTTTGATACAACTCCTACAGAGAAACATCTTACTGATGGCTCTTCATACAAACCAGGGTATCTACACGTAACAGGCTGCTGTCACCCCCAGAATGTCACCAATCCTTCACAGGAGCCTAAGAACATGAACAGGAACAGGCGTTTTATTACAGGGATGCACAAAACAGGCAAGATGATACAAATACTACCCGGAAAAGCCTACAAACTTATTTTAAATGAAAAATTAATTGAGCTTAAAACAGTAGGAGGGAAGTACAAGTGAAGATGAAAACCGGGCCACGAGGTTACTCAGGATCTATTCTAACAAGTACAGATCATGATAATTCAAAACAATTTTAAACAAAATAAATACAGACTGAGGTTCACTGTAGGGATTATCCATACCATGAGGAGGTTACAATTAAAATGGTAGGAAAAAAATATTTGTAAGAACAGTCAATATAAGAAAGGTAGAGAAAAGGTGAAAGACAAGGATAGAAAAAAAATGCCAATTTGTTACGCAGTCAGGGTAAGTGGGCTTTAGGGTTCCTATGAGTGTGTATCCATATATTATATAGCCATACATTTCTGTACTGCACTCTCTGCTGGTCTGATCTCGTCTAACTATTCAGCAACTCACCCGCAGGGCCACAAGCTCTCCTTATCTCCTCCCTCACCTCCTGGTGGGAAAATGCCCTGGCAGAGGAGCACCGCTCCGGGGGTTTGGCCGAGCAGTGGCTGCAGGTCACATCTCCTCCCCAGCCGTGAAGCCCAGCCAGCCCCACAACGTTCCACCTCCCGTCTCCCCGCTCCCACCACAAGCCGTGCAGCTAAACATTTCACCAAACGGAAAGGGTTTTAACCTTCCAACACTGTTTCCTTACGTTATGGTTTGAGAAAACCCATAACAATATATTGTCGTTTAGAAAAGTATTCTGTCACCTGATGACCCCTCCCCACCCGGAAAGGGGAATCAAGGAACAGAAAAGGAACACAAGGGTTGAAATATAAATAGATTTAA
>JAOXNO010000013.1:129313503-129326805 GCA_028565335.1 Limnodromus scolopaceus
GTCCTGTCGCCTGTGACTTGAGAAAAGAGACCATCCCCCATCTCTCTACACCCTCCTTTCAGGGAGTTGTAGAGAGCTACCTGAAAAATAATGAGCCCCCGAGTCCTAAGAGCAGCCCATGGCGTTCCGAGCCCAGCCTGTACAGCTAGAGTGTTTAGACACAACTCCGTGTCATTTCTCTGAGCAATTACACGCCTGTGTCCTTGGGGTTTAGGCTGCTGTACAGGGTTGCCATGCTGAAATGGGACACGGGCAATCCCACACGACAGCACTGTCCTATTTTCAGCCTGATGGTTTCTCCACCTTATCATCACCCTGCCCTTTCAGGCTCTTTTTTCCAGGCTCCTGGAGGACAGGATGCCGTTTCAATAGTCATATTTAAAAGAGTAACTAGTATCTCCCACAGCAATACTGGATGCAAACATCCTGCTGATAACAATAACCAATAGGAAGGATTTGAATTCCTATTTAACCTTTACATTATGGTTCCATGCACCTTCTTCCAGACATCCCACGTGCAGCCGATCCAGAGCAGGCGGCTGGCATTCACCTGTTCTTCTCCATGATACTGATAGTCCCAGGACAGTTTGAATTTTGGGATTCCACTCTGCCAGCCAGCCATCCAAGGGGTATCACGTACTCCTACCGCTCAGGGACCTGCAGACGTGCCAAAGCGATCATTTGCTGACCTGGAGCTATCTGAGGGAGCGAGTTCCAGACTTGCTGTTGCTCTTCGAGCGCCGCAGTCTTCCTCACCCCGAGGATGGAGATGTGCGAGGTGCTCAGGGCCTTCCCACACCAACTTGCATCCCTGAGGCACCGCTGCCCTCACAACTGAGCAGGACTTTACAGAACTCTAATTATGTTCTCCAAAGGGGTGGCATGCATTATTTGTCTGCTGTTCACCCACAACACTCAAAACTCCTGTCTACTTCATTCCTGAGAGCCTTGCTCCAACACCATGTGAACTTTATCAAATCCAGTCACTTCTGCCACAAGCAAAGCGGGTCCTTTGACAGACCCGGCTGGGACAAGCCCAACTCCAAAGAGCCAAGTTTTGGTGCCTCAGGCAGAGCGTTCACAGGCTAAAACCGCTCCTTTGCAAGGGTCTCAAGGACAACTGAGCTTATTCCCACTACAATGCCAACCAGCGCTTCGAGCAGATCCAGCTGAGAGGATGCCGAGAAGCTCGTGATACAGTCCTTATCTAGCGTGAACCCGAAAGCACCAGGATGCGTTCCTAGTGCAGCAGGAGCAGACACAACCCAGGTTTCTCAAAACACAGCCGTACCAGTTGACAAGGTAAGCCAAGAGAAACTTCCAGGTAAAGAAAACTCACTCCAGTTTCTGCAAATCCCATCCCTAGGAACTCCCGTTAGTCAGTGGTCGCTGGTACTTGAATGCTGGCCAGAAGGCAACCTACCTACGAGTAACCTCTCTGCTCAGCCTATAGGTGTCTTTTTAAAAATCTTTTTACGTTTGTAATCAAACCAAAAATGTTTGCAAGTTATTTATAAACACTAGAAAAGCACTCCGTCCACACAAAGATTATAGGTGTCCTAAGAAACGTTACACAACTGAAAGTTACAAGTGAAAATTGCACTAAATATAACTCTCTCAAATAACTGTAACTTCAGTTAAATTGTCTTCTGTTAGCTTAGGTGGGAAGACAGATTGAGAGAAATATTTCCTATCAAAAGTTACATTAAAAATTATTCTGATTTTTTTTAATGCTTGATTTCAAAACATCCAGTGTTACACATTATTTGAAACTGAGGTTGCCAAGATACTGCATAAGCAAGACAGATATCCTTTATAAAGAATATCCACGCAGCTTTCAGAACAGAAGTGTAATAAATTCCTTTAAAATTATCATTTTTGTGGTTTAGTTTACAATCTTTCCCCTAAAACATATATAGATAAGGCAACTCTCTACATCACTTATTAAAACAGTTTTTATTTTCTTCTCTTTATGAATATTAATATTGTATTTTTTAAAATAGTGACCAGAAATTTAAGTACACAGACACCCTCCTCAAATTTCTGAATCCTTTCAGGAAAGCAGCTCTGGCTGACTAAGAAAATTTAAAATACATACATTTCTGGAAGAATAATTTCTAATTTCTCTCTTTCAGAAATTACATATTATGATGTACTGATACCAACCCTTCTACCTGAACTGAAGAAAAAAAGTCAGTTACATTTCTTCTTAATAAATGCTTTTCCTTAAAACACGTTATTCAAGGAACTAAGCAGGAAATTCCTCAAATGGGCTACTTCTCCTGCGACATCTAGAAACGAGCAATGCCCTCTGCCGTGCCGGGCGCGGAGGTTCACCTAAACCCGAGTGCAGGATCCCTGCCCCGCTGCCTCGGCGGGACCCACAGCTGGAAATCTCTGCTTCTGAGCAAAGACTCTGTTTCTGCTCACGTCACTGAGCTCTGACACCAACCTGATGGTTTGTACCCTGTTACTATAATGTAAAAAAGCGCTAACGGACATTTTAACACACTGTGCTACATACTGCAGCCCAGTGGCAAAACCATCACAGTGATAACTCATTGCTACCTAAAAATCTACTCAACAAGCTTAACCCTTCATTTTTTCCAAAACATTTTTAGACTATTTAGTTCACAGTGCACAAAAATATGCGATTTATTCTTATTAGTTACTTCAATCTTACATTTCTTGTTCTGAATTGATAACCCAACCAAGAACACACTTCCAACAACCACTACTCTACTGATATCAACAAAAATCATCACATCCTACCTAAAAGGCAAGGTTTCCTATTTTGCTAGGCAGGCAGCTTGAGTCTGCAGATAAAGGTAACACCTAAAGCATTTCCTGCCCTTCTAAAGGATTTCTTTATATAATTCCACGGAGAAGAAAACAACTTAAAACTTTTCTTTTTTTTTTTTTTTTTTTTTTTTTTTTTTTAGTTTAAGAATGCAAAACTGAAACATTATAAAAATACAGAAGGAAAAAGCGGCAAGAAGTAAGGTGCCTGCTGTGGACAAGATTAAACATCACGTGAGTTTCTGAGATCATTTTGCTTACCGTGTTGCTATGTTTTTAACAATTTTAATCAACATTTAAGCGCCTGCCACAAGTTTGACTATTTGCAAAATGGTAACAACAGAACTGCTAAGCTAAGGTGAAAAGCAAAACACAAGCCCCTAAATAATTACCAACGCAGCAGAGAATAACACCAGGCAACTACTAAGCGAGGTCAGCAGTACACATTTGCTGCTGTGCCCAAAAAAAAGGTATCTAGGAAAGATATCATCATGCTTTCTCAATTATCTTAAACAAACGCATGTTAACATGCTCATCTATCAAGTTTCCCACCGTTCTTATAAAATAAGCCACTGCCTCTCATTCATGCATTTTCAAAAAACAAGGGAAAACCAGCTGACACAGGAAATTGGTGCAGAAATGTCAAACTTCCATACTTTTTTTTCCCTGAAGAAACAGAAACACTAAGGACGCACATAACACCTCTATACTCTCACAGGGCACAAGCACACCAGAAGCCAGACAGCACTTTGTCTATTTTGCCAGCAGAGATAAGGAACACAAGTTTTCCTTCAGCTGTGGCTCACGTAAAGGATGAGCAAGATCACATTTTTGCTTGAAGGAGCAGATCCTGCAGATGTGTGGCACCCCAAAAAAGCACTGCAGCTAGAGCCACAGCACCCTCTTCTGAGGAGAGCGTGTTGCTCCCATTAAAAGTATTTTCTCAAAACATCTTCTGATGCTTCAAGTTCTTCCAACTGCATCCAGTACATCCTCCCATGAGTATTACCCAGCTCAGAGATGCTCCCAGTTGTGGAAAGCTTAGGTACAAAATAATACACTTCCTAGCAATCAAAAAGCAGTTAATATTGGTGAAAAGGTGTTTTCAAGAATACTACACAGAACCAACAGATTACACTGCAAGTCAGGCCCCTTTCATCTTCCTCTTGTTTCAGTATCCCATCTTTCAGCACTAACTCATTCTCACCAAAACCCACTCCCTCTTCTACACGTTCTTTTAAGAACAAACAGTGAGTAACCATCAATCATACTTGGGCTCAGTGAGCACTTTGCTAACTGGGCTAAGAACAGCATGAAACTAGACTCATGAGTCTTAATTCATCTCGTAGTTATGCTTTTATCATAACCATTTCATGGGTTTTTCTCTCGTTCAAGGGAGAAAGCAATCCAACAGTGTATAGAAAAATCCAGAGTTGTAGTCCAGCTCTTCATTTTACATTCCTAGCCTGATTTCCATATTGCAATATTTATACTTGTACACATAATTCCATTTGGACATGGCGTTATGAATACTACGTAACATCAGAGTTAGTTCAGAACCTTTAAAGGCTTCATGAGAACTTATTTATAGATAGACACAAAAAAGAATATGTTCCTAGCTTCTTACTTCAACAGAAAAAAAAAGGAACACATCCCCCAAATCCCAAAGCAGTATTCAGTATCTTCTACAGGTAGAACCACCTGGATCTCTTTCCAAATGCTTCCATGGACATCCTCCTTGGACACCACCGGAGCGAGGAGGCTCAGTTAGACAGACCTTAGACTCTAGCACAGCCAGCCTTGTCAGCGTGGATATTCAACAGAAAACAGTGTGTTAGAGATTACATTGTAATTTGGATATCAGGTCCCGGATTCAGTGGCAGAGGCATTTCTAGTTCTACACTCCCAGCACCAAGCCAGTCCTGCACTATTAATCCACAGCATTAATCTCCATATCCTACTGGGCACACTCCAAGTAATCCCAGCCCCTGATGTGGTCCAACAGAGCTAGAAAAGTTGGAAAAAGAAGAGTGGCAAGGATGAGGAGCGGCATGGAATCACTCCCACCTCAGGAAAAACCAGAGGTTGAGTTTCTTAGCCTGGAAGAGATATTCTGAGACACATTAGTACACACACACTGCTTTTTTCTGTTTCCTTAGACATCTGTTAATAGCCACCATCACAACAGAGACTGGGGGAAAATCAGCACGGTAAAAATCAACACAACAGCCAGAGAAAGTGATGGTTATTCACAAACTCTCCACAGCTGTTTTACCCACTCGCTCATTCTTTTACAAATTTCATCTGCCCACATTCTCCCACTGCCCACAGACACACAGGAAGCATATACCAAAGTGGTCTGGGGAGGAACACTTGAGTGCAACACCAAGGACGAAGGATGACAGCTATCAAGGGCTCACCATATCGCTTATGTTCTTCCTATTTGGCAACAATGAACTATGTTTTGGACAAATCTTTTATACTCTTTAGGAGTCAACCGTTATTTACAGGGTCGTCCTTTGCTCCAGACTCATACTGCTGCCTCAATACATAGCAGACTGCTGCTCGCTGTGTATCTCTCCATGTTTGTTTTCATGGGAGAGTAAGGGGAAAACAAATAGCACACAAGATACGATACAAGCCTGTTGCCCTCCTGTTGTTGTCCAGAAGCAGAGTCTGTTCTTGATGAATCATCTGTGCTCCAGGCTTATCAGAGTGCAGGCCTTAACAGGAACATCATGATCCCCAATTTTACTGCCAAGAACAGTGTCACAAAATCATATAATCGTTTACATTGGAAAAGATCTTTAATATTATCAAGTCCAACCGTTAGCCTAGCACTGCCAAGCTACCACTAAACCATGTCCCTCAGCACCACATCTACATGTCTTTAAAATACCTCCAGGGATGGTAACTCAACCACTTCCCTGGGCAGCCTGTTCCTGTGACTGACAACCCTTTCTGTGAAGAATTTTTTTCCTAATATCCAATCTAAACCTCCCCTAACACAACTTGAAGCCATTTTGTCTCGTCTTATTGCTTGTTAATTGGGAGAGGAGACTGACCCCCCCTGGCTACACTCTCCTTTCAGGGAGTTGGAGAGAGCGAGGTGGTCTCCCCTCAGCCTCCTTTTCTCCAGGCTGAACACCCCCAGCTCCCTCAGCCTCTCCTCACCAGACTTGTGCTCTGGTTTTCCACATTAGTACACGCTATTACTTCAACCTCCAGCCTGCTGTTCCTGTTGACACCTTCACACGTGCATTTCCACAAGTGTTTCATTCATACCAAGCTTCCTACTTCCACTACAAACCCCTAGAGCACTGACCTAACAGGCCTTTGATCTGACCTGCTGAAATTATTCTTATCAAAGCTTCTCTACGGCTTCCCTGCCAGAATACAGTTTTGCCCACAGACCTGCACCTTGCATTCTACACAAGCAAAACTACTTGTACGTTTTCTAGATTGGATTTTTGTAGGACTATGTTAGGGGAAAAAAAGAAGCATAAGAAGTACCCACATTTCTGCGGGATGCCTACTAAGCTGGGTGAAGAAGCGAAACAAGAGACAAACACGCAAAGGCGGGCTGTGCATGGAGCCGGGATTTCAAGAAGGTAAAGCGCTGGGGAAGCACAGCGCCTGGCCGTGCCGAGAAGCCAAGCCCCGCCGGCGCAGCCAGCTCAGAACCGCCCCCAGACGCTGCCCCGGCCCGGCCTCCCCGCCACGCCCTCACCTGCCGGGGTCCGGAGGCCGGGGTACCGCTGCCCAGCCGCTCCTCCGTCTGCTGCGGCGGGGTCCCGGCATCCGGCGCTCCCGCCGGCGGGGCACCGCCGCACTGCCTGACCGCCAGCCGCCGCCAGGGCCGGAGCGCTGCCCTCGCCGCCAGCAGGCCCCAGCTCGGCGCCGCCATCACTGTCCGCGTGCAGGGCGGCGCGTGAACCCCGACCCCGCGCGCACGTCAGCGGCACGCGACGGGCGCAGGCGCACCGGGCGGGGCTGAGGCGAGGCGGCCGCCATCTTGTCTGAGGGAGAGTCTCTCAGGGGAGCGGCCTTCCTCCCTCAAACGGCGGCCCGGGAGGAGCCTAGCGGGCTGAGGGTGTCGCCCGCTCTCCTCCGCCCCCGGTCTGCCGCTGAGGCGGCTTGCGGGGGTTGGAGGACAGGGCAGGGAAAGCCGCCCCTGGCCGCTCTGTCCCATCCCACCGAAGGGCGAGCTTATGTGAGGCTGCAGCTGCGAGGCCGAGTGTGACGTGTTACAGAACCAACGATGCAGCGTTAAAAAGCTCGGCCAGACTAGACAACCTTTCTATTCATCAGTTAGATAAATAAAAAAAGAACCCATACAACAAGGGTTCGAGAAGAACCTGCCCTACACGGCATTGACCCTACAGCGGAAGAGCTCCACTCCGGCTTTGTCATTCAGGTCTCCATTCCTTCCTTAAAGGGTAGCCGTCAGAGGCTATTTTCTGAACTTCGCTCTGTAACCCGGGCAGTTTAGCTTCATGTAAGCCCCTAGAACCTAGGCCGAGTCTTCCAAGC
This sequence comes from Limnodromus scolopaceus, assembly GCA_028565335.1. NCBI lineage: Eukaryota > Metazoa > Chordata > Aves > Charadriiformes > Scolopacidae > Limnodromus > Limnodromus scolopaceus. The sequence goes on from JAOXNO010000013.1 coordinate 129,320,836, forward strand.
TCACCTGTGCAGATCCCCCCTCGTACAGCAGTACCTATCAGCACTACTTCCAAACCAAACTGAAAGGGCTGTTTCAATTAGAAATAAACATTTGGGTAATCCTCCATATTTAGCAGGACAATACATTCCTCACATACAGGTTTTTATTAAGCTTCTCACATGTAATTAAGCATATGTACTATATACGACATGTTAATGGGGTTGTCAGGAGCCAAGCTTTTTTTTCTCCCCAGACATCTGTGGCAGTTGCAGTTTCATGGATTTCACACAAATGTTTCAAAACTTGTTTCCAGTTCTAATTACGGTGATAAACATTTGCCAAAAGCTCTAACCTTACTGTCACCATGTGCCAGAAACATACAAACCACAAGAAATTTGAAAAGTACAACAGGTAAAGCAACGTGCAGGAGAACAGAGCCTGCACGAGAGCTATGCTGCGGTATGACACGGTGCACCTCTCACAACAGGTTTCTGGGGTCTTAAACAGGAACAGGAGTGCAAGTGGTACAGGCTTTTCACACGTTAAAAAAAAATAAAAAAAAGAACGCATAGCAGATGCTTTCAATGCTCAGCCTAGAAGGGAAACAACAGTAGCACTTGAGAGGAATTCTCTTGATGCTTAAAAAAGAACCATTTCTGTGCTCAGGCTTATTCTTCCAGCCCATGCTTTGTTAGTGTAAGTGGGACACCACCATGTGTGAATTAAGATGAATCTATTTCATGACTGATCAAAAATTCAGAGGAGCATCTTACCACATTAACATCATGTACAAAAAAACAAGACTGAAAACGTTATTGTAACTGAACCAAACCAGCACTACTGGGCATCTTGCTTCCATTTGCAATGGTCAGAAGTCTCCTAGATGGATAATCCACAAACAAATCAGTGAGTTTTAGATTTGGTATGTGTTACCCTAGCTGCATCCGTTGTATGAGGAACTGGCTCGTAAAACAGTGCGCTCCTACCCGTATGTAATCCCCCCATGAATAACTTGTTTAAAGCCTGCTGACGCAGAAGTCCTTTCTTTGGCTGGGAGTGATCCTCACAGTCTGGTGTCCCCCATGCTGGCAACGCTTAACTGAAATCATCACAAGGGAGTGAAATAACAAGCTTCATTTTGGCAGCAGCAGTAGATTCATAATGATTCAGTTGAGCAGTAGATACAGATTCAAAAGAAGTTGTGCATCCACAGTGTACATACAGTATAATTAACTTCTCAAAAGAGTTTTTTTTCTTTGCTATATTTTAAAGGTTGCCTTCAAATTACAGATAAGTCCTCTACATGCTTGAAAGGCATAAAAATTCCCCTTCCCACACAAAACCCTAAACAATGTATTTTAGTTTCAAAAATATTTTGAACCCACAAACAAGCTTGGTATCAGTTAATCTGGTAAAATAGCTAAGTGCTAAATAAAAGCACATCTGGTGGAAAGAGCGCAAAGAATGTTACAAGTGTGCTTGGTTTTTGCTTGCAGCATCTGGCAGTGGGTAGCAGGACAGAGGCAGGGATCTCAGTGGGTCTCCTCCTGTGTCTGTTCTGCGATAGCTTCTGTGGCACTGGCATTGGCAGCAGAGTTAAGAACGTCTCCGAAGTCTCCACCGGCAGGTTTGCTTCCTCCAACTTTAGACTAGAACACAGAGAGAGCCTCAACATAAAATTGCAGTTACTTGGCGTATCAAACACGCTTAACTGTATAAAACCAGTACCTCCACATGAGAAAGTTTAATAACTCTTTTCAGCAGAGCAGCTTTTCCAGACTACCCCCCCAACACTCGAAAGACAAGTCTTTAAGCATTACGTGGGACACAATCACCAGCAGCAGGCTCACACAGCAGTCTCCTTTGACTTCAAGATAGACAAAAGCATGAAGCAGCCCTGATTCCAGGGAGTCTGAAGGTTGACACACCCTCCGTTAAAAACAGATACGGGTAAGCAGCCTTGGAGGGTAAGCAGCCTTTCAAACCATTTAGACTTTGAAAGATTCCGAGTTAAAACTCGCTTCTGTGTTGCTCAAGAAAGAACCTTGAACAGTTTTCAGTCCCAAGAGCAATTCCTGAGATCTTTAGCGGAGCATAGCAACTATTTTACTTTCTCCAGGTAATGTGTTTGCCTTTTCATGTCCCTCTACAGTATATACCCTGGGGGATGGCAGGAGTGTTAATGCCAATTAGTGTGCAAGAGAATGCCTAGTTCCCCATGCTATCACTCCCATGTTTCTTCATCCAACCCAGTGTACCCACAAAAAAGTGTAATCTGGTTCCAGTTACATCTATTAGTTATTTTTAAAGTGATTTTTTTTTTTTTATCTGGAGAAGCTATTAATGGTTGTTTCTGGCACTTGAAGCTTTTGTGAGTAAATTTTAAATTAAGGTACAAAGGCCTTGCATATTTTATGCCAGAAATGAGAGAAACATCCCAAGCTATTCTCCTGTGTAGGATACTAGTCCTTAGGAAGGCATGGAAATAAAAGCCTAGACAGTTTTGGATACATAATACTAGGTATGTTATATAGCTCTTTGCACAAATTAGCTAGCTGGTAGTTCTAGTTAAAGGCTTCCTCCTGTAAGAGGTGCAGGAAGCCCATTTTTTAGTCTCAAGTCATTAGGCAGAGAAGCCATTTCCACAGTACTTAAGTCATCTAAGCGCCTTACACGGTTCACCAACAACTAGAGAACAGGCTACCCAGAATCCACTTCAGTCTTTTTTCCACATCTACAGCTCCACAATCACAAAGGTGTGTTGGTACTGCTTACCTTTAAGTTTTCAACTTTTTCCTCAAAGGATTTGAAAGTAGGAGAATTTCTAGGAAAAATAATAATAAAAAAAAAGGAATCAGAGAATTGAAAACATATCTGGTTAGTCTATAAATATCAAAAAACAAGCAGACAGTTGCTTTTTGCAACATCAGCAGGAGTTTGGTTTGTTTGGAGCTCTTTCCTCGGTTTAAGGGTAGCCTGAAAATAGTTTAGATCTGGATCTCCCCAGGTACTAAAAAACTAAAATTCAAACACACTCAAGTTGCAGCTCATTTGTATCTTTGGCAACAGAGCTTTGCCAGGCTTAGTGACAGGATCTTGCATCACAACATGGGAGAACTAGCAAGTATTTTAGGTTTAGCTTATTATTCCCAGTGATTTCGAAGAGGTTTCTGGCTTAAAGAATTCGTACAGAAAAGCTCAGTCATCACTTCTGGTTAGCCTAGTACATTATTGCTGAAGAAAGCTTGTCATCAGAGTTTTTTCACTTGTTATAGGAAAACTAGTTTAATTTAAGAGGCTATGTGTTCAATTAACAAAGTGTGGTTCGCAGTGGCATTTTCTGCTAGCACATTACATTTATGGCAGACTCCCCCTTGTCTTTTAAGTGCTGGAGACAGCTGTGATTACGAATGTTAAGTTCTGCCTATGAAGAGCAGGACAGCTTGGGATTTTCAATGCTGAGGGCCAGTGCAGTATTTATTACGATCAGAAGAGTGGCTTCATGCTCCAAGTAGCTGTCACCGCAATTTGAAAATTTGTGCAATAGCTTCTGCCTTTATGCAGGATGGAAAACACTTGCCTTCAGCAGACCCAGCCGAAGAATTTGTAGCAGGCTCAAAAACAAATTATAAAGATGAAAGACAGGAGTTTTTTTTCCAAAAGAGGTCTTAAGCTTCCCACCTCCCCTTGTTTGGTATTTGCGTAGCTCACCCACACTTAGCTGCACTCTTTCATTTGGGAAAGCACACAGCGACATATATATATCAAACCAGACTCTCAGGAGATGGAGGGACACAGTGCCAAGCAAGGGGAGAGAAAAGGCAAGCACTCTGAGTCAGCAAGAAGCTTTTTGTGAAACCACAGTATTTTTTTTACTCACTTCCATTGTCCTAAAACAGATGCCAAACTATTGCCTTTTAAACTTACAATCATTTAATAACATTACATTTCTAACGGGCAGGGAAAAGTTGTTCTCCAAACAGCAGGTCATTCCAGATGTGCAATAACCACCACCATTAAGCAGAAATAAAACAAATTTTATCCTATATGTTAGTACAGGAAACCCATTACAAAGTTGGGTGGGTTTTTTAGTTTTGTTTTAAATCTATGTTAGTTGACGTAAATTCAAATTGACTTTAAGTTGACTTAAATTCAAATTCATTGATTCCACACATGAAAAGAAATAGACCCAACAGCTGGATTATGCATACATTACCTCATAATAGGCATGCTAATTGAATGTTGTATGGAGCGTATACTAAATGCCAGCATTAAGAAAAAAGAAAGCAAGAAGTTAGTTTAAGTGATAGACTGAGAAGAAATTTGCTTAGAGAGCTGACTTCTGGTTACTATCCTTGGTAATTAGCTGAAAAGTCTTATAAAGTAATGTCTTGGTTTTGCTTTTTTAAATTGCGTAGCCATGCACACACACAAGTACAACAGAGCAAAAGCTGCAACAACCGATTTTCCTTTTTAGAAAGACTCAAGTGCCATGCGTGTTAGTATATATTCTGCTTAGCTGCAACAGTCCATCTACTGGTTAAGTTTCTCAAGCAACGAGAGACATGCTGCATTTACAGTTTTGACAATATCAAGTAGAAAGTGAACGCTCAAAAGTCTTATCAATCAGCTAATCTTCCTACTGAAAGAATTATTGCTACATTCAGAAGGTTTCCATTTCAACTCAGTGTAAGACTTCCATACTCATCAATACAAATTATCTACTCGTTAATATAAATTATTTAGTGAGAACAGTCACATCAATCTATATTCAAGGTCAGGTTTATGCTGGGGGCAGGGAGAAAGTCCTAGTCTCAACCCTGGTCTGAAATTCATGGAAGATTTCTGTAACCTGCCAGCGTTACTATGCAGTTACTGTTTGTCTAGTGACACCATACACCTACTCTGGAAGGTGCCTGGATATAGATTAAGGAGCTCCCAAATAACTTCAAGACCATCTGAAATCTAATTTAGTTCCACATTCTAGATAAATCCCTGTTTACTCGATACACATTAGTCTCGTGTTAAACGTTTCTTGTCAAATACCACAATAGTAAGTTAGAAAAACTGATAATTCCATTTTTTCATAACTATATTTGGAATGTTGAATTTTGACTGGGCTTTATGATATCTTTCAAGGGAATACTTTCCAGGTAATTGCGGGAAGAGGGGAGGGCAGGGGGGAACAAAAAACAAACAAGCAAACAAAACACACACACCAACAACAACAAAAACCCTCTCGCATTTGATGCGCCTCCAAAACTTCAGTTACTATTTCAGCACAATGGAAGATACAGTCACAGAAGCAAAAAAAGTTCCATGTTCATTGTAGATTAAATTTTAAGAGATTCTTTTGGAAGGCTCATCAGTAGAATACAGTGATAGGAAAAAAACTAGACACGTAAAAATTTCCCTGAAGGCTGGGATCCCTTTGAAGGTTGGTTTGTAGGTACAGTGTACTGGGAACCAGGTATGCAAAGGCCGTACGCTGTCCTGACATACGTCAGTAACATGTGGACATGTTTCATCCCTTTCCCCAAACCCATTTCTGCTGGTTTTCATCTTCATGAATGATTTGGTTTCCACAAGCTTTTCCAGAGTACTTAGAAGCTGGTTGTCTTCTGACGCTCTTGTGATGCGGATTACTAAAAGTTCTGGTCTTCCTATATGCTAAGTTTTAGCACAGAACTAGGCTGATACGAACTGGTTCTCTTCGTCCAGTTGTGCTCAGCCACTTCCCCTCATCCTCCAAGAAGTGCCTCTCTGCATGAAGTTTAAGGCTGAAGAGAGTGATAGTTACCTTCTTTTCGCCTTACATACTTACAACCTGCAGACCTGCCCACAAAAAAAAAAAAAAACAACCTATGTTGAGGGAACTGGGCAGGTTTAGTTTGGAGAAGAGGAGGCTGAGGGGAGACCTCATTGTCCTCTACAGCTCCCTGAAAGGAGGGTGTAGAGAGGTGGGGGTTGGCCTCTTCTCCCAAGGGAAT
>JAOXNO010000013.1:129329197-129340833 GCA_028565335.1 Limnodromus scolopaceus
ATCCATCCAGCCTGTCCAGATCCCTCTGCAAAGCCTCTCTACCCTCCAGCAGGTCAACACTGCCACCCAGCTTGGTGCCATCTGCGAACTTACTGAGGGTGCACTCAATCCCCTCGTCCAGATCATTGATAAAGATGTTCCTGGGGCAAGAAGAGGGCTATCAGTCTGCACTTGTCCTTGTCAAATGCAATAGTCTAATACTAGTAGGGGAACACCATAGCCTTAACATTGAATATTTGCTTAGCCTAGGCAGATAAAAGGCAACGCAGACAAGGTAACTAAAATACTCAGTGTCTGCAGCTGCTAAAATAATCAACTCAAAGATAAGGGCTGTTTCACTGGACAAACTATGACCAGAGAATGCATAAACCGTTTTACATTTAGATTCTAGTGATTTGATTAGAGTCGCGATGCTAAACAACCATTGGAATAGACACAAAAAAGGGAAAATTTCTACTCTGTCAAGGCAAAACACTGTGCAAAGAGAAGAAGGAATTCTGCATGCCATTGACCTCAAAACCATATTCTGTCTCTTTACAAAAAAAGGTGCAGAATGACTTTAACAGATGTCTGTCTTCGAAAGGAGAGAGACTAATTGATTATTATGTATTCTCAAGATTTCATGGTCTGGGATCGTTACCAGATGGATATGAAGAAACACCTTTCCTGACATTAAAAGCACTTCAGTTTTACATTAACTAACACTGGAGAAAAAAAAAAAGAAATTACCTTTTACAGACAAAACTTATTTAAAGATTTTAATGGAGACAGTCTGACTACATGCTTAGTTTCATAAACAATTCTTGTGCCCACCTTACCTAAAGGAATGTGAAAATGCCTGTAGCCTGCACAATGCCAGAGTAAGCATTAAAAAAAGAAAGGAAGTTCTGATAAATCTGAAGAAAAATATGTAACTGTGAAACTGCACCTAAAAGTGTTTTCTCACTAGACTTCAAAAAGCAAGAAAAAGGTTAATGGCAGCACTTTAAAACACAGGGCTGATTTTATTACACGGCAGCAATATTCTGTTAGAATGTGTGACTTTTTATTTATCCAATAGCTGAAAAATAGGTTTTATCCACTATTCACAACAAGTTACAAGCAGAGATGAGTGGCTGCATATATTCCAGTAATAAAAGTTCTATAATAAAACAAACAACTGTAAGCTAAACAGATGATTGAATTGCATCCAAGAAGAGTTCTGCATACAGCTAACAAAAATGCTAAAAATGACAACCAAACTTACCTAATTTGCATGAAAGGCTGTGTGTCATTAGACACAAAGTCAAAATATATTGTATGCCAATATTTAAGAATTAAAAAGTACCAATAGTCTATTAAAAAGGTAATAAAATCAAGCCACTGCTATGATGTAGAACAGCTTACAAAGAAATAAAACACACCTGAAAGGAATCCACACACAAGACCAAAAAAAAAAGGCAACAAAAAAGCCGACAACAAAACCAAACCACAAACCATTACAGACAGTAGTAGTTTAAAAGTAGCGTTCCACAAGCTGAGAAAGAGAACAGAAATGACAATGCTTTGTGCACCACACAGAGGCAGAGATTCTGCCGCCTGCAATCCTGCCAAAAAAAAAAAACCCCACACCAGTAGCAGTGGAGGTAACAGCATCCACCGCTTCTCTTGCATACATCAAATACACACCACAGGACTCTTCTGCATCAGGGAGGACACACAAGCGGATTTTGCAGCAAGTCGCGCAGCTCTCCTGAAACACATGCTGAGGGCTCTTGATAGATAAAGTTTTGGAAGGGCTAGGTGTGTTAACAGCATAAATTCATTCCAGTGATCTCCTGCTTAAATCAAAAATGCAACTACTTGGGAAAAGCGAAAGAAACCTACCTGACATCTTCAAACTTCTTGGTTATGACTGAACCGACAGTTGAAAAAGCGGCAGAAGCTTTCTGACCAGCCTGAGAAAGAGTTTCTGATGTTTTCTTGTATCTGCGTTCAAACAAAATTCACGCTGTAGTTATTTTAATATAACACATAAGAACCATTTTAGCATATGCAAATTTGTATGGAACCCAGAGGTATGCTTCACCTTTGGGGTCAAGCAGAACAAGCTACTTTTAAGAGATTGTTTTGAGCCAATGCAGTCCCTTCTGGCTACAGCATCCCTACCACCTCAGACTTCAGATGAGCTTCACCAACATGCACCTACTAACACACCCCCAGAACAGATGCTGTCTGCTACTTTAGGACTTAAAAAAAAAACAAACCCACAAAACAACCCAATAAAAACAACACCGTGCACGCACACTGGAAAAGAGCGGAGGTCTAATTTTTTGTGCCAAGTGTCTAAAATCTTACACTGAATGTTTCTGTCAATAAACTTTACCATAAAAAGTTTGAGGTACCTCCTCGTACATTTTGTGTAGTCATTAACTGCAGAAGGCATTTCACTCTAGACCTTAAGCTGACAGTTGTGTTTGGCAAGAACATTAATTGTGACTTTGTACTCTTCCTGCATGAGCTCAATTTACAACAGTTTTTCAGGCTGGAAAAGAAGGGTATTCTGTTGGACTTCGGACACCTTGGTATCTCAGTAATGGTGTCCCAGGTCTGTCAGATAAAAAGTGTATTAGAATTGCCCATATTATGGCCAGCCATTCTTATTTCATGTGAGACAATATGGCTAATAGTGGCCTCCATGAAAGAAATCTATGATAATTTATTCAGATAAGTTTTAGTGCAACTTAACTTTGTGTTACCTACAGTCATCTCACTTCAGACAAACAGAGGGTTTAGACATGACAAGAACTACGTAGTTTTCATCTCAACAGCTAAGAGGATCATCATGAACGGATACATACGCTGTAGTTGATGTAACATCTTGCCAGCTTTTGGTAATGTTCTGCCTTAGTTCCTGTAATGAGTTCATTCCCAGCTTTCTCTTGATTTCTGCTAGATGCTTCTCTTTGGCAGCTAGCACTTGTGAGAGCGTCTGGATTTCCTCTTCCACCTGTGGCAGCAGAGTGGATGACAGGGTGAGAACACGACAAGTTAACAAGTGATGTACACTGCCATTTAACTAAGTATTTATTAGAACAACTACAAATGGAAGGGCTAACATGTCTTTAACATTGCCTCACGGTTGTTTCTAAATACTAAAAGGGAATTCCAACATAGTTTACATCAAGAGCTAGTGAGAAAGTAATCTACCTGCAGCTAGCTCTGTTACGGGAATGTACACAAGGAAGTTGGTAACTAAAAGACTATACAGTTAGAAATCATTACCTTTAGACAACTTTAGCCTACCTGAAGCTTGAAGATTAGTAAAAACTTGGGCAATTGCCAAGCCTGTATTCTCCTTTCATGTCAGAAGAGATACCAGAGTATGACCAGTATCAGGAAGCTTAGAGCATGCCTGATCGGCACACGAGTTTTGTCTCCTTGCTTGAACAAAAAGGTTCTTTTGTGGCTTAAGGATCCAGGCACAGGAGTGCCTTCCCCACAGCAGGGGTGGAAATGGTAGCAGACTGAGCAGTTTAAAACAAAACCCCCCAAATCCACAAAAACAAACAAACAAAAAAAATCCCCCAAACCCCACACGCAAAACTGAAATAAAAAGCCCCACAAAACCAACCAAACAAAAAAACCCACCCACAAAAACACAGCACCTGTTCAGCAACTAGAAAACTGCCTTGTTTGTATACTTCTCTCACAGAAACACGACTAGATCATGATCGGAGATGTCAAAATTGTTCCACGATGCCATTCTGTGGGCTCTATAGATGTGACAGAGGTCCTAAGGCCATATGTACAAAGGTGAAGGCATAGATCCAACCCTACTGCCTCAGCCAAACTGCATTTACTTTAGAATATCAGGCTGCCCACTCATTTAAGATCCTTTAAGGAAACACCAGTATCTTCGTTTTGGATACTGTCCAAAGTCCAGCTTGATGTACCCTGGCAGGACCAGCTCTCCCTCACCATCTTCAGCTGATTGGTTTGGCGTGAAATAATACTCAGGACTACCAAACCCAAGACTGCATTAAATGTGTTTATTCCACAGCTAACCTTCGTTTGCCAACCTCAGGCTTAAGTTAGGGTCTTTTATTAGGGTCCCACAGAGCTACAAAAGAAAAAAAGACTGGCGACTCAATAAAGCTTGATTTTGACAACTTTTTGAAGGATGGTCAAATATTCAAACCTGATAAATGCATTTCAAAAGTGCCATTTCAACTCGCTCTTAAAAAACAATTCTGCTATATGAACTATGGACGAGAACAGTTACATGGTTAGACACGAGCAAAAAAGATGGATATTACTACAAAGCATCCTTCATGGAAACAACAGCTTTAGTTACACCACACCAGTTGAGACAGTACTTGGTTTTGGCTTCCAATCACATTCTCATTGACAGTTTATTTACCTCCTTCTCACGTGAGGGGAAAAAAAACCCAACAGTTAGGTATTTAAGCATCTTGGTTTAAGATCTGTACACTCAGCACTTCTAGCATAATTCCCCATAGCTAGAACTGGCTGTTCTTTTCTCCTTGACACCTTCCCTTTCCCTCCCCACAATACACAGGAGTGCCGTACCCGGCTTTAGACACTCGCAGGATAAATATGCAAAGCATTAACTGTATGTTCAAAGACAGCATTATCCCAGATGTTCATTCTCAGAAGCAGTTTAAGAGCTATTTGCAAGAGGTTTACCTTAGCAAGTTCTTTTCGTAGCTCATCCTGTTCTTCTTCTGAGAGTGTTTCTGCCATGCCAACGGTAGCAGCAGCATCCTCTCCAACCTCAGGTATAGAGTCACTTCTCAGCAGCCCTTGAGAGGAGTAAACCATTAGAAGTCAGATCATCACGTGTCTAATGCTAATGTTAATGCTAATATACAGCCTTTTTGTGCACCGCACAAAGAAAACTGATGAGAGGACACCAAAGTCACACCCCCCGAGTACTACAGCATCCAGGAAACCAGAGGTATTTTACTGGCTGTTTTGCTCTATCAAGTTGCATTGAAGCTCAATATAATATATATATCAATATATAAGCTACTATAATAAGAGACTGGGAACATGTTGATGTGTATCCCCTCACACTGCTGCCTCTTCTCCTTCCAAATCCAGACACCAAAACTCTGCCCAACTCCTCTGCATAAATACCAAACATCCCAATGGTCTTCCTCAACTTTTGCCTTCACAGCTTCAGGGAAAGGAAGAACAGTGTTATTTGTGTTACTGTGATGCACTTTAAAGATTCCTTTATTCTTTAGTCCTCAGTGCTTGCACTAAGATCACTTTAAACACCTTTTAACGCGACAAACAGATCTTCCAGCAAAAGATTTCTCATTCTGAATTTCTGTAGCTGGCACTTAGACATAGGGTTTGCCAGAATTCAGGAATCCTGTTCTAATTTGCAAAGAGAACAGTTTGCAGAAATACCACGTGCTGGAACGGTTGTGAATTCCCAGAACTAATTCTCTATTCAAATGGTAAAATAGCTTTATAGATAGTAAAAAAAAAATAATATCTTAAAGTAGAAGAAAAAAACCCCCGGAGGACTGGTGGTTTGTAAGGAGAGAGGGTGAGAATGTGTGCATGTATATAAATATGTAATTCAGATAAGATGAGAACATATTAAGTCATGTTCCCTTACTAATCACTACAGTAATTAAGCAGATAAAATTCCATCCTCATTTCAGCAGCTTCTGATACCGCTGCACAATACCATTTGGTCTGGGAATCCAAAAACTCATTAATGTGTACTGAGACCACCACTATGATTTGTTGTGAGGCTTCATATCAAATAGCTACATCGCAATCAACTGAAAAGTCAGGGGAAAAAAAGATTCTGCAAGTCTGTAATTAGTTTTAAGTATTCTATGAAACATGCTCCTTGCAGCTGTCAAGCATAAGAAAAGAAGAGGCTGTGTCCTTGATGAAGTTACTGAACTCGGGTAAAGCTCAATTCCACAAATTCTTTCCAAAACAGTATGTTTTCTGTCTGCATTTGTGTCCAGAATGCTTGTCCTCTAGAAACACACCGCTACGTGGGAGGAACGTTTGTAAGTGGTAAGTTATCACAGAGTACACTGAGAAGGAAGCATACAGAAAGCAACTGAAACCCCATTCTGCATTTATTTATGAAATCTATACCATGTTTTCCCAGAGATTTACACCTGTAAATCTCTTCTACACAAACACAATGTAGTTCCTACAGGTATCCCAATACGCTACTTTCTGGCAGGAATCTAGGGCAGAAAAAAGTTTGAGTCTAATACCCAGGCCAAAGCACAGCACGACAGCACCAAAAAAAAAAGAAAAAAAAAAAAAGGATTACAGCTCATGTCTCAATCAGATAATTTTTGTTATATATATCAACATATTTCCTTAACATCAAACAGTTAAGAACTCGAAACCTTTTTGTCAAATTGCGATTTATCCTATTAATTAAATATGCCTATACTGAAAGAAAATTAGTAATTTAAACTGCATTTTCCCCTGACACTCTATGAGCCCCAGTACTTCAGCGTCCAACTCCTGACCTCGTTCTCCATCTGCAGCCCCTTCAGAGACCACAGAGCTTGCTGTTGCTAAAGCCATTTCAGAAAGTTTGCAAGTACCAAAGACCACGCCGACTCCAAGAGCATTAGCAGATCCAGCTGAAAGTCTCTTCAATCTGGTTATGAAGAGTCATCTGGATTATCTCACCAAAAATAGATCAGTTGAATCCAGCAGCAGGGAAACGTGCTGGATCGTCTCCCACGGCAATTGCTTCTGTTTTAGGAATGTACCTTCTCTTTGGAAAACTGGTGTTTTATGGGACCTTGTGCTGCTCGTTGCCTACGTTGAACTAGAGGCACGATGCTAAGGGGATGATTTCTCATCCCCATTTCTACATCTTTCAGTAAAACTTGGCAATCACTGCTACTCGGAGTCCTCCGTACCTCACCCCGTACATCTAACCATGCCTTCTTCTCCTCCTCACCTTCTGCTCCCCTCCTGTTTATTGCTTTTTCTTTAGACCCATTTGTAGTATGGTCCATATTCTGGTACCTCCCCTCTCGTCCCCTGTTCCTGTTCCCCTCTCTGTGTTCATCGGTGCTAGGTGAAGGCCATGCTAGGCAGCCTCACCAAGGCCAGGCACTCTGCTATAACCAGGTTTACCTGAGCACTTTACGCCTCTCAAAGTTTAAAAATTCTGTTGGGGTAAAAAAAGAAAAAAAAAGGAAAAAAAAAAAGGAAGGCTTATCTAGTATTGAAAAAAACTTACCTAGTTTTAAGGCCAGATTTTAGGTGTCTGTATTTCTAAGATTAACATATTATCCTACCAGTTTATTAGATCTACTTAAATGAACCAAATAAAGACCTGTAGAAATTAGTTGATTAGGATTCCACAGATCACGTGCAGGGAAACGGGACTTAAGTCCTTACTGTTCTGCCAGGGAAAGCATCGCATTAGAGCCACTCAACTAACACTCGGGTTTTACGGTTTAAGGTTTGCTTTGGTTGGTTTCAACCCAAGTTCGTGCTCTACTTGGACCAGAAGTTCCTACTCCTTTCTGGCCTGAATTCAGAGATTAGCAGTAAATATTAACAGTTTAAGGAAGTGCTGGTCATTTCAGCTGAGCAGCCTTCAGGGTGGGGAAGGGTTAGCCTTCACAAAGCTTGATCTTTAGACAGATATATTCTGTGCCAGACACTCAGAATGAGCATTGTGGCTATCGCTATGTAGTTGGCAAAGCTAAAGAGATCAGGAGGAACAAGCTGTTACAAGATTATAAAATCACTCCAACATTTGAGTAATGCGCAGTGCAATATATAAGAAAGATGAAATTTAAGTGCTTCTCATTTATCTCAGTGAAAAAGCCAAAGCGAGACATTTTTCTTCAACTCAGGGAAGAAAGTTCTTGGACTTCTCCCAAACACTAATCATATATTCATTCAAAGTGAATGAAAAAGGGAAAAAAAAAAAAAAAAAAGCCTAGCAAACATTGGTGCTTATGGTGATCCATCACCACCAGACCCAAAGGACTGCTCGCACGCCTTTAGAAGAGGTGAGAGATGTAGTAATTGCAGAAGTGAAAGCTGACTACCTTTCCCCAGAGGTCCCAAGCTCATTGAGTTCACACAGACGTTCCCTAAGGGATGCACGTTTCTCTAAAATTTTAAATAACAAGCCCATCAACAACAACAACAACAGGTCCCCACCCTTGTAGCTTTGCTTTGTCACACCTGAAGTAGGGCTAAGCTTTCTGTATTTTTAATTCCTCTGGACGATGAGGTCCGGCAGCACGGAAAGGAAATGTGGTATGACCGAAGTAGACGTTTCGGGAGGCACGTTCTGCACAACAGGTTTCCCGAAAGTCGTAGGGTTAAGTAGCAGACGGATGGTGCTGCAGCACAGCATGCACCAGCCGCTTCCAGGGGAGAACAAGTGCAGTTACTGTCTGCAGGCTTAAGATTCAGAGCACTCGAAATGCTAGGTGGGACAGAGTAAAGGTTTTAGAAAGCATTTTCGTTAATCAGTGATATTTTCAGCACTAAGGCAAGCGCAGATGTTAGACTCCAGAGGTCTGAAGTCATACTAAGGATGCAATTCCTAGCCCCCCCCTCCAAAAAGCTAATAGTCAAACTAGGCCAGTAACTCCACTCTTGCAGAAGTTGCCCTTTTATTCCTAATTTTTTTTTGCTCAGTTCATTTTCCCCTCAAACTGCCTTTCTACTGAATTAAGAAATAACAAACAAGGTAAAGCTGGTACATGCCTAGCATGTGAGGTATTACCTACGTGACACACCAAAGCTCATAAACTATCAGAGTTAACAGCAGGTCGACTTTGACATTCATTTATGCCTGGGTTTCAGCCAAATTGTATAAATTCTTAATCGGAGAAGTTCCTTTTTAGAAATATTAATCACTAAGCTTTCCACGTAGAGGTTTTGAAAAAGAAAAAGAAGGAAGTTACCAGACTTCCCCAGTGTAGGTGATCCAGGTGGAGAAAGGCTTATGCTAGGTGACAGGTAAAGATAGTTTCTGTTCACTCCAGCATTGAAATCAAAGGGCGATTTGTAATCCTCATAGAGATCCATGCCAGAAGATTCAGAGCAGGCAGCCATCCTCCTCTCCCACTGAAGCATTCATCTTCACCTTCTGGGGGTGAACCGGACAGCAGGATTCAGAAACCCTGTTTCTTCACCTGACATTCACTATCCCTCCTTGTACAATTCAGCCGTCCTACGTGTCTGTTGGATTTGACAGAGCTGCCTTGCAGGTGATTTCTTGGGTCTCGTAGCTGCTGCTGTTTACACGGCACAAAGCTGTTTCTGTAAATTTGTAACTGGGGCTGGACTTAAAACAGACCGTTCCTTTAACAAACACTCACAGCGCACCGTTCACGACTTCTGGAAGAGCCTGGGTCCCCTGCAGAATTGCATCAAGAATTTTCAATCATTTAAATAAAAAAAGGTCAGCTGACTGCAGCTACACCAGGATATCCTTAATCTTCTAGGACACAAAAGGATTACTAGCCGTAATCTATTCTATATACCATCTGTGTAGGACTTTTTCCTCTGATTAATGGAAAATTCTGTGTGCGTAACTATTTCTCCAGCTGCTTTCACCAGTGTATTAACCAGAACCCGGCCTCTGCTGCCCAGGTATCACCCTGTAGTGCCAGCTCAGAATAGCAGAAAGCAGCACTCATCTCTCAAGGCTATGCTATAAACACCACCGGGGGGGGGAGGGTATGAACTCGCTAACGTGCATTATGATTTTCGCCCATACGGCTAAACGTAGCTGGGTATGAGGGGGGTATTGTCTTTTTTTTTAAAAAAAGAGTCTTCATGTGTACTGCCCTACGTCCTCGGTGCTGCAGCCAGCGTCATTCAGAGCAGCCAGTTACGCTGGGAACCGGTAACACCGGAATGCATCCTCCTGATGAAACGTATTTGTGTTTTGACACGTATACCATAAAGAAAGATCAACTTACATCAGCCATCTGAGTTCATGCAGGAGGTATAAGATTTAGCCCTGGCAAGCAGAAGTGCTTTTTACCCTAAAAGAGGCACTCAGCACAGTTTTGCAGCATTTCACTACATTTTTTTTTTTCCTCCCAGGGTCAGCTTCGTTCCCTGCAATACAAGTTCACGAGCAGCGTAGATCACCTTTAGAGCTGAGAAAATTTCCTCCCAACCCCACACCTTCGCCTGGGCTTTTCCCCGCAGCCTGCCCACAGAGGAGCATAATCAAATGGAAATTAATCTTCTCCTCTGCTGTAAGAGTCTTGGTTTAAGACAGAGCTGACCAGAGACGTTACGCCACCCTCTGCTCACAGCCGTAGAAATGAAGGAGCCCTGCAGCATTCCCAAGTCAAGCCTGGGCGACGTGATCCCTGAGGATACGGAAAGAAACGGTAACACTTCTGAAATTTTAACTTCCCATCCCCACTGCAGTCAGCGGGCACAGGAACGGACCTTTCAGCTAATTAAAGAGCAGCTCCTTCAGACTGCAGACCTACATTGGTTTCTGGTGCAGACTACCTGCAGGCTCGTAACAATGAGAGTGCCGGAGCACGGAACACAGACCTCTGCTATTTTCCCAACCCACTGAAAAGAAGAAAATATCGTGCCCCTTTACATTTCTGACACGTGGCTGCAGCATGTGCGAGAAATACCGCAAAGTTCACCTGACAAAGGTCAAAACTGTCACGGGTTCTAGCTAAAGCATCCAGAGGCAGCAGAGAACCGTAACACGGCCACAGTAATAATATACTCTCTATTAACCAAGCACACTAATAGGCATAGCCACCGATTCTGCTTTGCAGCCCTCCCTCGTGTAACTCAGCAGATGGGCACTGCCTTCTCCGGCAGCAGTTGCACTAACTGGATTGGCACCTGACAAGTTACCAGACGTGGGTGGCACACTGGAAGAGCCGAGTGTTTCCTACCATCGCTCTCCCAGCACAGAAAGAGAGCACAAAGGTGAGGCTACACCACCTAGGACTTTTTCCCAACCCCGGAGGAATCATTCCGTGTAACACCAGTCCATGCTAGCAGGCTACAACCGAAAGGAGCTATTATAGGAAAAAGAACCCCTTACAAAGATCTGTTCACCCCTGCTAACAATCAGGAATACCATTTCCTGGCCAAGGGCATTTACTGGAGTCAACGCTTACCTTCTGGTCATTTACTGGAAACTCCCTGCAGTCAGTTTTACCCTGTACCATCCATTCAAAAAAAAACAGTACTCTTCCTGCATCTTCACCGTGCAAAAGTTGGTTTCATCTCCCGAGAGACATCTGGGTTGCCAGTCTAAGACTGCTGACCTGGCCCGTCACTGCTACAGACAGAAGTGTGTGTGGGCCAAACTCTCCAACACATCTTCAGCGTAGCTGGAGAGACAAGTACAGGACACTGCCCACCGCTAGAACATACCTTTGGCTTACGGGGAAGGCTTGCCCTGGCTGATGCCTAGCTTGAGCACGAGCCCTGGAGCCACCCAAGACAATTCTGGAGATTCTAGAAATATTACTGTCCTAAGATAATTGCTAAGAGAGGGACCGTGCAAGCAGTCCTTATTTCAGGATTGGAGCATCTCCCTTATGAGGAAAGGCTGAGAGAGCTGGGACTCTTTAGCCTGGAGAAGAGAAGGCTGAGGG
>JAOXNO010000013.1:129404877-129416701 GCA_028565335.1 Limnodromus scolopaceus
CCCAACCTGTATTTGTGCCTGGGATTGCCACGTCCCAGGTGCAGGACCCTGCACTTGGCTTGGTTGAACTTCATGCGGTTTGCACGAGCCCACCTCTCAAGCCTGTCCAGTCTCTCTGAATGACATTCCTTCGCTCCACTGTGTCAACCACTCTACACAGCTTGGTGTTGTCAGCAAACTTGCTGAGGGTGCATTCAATCCCACCAGCTATATCATGAACAAAGATGTTAAATAGTACAGGTCTCAGTACTGACCCCTGAGGAACGCCACTCATCACTGCTTGCCACTTTGTCATCAAGACGTTGACCACAACTCTTTGAGTGCAGCCATCCAGCCAGTTCCTTATCCACCAAGTGGTCCATCGGTCAAATCCATGTCTCTCCAACTTAGAGACAAGGATGTTGTGTGTGTCCTCCCTCCTTCTTCAACCTCCATTTCATTTGTCCCCCTTCTAGATGGTGAGCAGGCTTGGACTGTGTGGTGCCACTAGTATAAGAGCCCATCCCACTTCTAGCAGACATGAGTTTGTTACTAAGCTCTCTTCCCTGCTGGACTTACACTGCCTAGGTGAGTGAAGCACAAAGTTTAAAACCACCGTGGAAGATCTGACCATATGAGTTTGACCCATCTGACATGCTTGATAGGAGTCTGCCTTTTAGGGCTGTAACTACATGAATACAGTTGACAGGGAAGAAAAGTCTGGAAATATCTGCTTTGGAGACATCTATGGGAAAATTAACGTCTGGTCCTGAGAAAGTCTACCCTGGACTAGACCCGGGTAAAACTTCCTGGGTTAAACCTGATTTATCTCACTGAAAGGTACTATATCATGTGGGCATGAGTTTTCATTTTCTTTGAAACAGCTGGGGTCTTCCCAAGATAACCTACTCATGGCCAAATGACAAGGGTTATATTTAGTGTTATACTGAAAGTGAGCAGGCAGTGAGGTTCCTTTAGACCATGCTATATTATGACTGAATTATGTCAGTTACAGCTCGCTGAACCTGAAACTAAAATATATTTTGCTGGGTCTTGTCGAGAGAGCTATTACCCAGGGTATGATTTGCACAGTCACCACTGAAACAACCTGAGCTATCTAACTATCTAGCATGTATAGCTTTAGCCTGTATTTTTAAACAAAGCTTTTAATTTCCTTCATGTTTTCTGAGTGCCAAGATCTTGATAGTTCTGCAGAGCAATAACTTGGCACACCAAGTGAAATTGCAACTAAGGAATCCTCTCGCTCATTAACAGTGTTGTGAGGAATCATGGGTGATACCTATAGTGCTCTGGTAGGTCAAACCTGAGCTGCCCTTTTGGGTGCCACAGGAAGAAGCACTGAACTTAGGTGCTCACTGCAAATCCTGGGCACATCCCATGCTCTTTGGCATGGCACTTTTCTTGTAAGTCTTTGGAAACTGCCCTGCAAGGCCCTTCTAGTGTCATCTCTTCCACAGCTCTGACTTATTCATACCATACTCATGGAGTGATGCAAGCGCGGGCAATATCCACTGAGTCCTTACAGCAATATAGGGGGAAAAGGAGCTCCCCCATCCTGGCAAGGAGCTACATGTCTGAAGCAGCAGCCTTCCAGACCCCAAAAGCTGAATGCATTTGTGTTGACCTGCTACAGAGGGCATCCACCTCAGGGCTTCAGCCTAAATCGCAGTCTGTTGGGATCAGGAGGCTCCAGATGTCCCGTATGGGACAAGATCTTATCTCAGGTGTTCACAGGCACATGGTACGCGTAGGCACAGGAACAGGTATGTTTGCAGTACAGCTTCGGTATAGCATAGATCCCCCTCACCACCTCCAGCTCTGGATAAATGGTCCTAGGAATGCTCACAGAGGTGGGTTTTTTATTTTCTAAGCACAGAAGACTTTGGCCAAAGAGACCCCAGTGTAAGCACGTTACAGACACCTCCACACAGGAGTGGTTGTGCAGCAAGGAGTGGGTGCCTTGTAGAGTAACACTGGCTGGGCTGGCAGTGGCTGGGAGCTGGCAGCAGGCTGGCAGGCACCATGCCACCTTGGCAGGCGTGAGGACAACAGAGCTGGCAGAAAAACTTTCTGCGAGGGCTGTCCCTTTCTGCCTTGACCACTTGCTTGGCAGACTCTGCTCAAGCCACAACCCCTGTCCCTGGAAGCCCACCTGAAACGATGCGGTACCAGCCCTGCTACCTGCTTTCAAAAGCTGACTGTGGAGGGATGAAGGCTCAGGGAACTGAGGCTTTACAGGAACTAAGGCTGAGAGGCAGGAGAAGATGGCCCCTGCTGGGAGGCAGGGACTGCTAGGTGGATGGGGTATGGCTGATTATGGACCCTGAATTGTCCTGCTCTGTTTGTCCTTTAGACGTGACCTCTCATGCTAACACAACCTGCCCTGAACTGTGTTTTGACGTGTGCTCGCAGCCCCAGCTGGAGGGTGTCCACCCTGGGAGACACGCGTCTTCACACAGCTGGTGTGGGACTCATCCAGCGTTACAGCTTGGGGACGGTGGCGATGGAGGACAGAGCCATGGGTTAAACACGTGGGCTGGAGCAGCAGGGTAGCTAGGGTCGTCATCTAGGGGAACTAGCTGGTTGGAGTCAACACTAAGCACTAACACAGCCCAAATCTGCCTAGCAGCCATCTGTCAGGGAACCAAAATATTGGAGCTCAGTTTTCAGTGTTGGAGTTTTTAGGCAGGAAAGGCAGATAGTGTTTGAGAGCCGTGGAGGAGGCATGGGCTACAGAGGCTGCAGATGAGCTACAGTGCGTTGCTCACTGGACAGTTTTCTGCTTCTCAGCAGACAGGACTGAGTTGGACTTCAGGGGGAACTACATCCTCCCTGATGACTCTGTTGTGAGATTCTCCTGCGATGTGCGGGAAGCCCCCCTTGGGGCTGTCCCCTATTGTTAGTGTATCCTGTTGCTAGCGAAGCATCAAGGCTATGTCTGGGTGAGAGCCCAGCTTCCTGCCTGTGCCACGAAGAGCAGTAGGTGTGCTATGGCACCTAAAAATAGTGACCTTCAAGTGATCTTAAAGGTCAAGACCGCGCAGACTGTCAGAAAGCTTAGCTGCAGCAGGAGGATCATGAGGGTGCTATGAACATGCTGTGTCCAGCCCCCTGCTATCGTAGCAACCATGTCATAGAAGTCCCCCCCTAAATTCATCAAGCTTACTCCTAAATTAGCTAGATTTCTGTTCCCACCCTTCTGCTGTAAAATATGTTAAATGGCAAGCAGCCTAACAAAACAACCCAAACAAACTCAAGTTTCAGTAGGAAATTCTGTGTATCTCCCGTGGTTTGCTGAAAGTAACGTTTAGAAGGACGACACCTCCAGAATCCTGCCTGCCCAGGGAAGTACTCCATTTGCAAGGAGATACGAGGAGGATCGTTGTCACAGGAAGCCCTGTCGGCTTTGCTCCAAGGCTTGAAAACTGAGATTTTCATTTAGATCAATGACACTCTGTAGAAAAACACGCTTGGCTTGCAAGGTAGCAGACCCCAGGAGAAGCAATGGGCAGGGTGCTCAGCTGTTGACCCTGTAACTGCAGTACAGCTGTCTCAGACATTGCTGCTTGGCTGCTTCCTGATCACTGAGGACCAACCTGGACCTGGATATGCAATCGGAAGCCACCAGTTCCAGAGCTAAGATGCTGCTTAGGGGAGGGCTGGTGACTTCCCAAACACGTTTGCTGGCAGACCCTGCTCCACCTGGCTTCCTGCACGTGAGTGGTCAGATACAGCACTACAGCTGATACAGCTTTCCAACGTGCTCCTGTTATATGACTATTTTGTTTCAGTCGGCCAGCATTCAGTGGCGCGATGGGTTTATTTCTAGCAAGAAGAGAAAATTATTATATGAGTAAGGTTATTCCTGGTTGCTCAGTCCTGTTTGTTTACAGGGAAGTGCCTATGTCCCCAAAACAACCTGGGAACGAACAACGCAGAGTTGTGTTGCTCACTTTTTCCAAGACTGCTTTTCCTCTCAGCTCTGCTTGCCCAAATTTTCTGTCTCCAGGAGATCTATCCCAGGGCAACTATGTCCATTACTTTTTCTTATTTTTCCTGGCTTCCAGCCTCTAACATGCTTCCAACAGCCAACCTGCTTTCCTCAGCATTTGCAACTCATTCCATCAGGCTGGCATTTAGTTCCTGATACTCTTTCCTGCCATGTATTATGTCATTTTCTACACTTTTTAGCTACTGCAGCCTTCAGAGGCTGTTTTTCTCTTTGCTCTTAACTTGGAGAAACCCTGCACGGATTACCCACTGTTCTTAATGGGGTCTGTGCCTTTTGCCTATAGGAAGTTATTGGATTTCAGACTGAAATAGCGCCTATTAGAGTAGTAAGGAGTAGAGTACTAAGTGGAGAAAGTAAGTAAGTAATCACTTGTGTGGATGGTAACTAAAGGCCAGATCCAGCAGGACTCAGGAGAAAGCTTACGGTGGAAAATCATTGTTAAATAAGTAGAAGAATGTGTTGCTGCACACTAATTATTCTCTAATTCCTCCTGTTAACTGTTAACTGTTGTTAACATGCAGTGAGTTTGTTCTTTACCAGCACCCCCAAGTCCTTCTCGGCAGGGCCGTTCTGTTCATCCCCCAGCCTCTACTGATACCAGGGGTTGCCCCGACCAAGGTGCAGGACCTTGTGCTTGGCCTTGTTGAACCTCGTGAGGTTCACACAGACCCAGTTCTTGAGCTTGTCCGGGTTCCTGTGGATGGCATCCCATCCCTCTTGTGTGTCAATTTATTACATTACTCTCCATTACAATAACTCCAAGAGTTTATCTACTCCTAGAAGTTTATCAGTATCAGTTGGCTTTTCTACATTTCCACACAGTAAGGACCATGCACTTCTGATCATGGCTGTCTCATGGTATGGACAGTGTGGACCAGGAAAAAAAAAAGTGATGATGGGCAAGGCCTTCTGGGGGAAAAGAAAAAAGGCAAAGAAGAACAGAAGAAAGACAAGGAAGTAAGAGGCAGCAAAGAGGACATAAAGAAGAAAATGCACTGAAAATTGTGCTACAAACAATATTAAAAAGATTAAAGAGGACTGATGTTCTGTCCTGGCATGATGTTCAGGCGTTAGACAAATATCTGCAGAGGCTGTGGTGAGAGCTCGTAGCAGGAAATGGAGCAGGGGTAAGCCACACTTTAAAGATTCATGATGCTATTAGATGAGATTTCCCTGTCTCATGATGTTTATTAAATATCCAATTTTAGACTAGTGATAAGGTCAGACATTAGTAACTAGATCCTATGTTAATATTTAATACTTATTGACCCCCGTTCTCATGTTTCAGGGGAACATGCTGGAAACTGTCATAAAATTCCACGGGGATGTGGTACGTAAATATATGGAAAGACTAGCTGTAGCACTAATTTCTTTGTGGCCTGAAGCTAGATTCATTTGCTTCTCATCTGCAGCTTAGTAGGACCTGCAGCATATGGCAAATATTTATTCTCAGTGTAGCGTGTTGCTGCAGAAAGGTTGTGGCTGTTCCTTGATGCTCCCTGGCTGCTGTGTCCCTGGTGATGCCATTCAGCGCAGGCAGAGGGAGGAGCAGGGGGACCATTCATTTTGGCCAAGACCCCCAGCTCACAGCATCACCATTTCACTCCTCAACACCCCAACGCCAAACACGGACCTCACGATCGCCCTTAAACTGTTCTGTGGCCAAAAAACGAGAGTGCTATCTGGGCAGCACAGCTTCAGCAACCAACGAATTAATGAATGCAGAATTACAGGTGTCTGATCATTGTTAGATAAACGTGATAGAGATAACGTGTTATACGAACAGTCTGTCCCGTGCTGCTATGATTTGAGGAAGTTAGCCCCAAAATGTGGATCCTAGATGACCAAGCACTGTATCTGATAATGATTAAGATCAAAACCTCTTAAAAACACGCAAAAGAGAGTTTAACAGCTATGTTTTCAGGGGAAGGGAGAAGCATACCTGAAGCTCATGCACACCAGCTGGTGATAAGTGGACAGCTTGTGAAGCCTACAAAGACGAGAGCTTCAAGAAACTATGAAGACGAAAAAAATTAATTGTTATTCACGTATCTTTACACAGTCTAACCTCAGAAAGACAGAATGACGTAGCGTAAGTAGTGAGCTTTAGCATGACAAAATGAGCTTGGCGGTGCTGCGTCAGTGGCCTGCAGCAGAAGGTCATGGGCAACAGCTGAGGTGCCGACATTCGCCGGGTGACAAATTTTGTAGATAGGTTGACGTCAGAGAGGACTAGTTGCTAAATGAGCTGGGAGGCCTGCATGATCAGAGCATTATGAGAGACTGGAAAGGCTAACTTGAACTCATTCCAAAACTATAAAAAAGCGCAAGTCTTCAGCTGAATATGGTGCTTGCAATAAAGGCTTACTAGCAGCTTTTAAAAACAGCGTCTTCTCTCTCCAGGACGGATGCCTGATACACCAGTTGTAGGCACTTTTGGGGTGAGACTCTCTCTTTTTAGTGTGTATTTAGTACAGGACTAAGGGAGGCTATGCTGCACACCTTAGGCATTTGTCACTATACGTGGACCCGAAATGGTCGTTCCCAGGAAGGGAATTTTTTCAGGCACCTAGTTTTTCTGCATAATATTAATAATAGTAATAATGATACCAATTTAATGATACCATATTATAATAATAAAACAACAGAATAAAAGAGTAAAATAGTATAATAATATAGGTTAATGTTATAACATATTGTAACAATAATATAACAGTATTAATATATGATACTAATAATAGTAATACTAATGAGAATAAATATAACAAGAATAACAAAGCAAGGATAGCTTTTCTCTCATCTATGTTGATCCAATTCCCCCTTTGTTCTTCTAGACATTTCCCGAGCCCTATATCCTTATAGTCCCTTCTGCCTTCCAAACCACGGAGCACGGTGAAGTCGGCTCTTTTAAAATGCAAACGGAGCTTATGGAAATGCTCTTCTTCCTATTGTAGCTCCCCTGCAGGTCCGGGCAGATGCAATGATATCATAACTAGTAGGCACAAGCACTTACAGTTTGTCCTGGTTTCTTGAGTGCTGGGTCATTGATCTCAGCACCAGCACAGAAGAACAGACAAGGGATCCCAATTGCGTGTCACTCAGCAGGAGACGCTGCTCATCGGGCAGCATCTCCACATCTCCAGATTCTGGAGGAAATCTTAGTGGCTGCTTCCAGGATCATTTAGACATAAGCAGCAGGTACTGTGGGATCAGCACTTCTGTGGCTTAGCAGAACAGCTGCCTGCCCTCCTGCAGTGAGCTCCGGTGCCCTCACGCGAGCCAGAGCTGTAGCATCCTACACATAAGCACGCACAACTGCTCCTACCTTGGAAATCTCTAGTGCTTTACAAATACATCGCTCTGGTGTCTACAGGCTATGATTTTATAACATATAACACCTCTACCTTTTTTTAATTTTTTTTCTTTCTTTGTTTTTTTTTTTAACAATTGTCTTTTTTTCTCGGGCTCCTGGAAATAACTAGTTATATGGGAATCTCAGCTTCCATTGATCGTTTTGTCTCTGTCTTCACTACAAAGGCATGATATCAAAGGCTTAAAGAAATGAGACTAGATAAGCCCAAATGTTCCTTATATTTCTCAGAGCCTAAATAACAAATTTGAGGTCTCTTTCATTATTTGGGGGTGTTTGAGGTTAGGAATTATGAAACCAACAAACCTTTCTAGTCAAACAAGTTTGGCAGCTGTAATTACTGAGAAATTTGTAGAGATCACCTTCCAGTTAGGCACATCTGACTTCAGGCTACGTACATGTATATGTACTTTTATGGATGGATGTATGGTTTTTCCTGGAAGGCTGTTTCCATTGAAGCCAGTTAGGACCATTTAAGACAGGGCAGACTTAATCATAATTTTACAATCAGTGAATTTCATATGGGAGCAGTTACTTGTTCTCTACCTGAAGCTGTAGGGGCTGCAGTACTGGGTCTAGCTGGGGGGGTGTGTGTGTTCAGGCACAATTTACATGGCAATGAGCACCCCCCCACACCTCCCCGGCTTTAAACAATGGCCATTGTCACCCTCTGAAGGGTGACAATGCATCGTGCCCATTGACTTGCCCATCCTGCGGGGCCTCCTCTGCAGGGCTGCCCGCTCCCAGCAGGATGGGACCTCCCTGTTCCTGTTTTTTCAGGTGAGTTCCTTGTGAGGAATCACAAGTTAAACACACATAAAAGAAAAAAAAAGACAAGGGAAGCCTGCCGCTGATAAAAGATAAAACCACCACGTATACTTAACTGGGCTAACCTTATCTTGTTATCTCTTAATTAAGTGCTCACATGGAAGGAACCCAAGTTGCGGTGTGACTAATCAGCTTGAAGTCTCTTCTAACCGCAGCAGCCCTGATAGGGCTCTATTGTGCTGGGGGTGAGAGGAGATGCCATTCATGCCTCTAATGGTTTGCAAGCTAAAGCCTGGTTTTCCTCTCAAAAGGGTGGGCAGGCAGGCAGTCATTTTATAGCTGCAGTTTATATCTTTAAAAGGTAATTCTGCCGGGTTATTGCAACTCTTAAAACAAGATCAGCATATGCTTGTGCCTTTTTGCTGTTATCAGTAGCATTTACTATGCCAGGGCTGTGGCCTAATACACTTAAACTGATAAGTTATATTACATCTAAGGCAGAAGTTTCTATAGTAGATAAGGGCTAGGGAATGAAACTGTATCGAGGTTTATACCTTGATTTATTTATTTATACCTCGAAGTTTATCAGCAACGGTGTAGATGATAATCTGCTGTTGTGGATTCTTTAAAAAAGCCCAAGAACCAGCCAAAACCATAATATTAGCAGCAGATTTGTATCCCAAAGCTGTGGCCCCGTAGATTCAACAGCCAACAACACGCAGGGGAGTGATATATCTAGGATTTGCAGCTTATGATTTATTACTTCCCACTCCGTATGGCTGAATGCCCCCTCGTATCCGGGTGGTTTCCTCTGCACACCTACAGCAAGGGCAAGGCCTTCACACAGCTGGATCCCACAGAAAAACTGGGAGCACTGTCACTGTGCCCCGGTGTATAGATTTATCCCTGTACAGAAGATACAGCAAGTCTGCTGTATACAGTCATATTCTGTGATACCAGTGAAACTACCCGTTCATTACTGGTTTTTGATACATTCCTCTAAAACCCAACTGAAGCCTCTTGAGTGTAGCGTGTTACTTGTGGCCAGGTTCTGAAGATGGTGTAGATACTGAGAACGAGCGCGGACTGTAACAGAGTGTGTCTGGAGTAGACCAACATGTGTGAGATACAGTCCGGTGGTGGTGAGCATCATCCGGGGTGTGGGACCAGATGTCTCCTGAGAGGTTGCTGGCCCCTGCTCCCTGGTCTGTGCAGAACTCAAGCCCCACGGAGGGTGGGAACTAGTGCGCTTGGCTCAAAGGAGAACAAGCCAGGAAGGAGAGAAAGCTCTTGTATTTCTCTTTGTTCGTCTGAAGGGGGAGGAAGCCTCCAAATAAAAAAGTCAAGTGGCTCCTTTGTTTGAATGAACTACAAAAAAAAATAGAAAAGAAAAAAATCCCAGCTCTAATAGTAGCTACAGCCTTCTATGCTTGTACTTGTTCATCTCAGCTACTAATGCAGGGGGTACCGGGGGAAGACAAATCTGTTCTTCCTGACTATCCTCTGACCCATGAGTTTAGGATGGTGTGAAATTCAGAGGTGGGAGGGTTTCTCCCAGGGAGCTGTGCAGCATTCCAAAGAACAGCCCAACGCAGCTCACCTGCAGAGCAGTTCTGCTATTCCTGTCTCCAAGTAGGCGAGAAGGTGACAACTCCTTTCTACCCTGTTCCCCCCCTCATTTGGGGTGTCACAGCCCAGAGGTTCAAAGCTCTCTGCCTGCAGTCCGGCTTCTAAATCCCCTTCAAACCCCCACTACCATGGCTGGATACTGTCCTGCTGACAAGCCTCATGTGCTGTCAGAGAGGATCCTGGTACCTGCAGGTTGCTAAAGGTCCCCAAGGCTGGGAGCATCTCCTGCACCCAGAGGGAGCGGTGTCCCAGCCAGGGCAGGCCCATTTCCCAGGTACAGCCCTGCAGAAATGGGCTTCAGAGGGACACAAAAGCTGCCAGAGCTGAATGTCCTGGTTTGAGGTAAAACAGAACTAATTTTCTGTTCAGTAATTTTAGTTTTTTAGCTGGATCTCTTCTGACTAACTAAACTCTGAAATTAACAGCATATAGTTCAGAAACTGTTCACTCTCACAGTGGTAAGACCTGATTATACCAAGGAATGGCGAGCAGAGAGGCTCTTGCTTATACTTGTTGCTATAGGTCAGGGAAATTTGTTATTTGCCCCATTAAGAGGGTCAGAAGCAGAAAAGTGTAGAGGGATCCCACCTGTGGGGAGGGGGGGACAGGAGAGGTGACCCAAACCTGACCAACAGGGTATTCCATCCCATCTGCCCCATGCTCAGTGTAAAAGCTGAGGGATCAAAGGGTCAGCTCTCTTTCTCCAGTGGTCGACATCTGAAAAGGACTCTGTCTGTCCATCTGCCTTTGATCCCGATCCGAGCCTTCCTGACTCCAGATCCAGAATCCAGTTCCTGTCCATCACCGAGTCATTTCCCCTGTGCCTGCTGGGGACGTGATCATCATCCTGGGAGCTAGATACAGTTTTGTATATACTGTATATTTTTTTCCCTTTTTTTTATTTCTTACTATTATTTATTATTTCATTATTTATTAATAGTTTCATTAAAGTAGTTTATTTTTTTCTAAACTCATAAATCTCTTTTACCTCTCCTCTCTTTTCCTTAGGGGGGGAGGGAGGGGCCATCTGTCTTTCTGGTTGGTCAGGTCTGGTCAAAACCACGACACTGAACCATAGCCATCAGAGCTCTACCCCTGGATTGTCTACTGCACACCTGCAGAGGGCTACGCTGCCCACGCTGAGCTCCTTTGCAGCTGAAGGCAGGCTGGTGCAGGGTCCTAGGGGTGTAGGGCTGTTTTAATTTGAGCTGGAGGAGAAAGGGAAGGGGTGCAGCCAGGAGAGAGATGCAGCAGACAGAGTAGTCATGCCCGGTAAGAGCCCAACCCCAGCTGCTGCCTCTGCAGAAGGTAGCCGGGACCTTTCCCATCACGTACTGAAAGTTGTGAGAAGAAGGCATTGCCTGTATTCAGTGTCCCACTAGCTGCTTCCCAGGCTGGGAGTACCTGGGGCCGTGGACATCTGCATTGTAGCAGCTGATGGCTTGCAGGAGGCAAGGGAGAGATAGAGGAAGGGGTGAGAAGGAGCTGGGCACCCACCATCCCTCATTTATTTGTTGCCTCCTTCCCTTGCCGCTCCCGGGTGAGAATACAGCGTTTACGTACCCGTGGGATGGGGAGCTGCTACCAAATGCTGAGAAAAGATGTTTGAGTAAATAGAGGAAAGACTACATTTAAAAACTGTGCACACATAGATCTGTTTCTTTCTTCTTTTTAGTCCTATCAATGAGACCACACCTCCTCCTAAAAAGAGGAGGGGAAAACAAGATCAAGTAACATATTAAGGAAGGGACCCCATGTTGTGTCACCTGGAGGATGTACACCCAGATCCCTTCACAGTGGGCACAGAATCACAGAATCTTGATGGCTGGAAGGGACCTTTGAGATCATTGAGTCCAACCACAAAAAAAACCCCAACAACAAACAAACAAACAAAAATAGCAAACCCACAAACAGACACAACCCAACAATCTCAGGCACTAGAGCATGCCCTGAAGTGACACGTTTCTGAAATCCCTCCAGGGATGGGGACTCCACCACCTCCCTGGGCAGGCTGTTCCAGTGCCTGACCACCCTCTCAGGAAAGT
>JAOXNO010000013.1:129416801-129435262 GCA_028565335.1 Limnodromus scolopaceus
CTCCCCAGCTTGGTGGCTCTCCTCTGGACACGCTCCAGCCCCTCAATGTCCTTCTTGTGGTGAGGAGCCCAGAACTGGACACAGTACTCGAGGTGGGGCCTCACCAGTGTCCAGTCCAGAGGCACCATCACTGCCCTAGTCCTGCTGGCCACGCTGTTCCTGACACAGGCCAGGATGCTGTTGGCCTTGTTGTCCACCTGGGCACACTGCTGGCTCATGTTAAGCCGGCTGTCCACCAACACTCCCAGGTCCTTTTCTGCTGGGCAGCTTTCCAGCCACTCTGCCCCCAGCCTGTAGCGCTGCAGGGGGCTGGTGGGACCAAATCAGATGGTCTCTCCTCCAATATCTCTGGAATGTTGAAAGCAAAATACTCCAGTGGAATTCTTCACCCTAACCGAGCTACTTGGAGGAGCTGCCTAAGGAATATATGTGCCACCACTCTTGTTGGGAAGGAGGGAACTGCTCAGCCACAGATTGACAGCTTCTCTCCCAGCACCTGGCATCGCCAGCACACAGCATTGCCAAGAGACGGCATCACCAGCACTCGGCATCACCAGCACATGGCATCACCAGCACATGGCATCACCAGCACTCAGCATCACCAGTACACGGCATCACCAGCACACGGCATCACCAGCACTCAGCATCACCAGCACACGGCATCACCAGCACTCAGCATCACCAGCACACGGCATCACCAGCACATGGCATCACCAGCACATGGCATCACCAGCACACGGCATCACCAGCACTCAGCATCACCAGCACTCGGCATGCTTGGCAGCCATGGCCGGCTCCATGTGCTTCCTGGCACTCAGCCTGAAGGACCGGGCAGTAACTGGGAATCGTGTCTCTCCTACATTAGCAACTTTCCACCCTCTCCACCTGAGGAAAACTGACGGCGGACACAAGCTAAAAAACATCCTCTTGCTTTGAGGCACAGACCTTGCAAAAAGGCATTATTGGATTTTGATGAGCTTTAAAGCGATGCTGTCACTGCAGCTACTCACCATCAAAATCCTACAGCCCTATTTCAGATAAACAGTATGTCATGTGTGAGCTGCCGTGAAGTTTCATCAATATAAGTGTCTCTCAGCATTTAAAATAACTATGCAATGCTTTTTCGATTTACCATATGTCATGGTTTAACCCCAGCCAGCAAGCAGAGGCACACAGACGCTCACTCACCCACTCCCCTTTCACACACCCCCCAGGAAGGGTGGGGAGAAGAGGGGAAAAAAATGAGGGGGAAGTGCGACAAAAACACCTTGTGGATTCAGATAAAGACAGTTTAATAGAAATGATAACAGAATAGGGAAAATGAAAATAATAATAACAACGCGGGGCACTCTCACCGCCCAGTGAATTGGCACCATCCGAGTGGTGATCATGGATTCCCACCCCCCCCACTTATATACAGAGTATGGTGTTCACGGTATGGAATATTTCATTGGCCACTCCATCCTGTCTATACTGCTATGGGAAGCTGAAAAAAGTCCTTGAATAACGTAAACATCGCTTCGCAACAACTAAAACCAACAGGTATTACTGACATTCCTTTCATAGCAATGCCTAGAAAGAAAATTGACTCTTTCCCGGGTGAAACAAGGACACCATACCATGGTTAAAACAAACAGTGCCAATAAATTCACATCCTTTATGTTCCATTTTCAAATAAAAGGAACCATAAGCTTTTGGCACTGGATGGTCTTGACAGATTAAAATTAAACATGCTGTATAAAGGAAACTGGTAACCCAAAAGCAAGTGTCAGAAACAACGGCCTCAGAAACGCTCCAATCCTTGGCCATCACAAATGGCTGGTGAGTCTAGACCTAGGGCTCCTGGGCAGGGCTTCCAGCTCACTTGCATATGAAGGGCTGCCTTCAGCCATGTGTTTTTCCAGTCTCCTCATTGCCCTCCATCCTTTAATATCACAGGGACCTGGAGGTCCCCAGTACTTCCAGCAGTCGCCCGCTAATCATGGATGAGCGTTGTTCCCATCATGAAGAGCTCTGGTTGCTTCTCAGACACGTGAAGCTGATCAGGGTCGTGCACCGGCAGGGCAGAAAAAGTGTTAGAGGGCAAGAAACGGAGACCCTTTGCCAGCCAAAGGGTATCTCACTGTGCTGCAGACCAGCTGCCTTGTTTGGCACACGATAACCAGATAAATACTTAGAATCTGTAGTACCACTGAGAAGATTTAAGGGGGAGTGAGAACCTAGATAAATCAGACTTACATTAAGCAGGTTTACCTCCAAGCACAAGCAAATGAAGCACTTGCAGAAAGTACCCATGCTAGTCTCAGAAAGCCAGGTGTCTTTGGCAGACGCAGCCTGGCCCTGCATCCAGAAACAAGAGCAGGAATACTCAGTGACGGGTATAATTCTGCAAAGCCTGAACTGATTCCTAGGATGAATTATCTCCTCTCCCAGCGCCTAAAGAGTGATAAAAATTATCGGCCCGGAACACGCAGGTAGATAACTCTCGATGTAGCTTTACTGAAAAGCAGAAAATAAAACCAAACTCAGCAATTGTATTCTGGGCAAGGAAGAATGACAAGCCTGGTAGGAAAATGTCGTGTAATATAACAGAAACTGGAGGTTTGTACTCTAACTTCAGACATGCTACCCAAGTTTTCTTTGAAAAGCCTGTTACAGTTAGATGTAAACGCATGTGGGCTCTCCCTCTGCCCTCCCCAGGGCAGATAAGCAATCAAAACAAACACATTTATCTGAGGGATCTGCTAATCCCCTACACAGACAACATTTCACCATGCAAGTTAAAGTGGGCTTAGTGTTCCCTGAGCACTGAGAAGCTTAACGCCTCAGTTCAGTCCTTATCCCACGAGCACAACCACAAAATCCAAGCCATGTTTGCATGTCCTGAGGTTACCGAGGAGGTAGGGATAAAGGCCATATTTGGTCTCTCTCTGCACAAAATCCCGCACTTCACCAAAATCCCTGCTCCGTGGTAAAAGTGAGAGGGTGGAGTGAGCTGGGTACGAGGTTTGGGGAAGACAAAGGGTGTATAGTCACTTTTGATCAGGTTAGCAGGAATAGTCATTGAGGATCTCTTTCTCCCAAAACAAAAAAAGCTTCTTATCTTGTTCTCTAAGAGTGGAGCTGGAGCCCCGCGTCGCTGCGGGGCAGAGCAGGGTGAAGTCTGGCTGGGGGAGAGCACATGCCCTTGGGGGCTCTGGGCTGGAGTCAGGGAGGCAAAGCTTTACTGGGGAGAAGCAAGCACAACCCTTTCAGAAATCCTGCCAAACCTGAAAGCTCGGGGATCCTCCACAGAGCATACCTGCCAGGCATGAGGTGCTGCTCAGGCTAGCTGAAGAGTTTGAAGGCGGATGAAGAGGGTAACCCTGCTGGGAAGTGAAGGCATCTCCCCCCAACAGCCTTTCCAAGGGACGTGGGTCCAAGAGAGCTTTCCACTTCTGCGCACCAGCCACCTTGTCACCCTGGAGCTACGGAGCTCCTATCTCCCCAGCTCTTGCCCTGATCTCTCAGGCGCACAGGTTCCTTCTGGATACGGCACGTAACCAAGGAAGAAAAGGTCACTGCCTGAACCTGGGGCCGTCCAGACACAGGCAGGTTTTATTTGGAAGCCTGTTTCTCAGCGCTGGCCCTGACCCTGTCGGTCATTTTCCCACTTCGTGTCAGAGGGGGCTGGTTTGGCAAGTTCAGCAGCGAAGTGCTGGGAGGAAGAGGAGGGCTGCCGGAACGTAGAAGTGCTCTGACGCCTGCTCCCCTAAACGCAGAGGTTTTAGTTCAGAAAGAGGAACTTGGTCGGGCTGGTAGGCAAGCTGAGGGAAAAGGAAAAACAAAAAGACTTTTTTTTTTTTTCCCCTACGTGCCACATTGAAAGATAGTAAAGCCATTGCCTTGGGCGTTACCTAGAAAGGAGGAGTCAAAATCTGATAGTCACTTGTGATAGCGTGAATGTGAAGTCAAAACGGCCAGGCAGCTGAAGGCCATGTCAGGAGTGATGTTCACTGCTAGAGACAGGATGGAGGCATAAGCGGAGCCTCTGCTGAAACCACTGAGCACCTTATATACCATGTAGCCGTGGAAAAATACTTACAGACTCTGAGGAAGAAAGACTCACAGAGAAAGCGAGAGCAAAGTGGCCGTGGGAGCTCATCTCCTGGGCTTGTCCTGGGCCATGAGCTGCATGTGATGCCCATGAAAGGCTGAATCAGCTTGAAGCAGCTGTTAGGTAAATCTGTTCTCCCCTGAGGGCACACTCCGTGGTGGAGTGGCTCTGGCAATCAAAGGCTGCTCTCTTCCCTTGGATGAGGGTGTTACCATCAGCAGCGAAGTAGTGAGTGGATCTTCCTCTGAATAAAAAAGAAGACTTGGCTTTGATCATATGGCGTGGAGTTATCTACCTCTGTCAGGCAACTGCTTTTATTTATCACTGCCTTCTTAAATGCCATTGTCCCAGTCACAGCACTGGTACATGCCATCCTTTTGAATACCTGTGTGGAAGGCAAATCATATTCCCAAAGTAGGAAGCTGTTTGGGAAAAGATGTAATCAAAAGCTTTTCAGATATGATGTATTCAGCACTGACTAAGAAATTTTATTTTTAAGTAATTGGTGATAGAAAGTATCTTTATTTCAGTTTTATAAGTCAGATAACTGAGGCATGGAAAAATTAAGTAACTTGTATAGAAAGGCTGTATAGAAAGCCTTGGCCGTGACTAGGAGCAGATGCTTTACTAATCTCCAGTCCCAAATCTTTCAAGTTTCTTTACTACTTTTTCCTGACAAAAATTCAGGAAGATGAATTTTGTAGAAGATGACAATATTCTGTGAGAACAACTTCAGGAAGTTTCCTGTAAGCAGCAAACTAATGAATCCTGCTTTTCCTGTGGATTTGCATCCTGAAAGCTGAACTTCTCATCCTCAGCAGACTCCCATGATACCAACACCCTTCCCCCCAGCTCCCTCCCACATCTGCTTGTCTCCACGGGCCCAGCCCCAAGCCCCAGCAGCTCTGCTCTTGCAGGAGAGCTGCTGGAGACCACCATCCTTCTCTTGGGGAAGGAGGTGACTTTGGGCCTCTCTCTTCTTTTCTTCTTCTGCGCAGTAGCTGGCCTTCATGGAAAAATGACGAGGAGTGCTGTCTCTTTGCAAGCCCTTCTTCGAAATGTGGTTGGAGGGGGTCAACGCTAACTGGGAGATTTATCAGCCTGCTCTACCGCGTTTGCCCCACTCCAGTGGATTTTGCCTCTCTCTGGATGTGACCACGGTCCCAGCAGAACACTTACTCTATTTAAATTTATCAGTGTTACCTATACCTGCAAAAGGGTTACAGGTGCTCTGATGTCTTTTTCCTCTTATATCCATAACCTGTAATTTGTGTAGCCTGGCCTTACGAGGCTTTATCTCTTTATCTTCTTTTACCTTTTTTTCTCTTTACCATCTTCTACTCCTTTTCCTTGTTTTCTCACTCTTTCTTCCACTGCTCTCTCATCTCTCCTCTTCCATCCGCATTGTCCCATCTGCTGAGTGCCATCCCCTCCAGCAAATGGTCCTACTGCTCACCTCCCACTCCAGCGGGCAGTATTGCCCAGTAGGAAGCAGGACACCCAAAGGGCCCTCTGTCATGCAAAGGGACCGGTTTAGAAACGAGATTCGGAGAACAGAAAGTTCAGAGGAGGCCTCTGTTCTGGGCTGAAGGGGATACCTGATGTAGGACAGGGTTGTACACCCTGATGGTGCTGCCCGTGCCATTGCACAGCAATAAGGCAGAGACTCAAGGAAGATGCGTCGACTCCTCCTTTGGAGGAAAAAACCTTCTGGGTGAGCATGTGATGGAGTTGCCTGTGACAGAAAGGGTTAGATTCAGTGACACAGGTAGTCCCTTCCAGTTGCATATGTCTTCATTGACTCTCCCATACCCTCAACACTCCTAGATTTGCAGTCTGGGACTTTACCACGGGAAAAACAACACCTTTGGTTTAAGAGGCTCTGCCTCCAGTTATTAAGAACA
Organism: Limnodromus scolopaceus; assembly: GCA_028565335.1. NCBI lineage: Eukaryota > Metazoa > Chordata > Aves > Charadriiformes > Scolopacidae > Limnodromus > Limnodromus scolopaceus. The sequence goes on from JAOXNO010000013.1 coordinate 129,422,802, forward strand.
AACCCCCCCTTGCCTTTGGGCATAGGGTTGGGTTTTTTTTAATGTCTTGACGCTTCTCAGATCCTTCTGACAATCTTGATAGCAATCAGCTCATGACTCATCTAGTGCTTCAAAGATCATTACTAATGTCTTGAATTACTCCTGTCAATACAGCAGAAATCAAGCCCCCAAATTACATAGTCATCCTAAACTGTGTTACTGTAGTTGGGAAGGGAAAAAGGGAAAACTGGTCTCTACCAGACCTCATTTCAGGGTGGACTTCAGTGTCAGCTCAAAGTGGAAGACATTGTAGCATTTAGACCCTCAGAGAACTAAATTGTGGCTGACTTCAGTAAAGCTCACCTTACTGGAGATGGATCCATTCTCTTGCCTCAACATAGCAGCTTCAAGTGATCATGATGAATTCAGCAGGACACACCAGCTGTGATCTATTTCAAGGATTATCTTGATATGTCTTCGAACAACAGTTCATACCGAATCAGCTTCCTTGCACACCTCCCCTTTCAGTTCCTTTGGCTTATTTGTATTTCATAGTCATCCATGTGTCAGGTGCCTTCCATTGACTGGAAAGACAATGCTGGACTGAGTATCTACTGTACAACAGTGACAACAGAGGCCCCACAACGTCCTATCAGCCCCACTGCCTTAGTTTAAATCACAAACAGGCAAGGTAATCACATGTAAGGTAATCACTTATACGTCTCAGGCAGATAAATAATTGCATCTGCCTGGTAAAAAGGATGAAAATCATGAAGGGTCATTCTCTACTACTGGCAAATGGCACTCAGTGATTCTCTATCAGAGGTTATCCTAGTACAGCGTTTACTAGTGGGTAACTCTTACCTCAGAACGTCCTGAACTACCCATGAAATTGGCCATAACCTCAAGCGCAGCTTAGAATGGCTCGTTAATGGCTTGGGCTGCTTTCCAGCCTACTGCCCCGGAGTGTCTTCGTCTCAGGAACAGATGATTCTAATAGGTCTTTCCGCTTTGAAACATAGTCTGCACTAAAAGCAGAAGAAAACTGCTTAGAATAATGTTTGTAATTGCTGTTTCAACATGCTATTCTTTGGGGTTTTTTTTTTCATAAAACCTTTACCAGATGTGGCTTCTTTCCTAGATACTCCTTTCTCACGTTTCCTCTTTAGAAACTTAAGTGCCATTTTAGCCACAGTTTGTGGGCAAATATTAGCTTCCATTTCCTTTTCTTTCATGAACACTACCGTTGGTTTGTAATGCAGTTTATTTCTTTTTTTTTTTAAAGAAAGTGGAAAGAAGCAGGAAGCCCCAAATGATCTTGAAATGCATTTCTTTATGACTGTTTCTTTTTCCGAATACCTCATTTCTCCTCTTTGTGTGCCTTCGTAAGCATTTAACAAAACAGGGGTAAGGTGGTTATATGCATAGCATTTGCATTTTTATTTTTTTTCCCAGTTTTATCCTTCCTCACCATCCACATGGAACACGGGGATAAGACATCACCAAAAAGCCAAACAGCTCAACTTAGGCAGCTTGAGCTCTTCCAAACTGAATAAATGCATCATTTTTGCTAAAACATCTGGTGAACTGAGGCGGTTCTACTGGTTGGGAGTTTAAAGGCAAGTTCTTTATGAGGATTAGCAAGCATGGAACAGCTCTCCTTTTTCTTTCACCCACTGAAGTCATACACAGAAATCCAGTACTTTTTTTCATTCGCTAGTCAAAGATTCACTGGATAACAATTTACTGCTGATGAATTTTTAAGCCATTTGCTGCCACTTACTGGATAACTAGACACTCTGCTTCATAAAAAGGAAGAAAAGAATCAGCAATAGCCCTGCGATGAAATTCACGGCAGGCATCGCCTCAAGCCTGTGTCACTGGAAGAAAAAATGTCAAGGGCAAAATGGTCGTTAAAGTTGTTCCACTCACTGGAGAACGAGTTCTTCGTTAATAAGTTACAGCTATAAAATGCTTGTAAAATATACTACCTTGTTTCACTTCCTCCTCCCCTGTACCGCTCCATTCTGGCTGTGCAAACCTCTTGGGAGCGGCAGCAGGCAATCGCAGTATCTAAGTGGAAGGAAATTGAATCCATTTCCAGAAGTTAGAGATAAAGTCACATCCACCAGGAAGAGAGAGTACATTTTCCTGCCTTTTTCATTTCACTTCCACGTGATGTTATTTTCTGAGGATGTCAGTACTGATAGCATTGCTGTTTCCTTAATGAAATGGGAAGTTGCTTTTATTTTGGTGTATCACCTGGAGAGTTTTAATCCAAGGTGCCATCAAAAAAGAGATTGTTAAAAGAACATTAGAGGCTGCAACGCCAAATATTTGCAAATAGTAGCCAGGACTAAGAAGACAGAAATAAGAGTGCATTTACACTACAGTCTAGCCTTTGTCATGCAAGGACATACTGTTTTGACAGAATTATTGCCTAACTGGGAATGGGATGGTGAGATAAAGCCCACGAATATTTGGTCTTTCCTCACTTTTCAGTCTCTCTTCCCTTACCTACTGTACACTGCTGAAACCCTGATCTGAAGGCAGAACTATTAATTTCTTCCCAGTGTGTCCTGCAGAAGTGTTACCTTATTATCCAAGCACACCACAACCACAAATTAATTTATTTTTCATAGCACCTCTCTAGGAATAAGAGAATTCCTGTGAATTTCTCATTTCACAGCTCAGACATAATCAGCAACATCCACAACATTTTTATAAATGGAGCAGCCAGGTCTCAAGCAGACGGTATGGAAGAGAGAAGTACCACCAGTAGCCACTTTTAAAGTCTGATTTTAGCAGTGTGTGTGAGGTTTCTTTGCCAGAGCCAAGGATAGACCACAGTTCTGCAACGCAACACTGGTGTCCTTGGCTGCGCCTCTTTCAGCTCCTCCAACTAAAACAGCCAGGGTCCAACAGCTTCCTGCAGTCAATAAACCTGATCCATCCTCAAAACAGGTCCATGATGTTCATCAGTTGAGCTGGGGTCTCAGGCCAATACCAAATGATCACATATTTAAAACTCATGGACTGGAAAGAGAGCAAGCATCTGATTTTCCCTTTGTATGGTAGCCCACGGGCAAGAGACTTTGGCATTTCCCTGTGCCTCACTAGCCAAATTCCGAGGTTGATCTTTTCTATTTCAGTTTCCCCCAGGCCTTGCTTCCTGGTGAAACAAACCCGTCGGGCTGGGCAAGCAGGGAAGATTTTATGTCCGTTCAGAATGTCCCCCAAGTCGGTTCCACATCTGACCGGCCAGCTCCTTCAGCAGAGCACGGGACCTTCCCAGTGCCTGCCGCTGGCATGGGCGTCATCCTGGGACCTTGTTATAGCATTGTATATATAGTGCCTATTTCATTACTTACTTTTTATTATTTTATTAATATTTTCATTAAAGTGGTTTAGTTTTTTTTCAACTCATAAGTCTCTTTCTCTCTTTTGCTCCTCTCCCTGGAGAGGGAGACCAGGGAGAGTTTCTGTTATTCATTTCAGTGGCCAGTCCGGTCCAAACCACAACACCTTCTTTCAGTGAACTACAAAGAACCAAATGTGGGACATGAGAAGTGATGAGTTTGGGGTTCAGTGTTTCCTGTTACACAGGGGGACGTAAAGTACACATTAAGATACTTTGCTGTCATGGTCTGACTAGTAACCAACCCATTCCTCTATGTTGCTTTCTCACTTCCTCACTAAATCATCTCAGCATTTTTAATAATTATTGTTTGTTGTTTTTAGCAGCAGAAAACGTTGAGAAATGAGAGAAATGAGAAATCTTGTTTGTCTTAATGGTCACCCTGCAACAACAAAGCTGTCTCTAGTTCTATTAATAAGCAACTTACCTAATCACAACGTTAAAAACTGCAAAAAGCAAACTCTTTTTATACGTGCTAGGTTTCTCCCAGACAGGATTGCATCCCTCATCTCCATAAAGCAGAAAAGTATTCAGAAATGGGGCATAACCAGCGGCGTAACCTCCAGGGCAACCATACTGAACTTATTCATTAATTGTTTCATTTCTTCATTGCATGGAATTATTTAAGAAAAACCAAAACAAACATACCCAACGGCAGGGCATTTGCTGGCACTGTGCACACAGCTGGCTACGGACCGGCTACGGAGTGAGGCTGTGTCTCAGCCCTCTTCCATGGCCTTCACAGCTCCAAGCAAGAACTTGTCCATGGAGCATGGAGTCACGTTGCCGGTGCTGCCTGCACGGGCAGGGAGGAAGTGAGGAATGCTGCATCGTGGCTTGGGGGCAGAAGATGGGGAGATAACAGCAGCCTCCGGTAGGTATGTGGGGTGATGGAGCTTCCTTTCCCTCCTTGTTGGGCTCCAGCAAGGACAGCCTGGTGTATAAACAGTCCTGGCTCAGCAAAAAAGCTCCGTGTCCACTGACGAGAGAGGTGGTGTTTGAGCTTTGCCATTTTTATTTATTTATAGAATCATAGAATCATTTCAGTTAAAAAAGACCCTTGGGTGCATCGAGTCCAACCATCAACCCCACTCTACAAAGTTCTCCCCTACACCAGATCCCCCAACACCACATCTAAACGGCTCTTAAACACGTCCAGGGATGGTGACTCAACCCCCTCCCTGGGCAGCCTATTCCAATGCCCCACCACTCCAACATTTTTAACATAGCTGCTGGACTGTTTTCTGGTCATAAAGCAGAGTAGTTCTTACAACAGGACAAGCTTTATCCTTTGTTGGGTGTGAAGAAAGCTGCACGCTCACCACATGGGATGCTGCATCGCATGCCCTACTTTATGTTGACCTTATTCATGATCAAAGAGCGCTATGAAGAAAAATAAGAACTAATCCAAACTTTCAGTCCTCCTAAACTGTCTTCTCTATACCCTTTTTTATTGCTGCTTTTTAAAGTAAGCCTTGAGTGAAAAATGAATTGCTGCAACTCCCTTGAGCTTTAGCTTTTCCTTCTGGCAAAGGTGTAACGGAAAAATGACTCTTAGTGGGGAGAAGCCATGGTGTCCAAGGGGAACAATATGTCCATCGTGACTCTCCCCCTGAGACATCCTTAGGAAGTGTTTTCTGCCAGCAGATGCCAAAGGTGAACTGTACCGTATGGCTGACACCACATCCACCTGGCTAACGTGTCAGGATCAGAACAGAAGAGAAGGCACATACTAAAGTACAGACATACACAGATGGAAAATGGCATCAGGAACAACCTAACTGGTCAGGAGTGTCTCTGTGCATCAGCTATCTCTAAATTTCACATTAATATGCAACTACAGTAAACTAGAGGTTCAGGAACCACAGGAAGGATGCATTACCTCCAGAAATCACACGCAGTACCGCTGTTTAGAAGCAGCTTGAGGGACCTGGTTTCTGCAGTGATATCTTACATGCCACATGAAACTCTTTCAAAACCACGTGAGGTCTGAAACCGAGAGCCTGTCCCTCCGGCAGCTCAGGCACCAGTGGGGAAGTCTACCTGTTATTAAAACTGCAGACATCAAACTGCCTGCCGTGTCTGGCAGACTGTGTTTTAAACACCCTTGACAGAGGAAGGTCAGCATGAGCTAGGTTGGACGCAACTCCGGTTATGGACGTGCTGTGAGCTCTGGATGCAGGTTGAGGTAAAGCTGGAAGTAGACACGTTCAGCCCTTCCCAAAGCTGAGCTTAAAAGCCAGAGGAAAGGACAGATTCAGCCATTTAGCTGTTCCATCTTAGTGTGTGTCCACTAGGGCTTGGACTCAAGCCGCTAATCTGAAAGAGGTCCCCTTGGTGGGATGCGTCCACCAGCACGTCCAGCCAGAGCCAGGCGACGGGAAATACCATGGATATTAGGAGCCAGGGTGCAGGAGCTCGCCGTTCCCAATGCCTCCAGACTTCCAAAGGTGGCCCTGGGTTTCTCTGCACCTGGAGCATGATGTGAAGGAGAACGTTTACGGACATGGGGCAGCAATGTGTTTTGTTAACCTGTATGACGAAGACTGTGATGTTTGTCTTACATTTTCTACCCAAGATAACAGCTTTCCTCCAGCAGCTGCTTCCCTTTAGTTCTAGGTGGATGGGTTTGACTATAATAAGCAAAATATAAACAAAAGTTATTGTTTCTAAAAGCAGTTTTCTTCTGCCTTATTTGCACTCCAGGTTTCTGCCTTTTAAACAACTTTTCCATCCCATCTTGGGCATATTCTCTTTTTTGCAAACACAGGTGCATATGTTTGCACTTGTGTGCAAACACACATATACACACACACACCCCCCCACATATATATGTAGAAATTCCCTATAGTAGTCACTAAACTGCAGATGATAGTTCTTTAATTCTTTTATATATACTGTCCAGTATAGTTTTACAGTGGAGTTGAGGGGCATAATTCATTACTGAAGGTATAGTAGCTTTTATTTTCTTAGATAAGTTTTCCAAGTTCCTCTTCTTTGCAATTTTTGATTAGTTTTAAAATACAAATAAATGTCCGAAGTGCAGTAGAAACTTTGCATGGCTCCTTCTCTATTCTTCTCGGCTGTTTTAGAGGAACAAAAGATCTTTGAAATGCCTGAAATGTTTTAGTTTTTTATTTCTATTTGTTGGTCTCCTTTTTTTCCTTTGCCTAATTCCATTTTGGTTGTCTTCCATAAAAAGTACACCTATCAGAATTAACACTTCAGAGCAAAAAAACGATGCATTATTTTGCATATTTCCTCTTCAAAGTAATTCCTATGAAACAACTGAGTATTTCTAGAGGTCATCAATTCATGATAAAGTTTTGATAATTGTACAAATCTGAGAGGTAATGTTTTGGTTGACCAACAGGCCACACAGCATTTCAGTGTTCTTCTACCCGAGGCTTTACACTCAGAATCAGATTTCTGCTGCAGATTTGTGCTGTTCCACTTCTTGCAAATACTCTTGTCAGAATAGATCCACTTCTTCACAGTTATTTTCAGGCCTCAGATTTCACAGGGACACGTGTAAGATGAACACAGAGCTATTAATTTAGGAATTGTCATCTCTGCAAACATTGGTCAGTCATATTTTTTTACAAGAATTTGCATTTAAAAATGAAAGCAAAAGAGCAATCTCTAACTGAATTTATGTCAGGACTCAAATACATATGTAAAGAATGCTTTGTATTTGTTCGAATTCTGAGGGCAAGTTCAGAACATGGTCATGGCAACTTTTTGTGGTTTTGCGTGTCTAAATCTTTTACAAGCAGGTTTTAATACAGACCATCCAGCTGATCACCACTGACTTACCCTCCCTTGTGCCCGAGCTCTTCGTGTCGCCTGTTGGCAAGGAATCTCTGAAAGTTCGGGATGTGGGTGGCATTTGAACCACCTGCACATAACTGCTTGAGCCAGGTCCTTTGCTTCTCCAGAACTCACTTCTGCCACCCTGAAGTGGCAGGAGTAGTGAAAGACACAGGAGCCTCTGAGGAACGCCCTTGTTCAGCAGGACCATAGAATCATAAAATCATAGAACCATAGAATCATACGGGGTTGGAAGGGACCTCTGGAGATCATCTAGTCCAATCCCCCCACCAGAGCAGGTCTACCTAGAGCAGGTTGCACAGGAACGTGTCTAGATGGGTTTGGAATGTGTCCAGAGAAGGAGACTCCACCACCTCCCTGGGCAGCCTCTTCCAGGGCTCTGCCACCCTCAAAATGAAGAAGTTCCTCCTCATGTTTAGGTGGAACTTCTTATACTCAAGCTTGTGCCCATTTCCTCTTGTCCTGTCCCTGGGCACCACTGAGAAAAGACCAGCCCCGTCCTCCTGACACCCTCCCTTTAAGCATTTGTCAGCATTGATCAGATCCCCCCTCAGTCTTCTCTTTTCAAGACTAAAAAGACCCAAGTCCCTCAGCCTTTTCACCATCAGCTGGCGCAGGACGTGGGCAGTCCCTGCAGGCTGGGGGTGACCTCTTCTAGCAGCTATTTCAGCTGAGCAGTGGGTGAAATACAGTACATAATACGTATATTACGTATATGTGGGGTATACGTATTCATGGGTCTTGGTTCTCCAGGTATCCAGTACTTGCTGAAGCTCACCACAGCTCACGGTTAGCCCCTGTCTTCCTGCCTGGCCCAACGGGACATGGCCAAGACGCTCAGCCTGTCGCAGGACTGGAGAGCATGCCCGAGTGCTCCAGATGGAGCCTCTGAGGCCACCTCAGGGTAAAGAGACGTGACTGGGGTGTCCTTGCTCCTTGGCAAGTCCCAGCCGCCCTATTTCTTGTCAGGCAGCCCTCTGGTCCCTGAGGAACGATAAGTTCTGCGAGGCACAAGGACTCTTTGAATTCCCCCTTCCACGGGTGACTCAGACAAAAGGAACTCAGCCTTACCATAATTCACGCTCAGTTGCCTTTGTAACTTGTCCTTTAATTAACGGATGCATGCAAGAAACCTGTTCTTCTAGCTATTCCAAATGTGGCTATTCAACAGTAATCCATGCCCTCTTACTGTACCAACAGTCACCAGCAAAAATTATGGCAGTTACCCGACCTGATCAGTTTGGACTGAAGTGAAGTCACTGTAAATAAAGGAACATTGTTTCTCCTACGGAGAGAAAGGAACATTTCATCCCCTATGATCACGATTATAGATTAAGGCAAATTCAAGACTGACTTCCCGGAATGTCACGGGATACTGAGGTCTATTAATTACATACATCCGGAGCTGATGAGGCTGGTTATCTTAAAGACCAAGCAGGTCTATTTTCTTGGGCTGAACTCTGGTGGGAGTATTTGCTAAAACACGTAGCCCCAACCCAGCGAATAGCAATACACCTGGGTAAGAGACTTGTGTCTCTTCCTGGAGGATTAGGTGGGGTCTCCCTCTCCTCCTACCCTCTGCTTTCGTACAGCGTTACTGAGTATGGTTAACAGCCCCGTCACGTTTAGTTCCAGAAATGAATGCATTTTACTTTTGGGTGGAAAACGTACGAGGTTATAGTTTCGTGTTCCGTTTTCTTCTCCAACAAAGCTGGCTGATAGGTCTCTCCAGAGCTGCCTGTTCCCACCCCGGGCTCTCCTGCTGCCCTCGCGGCCGTGCCAACACGGGCTGTGTGCAGGGCTGGCCGGTAAAACGGATTTTAGCTGGGTTAAAGGACCTCCAAGGAACCCCAAAACAAAACACATCCTGGGCCCAGCCGCTCACAAAGAAAATGTAACGTGAGACTATGGGCTCCCTCAACGCCCCCCTCAAAATAGTCTCAGTTCTTTGATGTGTAAAATACACTGAGTTTCCTCCCCGTGGCTGTTTTGATTCAGGATGGAAAATGTCAGCAAATCAGGTTTTTATAAAGGACAGAAATTCCATTTCCTTACTGGGGTCAATTAAATAATTGGGGTTCTTGCAAAGCAGGTAAAAAATATTTCTAATTGGAAAAAATGAAAATGGTGATTCCTAGTGGTATTTTGACTACCCCCCCCCTTTTTTTTTTTTCTCAAGACTTTCCTTTTTCCTTTCCTTCGTTTATCTTGTGGGGGGAGAGAAAGGTTTCAAAACACACAAGTATACGCTCCTTATCTCATCTTGAGGGTTTCCTCACCTTTGGCAGAGCTGGACACAGGTGGAAGCCGTGTCCTCCAGCCCCACTCCTGCTGACTCCCCAGCAGTCAAGGAGGGGGGTGCTGGCACCTCACAAAAAACTAAGCACAGACAGATCTGAAAATCTCACCTGCTATCAGTGCAACCCCAAAAAGTTTCCTTCAGCTCTCTTGTTCTCCTAGAATAACCGCAGGTTGACTCCATATCTCTGTCCTCCAGAGTGACCCAGCTACAGCCCCTCTCTCCCAGCCTCCGGCACGGTTTACCTCTTCTCCCCAGAATTGCATGTCCCTCCACCCATCCACCTGAGACCACCAGGCACCAGGACTTCCACTCGCCCACACCACCTACAGCCAGCACCCTCCAAATTATCCACAGATCCTGGCCACTCCTCACCCAGCCCTTCAGCAGCAAACAGAAAACACAGAAGTGCCTGATGCTGCACATGGGCTGGGGGGGTTGGAACTCAATGGTCTTTAAGGTCGCTTCCAACCTGAACCATTCCAATCCCCATCCATCCATCCATCCATCCATCCATCCATCCATCCATCCATCCATCCATCCTTCTCTCAGCCTATCCAGCACCTCTGACTGGGACCCATTCCCACTCTGCTTCCCCTAACTTCATGACTTTGGGCAGCCAGTTGCCTGACATGGCTCTGAAAAGATATATTTACTGCCAGCAGAGGCATATGCTCCTATAAATTACTTGCAAATCCATACATCAGCTCGTTCTGAAACGAGTGTAAGATGTCACAGGTGGAGCTGTGCGGAATTTGGCAGCCAGATAAGCGCCCGCAGCCTGCCTACGAGGGCAGCTGAAGCAATAGGGCCAAGCAAACTGCTTTGGCCACCTTCACTCCGATACCTGCTGCCTCCTCAGGGGTGGGCAAAGCCCTCGGGTGGGAGTGAAGCCCAGTGCAGGCACGGGGCAAGTAGGGTACACCAAAATCCAAAGCAGGGAGTGCCCTGGTCTTCATTTTTCTTTAATTAAGACTAGCTGAACTTGCTCTTCCACAAGTCCTGTTCCTTCAAAGATGCCTTCATTCCACCTAGTTCTTGGGTAAGTGAAAAAAGCAGATCCAAAGGCCAAGCTTTTCAATGTGTATTGCAGAGGAGGGGTTTCTACATGAAGAGGATTGACAGAGTTTGGAAGTACATCAACATGGAAACAAGGACCTATTACCTTCCAGCAAGAAAAAGCACCTTCCAGAGAAATATTTAACTGCCTCTGCCTTCAGACGGACAGTCCAACGTGGGTGAGGATGTGCTTATTTTGGCAAAATGCTGAGCTGTTTTGTGTGCGGTTAGGAATATTGGATACAAGATCAGTAATTTGCTAGTGGCATCTTGTGGTAAGTAGCTCCTGCGAGGAGGCTGACTAGCCAGCCAAAACGCGGGTCACTAGTGGGTGGAGACCACAAGGTCCCAGCTCTGCTGAAGTCAGGATGCAGAAGTTACAGAATTTGAAATTATGGATGAAGCCTGAAACTTGGCCACTAAATATAAGCTCTTAGGAGGACAGTTAATTGGCTCCTCATTTATGTATGATGGCATATAATGACCAGCCTGCTCCCGGATTAGGAGAACTTGAGATCATGTGCAAAGATTTTGGTCTTACTATACAGAATTTGAAATTATGGACGAAGCCTGAAACTTGGCCACTAAATATAAGCTCTTAGGAGGACAATTAATTGGCTCCTCATTTATGTATGATGGCATATAATGACCAGCCTGCTCCCGGATTAGGAGAACTTGAGATCATGTGCAAAGATTTTGGTCTTACTCTACAGGGCTTAAATGTGCATGGGCATTTGCAATTAATAAATAAAGAAATTTTGTTAAAAAAGTTGAAGATCACCAGCCATATTTCCAAAGTTGTCCTTCCTGTGGCACTCACGGCAGTTCAGAGTGACCTGGCTCCTAAGCTCTGCTGGCCATTTAACTGGCCGGGCTTTGCAACGCTGATGGTTGGCAGCCATGAGGTTCTTTCTCCATCCATGCCTGTCTCTCAGATGCCAGGCATTTTAGCAAGGGCAGACAGGGGAAGGCACTAATTTCTCAAATGACCATTTAAAATAACTTATTTATAAGTCATTTTTATATTTTTTTATTTTATAACTTATATATTTATAAAATACCTTATTTATAGCAACGTGCCAGTCTTTATCCTTCCTGCTGCATGTGTTTCAGAAAGAACCCACCCTTAATAATTTTTCTAAACAAAGAAGCCAAAACAACACATCCTTTTATGTTTGCACGGTCTCTGTAGCCGCCTTAACTCCAGGCTAAACCGCTTCTGCATATCTGCATAATCTCAAACCTTAGCAAATTGGAAAATAAATGTATGTGCAGGCATTTGAAATAGCGCGTTCTCCTCCAGGCTTTATCTCTCTGTAACCACGGAAGTTGGCTGACAAGGGTATTCTTCGGAGTCCTGTCCTGCGGACCTGTGGTGAAAAGATTTCAGCGGTTCCCGCTCCAGACGTGCCATTCGGATTGTCACTGCGATGCTTTGAGGGGGCCTGTCAAAAACAGCTGCTCCCGGAGAAGATCGTGCGCGTGAGCAGGTCTCCTCCGCGCGCACCGGCTGCTCAAACATGGAGCTAATGCGTGTGGCACCTCTCATACATCAAATATCTGCCTAAAAACCCAGTAGCTTCAGCTGTCTCCATCAGCAGGGAAACCGACCAGGCCAGTTAGGAAGTGGCCTGTGTGATGCCTGTGTGGGATGTACTGGTAGGGCTCATGAAAAAAAGCTGGTGAGGATATCTGGTGCTGGAGGCTTTAATCACTCACCAAGAACCGTAAACAGAAGTTTGTGCCAGAGGGAATCAGGGAATTGTCAGAGTTGGAAGGGACCTCTAGAGATCCTCCGGCCCAACTCCCCTGCCAAAGCAGGGCTGCCCAGAGCACATCACTCAGGAGCATCCAGGCGGGGCTTGAAGATCTCCA
>JAOXNO010000013.1:129475730-129494425 GCA_028565335.1 Limnodromus scolopaceus
TCTATTTTTGTCAGTTAGGTTGACGGTTGGACAAGATGATCTTTAAGGTCCCTTCCAAACTAGAAGATTCTGTGATTCTGTGAAAACAAGGCTGGAAGGAATCATTTCAGTAGTGGCAGCACCGGGCCATTTCTCCTGGGACCCTGAAACTCTTCCACCCGCAGTGTTGTGGATGCCAGTCCGTGTGTGCCCAGAGGGCACGGGTGGAGAGCAGTGTGGTTTGTACAGGACGTGTGGTGGCTCTGCGCTGTGCTGGACCCTGCCAGCCTGTGTGCGTGAGCACCGCCATGACATGGGACGGTGTCAGGTGATGCAGGATGGAGCTATGGATGTCTGCATCTGGCTCATGAGCAGGAGCAGCCGGTACGAGATCCGGCCGTATGGTTAGCAGGTATTGTGGCACAAGAGGAGCAGCTCTGGAGAAGCAGCTGTGCTGAGGAGCTAACACTCTTTAAGTGCTTCAGGAGGTTTGCTTGTCTCTGGTCTTCATCTCTGAACTCAGTGGATAGGTCTGCTTCAGCTTTGCAGTTCAGCTTGGCAACGTGCGCTTGGAAAGTGAATTTCTTGGACTTCTCTCACTGTCTGAGCTTGCTTAGGCTGCACGGTGTTTCTTCTGGCTGAAATGAAAATAGAAGCTGTGTTGCTTGGGTCCGCAGCATCAGGTTAGATCCAGCCTTAAGCAAAGCACCTTTGGATGCGTGTAGTGGGGATGTTGAGTCCTCAGCACCCACACATCTACCTGTGCTACCCTACTTGCTAATGCCTAGTTGGAGCAGCATGAAAAGGAGCAATAGAGAGTCTGGAGCAGCAGCTGAGGGCATGTATATGTACAAATTGCACAAACATAAATTTCTGACAGAATTTAGCATGTGATTTCTATTTTTGATTTATATGGGGTGGATATTCAACTTTTTTTAGTGTTGGAAGTACCACAGAGAATATGTCTACTCAGTAATGACCCCAGCAACAGAAATAAATACTTGTTTGCTTTCTGCAGAATTTGAATATGTGCTATGGAGTTTGGAGATTTCTTAAAGAAATAATGGAGCATATGGGCAGTGCAGTAATGATTAATCAAGTTTAATCTTTGTTCACTTTTTTTTGGACAGAAGCACCAATCTTTCCAGTAACACGTTGTGCTAAAGAATTAAATTACAAAATACATCTATGCAACATCTTGATGTAAAGAGCTGTATTAGAGGCTGGGGGCACGCTGAATTTGTGCCGTGGTGTCCGGCCAAAACTGTTGAAAGTTCCGTGTTTGCAGAGGGGAGTTTATTTTATTGAACTATAAAATAGTGTCAGCTAGTGATCTCCTTTGTGCTTTCAGAGCACAACATAAGTGGTCCCAGGTAAAGAATTACTTTTTCTGTCAGTGTTAGAACTATTTTGGAAGCCGTATCTAGTATTTTTATGATCAGACCTTTACTTTTTTGAAGTTCTTATGCATACGCATGTTGTTTGGAACAAGAGGAGATACTGGAAGTAGGGCTTGGTGTAGCTTACTTTCACCCATAGTCTGTGCTCCAGCATTTGATGTCCTTTCTCCTTCTGGCTGGCTTTTCCTTTGCTCTGCTGGTAGATTCCACTCTTAAACACTCTTCTTTTAATTATTCCCTCTAAGCCCAAGAAAAGGTGCAAGGGGGAGGAGTGGAGAATTGGAAGAATGACAAGAATGAGTTGAAGAGTAACCTGTGAGTTACACGGTAACTTTTTAGTTGTGGATTAAATTTCTTGTGGAGATGAAAATCTACCAAAAATAATAGGCACTGGGAGTTAAAAAAGGCATGAGAAAATGTTTTTTGGAATAGATACAACACAGTGCTGTGAAAAGAAAAAGAAAATAGTAAGATCTTATGATGAAAGCTAAGGAGTGTTCTGTCCCTTTAGTTGCTAAAAAGGAAAGAAGGAGCTTGTGCTATTATGCTTTGTCATGTGCTGATGAGGATAACCAACACCAGCTGTAGTTACGAGATGTCCAGTTACATGCTAAGTGACTTGCTGTGTCCTTGATCATGGTTTTTGGTTATCTGGTGGTGTTGTGAGGGGAACGAAATACCACAGATACCGTGGAAGGGAAGCCTATTTCAGAACACTCCTTTGACTACAAAAATTTACCCCAAAAGCCACTACCTTGAGTTCTATAGTAAATGGACTTTTCAGTTGGGTACTGCTAGGTAAGCATTAGATAATCAATAATAAAAAGTAAAGCAAACATGTTAAACTGCTCCTTGGCAAATACGAGTTTTCCTACCAGGTGTCCATAAGGATATGTTAGTTTCTCCTTCCTCTCGCTCTGCTTTTCCAGTGAGTTTATATTTAACAAAAAGTAGCACTTTGGTGAGCTTCAAAAAACTCCATGAAGTTGAGATGGATTTTATATTGCATGTCCCGTCTTATTTCATTTACTTACTGAAGCTTTCAAGCCCTCTCCAGTTTTAGCTAACTTTAAAATAGCTGTGTTTCTTCACCCTGAGTGTTACCACCTATCTTACTGTTTTCCCTTCTAGTTGATAATCTGCTAAAAAATGTCTTTAGTGCTTCTAGCTGGGGTGCATCCTTCAATGAGCCATTTACCGTGGTGAAAATAACAGTGCAGTCGGGTCAGCATGTCTTAGTTTTTCCAGTTCATAAAAACTCAGTGATTCTAATTCCTCATATTCTTAATGTCTGTTCATAGGGGTTGGTTTGTTTGGTTTTTAAATGTTTATCGCTTCTTGAAATTGTTTTCAGTTTGGGCCTGTTCGTTTGAGTACAAGTTTCCTATTCTCAGGCTTCAGAACACAACTGTGAGGTATTACAGAATCACAGAATGATCTGGGGTTGGAAGGGACCTCTGGAGATCATCTAGTCCAACCCCCCTGCCAGAGCAGGTCCACCCAGAGCAGGTCCCACAGGAACGTGTCCACGTGGGTTTGGAATGTCTCCAGAGGAGTAGACTCCACCACCTCCCTGGGCAGCCTCTTCCAGGGCTCTGCCACCCTCAAAGAAGTTCCTCCTCGTGTTTAGATGGAACTTCTTAAAGCGTATTGCTTATGCTTTCCAGAGCTGACCTTGTTGATTCTTAAGGAGACTCGTACATAATATCCCAGTAGCTTTATGAAGTTATTACTAGATTTGTTATCATGATTGTCCTGCTAGATAATGCTGTCTCATATATTGGGGCTGTGGGAAAGGATAACAAGGGCAGGATGAAAACAGTCCTTTTTGTGGAACAAGACAGTTCCTGAATGATTTTGTAGGGAGTTCCAAAAGTAACTTAATTCAGTTTACTTCTCAGAAGGATACAAGTGGCAGCTAAACCTGCTTACAAAAAATGTAATGCTGATCAGTTTTCCTTATCACGTGATAGAGCAGCACACCACAACTTGATCAGGGCTTTAGAATAAAAAAAGGTAACTTTGTATTTGAAGAAATCAAAACTAACTTTTTTTTTCTACTTTTCCGTGGTCTGTGCCTCTCAGTCAGATCTTCCTCAGATCTCCAGCGGGTGAAAAGCTCATTAAGAGATTTAAATTGTTTTAAATTTGATGTAAATGAACCTTTAACTGCTTTTTTTGCCCCATTCCCTATAGAACTCGTTATTGAAGGTCCTGTAGGTTTTCTGAAGTCACCTGAAGAGATTACAGCATCAGAGGGTCAACCTTTGCCGTGTTCATTAAATTTATGTCTCCCAGGCATGGTCCCAAAGACAAGTAGGTCCCCACGTTGTCATGGGATGATCAACCAGTGACCTTGCAACTTTAAGCAATGTTGTGTGTGTTTCTGTTGTGGGTTGTTTAGGGTGGGGTTTTTTGTTTGGTTTGTTGGTGTATTTTGTGCGGATGTTTTTTGTGGGTTTTGTTAGGTGGTTTTGTTTTTTTAACAAAAGGAAAAGCAAGCAAGGTGGTTGGGTTGGGGAAGAAGGTTACGTGGTGGCTACAGGCCTTCAACTAACTTTCTTCCTGCATCTCAAAGATGTAGCTCAGTAAGTAAAATCTAATTAATTTTATCACGTGCTGAGCAGTGAAAGTGTTTTTACTCCAGATATTTCAGATCCTTTTGGATTTTAGGTGATTTTTCAGACCAGCGTGGAGCTTTTTTTTAACTATCATGAAGATTAGAATACAACTTCCTTTAAAAAGCTTTTGTTCCGGGTAGTAATTACGCTAGAAAGTAAAGTCTTGTTTATATTCACAGCCTCCTTATTTCCTACATCCTTGTCCATTCCCAAATTATATTTATGAAGCTAAAAGACTGCTAAAGGAATTTAAAAAAAAAAAAAATCCTTTAGGCCTTCACTGAAATATGAAAAACAATGTTAGGTTTCTTATTCAACCTGTAGGTTTTCTGTGTTGGTGGCCCTGTTCAGTTCAGCTACACCACCATAACCCCCTGTGAGATCGCTCACCAGAGTGACTTTGTCATGCAATAGTTTATGGAAGTATAAATTGATTGGTTGCTATTCAGTTACTCTGGACTTAACAAGTCCTGGTGTGTTGTGTTTCGGCTTTTTTTGTTTGTTTCCTGTTTGTTTTTTTTTTTTTAAATCTGAGGGAAGGGGTAGGTCATTCTCAGTGGTGGCAGCTCAGTAGAATAGGTTTTAAGTGGCGTGTAGTTCAACTAAAAGGCAGTTCCTTCAGCCTTTCTTTTTCAGATTCACTCTCCTTGCTGAGCTGTTTTGCCTCGGTGTACATTCTGCAGTTCCTGTGTACAGAACTTGAAGTTGTTTTTCGGGATGGAAGAGAAGAGGAGGCAGCTTTTCTTACTTAGGCTAGTTCCTGGCGGGTATCAGTAAATACATCCAACCAGAAATGTGTTCATAGTGTAGAAAGTTTCTACCGCGTGTGAATGCTGTAGCATGGCAAGCTTACACTGTGTGTCTACCCTAAAGCTCGTTGTAGCCCTTGCATTAGACATGCATTGGTAGGAGTACAGCTTTAGGAAACAATTTCACTTAAACCACTAGCCTTTGTTAGTGCAGCTTTGTTAGTTACAAACTTCATCCTGTCGTATTGGTAACGATGGAGAGGGGAGCGAGCAAGGTCACAATTGTCGTTTTTACTGTAAAAATGCAGTCACAATTGCAGAACTTCAGTCACTGCTGGAATTCACAGGGCTCCTGAGGTCTCGAGGGGATGCTTTTAAAAACCTGATCTTTAAAGCTGGAAAAAACCACCTTTGTTAAGCAGGAGTTGTCTTTTGTGGCCAGGTCGTGTATGAATAGTATGAGCTGTGTAAAAGTTCCAGTCGTTTGCTTGCTTGTGACTTGAGTTGATGCCCTTTCTTTTGGGTGTAATATTGTGTGTTGCTTTGTAAGGAGAGCATGACACCAGTCTGGCAAGCTTAGTTTGTCACCTATTCCCAGATCTTACTATGTAGCACTCCCAAGGAAGTGTCTGAGGTTTGGGGGGGGGGTTGGGTTTGTTTTGGGGTTTTTTGTGGGTTGGTTTTTTTTTTTTTTTGGAAGGGTGTGTTTTTTTTTCCTTTTCTGTTTTGGTATTTTTACAGATTTGCATCTCTGTCTTATACCTTGCTTTTCTTCAAAGCCTAGTATAAAGACTGAATCCCTTAGTATTCCTGGACACAGTTAGGCTTTGGTGAAGTAAGCCTGGCATGAATGGTACTGAGATGCCAGTTCAACACAAGGGTTTTGGTCAATTATGGCACTACTTCTAAGACTTCTTGCAATTAAAGAAGCTAACATGAAGATCTCCTTCGTGTTTTCTTTTAACTGTTCTGCCATAAAAAGTTGTTTGGACCAAACCTGTCTCTACACAGCAGTGTTATTTGTGCTTATGTCTTTACGTAAGAATAAATGCACATTGAGACCCGTATCAGTTCTTGGTGTGTTTGTCTTACTGTAACCACCTCAGTGGTCTTTGATCGTGATACATGGTGATACTTTTATTTCCTGTTCCTCACGCTGACATTTAATTCTTCCTTTAAGAAAATATGTTTACAAGCTACAACGTGTAGCTGATAAAATGGTAGCAATAGCAGTTCTCTAAAGCAGATGCAGAAAGAAACTAATGATTTCACTGTGTAGAGATCCCTCATATTAGGGCTAAGATGGGAATAAACTTAATTTTCCTTTTTTTTTTTTTCCTTTCTTTCCCCTTGGATACTTTTTTACCCTTTCATTAGGGAGAAACTGTTAAGTCTTGAGGACAAATCCAACTTACTTCCTTGAATTTCTTCTACAGTCTCTTTTTCAAACAGCAAGAAAACCGGAGCAGAACATAATGTCAAGACATTTAATTCAGTTACCAGAGTACCTGGAATTGTTGGTGGTTTTTAGTGTATTGAAGGATCTTAATCCTGAATGCCAGTTGGTCTCTAGGAGTTTCATGCAGCCTTTCAGGTGTATATCTCCTTGAAAGCCTTACTTATATTAACATTTTCAATATAAGACTTAATGGAAAGGGGATGTGAAGCGTTTCTATCAGAAAGTCTTTGAGTTCTCTTGAAAACTTTACTTGAGAAAGCGCTTGAGGTACATCAAATTGAGTTGTTTGCAGGATTCATGATTTGGCCCTTGAGCTCAAAACATTGTCTGGAAGTTTATGGATAAAGGTATTGTTTTAACAGTGAAGTCAAGAAGGTCTATTTTCCTGAAAATAGCTTACTGTTTAACATCTTCATCAGTGATCAGGATAATAAGGGCAGAAGATGCTCTCAGCAGGTTTTCAGATAACATCAAACTGGTGGGAATGATTGATATGCTAGAGGGCAAGGCTGCACTGTTGTTCAGATGGACCTCATCAGTCCATAGGAATTGGCCAACAGAAACCCTCCAGGTGCTGTCAAGTCCTGCATCTGAAAGTAACAACCCTGTGTGTCAGTACAAGCAGAGCCCTGAGCGGCTGTTCAGTAACTCTGGACCAGAGGGTCCTTGTGGACAGCAAGTTGAACATAAGTCGGTAGTGCATCCTAGGAGCAGTGAAGGCTGGCTTCAGAGTGGTGGTATTGGCAAGAACATAACCAGCAGGCCGAGGGAAGTAATGATACTACCCTACCCCTGTACTCAGTCCTGGCAAGATCACATCTTGGATCCCGTGCCCGGTTTAGGGCAGCCCAGTACAAGAAGGATGCTGGCAAGCTGAAGGGAGTCCAGTGGAGGGGCACTAAGGTGGTTAGTGGGATGGAGACCACGTTGTTCAAGGAGAAGCTGAGAAACTGAATTTATTGAGCATGGAGAAGGCTGAGGGAACTACCTGCTGTCTTCTACCACCTGAAAGGGGTTATAGAGAAAATGGATCTAGATGCTTTTCAGAGGTGCACAGTGAAATGGCAAAGGTCAGTTTGTCACAAGTTGCAGCTAAGGAAATTCCAGTTGTATATGAAGAAAACTGCTGACCATGAGAATGTTTGTGGTGGAACAGGTTGCTTAGAGGGTTTATGAAATCTCCCATCTTCATAGATATTTAAAACTTGGCAAGGTCCAAAGCGACATACAGTCCAGCTTTGAAGTTAGCCCTGCTGTGAGTGGGAGACTGAACTAGGTGACCTTCAGAGGTCCCTTCAGAACTAAGTTTTTTGTTTGAGTCTGTGATAGTCCTTGAGAACAGCAAGTCCTCCACAAATAAATGGTCTGGATGAGGAACGCTTGCACTATCTTGTTTCACTTCTGTAGCCCTTGTGGGGAGAGATGAGCAAAATAGCTTTCTAATGGCAATGGCACCCGTTTCTCAGGGAGGAGTTTTTCAGGGACTGTATGATAAGCGAGCTGAAAAAGCAAGTGGCTAATGTATTTGGCATCAGTCAGTGTCATCTGGCAGGGTTAGTCGGTGATAGATCTGCCTCCATAGTCAAGGCACTAAACCTTTTTTTTTATTTTTTTTTTTCCCATGAATGAGAAATAGTGAAAAAAAGAAGAGCAGTTGTGAGTAGTACACAGAGTGCGAGTAAGATTGCATTGGCAACGTGTCTGAAGCTTGTCTGAGGCTTCTGTTGCAAGAGGCAGTTGAGATGTAATGTGCTTTGACCCCTTTTCAGAAGAAGGTTAAAGATGTGAGTAATACTCTGGGAACAAATGGAGTACAATATATTTTCTTTCCCAGTATGTCAGTCTTGGCAGTGCTGGTTTTTCTGTCATGTTACCCAACATAAGCAACAAATCCAGATTGTATCAGTAGATTACGACTGCTCCCCTGACAATCCTTGAAAGCCATGGCCTAATCGCTTATCCTGTCTGCTTGCTGTCTTTTTTTAATTGATCTGAATGAGCAGTCAAGGTCAGAAAACCTGGTGGAAAAAATAGTAGTATTCCTTTTTCTCTTCTTTTGGCACTGTTTTTAGGGCTAGTATGTATAAAGAAAATGGAAGTTAAGTTCGTTACGGACAACTGTATTTAATGCAAAGTTTTGTATCTTCTCCTTCAGTGCACCCTACGTCCGTATCCCTTTCTATAATGACCTGTTCAATTGCTTCTCTCCTTGGTCTTCTCATTAATCTTGATCGTTCCCTCCTCCTTTTCTTACCAAGAAGTCAGTGTATTTCTGGTTACAGAAACAAAGCAAAACTTCGCATCTGAGAGGAAACATCCTTGGTTTGCCTTCTCTCTTTCTGGTGATACGCCCCTACCTCTTGCCTTCAAAGCTGAAAATCAGCGTGTCTGACTCCTCATGCTCCTTTTTCCTGAGAACAAACACAGTAGAACATAAAATCCTTCCATAAAGCTTTCCTTAGTTGTGTAAAGCTTCCACAACCGCTCTGTTGTATTTTGGACTATGTTCTCAAATTGATACCTTGATAATTTTAGTGCTGATAGCTAATCAGCTTATTTGGATTCGATTGGGTTGCTGATAGAAACCTCTTCTCGTAAGGCTAGAAGAATGGGTAGGTGTTGGAGCCTAATTGATGTTTGAATTAGTAACTTATATCTCTTTTAGGAATCAACTAAACTCTACAAAGGCATCCTTAGATCAAAAGAAAGTTGTGATCAGATGACCTGGTCTGGAGATACAGAATGCTATTGCTTCTAATTACCTTCTCTCTTTTTTTTTTTTTAACAAAGGTCTTTCTCATTGCTGTCTGTAGTTCCCCCTTTGTACCCCACCCCCAGTCTACCAGTACAACTGCACATGTGCTTGCTTTCGGTCCCCTACCAAAGTCATGTGGGTTTAAGTTGACGGGAACAGGTTAAACGATGACTGTACCTGCAGTTCTGCAAGCAGGTTTCAGGAGGCAGTGACCTGGATGGGGAGGAAGAATGGGAGGTGTTGTTATGGATTTCTGTGGCTCGTAACATCTTAGGTTTTCCTTGGCTACAGTCAGAAGCTTGTCTGACTGTAGGCTTTGTGTCCACCTGGGAAAACCAGTAGAAGCTAGGTATTGCACTTCCTAGTCTGTATGTAAGTCATGTCTCTCCCCTATGGATGAGCCGTTAGACATTAAAAGTCACTTTTTTTGTTGCTTTGTTTTGAACTCGTTATATGTACGCTTAGTCTAGAAAGCAGGTTTTCTAGGGCAACGAATTATTCTAAGAATAAGCATTAGGTTTAATTATGATCTACTTAGTCCTGTGTGCAGAGACTGAAGTGTCTGCAGCAACATCTCTCATGGTATCTATGTGAAATCTATCTGTCGTGTTATAGCAGCTGCCTCGAAATTGGAGGTAGAAAGATGTAGTAGCTATTATCTACGTGAGACTCCAGCTCTTAAGTCTGGCTCCATGCCGAGTCTTACGCTCGGATCTAGATCTACGTAGGGATTCGAGCTGCTAACTTCCCTCAGACTTCAATACCAGCTGTGAGCATCAACGTTCCTAATGAAATTCGTCTTCTCTTAAATCCAGAAGAACTGTCAAAGTGACAGTGTTATAAATCTGCTCAGCTTGGTCCAGCTCTTACTTAGGGTCTGTCTTTGGTGTATGCTGATTTTGAAGGGAGCTATGCAGTATTGCCTATGCCCAGCATATACGTCGTATTTGTGAGCTATGCAGTATTGCCTATGCCCAGCATATACATCCTACCTGCGAGCAGTAAAGGCTGGGTCTGTAGATCTTAGAGCTATTCCTCCCATAAGGGGGGGAAAAAAGGTGTTTAAAATATTATGATCGCTGATCTTCCGCTGCTCAACTAGAGACAGGACAGCTCTGTTAGAGGGGAAAAACCTGTAAAGAAAAGGTCTAATATTTTAAATGGATTATAAAAGTTTGGGTTTTGTGTTTTTTTTTCTCTCTGAAGCCTGCTTTAGTTTGGAGGCTTTTAGGCTTTTTTTTAGCCAAGTCATTTTTGCTCTTGCGCAGGATTGTACAACACTGCTTCCTCACTAATCCTTTCTTGTGTATTACAGAAGGAAGTTTTACTGCTCACCTCAAAGGCATGTGTCGTTGGAACGCCTAGAGGGTATCTGTGTTCTATTCCTTGAGCAGTTGTGCGATGCCATTGCTGGAGTCCGTAGTTCCAAATTAGTGTAAGGACTTCTCGCCTCTTTTGGACATAACAGCTATTAGAGTCAGTAATTAAAAAAAAATAAAATACACATTTTCCTCGCTACTTTGTTCGGTAAAGGAGAGGGAGATTTATTCTTTCTGTCTGTCTTTACCAAAATAGCTAGGTGGATGAGCTAAAATACTGGGATTTCTCTTCCTTTGTCCACCCAAGCTCTGCTTTTTAAAGGCTCTGATGGAACACCTAGTTTGGCCATTGCAATCCAGCTTTGCTTATAATTTGCCACTGCCTAACAGATAGGATAGAATTACAAGCTAGATAATATATAGAATGAATATATTAATTTCTTTCCTTTTGAACTATTGTCTTATGTTGCAGGTGAAACCGCTGCTGACAACTGTAATACTGCCTGAGCAGTAAATGAAACTACTGTATATGTCTAATGCTGTGAGGATTTGTAATCTTTACCTTTTTTCCAGTAAAACGGGAAGTTAGGAGTGTTTCAGCATGCAGCTTACCACTCGCTGCCTGAAATTCTAGGGAATTCTAGGAAAAAGCCTCTGGACCATTAAAATGTATAGTCTCAGCCCTTCTCAAGGCTTTTCTCACCAGTGACACTGGGAATCCAGTGTGAGGACCTGAGCACCATCCAGACAAATAGAAGGAAATCTGCCAGTTTCCACTGCGGTTTGTTTGCTTAACAACTGTGTGCCTGCGAGGAGAGGAATGGATTTATGAGTTCATGTTTTCCAGCAAACTCCTGTCTTGGGGATTGGGGGGAAGATTGATTTGCTCTCTTGCCAGAAGAGTCTTTGCCCTACAAATATGATGTTGTCAAATGCCTAGTGCAGCTTTTTTTGTGTGCTATTTATAGTTCTTTGGGCTGTTAACTGGTGATTCCACACTCACTCGTGCAGTTCTTGTTACAGAAGTATAGAAATAAGCAAGCAAGGATTTATTTTTTTTTTAAGGCACTGTTCACTTCTGAATGATTTTGTTATTTTTAAAGAGAGGGGCAAAAAGCTACAAAGACATGCAAACTGCTCAGAGAGCTTGTCTAAAGACCAAATGTAAATATGCAAACTAGTCTTTTAAGTTGGTATATTCCGAGTAATTACGGTCTCTTGAATTGCTGTGGTTATAGAGTAATGGAGGTGATTATTCAAATAAGAATTTAGACATAGCTGTAGGATACTTTTTGTAAATAAAGGCATTTAAAGCACTTCATATACCAGTGAGGTATTTCAAGGCAATAAAGAAAATTTCCCATCCAGTAGAAAATGGACTCTTTTGTACCAGCTAGGCTGCCTGCGGTAGACCAGATGAAGGAACTGCACAAAGCAGTTGTAAAGAGAATCTGGTGGAAAACTTTTTAGCCCTGTCATGATGATAGTAAGGGAATAAATATCCTTAGCATAACAGTTTCCCTAGTATGAAAAAGGCTTTGACATTTTTTCAGCATGGGGAGAAGAAATGGTGCCATGAAGTGTAGCTCCGAGGTCTAATTTCATTGAAGTTAGGAATGCAGTTACGTCTTCGTTTCGGTGTTGAATATTATGTGAAAAAAAGATTGTAATTGCTATTTTAAAGTTTGAAAATTTTTTGTCACAGTTCAAGAAGGATATCTATTTTATTAAACCATGTGACTGATTAGAACCCAGGAAGTTAAAGTAAGATTGTGTCTGTAATAGGTACTTCAAGTGACTTCAAGTACGGACTGCTGCCGGGTACTTCAGGTGACTTCAAGTACGGACTGCTGCCAGGTACTTCAAGTGACTTCAAGTATGGACTGCTGCCGGGTACTTCAAGTGACTTCAAGTACGGACTGCTGCCGGAATCTTGGCCGAAAGAAGCTTGGGAAAATGGCAAGTATACCTGATGGAGAGGAGGTGGTTTTTTTGCCTCTGAAAGGGGTTCTTCATCTTCTGTGTCACTGCTAGTAATATTTGATACGTTTGTTTAGAGATTTAGTGTTTAGATAATCTTCTTCCATATAATTTGCCTTTCTGGTTAATGTAAAGACGAGTACTTCCTTGGAGGGAGGAAAAAAGAATTCAAATGTATGGAAAAGTAAAACCAGAACGTGGTTGATATCAGCTCTTGTATTGTGCCTGAATACGAAGGTACCTGAGGTCTTTAATTATCTAATGAGGGAGGGGAAAGCTTAGTGAGCTAACTAAATGAGATTTGAAATTGAACACTCGAAGGATGAGGATATAAAGTTAATAATTTTAAAAGTACATCGGAGAGCATACTTCTCACTATAAAAATAAAAACTTCACTGCCATAAATGTTTTGAATTTAATGCAGCCATAACTAAAGCGCTCTTTGGTTGAACCTGTATTTTATAACCTGCTCTTCCACAGCTTACATGCCTTAATTAATAGTTCAAGGAAGCAATTATCTGTAATTATTTTCCTGTCTGAAAACATACCAAAATCCCCACCACATCTGAAATAATTATTGCTAGATCCTGAAAATGTGTAAAGTCTTCAATAAAAAGAGGATCTTAAGGACTGGCTAATAGTAATGCCTACCTCTTCTCTGTAACTTCGAGCTATTACTGGGGTGTGTTTTATGGTTTTAAATATTTTGGTGTTTACAGGGGAAGAAATTGGGTCATCAGAAGGTGAAATTCACTAGCAGGCAAGGGATTAGAACATCAGGAGGTCTATCTGTTCTTAAACCATTAAATTCCCATGTGTCTTACAGCCCCGATGTCTGCCTGTCTGTCATACCCCTGTTGATGTGTGTAAGACTGCAGTTTAAAACCTTTTTTGAACTTATTTTTCTTCGTGTAAGCCATTATGTGACGTGTTGACGTGCAGCTTGTATGGGTGCTCCCATATACCAAGGCAAACTTTTGAATGTTAGCAAAATTCAACTTCCATGTTATGATGGCTTTTGAAATGAGGAGGAGGCATCTTTAGATAGAGGCATGCGGGCCCCTGCACAAAACACACAATTATTTTTGCTTTCATCCTGCCAGCATGAACATTAAAAACTCATATATATATATATGAGGTATAATCACGTAGCTTTTAACCAGTGCTTTTTGGATGCTTCTAGATGGTCATAATCCTCTCTCTCACCTGTAGTAAGTTGAGTCAGTATCCTATTCTCAAAATAACCCCTGTATTCTGTTGTGTGGCCTTCTTCATAGCTGTCACAGCATCCTGGGCTTTTCTGTTGCACGCAGTAGTAGGCACCTGTAATAAACCTGGTTTGCATATATCCTTTGACCAAGCTATGTTATCCTTGGTCCAAGGATATGTAAATAGTTCTTTCATCATAAGGAAGAAGCATAGTATTGCTTCCTACCTCCTATTTCCAGGAGTTTTTTCTGCTCTCTTTTTTTTTTTTTTTTCCTACTGTTAGACCAAAATAGACTTTGGGTAGAGAAGAGCTAAGATCTGAACCAATAACTTCCCTTTTTAGCTATTTCAGAATTACGCTCTTACTGTCTTGCTCCTTTTGTCAATATTTATTCTTGCTTAGTTATATTTTCTTTTTCTATTTATTTGTAGAGCCAGATCTTGGTGGCAGTTCCTGCATGTAATTCTAAATAGAGTACTGGGAGAGAAGACTCTAACTGTGTAAATGCCGCAGAGCGAGAGGGTCTCTAACCCAGAGCAAACTGCTTTCTGCTATAGGTGACCTCTAGAAAATTGAACGCTTCTAGCTTGTAGCTAACTTACTGTGATTCATGAAATAAGACTTCTTTTCCAAGAATCGATCTGTACTGTTGTGGTAAAAGTTCCTTGGTTACAAGCAGGTGCTTTTCTAGCAAGGTTGTACATGGAGAACCTCCCAGCGTGTGTGGTTTCTGCAGGCAGGCATTGTCCTGATTTGGCTGATGAAGTGTCATGTGGGTGCTTTATTGTGTTGGCACCTGTTTATTTTTGTGCACCAGGCAGAACACATTGAAACAGGTTTTTTTTTTTGTGTGTTTCATCATCTTTTCTCCCGATTGGCTTATTTTCTTGTAGGCGATTCCTCTGCATTAATCATGAACAAGTTGAAGTGTCCCCACTGTAATTATGTAGCCAAATACAGAAGAACACTAAAGAGACACTTGCTCATTCACACAGGCGTGAGATCTTTCAGTTGTGACATCTGTGGGAAGCTGTTTACTCGAAGAGAGCATGTAAAGAGACATTCCTTGGTAGGTAACCTCAAATGCACGTGGATGAGTGGGTTTTTATGATTCTTCCAGAAAAAGTGGTTGTGAGTTTCCAAGTTTCAATGCGGATGCAAAAAAAGAGCTTTTGGTGTAAGTCTTTCTAACTTTCTTTTCTAGCTTGCGCATCATGAAACGGACTTTCTGTTAGCCAGTAATATTATTAAAAGTAAATAATAACCTGAGTCATACCAGGATATCATTATGGAAGATATCTATAAGACCACTGTAATAATTTGAAGTATTCCTTAAAATGCCCTAAAGGTAGGAAAGGCATATGTTAATAGCTCCTATGTAAATTTTAGAACCAGCATCTTTGTTATGTTCCAACTGGGCTTACACATCCTGCCCCCACTGCCTTTCTTCCTCTTCCCATACCACCTGGTGAAGGGTTTTGTGTTCTGTATTTAGCCTGAAGGGACAGGAGCACCGATGATGCTACTGGGTCTGAAGGACATCCTGTTCTGTGGTGTGTGTAGGTGACTGCAGTGCTGCAGGAGGCAGAGGAGGTTAGACCATTATCACGTTACTGGTGGTGACACCGTGTAACGTGTCCCAACAGCTACTCTGCTCCTTCCTTTGTGGCTCACCGGAGAAGAGAGCAACAGTGGGTGGTAGCTGATCTACCAGGAAGAGTAGAGTTGGGACTTCAGGCTTCTGTCCTGCGGTATCTGACCAGGTCGTGTAGCTGAAAACTTGTTTTATTTTGTTTTCCTCCAGGAAAGGAGATGAAGTCAGACAGAGTGAAAATAGCTATAGAGTGAGCCCAGCCCAGCCCTGTGCTTTAACTGAAGTGTGTTCTCCCTGGTGAAATCAGAACCCTTTCTTTTTTCCCCTTCCCCATTCAACAAACGCCTCATGTTCTGCTTTGTGTGAAAGGTTATCATGACAAGTCTGGAGGCTGAGGGAAAGCCATGTAGTATCAGCTGTAGAGACTATACAGTGGGACTGAAATAATTCTTTGTATCTTGACCATGTATTTTTTTCCCTCATCTGTGTGGCAATTTCTGTTTTATCTAAAATGGCAACTTTTTCAATGGGACCTTAAATGAGCTATTTAAGTGCATGGTTGTAGCCTGTTGTGGGGACACCACATAGAAGAAAGAAGTCTTCAATGTAATTTCTTCCAAGGTGATAACTGTTACACGTGGCTGCTGAATTCATTTACTTGTACAACTAACATACTCTCAAAATTAAAATTTGTGTTTAGTCAAGTTAGTCAACAGCAGCCTCGTAATTTCATGCACAAGCTCACTCTAGAGGACAAAAAAATTCACCAATGGTAGGATGATGTTGGGTATGGTTGGGGCAGAAGGATCTTGCTCTTTGAATTCACACAGAGTTTTCTAACTCCTGCTCGTTCATAATGTTTTTAGGACTTAGAGTTGTAAAGGCAATTTTCTAAATGAGATGATCCTGTGTGCAGAATAAGGAAAGAATTAGGAAAGAGTTTTTCACAGAAAGAGTGGTCAGAGACTGGAAGAGGCTGCCCAGGGAGGGGGTTGGGTCACCATCCCTGGCTGTGTTTAAGAGCCGTTTAGATGTGGTGTTGGGGGATACGGTGTAGGGGAGAACTTTGTAGAGTAGGGTTGATGGTTGGACTCGATGATCCCAAGGGTCTCTTCCAACCGAAATGATTCTATGGTAAGTGCTTCTGCTGTTCTCACTGCCTTTCATGGTCTCCTTCTGCGCACACTCACTGCTCAGGGAACAGGCAGCTCTTCAGCTACCTGCTGGGCAGAAAGCAGGTCGTTTGGTTGGGGGTAGTAGCTCTTGTGGCCAAACTGTGTCTCTAGTAGTACTTCTCTTTCTCTGTAGTGCTGAAGTATCTTTTGGAAGAGTTAAAAAAAAATGAGGTATTAGCAATTGTTATTATTATCAATAGTTTTCTAGTACTATATGCAAATGCAACCTGATGCGCATATTTTCAGCTGTTAATATTTCTCTTCCACAGGTGCATAAAAAGGATAAAAAGTATAAATGTATGGTGTGTAAGAAGATTTTCATGCTAGCGGCCAGTGTTGGAATAAGACATGGATCACGACGTTACGGAGTTTGTGTAGACTGTGCAGATAAATCTCAACCTGGAGGGCAAGAGGGAGCAGACCAGGTGCAGGACACGGATTTCCCTAGGGATGAAGAATACGAGGAAAATGAAGTGGGAGAAGGTGATGAGGAGCTTGGTGACGATGTAGAAGAACAGAACGACCAGTCTCGATGGGATGAATCTGGGGAAGTTTGTATGCCTTTAGATGACTGACAGAGCATATGACTTCAGGGTGCTGCAAATGGACGCTATATGGATTGACTATTTGAATTTTTGGACTGAAGGCTTGTGAAATATGGTACAGGCTGGATGGTAGTTATGTTGCTGTGAAAAAAGTAGGGTCAAAGCCTTATAGCAAAAAAGGATTATTAATTTTTTAATGATATTTGCACAGGACTGTACAGCATACAACCATTTGGTTGAATTATACAGAGCCCTCACATCTACAGTCAGTTATCAAAAGAAAAATGTATTTTTTATTATTTATAGGATATAGCTACTTGGGTCCTATTCAGACATAGTAGTAACTGTACTTACGTTAAACATTCATGTATCTGTTAACATGAATGAAGAAAATTGGTATGGAAATACAAAGACAGCTTTCCCAAATCCACTCGTACTTTGTCAGTGAACCAGTGAAGCTAATTTGGGCTAGTGACTCTGTTTTCCACAAGCATGTCTTTGCCATGCAAACCTTACCTCTCCCTTACCCTGATAGGTGAAAGCCAATCATTTAAATATGCATCACAGATAATGCCAACACTGTATTGAAATTCGGGTTTAAAACTTTTGGCTCTATGCTCGCAGGTGGTAGAGGTGGTAAGCACTGGAGAAGTTAATAATGGCATTAATTTAGCGTCTGTTTCTTCACAGCTCTGAATTTTCCAGAAGGTTGTTACTGATTCATCAATTCCCTAATGA
This sequence comes from Limnodromus scolopaceus, assembly GCA_028565335.1. NCBI lineage: Eukaryota > Metazoa > Chordata > Aves > Charadriiformes > Scolopacidae > Limnodromus > Limnodromus scolopaceus. The sequence continues at coordinate 129,493,255 of JAOXNO010000013.1, forward strand.
TCTTGCAGAAGAAATGACCAATAATGAAAATAATAGACTGATCAGAGCATGGGTAACTCTTCTGCCACTTAGTCAAAAGAGATAGTCATGCGAAGAACCGTCTGATGTAATAATGTTTCCTCCCTCCTCTAAGGCCCCCCCCCCCCTTCCTTCTCAAACTTTCTGACTTCCCTGGTGTATACCTCAGTCCCACAGAATAAAAATACAAGGAATGGAGAAAGTGTCATACTAAACGACTTTTTGGTTGATAAATTTCTTACTTGTCCGGTTTTTGGCTAGTTTATGTGATGTGAATTGGACACTAGGCTGTTGTGCCCATCGTTCGTCATTAAAATGAACACCAACTATTTTTTATTCTTTTGTACTTAATGGGTTGTTGCTAGTTTTTAATATAAACCAATTACATTTAACTTGTTGACTTAATTTGCTGGATTTTTTTTTTTTTTTAAAGACAAACAGAAAGTCCAAAGCAAAATAATGCTCTCTGAGTCTTCTACTTTTCAGGATGATATGCTCCCTACGTTCTTTATTTCAAATTTTCTAGGAGGCATTGAAACTTGAATTTTTGTAGCCACGTGGATTTTTTTTTTTTTTTTTTTCCTAGGCTTGTAATATTGTACCAATGATTTCAGGCCTTTTTTTTGTAGGGAGGGGAGGGCATTACACCTTCATCTTAAACTCCTCTGCGTTATCTAGGCTGAGGTTAATGAATTCAGGCAATCATTGGAACAATACATCTGATGTGCTATTATGTCACGACGAGTCGATATGCAGAGCATTTATCATGACACATAGCTAGGCCAGAGTGACAGTACTGTATAAAAAGCAATTGAGGGTCACCCTATTTTCCAGCTTTGTTTCATTTTAAAATGAGTATATTTTTTTCCTATTTTATATCAGGTAACTAAATTATGCTAGTTGTGTGGATAACTTTGAACTATGCTTTGACGGACAGAATCTTAATGGTGCTCCATCTGATCAAAGTTGGTATGTATTTAAAGAGACAAGCTTTACTGTTGTCCTTTACATCAGTAGAACAGTAACATGATGTTAAGACATTGTTTTTGCTGATTGAAGCTGAGATAAGTTTGAACTACAGTTATATGGGAATTAAAATGCTTTTTTTTTTTTAATCATCCACTTGTTTCATTGGTAGTTTCCACATCATTGT
>JAOXNO010000013.1:129556168-129567949 GCA_028565335.1 Limnodromus scolopaceus
ATGTCCTTCCTGTGCTGAGGACTCCAGAGCTGGACACAGCACTCCAGGTGGGGTCTCACCAGAGCAGAGCAGAGGGGTAGAATCACCTCCTGGGACCTGCTGGCCACACTTCTCTTGATGCAGCCCAGGTAGGAACCCAGCGAGTCGTACACTGCTCGAGCCCTTAGGCGTGTGATACAGACCTGCACTTAGAGGATTGCTTCAGGCCAGCACAACCTGGGACATTTCTCCCTAGGACTGTCTCTGCCAGGAGGTAGGAGCAGCTCTGTCAACAGTAGCTCAGGCTTAACGCCAACTTAACCTGCTGTGGAGCTACAGTGGTAGGTGAAATGTAGAGATCTGAATCTCATGTAATATTCCCAAAACATCACGACTAACAAAGACATCTCGCTCCTTGCAAGCGCAGCGGGGGCCGGTGCTGTGTTAGAGACGCCACTGAAAGCGATGGGGCTGATAGAACACTCGCTCAGCAAGTGGAAGAGTTGGGGAAGAGTTGGAAAGAGCCTCCTTTACTGGGGGGTCAGTCTCACATCAGCCTATTTTTAGGGTTCTTTGCCGGCTGCCAGCAAGGCTTGGGAAAAGAATGTGGTTAAGGTTACAGGGCTCTGGAAGAGCTGGGGAGCTCTGGCCGGGGTGCAAGCAGGAAAACCACCACTCCTCATTTCAGCTCTGACAATACTGCCATTTACTCCATGACCTGTGTCACAAAAGTTCTCCAACCGCTTTAATCTCTGCAAGAAAGAGTATTCTTCAGAAGAGCATTCTGTGCTGTGGGGTCATGGATGGATGCAGATAACCCCCCGCCCCCGAAGCTGGACACAACAACTGGAGCGCTCGCTCCAGCGCTCAGAAAAAGAGATCCACAATTTCACACTCCCAATCGCAGCGGAACCAGTGACGGGGAGGAAAACCCAAGTGCCTTCGTTCTACAAGCGTGTGAGTGGTCCCAGTCAATGCACCTCCTCACAGGAATAAGAATCATAGAACCGTCTAGGTTGGAAGGGACCTTCAAGATCATCCAGTCCAACCATCAACCAACTAATCACAACTCTCCTGAGAAAAGCCATACTGCTTCAAGGGCTCCGCTAGTTGCAGTGCTACCTACGTTTCGCTCTGAACTGCATAACAGGACTTTTTATCAGGCTTGTAATTTATTAAAAAAAAACCAAAACACAAACCAAAACCACAGAAAACCCCCACAAACTAAAAAATTTCTGTAATTGACTGCTGAAGAGTAGTTTCCTCCTACCGGGAGCCAATTCCGAGCGATTTTATTTCAGGTCATACCTGACTGGTTCAAACCTCTCTCAACTAATGTCTCTAAATTTGAGTTTGTCCTTTGGCCCTTTGCTGGCAGTCAGTCAAACAGGGAAACAAGCAAAGAGCCTTCTGTTCCACGGATCTTACTATTTCTGCCTTTCGGTGAATTCTGGACTCTGAGCGTAAGACAGAAACAGTAAGAGAGATGGGGAAATGATGTGTATGTCATTATTTAACAGCAAAAAAAAAAAAAGGTGTAAGAAAGCAAGATACACCATACTTGGCAACCTGTATTCTGCTGACCCCGTGGTGTAGATGGAGAGAAGAAATATGTGAGCGGAGCTTTCAGTTTGATTGTTCAAACCCTTTTCACAACTGAAGAACAGACCCTCAATGTCATCTTTTCTTATACAGCCTTCTGCTTGCAGGAATTCTCCCCAGAAGTTGGAGCAGATCATGTTCTATGATTTCGCTCAGACTGTAGAGTATGACAAAGAAATCTCGCCATTAAAAAAGTTGTTTTCAAAAGAACACAATCTCAAGCCAAGTACTGGTAATTTAGGAATGTCTTCACAATTAGAATACAAACAAATAAAACCCAATAATAAAATGGAAGAGACAAACAAGCACTGAACACTGAAGTAGGCATTTTCATGATGTTGTGGGAAATTTCAGACTGAACTATCTCGGTAACCAAGGGCAATATAGCTTTTTCCTTCAGCAATCCAGAACTTGTATAGGTTTCTAATGGTGGTTTAGGTTACTTCTGCCGTGTCAAACAACATACCACTAATTCTATGTGATTTACAATTCCCCCTCTTCTCCTTTTGCTTCTTAGGAAATCCCAAATCCTGTTTCATAATGTATAATAAAATGGTTACAAAATTATACCGACATTATCATTTCAGAGAGGTAATAAGATCCCAGTGCTATAAAAGTCAGTTTTAAAAGAGTGCACGTTTTGCAGTGATGTACAAACACACACCACTTGTTTCCGTAATTTAGCCCTTTGTAAGTATTGCACCTCATTAATAAAGCTACTGTCGATTTTCTTTTAACACTAAAAATTACACATAGACAACATCACTTGTGGCTTAAAAGCACAGTACTCCCTAAGTTTTCAGGTAAACTTATTTATTTCCTTGCATACTCAGAGCTCCTATGCCTCCGGTTGCCTGGAGGAGTGTCGAGCATACAGGGAATAAAGATAAAACTATATAAATTTATATAACGTGACCTGCTTGTCACGCTTTTTTTCTTTTTTTCTAATGTGCTCAAATAAATTCCTTTGAGCTTGATGGCAAATGACACCTTTTACAAACCTAAGCAATGTTTTTCATGCAGTTAAACTTGTCTTCTTTCTCACTTTCCCTTTGCAATGCAAAAAAGAAAAAAAAAATTAAAAAAAGAATTTTCTAAATTTGTCCGGTCTTCTAAATACAAGATAAATTGCATAAAATCAGAAAAAGATTGTCTTAGAAAGTGCATATTTCGAACAAAGCTGGAAGAGGATCTGCTCTTGCCAAGGCCTGATTTCAGAAGAGCATAAAAACGTGTGCCTAACTTTAGACCCACGGGTAGTCCCATCACCAAGCTCCTCAAGCGAAGTTAAACTCACACTTGGGCGCTCCGATGACTCCGAGCCTACATTTGATTGCTGGAATACCACTAGTTCTACCTCTGCGCAGCCCTACCTGCTGATTTACAGATTATGTGCACCCCTTTCCTCAAAGAGTTGTTGGCATCACTATAGGAATTAATTACTAGAGTTAAATACTGATGCCAAAAATTCTGATGCCAGGTGCTATTTGCATTTTCAGATCCTAATATGTAAGATTCTGATTTGTCTTCAGTATAAATATTTGGGGATTTGCAGAACGGAGCCCCTGGACACAGGAAAAAGAGTTGATAGGAAAAATTATTATGGACCAAAAATAATTTCTTTACATACAAATAAAGAAAAACTTGAGAATTTGCATAGGTATTTCTTCTAAATACTAGTTAACAGGGTTCAATAAAAACCTTGGGTTTACTGAAGCTGATACGAAAAAAAAAAAGAAAAAAAGGTGGCATTTTTTTTTTAATTTCATCTAGAACTTCACAAACTGGAGCACTCAACACCTCGGATATCATGCTAACATAGTATTTTTTTGCTTGCTGAAGTAATTCGTTAAGAAATAATCCAATCAGAGATAAAGCATGCTTTGACCAAGCAACTATAAACAAGAAGCCTTTCTATTTACAGTAGATCCTGAAAAGATTTATACAAATGTATAGATTTATATTATAGTTAGGTTATGGTTCAAGCTCATTTTCTCTATTTTTGTATCATCTAACGTGTTGGGCTTTTTTTTTTCCTATTTGGAACTTCATAAGCCATGGCATTAAGTTAGACCACAGTCACTAATCAGTGCTTCGTTCTAATTTTAATGACATATTGTTCTTTACATTTTGCCCAGAAGAGAACAAAAATTCATTAATTTCTTAGCCATCTTCCATTCAGATAAACCTACCTCCTGCCTTTACAGCCCTCTTATGTTGCCTGAGGAAATCTGTATTAACTATCTTTTTGGTTTTTTTCTGTGTTCCCAAGGCAGTTTTTTACAAACATTTTAGGAACTTTTGTTTATCTGAGCATCACACAACATACACTAATTGCTGCGGGGTGCAACATAGGAAGGTAAATCAAACCCAAAATCAAACCAAGAGGATTGGCAAATGGTAAATACTAACATTCAAACATCTGAAAATGTTTGACTCCATCTTTAGCATTGAATTACATCAAGAATTTGGATTTAGTCTTGGTTAGTATAATCTGGTCTATACACCCAAGTAACAGGAAAGCTGAAACAGCATTTTTTACTGCTAAAATAATTTTCCTCAAGGGTATATTAGAGATTTCACATTCAAACATAGAAGGAAAAGAATTCTTGGTGTTAAGACGTGGGAAAAATAAGCAGAACACTGGCTTGTTACTAAATTTATCCGTTCCCTTACAGTCCATCATCTAACTGGCCAAATGAATTCTCGCTGTGACTATCAGCAAGCACAAGAGCAAACCGCATCTTATTTCGCTCGGTGCCATCAGAAACGGACTGATTTCTGTTTTCAGGGTCTATTCTGGATTGCTATTAAAAACGCTCTGGGTGAAGCACGAAGCACACGATTAGTGTTTTTCATATTGAGGAATAAACTCAAAAAGCTGCAAGCGGAAGCTACACACGGTCTTTAATCCTGCATTTGGACGGAAAGGAGAGCACGGGAAAGCACTGCAGGCTGAGATGGAAAACCCAGCTCAAGTGGGCACTGCCAGCCACGGCTGCACATTGCCCTTTTGCCATCTTGAAGCTTTTCAAGCAGATAGAGAGTGCATTTAAACCCTCAGCTTGCTTAATTTTTGCTCATGACTTACTTCCCAGCTGTTTTGCTAAAAGTGCCAGAAGATTCTCCTGAACTTATACCAGGAGGAAATCTACGCTATGATGCTTTCCAACAGCCCACAGTTATCTACCAGAAAAACTCCTGACAAGTGCAGATTAAATCCCATCAGGTCTCAGTTCTAGAGCTACCACCTCACAGGAAGATTGAATGAAGCGTAAATAGAAGACCAAGATGAGGCTTTACAAAGGTTTCCTTCTCAAAATATTTCTAAGAAAAGGCGGAGCACGGCTTTCTCCAAGAGATGACTGAAGTTTGCACCAAAAGATACGAGCCTCGCTGCCAGCCTCTTCTGCCTCTGCACGTGGCTACCAAGCATCTAATTTGAAGTCCTGTTTCTGAGATGGCATTTCAACATATTTACAGGCAGGAGAAGAAAGAAGTTGCTTTGTATTGCCACACTTCAAGGGTTCGTCCTGCATTCTCAGGAGGCACTCTGGCTGGTCCCAGACCACGGCAACAAACAGAAAACCGTGTCAACTCACTGAATCAGAATGGATGGGGAAAAAAAAAAACATTGTCAGTGACAAGGCCATCTGGGGTATTGCATGGAGATGGAACCCGTTCTTGCATGCAGGTTCTACGAGAAGTTCTGGCTAAAGCTTCGCCTCCTGTTGTGTCACCTGCCTAGTCGTTATCTTAAAAAACGAAGGGGAGGAGGAATGTAGAAAGCGATGTCAGTGATAGCAGAGAGGTGCAAGGAATCTGTAGATCGTTAGAGAGCACACATTTGGACCAGCCTAATGATCTGGAAAAAGTAATTCAACAGATAGGCATTCCGCTCAGGCTACCCGCACAACCAGGGCTTACAGGCCTGGCTTACATGACGATGGCTACCTGCTAGGTGACAACTGGTATTGGTTAAAAGTAAGTGTAAACCTGCAAATTGGAATGGCTGAGTTTTTGCTCACTTTGCATCTTGTGCATCCCATTACGTTTGTGCAAGGCACTAGAGAGTCAGGCACGTTGTTCTGGGTGGAAAGCGTTGGATGACAAGATGATCCGAGTCTGCAACATCCAAAAGCTTCATAAAGGAGCAGTTGGAGCACAGCCACATTTTAAAAACTGCCATTAAAATTTCCCACTTCTAAAATGATCTTCTTTTCCAGATCTTTTGGGGAATGGGGAAGTGGGAAATAGCTTTGTTATAGCAAGGAAACTCCTGAAGAAAAATATTTGGGGTCTATACGGTTAATCTCCACTCCGATACTGATGTTGGCAATTTCCGTTACCAGCATCAATACTAATAAGCGGTTAAACCCAATAAAATCCATTTTTATATCTCCAGGGAAAGTTCTGGCTCTTGACATAACCGAACCCACGTCCAAATCCCTGCAGCACACACAGACTGCCTGATGCCTTCGAGGCCGTTCCTTCTGACTTTGCCGGGAGGTCAGAGACGCTGACCGACCTCCCGCAGAGACACCAAACCCAGGGGAAATGGCACGTACCGGTGACGATACCAAAGCATCCAGGCCAGCTCTTCCTCGGGAAAACAAAGACATTTGAGTCTTTTGGAGAGGCTGGTGCAGCAGCGTGACGTGAATCAGACGTCAGGAGGACAGCGATGCAGCTTAAAGCAACACCGGAGCCAGAGACTGTAAAACGGAGGAGGTTATTCATTCCAAGGCGTCGCTGACATTTCTCGCTGTGCTGGCTGTGCCGGGAGGGCGAAGGGGATCTCGGCGGGTGCCCATGTGCTTGTGCCACGTGAAGTAAGGCGAGTTGGAAGCACGAAGCGACTAGGGGATGCTTCGTGCAGGTCCAGGTGGCCCGTGCCATCTCGCCATCGCTGGCCACGGGTGAGACACGGTAACTCCAGGAGTGCCTACTTCTGAATCAAAATGCCACAGCCGTAACACGCAAAACTCATTTAATATAAACCGCTGGTTAAATGCTGCGTAAAAATACTGCTAATTTAGCTTTGTCCTGGCAGGATTTATCAACTATCATCTGTCCTCCGTTTTGCTGACACCGATTTTCTATCCTGTTTTTTTGGTGCCTATATAAAATCCCTATCAAATCTGTACCAGAGGGCAATCTGGTCCGGCAACATAACCATTCTGCCACACAGAAATTTATAAAGAATAATCTTTTTACAATAATTCATAAAGTGCCCTCAGGAAAGGTGCTCATAATGCCGTAACATTATAGAAACAATATACAATCTGATACATTATTGTCAAAAACAATCCTCCAAAGTAAAAAGGGAAAATATAAAAGGAGGGGAACAACAAATATATAGGCAAGAACTGCTAGTCGAACAATAGTCAAATTAATTATGGAACACTTTATAATTAGTCTTGGAGTGCTTGTAAAAATGGGGGGGCAATTTGGCAGGAGTATCTTGGAGAAGTCCCAAATTTCCTAAGTTCTACCAAAGTAAATACACCGCCAGCAAGCTCAATGTTTGAGGATGAAATGACTATGAAATACTATGAGGTATTTTACCACGGTAATTGAAAAAAAATACAACATCCAAAGAAAACCCATGACCCACATTTTACTAAGAGCAAAGACAATCAAACAGTGGCTATGTATATCCAGCAGTATAAAAATATATATATATATTTTCTCATATATATATATATATAAAGAAAACAATCCTTCTCCTCCTCTCTCTGCTGATATACAAAAATATACACACAGTTATGTGTATATATTTCAGGGTCTTACTAGATTTCAGAGTCTATTTTTTTTTTTTAATGACTTAGGAACATAATTGGGCAAAAAAAATCCAGTAATTGCGTGCATGCAAGCATATCTTGCCACTTGTGCATGTAAATTACACAATTTGTAAACAACCGCAGAAATAGCATGCTCAAATTAGGCATCTGATTGCCCAATTAACTTGTTCAAAGACAATCAGATGATAACCTTCGGTAGCCCCGAATCATAAATTTTACTTCTCAGTACTACTTTACTGAATTCATAGTGTATATTCTAAATAACTGCATTGTTAGTTTGTGCTTTTACACAGGCATAAGCAGTGATGCATGCTTAGTAAAGCTACCAAGTGAACTTTGGACCAGATTTTAGAAAGCTGTTTAGATACTTAAAGTCCCCTTATTTCAGTGAGAATGAGCCAGCTTAACAATTAAAAATATATATATATCTGGTCTAATTTCAAATGGTATAAAAAACCCAACAAGGGAAGAGGAATTTGTGGGCCTCCATGCCTCTATTAATAGGCAAAGTTTTGCTTCTGTGTCTTTGTTTGATTTTTTTTAAAGGTGTCTTGTTTTCTTTAATAGGCAAATATTGTTTAACCATATACATTCATATCCTAGTAAATCCTTACTTTATTTTTGCACTGAAATAATTGTTAATTAATGGTAATTTGATACAACATGAGATAGAACACCAGCTTGCTGCGTTCAGGTGTATACTTTCTAATGGACAGAGAAACTAAAGTACCCAAATCTATCCAAGTACTGCAAGGAGAGAAACTTTGTAATTAGTATATCAAAATGAGTCAAGAAATGGACTTTTACCATAAATATGTTGCTCCTTTGCTGTTGTACTTCTTTTTCTGAGATGATGTTGTGGAAAGGGGGTATTTTCTTTTTTCCACCAATTTTTTGCATCAAATAAATCTTAGCAACTTTAAGAGCTGGGGGGAACGGGTAAAGCAGAGCAAACCATTATCTTAACAACAGTCTCTCAAATAGGAGAAAAGAAAGCAAGAGCAGAACTGCTGGGCTCTTGTCCCTGAACAGGTTTAACACATAATCCTGGTGGTTGCATTTCCCAGTTCTTTACAGGCCTCCTGCAACAACAGACGCGCCGGTCCCACTCTTCCTCCTCCCTCAGGAACAGGAGAGCGGTAAGAAAACCCACTGGAGCCCCATTCTATTCCTAAGGGTTTCAATCAAGCATCACTGGATTTCTTCCCTCAGCTTCTTGTTGTGACGATGCCTGCTGGTGACTTTCCATTGCTGCTTTTCTTCCTTAAGAGGATCAAAATCCAATTTGGTACTTCAATTATTTTGTTCCACTCCATTGGTCTGTGCATGGTTTAAAAATCTTCCAGGAGCGCTGCTTGTCCTTGCAAACTCAGACTTTGCTTTTCTCTATAAACAAATAGGAGAAAATCCCAACTCCTCCCCAAATCCCCTTTCCAAAAATATAATATAATCATGATCATTTGTATTGGGAGAATTACTTAGCAGTCTCCAGTCTTAGTACAGCTTTTGTTGAGTAAACTGTAGCTTATATGACTCAGAAGTGTTTATTAGAAAGCTTTCAAAAAGAGATCTTCATTTCAGGAAAAGAAAAATTGTTCAGTTTAGCAAATACAGATGTTCACAGCACAGAGACTGAAATGGTTAAAAATGATCCTAAGGAGCAAGAAGCTCAGAGTTAGCAAAAAAATTAACTTTTTCCTTTCTTTTACAGAAAAACACTAATAGCTGCTCTGGTTTCCATACTTAGTAAGACAGAATTTTGTTGTATGTTCTTGGTTTTGCTTTTTTTTTTTTGCCTATATTGCTCCACACAGGTTTTGATTAGTGCTTCTCCTTGGCTACAAATGCTTCACTTTGAAATACAAAGCTGTTTTTTTAAAAAAAAAACCAAACCACCCCAAACACACCCCACACCCTGCACGCCCCCCATCGCTGGAGAGAAAATGGGAAGTATGGGAAGTGATACAGTGCAGCTGCAGCAATCTGGTTCTGCTGTTGTCCTCCCCCATCCCCAGATCCTCTGCATAATTGCAATCTTTAGTCGATGAACCTTTGGCAGGCCTTCTTCCACCGGCAGGCAGTGCACCACATATCTCTGTTCTCCATCCCATAGACCTTCCGACACTTTTTCCCCTCCCCTCTAGGCTTCCTGTCAGAGAGAAAGGGAAGCTGGTTAACAAGATGCTTTCACAGCTTTGCTTTATCACCCTAAGATCAGGACAACAATCTCAGTGGAGCGCAGCAGGCAGAGAACTCCCAGCGTTTCAAAGGGATCTGGGTTGGTTTTGAGTCACCCGGGAGCTGAGGAAGTAGAGAGACACATGAAGTAGAGAGACACAGAGAAGCCTCATCTGACTTCTACAGCCTCTGTGGCATCTGCTGAGCCCACTCCTCTGCTCCGGGGCTGATCCCAAGAACATCCAGCCCTGACTTTAGCCGGCTCCTAAACCCGGTGGAGATAAATGGTACTTTAGCCACGTGAAGGGCCAAGCCGTAACGGGCAGTCAGAGCTATTCTGCAACGCAGTGCAGGTCACGTCAGGCAGAAAGTCCTCTTTGCTTTAGAGCTGCGGTACAAATAGCTTGCATAGCTCCGAGCAGCAGAGCCTGACCCCCAGCAGGCAGCAGCTATGCAGGAGAGGGGAAAAGCTACCAGCTCCCACGCTTTGCCAGCCCTTCCCGCACAGTTTGGTCTGAGCTCGCTGACTGAAAAACAACAAAAAGGGACCGAAACCAAGTTTTAACCCTTCCCATCATTTGGAGCACATTCACCCGTGCTCCTTCCTTCTCTGTCACCTCCAGCATCAGCAAGGCAGGCAGCGTCTGCTTTTGCAGCTATAACAATTGTCATGTCTTCCATCTTAAAACCACACGCAAAAGTTCACAAGTTTAGAAAAGATTGAAGCCGCTGTTAAAATGGAACTTTTTAATTCAACACATAGCAAGCCAGCAAACCTAAAGGGGCAATGCCACGAGTAACCCAACAGCGTGGGGCGTCGCTACAGCGGCGCCATCTGACCTAGCCTCGTTAATTAACTGTCCAGATAGGATTGTTTAATATGCGTGTTACGTGCTGCAGGGCACCCACGGGAATTGCCTGGTGATTCCTCTCTGGTATGCCTATGCATTTTTTTGATTACTGAACATTCATTAGTGGGCACAATCCACGAACTGGGAAGATTTTGTAGCATATACAACGATCCGAGAATCATGAAAGAAATGAAAAGCACGAAATCTTCCTTTTGTCTCATTTTAGGGTGCAGGCATCTTTAGGACTGTGAGAAATAAGGAGTTCCTTTACTGTAAGAAATTTAGCATCGCAGTTTGACTTTTCAAACACTTTTTAGGCAGACTCCGGCCAAACATCAGTTAGCTTTAATGGAAGTGAGCGTAGCTTATTTCTAGGAAGACAAGGTATAAAAAGCTTTGCTTTGATCTTTTTTCTAGTAAGATACGGTTTCTTACAATTCAGCTGAAACCAAAGACCATCCTGACTGAATGGTGATGAGCGCCCAAGGCAGCCCAGCCTTTCAGGGGAAAAAAATCAAAGCCACATAACGAAGGTCAGAATGCTTCAGCTAGAGCAGTGAATTTGGGCAGGACCGCTTTACAGGGCAATTTAGATCTGCCTCTGAACTCCAGACACGCCAGGCACGAGGCCGGCAGTTTTGCTTCACAGTCTGCCTTTTTCATTTCGCCACAGCTCCCTTTTCCCCCAGACTTTACCTTTGATGGCAACGAAAAGCAAAATAGGTCCAGAATGCTCACTCTGAAGCGTTCTGGTAAGAACCTGCCTGACAACTGCAATCGTGGTTGGTGGGGTGGCTTTTTTTTTTTTTTGTCTGTTTCTTTGGCTGCTGACATCTCATCTACTGAACGCCCTCTAGGTTGTGAGGCTGCTGGCCTGTCAGCAGGAGCTAATGGTCCCATACCTCAAGCCAAATGCTACTCTAGGCGGTGACGAAAGAACTGTGTGGGACTGTTTCTGCTCTCCACTCCCTGCAGGACGATTATGAGTTGGTGAGACCTGTCAATACAGACAAAAAAGCTGCTTATGAAGAAGATACACACAGGAATGCAGTATAAACACTTTTCCCAGAAAATGCAGTTCATGATGCACAGTGGAAAGGTTATTATATAACATACAACATAAATAAGTTGTTGGTCTATTTAGAAAGATGACCATTTAGCATTAGGTACATTATATTAGTTCCTTTTTCACAGGATTTTCACACAGGATGGTTTGGGTTGGAAGGGACCTTAAAGATCATTGAATTCCAACCCCCTGCCCTGGGCAGGGACACCTCCCACCACACCAGATTGCTCCAAGCCCCCTCCAACCTGGCCTTGAACCCCTCCAGGGATGGGGCAGCCACAGCTTCTCTGGCCAACCTGGG
>JAOXNO010000013.1:129569624-129589861 GCA_028565335.1 Limnodromus scolopaceus
GGTCTCACCAGTGCCGAGTACAGGGGGACGATCACCTCCCGGGTCCTACTCACCACACTGTTCTTGATACAGGCCAGGACTCAACACAGTCCTTAGTTATCATGGAACAGAAAAGTACTTTGATAGCCTCCTGTGTTATAAGAAATTACCCTGATTGCTTTCGAACACAGAACAGGCTTCAGCAGTAACTGCAGTGCGTAGACTGCGTCTCCCCTCATGTTCTCCAGAGGGGGGGTGTCTGCACGATGGTGGCCACGGACTGACATGCCAAGGCAGCCAAACTGCACCGAGCTTGAGCTTTAGCGTATTTCGATATGTTTTGCAGCAGGTCTAAATGGTACCAGTTGCCTGTACTCCTCTGTAGGCGACACTAAGAGCAGTTTAAGAGGAGGGCATGAGAAGGCAATCCTTGCCCTCAGAGGCTTTTCATGTTTGAAGTGTTGTCTAACACAGGGAATTAATGTGAAATGATCGTTTTAAGGGAGCCCCTAGTGTTCCCAGTTACATCTCCTGGGGGAAACTATGGAGGAGATTTGTGATCTGTAAACATCAGATTATCAAACTTAAAGATCTTCTCACCTGTTCTACCTTTTTGGGTCTTATGAGCAGGGAAGTAAAAATTGGTATCACACAGTGGAGGTGACGCTGGCATTCATTTTATCCTACATTACATAAAAGTGGAACTAGATGGTCATTAAGTCAGTCCTCCAGTACCAACAGAGACAGACTCCAATGTTACTCATCCCACTTCCATCATTTAATTCGTTCTCCTCGTACATGCCCATGCTGTGCCTTAGTTTTTCTCCTCGTTCAGTCTCAAGTGGCAGAGCAAACATGAACTTGTCCTTTCTGCTTCATGCAGAGAATTGCACCTAGTCATGACTCGTAGCTCTGCCAACACTCAACCTTCTCTTGCACTTACAAAGTTATCTTGGGAAGATAGTAAGAAAAAGTGTTATTTCCCATCTACCTTGGGAATCTAACTTATGCATGATTCAGAGCACAAAGTATAAGTACTTTGGAGGTTCCTCTAATTCTCCTCATTCATGTCTACAAAAATTCTAGATAAATATCTGCAGTTAGATACCCCTGAGCCTAAAGCAGCTGCATACCAAACCCCGACTGACCCAGCTCTACATACAGCTTGTTTCGAGGTGTTTAGGAACGGCTGATAAGCACATTCATGTTTACAAAGACTTTCTGGTGCTGCCCTGCTAAAGACTGCCCGAAAACGAGGACTTAATGCAAGTCATGATGGCTGGCTGAACACCCCAGCTCCCAGGGCAGCAAGCAGGGAGTGCTGTGACATCAAAATTCAACCTCCACAGGAATGAATGGGGAAACACCTAAGGTAGGTATCAAAAAAAACCACGAAAGAAGACTATTTTGAAATTTCATCTTTCTTGTGGACTTAACTGCTGATGTACAGGTCTAGAAAGGAGACTGTTCAAACCAGGAGTCTACAGCCCTCTAATGGGTGAAGGACAGGCTGGCCCCATTCCACCACCACTAGTAACATGAAGAAATGTGTAGACCTGTGCGCTTCTGCAAATCTGTGCTTAATCCTTTACTGCTCAGTGGTTTGTCCAGGCCAAAAAAGTATCCCAAAGACATTTTAGAAAACTGCTTGAATAAATATTAAGGGTTAGGCAAAAAGTAATGGTTTGAACTTACTCTCTGAAGTTCCCTTGGGTGCTAATGACTAATCTCAGGGACCATGTACCTATACAATTGCATGAGTTTATAGTATGTCACAGTCTGGGCTAAATAATCCTCATAAGAGAAGGAGAAAGTCCCGTATACTATAGCTTTCCGAAAGGCAGTTACACTCAGTATAAGGGTGGGAATTGAGAGCGCTCCGCTTTCGTAAGGCAACATGTAATTTACTTTGAAACAGGAGAAATGAAACTTTCACTTAATATACAGTTATTTAACATCACTTCGCATTTGCACCCTCAATTACTGCACAAAATTTTCCACTGCAGGCAAGCCCTTGTAATTCATAAATGATCTCAGTGATGACAGAATAATCTAATGTTTGCAAACCTAGAAGGTTCCCCCCCACCCTTTTTTCTTTTTTTACTAAACAGTCTTATCAATGTTGTTAGAGATATAAAGGCAGTTCATAGGGTTGCCTGAGCGGTTTATAATTCTGCCATCATCACTGCTTCCCCACGTTTTTGTATTGGGACTATTTTTAAATTGTACTTAAATCACTGGCATCTCCATACAATTCTCAGAAAGTGATCTGGCATTTCTTAAATTCTTTTGAGAAGTCTCAACTCTACAGCCACAGATCAACACTGTTGCTTGAACAAATAAACTCAATGCCTATGTGTCTCTTAAGTGTCTCATCTTGTCCTCTTAAGTGTCTCATTTACAGTGTGGCTAATCGCGTTTTTAGATTCCCAACACCCCTGGCACCAATTTCTGCTACTCCACAAAAGGAGCTAGTTTCATAATTACTCTGTATCAACCCCATTGTTGGGAAATCAAATTCTCGAGGAACTTTATGGATACCACACTCCGTCAAGGCACTCTTGTTCAAATTGCTGCCAGCATGATGTCTTTCACTGTTAGTTGTTCCTTGATGGAATTTAATAAATATTCATTGGCAGAGTGCAGTGTAATTGATTCAGTGACTTTCATTTTTTACCAGCCCTGCAGGATGCCACAGCCTCTGCAGAAAATCTCCAAGATTTGCGAAAGGCTGACAGTAAGAAGCTTTGGAGATTCACTTGATGAAGAGAAGGGAGAGAAATAGTATCTCTTATCGCCATGTCTAATATCCACTGTCAGGAGGAAAAAAGCTATATGGTCCTTTGGATGAGCAACGTGCCTTATATAACACACTCTAAAAATTCACAAGTTCATAAAGTGAAATATTAAATGAAATGTTATGATATCAAAAAGGTTTATGATTACAGAACATACATTTATACTGAAAAATGTTTTTCATTAAAAATTAGGATACATTGCATTAATATTTATCTCTGTTTATTGCACAGAAGACTTTCCACTACTCATAAATAGTGATTTACATTTACTTTCAGTATTCACCATGCTAGGCACTAGAGGCCTAATCCCTTTGAACTCTCCATAAAGCTTTTTAACTCCCCCTACGGTATCCACACCCACACTGCGTGACATTTAGGACTACTGGAAGTCTACGTTTAAGCAAACATCCTGCTTCTGCGGTCCTGTTCATGGAACCAGGCCTCGTACTGGCTTTTTCGAAGAAAGGGTCAGAGTTGACTTTAGATCTAATACATAGATCTAAAGATCATAGATCTGAAGACCGTAGATCTTCATTAAAAATGACAAAATGCAATATGGATTAAACTTATTTTCTGTATAGAAGTATAAAATTTTGTGATATCAATAAGGACTTAAATATATATAGCCCACTAGAATCAGACTTTGCATTTCATCTTACTGTTTCATTCCGTTGCCTTTGAAATATGCTTCGTCTTCAGAGTTCCCTTAGGTAACAGCCCTACGGCTTGAACCCAATTAGCCCGTTAGTCTGACCATCACCTCGCTGATTTTCCATCTAGTTTTGTAAGAAATCTCTCAGTGGCACAAAAGGGAGCACATAGTGCCAGGCTCTGCACCTACCAGAATGTTCTTTTGTAAGCATGTAGTTTAAAAGACACGTGTTATGGATCCAGTTACCTGCTTGTAGACACTGATGCATAAAAAAAGTAACTGTACTGAATTAAAGAGAATCAAAAGCGTTAAAATCCTGGCAAACTGAGGCATATACTTAATTTGTTTCTTTTCAGTACCTGTTACGTCAGATTTACTTTTATTGTGATACACCGTGAAAAAAACCCCAAAATTTCTAAAAACCTTTTTTTTCTTTCTTTTTTTTTTTTTTAAATGTTGTTCACTTACTGGAATGCCAGTGAAGGTAACTGGAGGCGACTGCCAAGAGATGCTAAAGCTACTGCCATTGGGAGTGAATTTTGCTGACCCTGGAATGTTCACCGGAGGAGTGGCCTGTGTGAAAAGAAAACATCATTCCAGTAAGAAGAACCATTCCTCTTCCAAAGCATTTCAGGGGATCTTTCACTCCTCGAAACTGTAAATCTATGAGAGACTTTGCGAGGTGGAAAAAGAATGCGTGGGGACAAGCATTTTATCCTTATGAGGGGGATAATCATGCATAAGCCAGTAAGGAAAGGACATATTTATATATCACTGTTCTTAAATCTTTGTTTAGAGAAAGACAATAGCTCTCAGAAGAATCCACGCAAAACCCTTCAAAGCAAGATCTGACAAAAAACCCACACAAAATCAAACATTATTTACAAATAACTTTTAAAATAATGCCAGGTAGTAGCGAAAAATATTACAAATGATCACCTAATCCCCAGTGACAAACGAGGCAGTATTTAAACTGATGGCAGGTGGTTTAAACACCTGAAGACTGGCTGGAGAGTCGTGTTGGTCAATAAGGTTAACCATCAACGGTAAGGGTTGGCCATTTCTCATTTATCAGATAAATGTTGTTAATAATCGTTCCAATTAAAACAGTCTTTCCTATTAAAATCAAGGAGCTGAAAACCATCGTTGGGATTCAAAAATGGAGCTCTTAAAAGACTAAGCTAAAGTAAATATTTGAAGGACCCCTGGGCCCCTTGAAGCCTTTGTTCTTCCCATCTGGATTGTAATGCTCAGCGCTGCCCTGGGGTGCGACACCTGATAATCTGAGCTCAGACCGGTGAGGATCTTTCGCCTTCTGCCTTCTCTCTGGTTTTCTCACTGAGATCTGAGCCCTCAGAAATTCTCCCCTACACGTTTTTGAATCCCATTTAATTTACAGAGTCAGGAAACTCATACCTCTGCAGTTACCCTGCCTAGCTGGAGCCCAAGCAGCCACCATGGACACAAGCTCCCTTTGACTCTTGAATTTCAAGCTTTCACCACAAAAAAAACCCAGGCTGCTTGGTTTAAACGTATAAAGACCTCACTATTAAAAATGACTTTTTTACTTCTGCTTTTCAATTGCCCGCGCCTGACAATTAACGCAATACACTTATTTAAGGAGTGCTTGTGTTTGAGGCTGCTGAAGTTGTCTCACAGCTTCAGGGAACAGAGCTCTTCCCTGAGCCGCCAGGCAGAGAGCAGTGACGACAAACTACAACCCGATAGTCCCCCACTAAAGATAATCTTCAGAGCAACCAAGTGCTGAAGCAATCCCCTGGAGTCTCTCCAAGAAAAAGAAACTGAGGCTGCTGGCTGCCTCTGTCTACGGCGGCGACGCTCTGCGGGCTGCTGAGCCTGCTGACAGCTCCAAGAGAATCCACACAGCCACGAGGAGCAACGTCCACTGAGCTCCATAAAATATAAAGACCTCGCTGAAAGGCATCAAGAAAAATTTGGCAAGTCCAGATGGTACCAGTAGTGCTTCATCAAAACCTTGTTCAAACAGGAAGGAGTGAATGACCACGGCGCTCCTGCCAGAAAGAACCGGAGGCAGCTGGGTGGGCGGCGAGCTCAAAGCTTCCTCAGGTATCCGAGTAAGACCTGCTAGGGAAATCCTTGCTGCTGAAAGAGCCTGCCTGTAGTTCCTCTGCAGCTAAATTTAACGGGTACAGGCACTAGTTTCATAATGAAACGTAAAGCAGAATCATAGAATAATTTAAGTTGGAAAAGACCTTTAAGATCCTCGAGTCCAACCATTAACCTAACAGTGTCAAGTCCACCACTAAACCATGTCCCTCAGCACCACATCTACATGGCTTTTAAATGCCTCCAGGGATGGCAATTCTCCAGGTTCCCCAGGCAGCCTGTTCCAATGCTTGACAACCTTTTTGGTGAAGAAATTTTTCCTAATATCCATCCTAAACCTCCTGTGGTGCAACTTGAGGCCGTTTCCTCTTGTCCTATTGCCCGTCACTTGGGAGAAGAGACCAACCCCCCCTAGCTACACCCTCCTTTCAGGGAGTTGGAGAGAGCGAGAAGGTCTCCTCTCAGCCTCCTTTTCTCCAGGCTGAACACCCCCAGCTCCCTCAGCCTCTCCTCACAAGACTTGTGCTTATGCATGAGACGTTTAAAATTGCTGTAATTTGCAGTTACCTAAAATGCTCAGTTCTCTTTTTCTCAGTGCCTAAATATCTGCCTCGGACATGACCAGATTTAGACAGTCAATCACCTTCTTCATTTGTTTCCTAGACCTGCATCTTTGCTCATCAAGCACAGTCACCTTCTTCAGCCTAACATTTCTGACAATCTCTTCCATGAGACAAGCAACTGTAGCATTACAATGAACTGAAGAGTTTCTATACCCCGATCTCACTTTGCTTGGAGACCTCCATCTAATTTCCAATCAAAATACATTCATGGATAATTTATAATTATTTATTTGTGCCAACATTGCCCTTATATCGAAATAGCACAGGCTCGTCCTCTTCTCCTCTTGGGTTTCTCCTCTCACTTTCTTCCCAGGCAGCAATCCCACCCTCTCCTCACCTTTGCTTTGCCCCAGCTGTAGGTCCCTGGGCTGGAGAGGCTCTGTGTCCTCCCTGCCCTCCCTCTTCACTCTGATCACCTTCTTTCTACCTCTTCTAATTGGAGCCCAGCATCTTTGAACTTGGTTGACCAGAACCCTACTCAGGATCTCAGCTGAAGTTATCTAGGGGTCTTGTACATGGCACTGAGAGTCCCTGTCTCTCGTAGATATTTCTTTACCAAGAAAGCCGACAACTTTTTTTTTCCTATTTGCAGACCTGTTGTTGTTGGCTGTACTGCTCACGTCCCCCGCGTTCATTATCAGTAACGTTTAATATAGTATTTATACACAGTAGTTGTCTAGTACCAAAATGATCTAATGAAAATGAGACCAGGCCCAAATACAGCTTTTCATTCAGCTCCCCTAACAACATCCAAACTTGCAAAATAACTGACTGCAGTTCCCCCTGATGCCCCAGCTCCCTCTCCTACACTATATTTGATCTCTAGCCTAACAACTACTGCCTGTATGTTTTAAGATCAAACGCTCTCCTGAAATCCAGAGGGATTTGTTCTTCTGTACTTCATCACTTACAAAGCCACCTTGTCCGAGGAAGATGTTAGACTGTTCTAGCGTAATCTTTCTTTGGGGTTCCTCCATTGCAGTTCATCTCATTTGCTGTACTTTCCACAATTTCTTCAATTGTTCCTTTAAATCCTTCCTCATCCATAGGTCTTGGTGAGAGAAGAGAGTCAGGACTTGCCTGATCACTTCCCCACTACACCTTTCTTACTACAGGTAGTATATTTGCCATTTTCCAGTCCTGTGGGAAATGCAATTAGCTGAATTGTTTAAGATTCTGCGACCCAGCTTTGGGTTCTGTATTTTTTTCTGTCTTTTAACAGGAACCCTGGGATGAACATTATTCAGCCTCTCTTATCTGAGTTTGTTGAGCTGTGAATTTCGCTTCTTCAATGAAGTAAGTTTCACTTTCATGCTCTCATTCATGTGAGAGATTGTCTTCATAACTACATTCCAGTACCTTCAGGGAGCTACAGGAGATGGGGAGGGGTCTTTATCAGGGAGCGGAGCGACAGTACAACGGGTAACGGTTTTAAACTGAAAGAGAGGAGATTTAGATTAGGTATTAGGAAGACATTCGTTGCTGTGAGGGTGGTGAGACACTGGAACAGGTTGCCCAGAGAAGCTGTGGCTGCCCCATCCCTGGAGGGGTTCAAGGCCAGGCTGGATGGGGCTTCGAACAACCTGCTCTGGTGGGAGGTGTCCCTGCCCAGGGCGGGGGGGTTGGAACTCGATGATCTTCAAGGTCTCTTCCAACTCTAACCATTCTATGATTCTTCGATTCCTGTTCAATACTTCATTTCAGTTTTGATACAGATAATATCTTTATCAGAAGCAAAAAAAGTGTTAAGATTCTG
This sequence comes from Limnodromus scolopaceus, assembly GCA_028565335.1. Lineage (NCBI taxonomy): Eukaryota > Metazoa > Chordata > Aves > Charadriiformes > Scolopacidae > Limnodromus > Limnodromus scolopaceus. The sequence goes on from JAOXNO010000013.1 coordinate 129,577,521, forward strand.
CATATGGCTAACTCCAGCAAGGAAACTGCAGGAAATATGGTGGTATTAAAGATGCTGTCATCACCTTCTCTCCTATTCCATTTTACACAACAGATTAGTCACAAGAATGCTTAAATGCTAACAGTGGAAGCTGGGCTCAGTTCCTCCTCTTGCTGGTGAGAGTTTAAACTCCACTTTGCCTCCTGGAGAGTGCTCTTCTTGCTGGGGTAGAGGGGCTCTAGCACAGGATGCCACTGCTCTGCAGAAGCTGACTCCTTTGCAAGGAAAACCTGACCGTGAGCTGGGCAGGGACCCCATCTCCTGCTTCCAACAGGAATGCCTTGAACAGTTTGGCCTGCGTCACTCCTCGCTGATGAAACAGAGTATTGAAACCACAGCAACGTGAAAAGGAGACACGGCTTGCTCAGGCACTTGTAGTCTCGTGTCGTGAGACACTCAAATTCCAGTTCAAGCGGCTTAAATATTTGAACCAGGATTTCCTTAGGCAAGTGCTGTACTCAAAGGCTGCTTATAAAAAAGGATCAGGTGAGTCTCCAAATTGCAGGGAAGCCTGTAACAACTGCAAATCCCAAATGAAGTGAGACTCTTCTCAACAGCCTAGACTCGGTGCCGCATCCTGTGAGAGACAGGGCTTAAGCTAGACTGAGAAGAAAAGTCTTTCTCCTAGCTGGTTTGATCAATCCCCCCAGTTACCCAATGTAGCTCCCACCTGAGATACCAAACTTCCACCCACGCTGGCTGTTGTGCACGAGAGCTAAAACAAGCCTGTGGATTCTGTGTGGTTCCCTCTGGCCTTTTAGCGCGTCTGCTCTAGACACACAACAGAAAGGTTTCAGCTGCACAATGCTGCATACCAAAGTTATTTCATCTGATAAATTTAACAGAGTTCAGCTCTCCGGCGCATACACAGGTCATAGACCACACTACTTTAAAGCCTCTACTCATCTTTTCTCATATGGCATCCAGACTAAAATATGTCAAATTTTAGTGCACTTTTACAATTAATTCTGTCTGAACTTAGTTGGAAGTTTTTGGAACAGCGGTTTTTGGATCTGATTGGATTTTTGCCATTTGCAAAGCGTCACCTCTAAGAGTAGGACACCACACGTGCCTTTTCGTTCTTCCTGCTCTACTCCACATACGCAAACTGACATCTCACACTGTACAAATAAAGGAAATGAATTGTTTCTGGTATCCCTTGGGTACTGGCCTACAGACACATCCGGTACAAGCAGAGCTGAAATGAAGACTCTGGTAGGGATTCGGCTGACGGAAAGAGAATGTTTACAGCGCAGGAGACCACATCTGAGCATGTCAGCTTGCACCCTCCTTATGGTCAGTGGAGAATTAACTGATGTAGGCAGTAGGTTACACAGAGCAACTCTTGCTCAACCTGAAGTATGCACCTATATGTAGCTAAATAAATAATGTGTGGCACCCCAAAATTCACCAGCTACGGCGGGAGCACAAACAGACTAGCTCAGAAGCAGACATCTAAATCTAAATGAGATGGACCGCTTGGGCTGCCCTGAAAACGTTTCAACCCATCAAAACTAGACTTGGCTTTTAAACATTCAAACGTTTGATCTGACATTTCTTTATACATCAATGACACTAGTGTAATCAATGGAGTTCGCTGGCGTTACCTGGTAAGCATGGTCCGTGTGTACGAGGTAGAGGTTGGTAGGAGCTGAGCGGCTCAGAGGTGTCATCAATTTAGTCTCGGTTTTGGCACAGGAAGTTTCAGGACGGATTGCGTCTTGGGTGGGAAAGGAAGGAGGAGATGCTAAAGATGGAGAGACTGGGGAAAGACTGCTTAAGCCGTCAGCTACTGAGTCCGTGTTGAGCCTGATTTCTGTGTAGTAAAAATCCTCCTCTCCATCACTGTAGTCAGACTCTCCTACACGTCTGCATCAAGACAAAGAATGAAGGTCTGATTAAATGAAAGCAAGAACGCCAAGGAAAATTTTAAGTTCTAGATGCATAAGCAAATACTGCCAATAAATTAATATTCCCAGTTTCAACGCTACCAGCATTCTGGCTGCAGGAAGGGGGAGAGGAAAAGAAAATAATCTAGTCTGAAGGGAAAAGGAGCAGGAATATGATTATTTTTTTCCTGTGTTATTCTGACTAATACTTTGACCTTGGAGTAGATGTTTAACTTCTATGCTTCAGCTTAAGTATCAGCTTCTCATTCCTAACTATTGGAGTTAACAAGAATCTCAATGCACTTTGACTTTAGAAATGACAGAGCAGTCACAGAAGGACGGGTAAAGATAACAAACACACGCAAGATATACCTCACTAATGTTATGGCAAACAATATGTAATCTTATCACAGGTTACTTAATTAAACCAAATATAGTTATGGCTGCGGTTCACTGTAACTCTCCTTGGCATAACAGAAGAAGCTGCTGGAAAACACTTTCATCATACAACTCACTCAGACACAGGTAATGAATAGATGGGCTGGCTTGCCAAAGCAGGACTTTCTGGTCCTACTCTCCAGAAGCAGATTTACTGAAGGAGGAGATGTAAAAGGGTCAATTGCTTCTGTGTCCCCTGGCATTATCTGCTGTGTGTTTGAGCCCAAGTGCCAGCAGCAAAGCAGCCCAGTCAAATAGGTAGTTTCCAGTACATGTTATTTTGAAGTCCCAAATAAACCACTATTTCAGCACATTCATACATACAGACTTAACTCACAACTCACATATGCGTATTTTCTCCTCCATAAGGGAAATCTGGGAACCCTAAGGGTCCTCCTGCCTGTCCATACCAGGGCTGAATGCTGGACCTCTCTGTTTCCAGGCACGCACCCCAAGAACAGCCCCATACCAGTTCCTCAGCCTGCTACCTGTGGTCCTCTTGCCACCTTACTCAATAAAACTCATTGAGAGTGTGGGTTCAGCAGTTTTGCAAGGCTCTGCCAGAAGTATCGCCTGCCAGACTGCTGCCAGTCACTCACCAAAACCCCTCTCTCCACTAAAGTTACAAGCTCTGAATTCTAGGGAAGTTCTGCTGTTTACTTCTCTCTCTCCTACGCCATGAAAAGGCTGTCCCCAAAACGTTACAGGACAAAACGCAACACTCGTAACTGCATTCGGAGAGATCTCTGTTTCTGATAGCCTCACTTCTCAGAGCCTAAGTCCAACAGCAATTACCACAGCCTTCGCAAGACTGTCCCAAATTCCGCACCAAACTACCTCCTCATGACCACTTTAATTTTAAAGCACTGAATAACACAGACTTACACAACAGAGATGTATTTCCCCATACCTAACAGGTGAAATCCCTGAGTCCCCACTGTAACTCCATATGAGACAGCGAGGTCACTCAGTGCAGGACATTTCAGTTGCAAATTCAAGATCTAAAACAAGCTTGTGTCACACAAGATTCATTTGCTTTTGCTTCTAGTCCAAGTAACGTACACATGGAATTGCAGCTTACTTTCTTTTTCTTAGGTTTCTTAGGTGGTTGGGGCTTATTTTTTGGCATTAATTTGACTCAGAACTAGCACAAGCACCTGATCTGATGTGATACAAGGCAGGAAAGTATTCACGCGGGACCCCGAAACCTGGATGTGACATGCGGGTAGCACGTGTGAAGTAAATGCCACTGTGTTGTGCAGCCATCAAGGGACGTGTAATGTGACCTAGAGTTGTATTTGATTTTCTAGAAAGGTTCACAAAAGTTCAGGAAAGAAGGTGCCTCACTGTTGGAGTAAGTTCTTGTTCACCTTGAAGCACTCTGCCGTAATTTCCTCAGAAACTGAGAGATGTGAGACAGAAAAGCCAAGGACAATTCAGCTCATCTCCCCAGGCAAGCGCGGCTGCTCCCCGCTTCTGTACCAAATCCTTCAGACTTCCAAAGAGCCTGCCCTCTTACCCAAGATGAACGGTCCGGATGTGTTTCTGGATCCCTGCAGCTGTGCTCAGTACCTTCCCACAGTTTTTCCACAGGCATTTGAACATCACCTTCATGGAGTTCTGAAAATGATGAGTAAAGCAACATTAGATGTAGGGAAGACAGAAAGAAAACCAAACGACCCAAACCAGATATATCTGTCACCAAGTGTCATCCTACTGAACTCAACAGAGTCCCAGCAAAAAGCAGCAGAAGCAGCCTGTGACCAAACTTGACTTCTCTCCACTCCTTGGCATGGCTTTGTCATTTGCAAGTCCCAGTTTCTGTCTCCCCACTAAAGGAGGGAGACGATATAGAAACTTCTACATTTCTGTGGAGCCTTTCAAAGAACAACTGATGAGGACTTCTCACTTAACGCAAGGCATCCTCCTTAATTAAGATCTTCCTAAAGCAAGCTCTGATGGATATTTCTGCTCGTCAATTTTGCAACACATAAAAAATATTGTGCCAGAAAACCACAGCTTCTGCAATGACAATATTCGCCCATGAGCTGGCAAAACCTGCTTTTATTTCATTCAGAAACTGCTGTGACCCTTACTTGGCAAAGAGAGTAAGAAGCCATCTGGCTGCATTCAACATTTTTTAAAAGAATATGTGTATAATCTCATTTTAATACTCTTGTTATACTCTTTAATATAATTTCATTGGTCTAAACTGAGTTATCATTGATTTAGAGCACAGCCAGCGAGGCTATAACCAGCCCAATCTTCAATATTTTGAAGATTCTGGAGAAAACTAGTCTGAAAGCAGTGTGTGGTAACAAACAACACAGATGTGCAAATTTTTTTAAAAAGCTAATTTTCCTCCAAAATTAAACCTACTTTCTAAATTTTAAATTAGAAAAACCTAAATATTTTGTACGCAAAAATAATTTTCTCTGTTATTACAGAACACGTTATTAAAACTCGATTTAAAAAAAAAAAAAGGAACAAGCACATCCTTAGAGTTAAGTTCATGCTTCACTGTGTCTTGAACATAAGTTGACTTGGTGCTTTCTTCAATTTGGACCCTTTGGAAGTGCATGCCAGTAGATGGTAAGTTTCAGCATTTGCTATAAAGATGATGATTAGAATATAATTTAAAAAAAAATCTCAACTGATGAGCTTTTTTAAAATACAAGTTGATTGTGGTAGCATGTTCTCATAGTTACTTGTCAGTCTAACATCTCCTGTTCCAAAGTTATGGATGCTAAGGGCTTTAAGATTTGAGGTACCTGATGATACTGTTTGTATGAAAACCTTCTACTTTGGACTACGCTGCCCATAAATTCCCTCTGTAATTTTTTGATCTGAGAATACAGCTCCCATTCAAATAAAAACATAACTGTTTTTTCCTAAAATTAAATATAATCTATCTAGCAGTTATGAGAGAGACATTTCTTACGTTTAGAACACAACATTAAATACTATCACCGCTCAAAAACCCAGCCACGGCCACCAGATGAAGACCATGTTTATAATTTACATCTTAGGAATTCTGATATGACATCATGAACGCTGGATGCATCTTTATGAACACAGACTGGTTTAACATCAGTCTCCAGTTTGATGGTAAAACCCATCTCCTGGCTCCACTGTGGCTTTGGCTTTATTGTCAGTGCTAAGAGTCTGCGAACACCCCTGCATTTTAACGTAACCAAATGAAATCTCACTCAGTAGAAATACAGCACATAAACCATGCTTCCATTTTTGATGCGTCCAAAAATTGCCTAAACGGGCTTATTGTTTTATTTAAGAGAATAATGGAACACAAATGGCTTGGTGAGGAATAACTACGTTAGTGGAAACTTTCAAGCAAATTACGTTCTTAATGAGAAGTGGTCGTTAACATGACATTTTCCAAACATGAAATGGAAGAAACATTAATTAGTAAAAGTAAGGTTACCAATCTATTTATTTCCAGCTTTGTTCCTTCTGATTTTTGCATCACTGAAGAAGAAATAACCTGAACATCTTTATTTCAGCTTCTAAAGGTGCAAAGCTGTACTCATATGAATTACTATGTTGGGGTCAGAATAAAAAAACGTGCAGGAAATGAAGTTAATTTGTAAAACAAAGTTTGTCAGGTAATGTTATTATTTATCTAAATTAAACTTTTGCCATAAAGAGCAAAATCCCCCCAACCAGAACAGAAAGCGTAATAGATCTGCGGTGGGTATATAAATAGAAATATATGAAGACAACTTAGAAAACAATAAGGTGGCAGCTGCAAACCCATCTGTCTCATCACAGCTGAGCAATAAGAGCGATGCTAATAAGCTGCACTTGAACTGAGAAGTAAAAGGCAAACCAGCACACTCCTGCGTTCCTACTCCTCCTGTCCCACCCCCCCCCCAAAATCATCTCTGTCTTTAGTTTAACACCCAGCGCTAACTTCTACTTTATTATAACAAAGGTGTCCTCCAAGATATTTTTTTTTTTCCTTTCCAGCAAGAAGCACAAACATTTCATACCCCTCTCTCACAAACAAGGGCGGAACGGTGGGGGTCAGCAAATAAGCAACTTCTGGAGCAAAAGGACAAATCTGAACAGGTTTAAACCATCATTAAAACTTCTTCCTGCTTGTGACGAAGCAATGAACTGTCTCAGACTGAGCCAGAAACAAAGTCACTATGGAGAACAAATTTTTTCTCCTTACAAAAGCCCTTTTTCATCTTGCTATGTAAAATCTGTCCTGCTGCATCGGGAGGGAAGGAAACTTGGGACTGGTGCCAGCTCTTTGTTTTCTTTTTCTTTGAAAGGAGCTTGCTTGCTAGCATAACTGTGCTTTTTTGGGGGTTAGTTTTGGATTTGGTTGTTTTGGGTTTTTTTCTGTGTTTTATTTAGTCCGCTTTTGCACTCCTACCTAGGATAAATTTGGGCACTGTTAATACTGCATCAAAAGCCATCAGGTTTGATCTCTCTCTCTCCTTTTTTCACTCCATATGTTTGCACAGAGAAAGCTTCACAGTATTAAGGTATCTGACATGCTGTCAGACAAATAGCACTTTCAGGGAACAAGAAGTATCAAGGCCATATCCAGTTTTTGTGATGACATGTAAAGGCTGCCTGTTGCATCCTGCATACAAAGAATTTGCCAAAGTAGGATAGAAATCCCTTGAATGGCCAGAGGCAACACCTTCTGGAAATCACTCTAGTGTTTTCTGAGCAGGAGGCTCTGTAGAACCTCGCCATCTGCCAGCAAATATGTGGTGCTGATGGCAGCATGTGCCTGCAGCAGGTGACTAGGTAGAACGAGACATAGTGACTAGGCCAAGTTCCGACGTTAATTGGATGCCAAGGAGGGAGCTGTTTGGGTGACCTGTTCCCTTCTCACAGCAAAATATGTCTACCAACATCCTATCTGCCTGTGGGTATGGAATTTAACGAGAGGCTAACCTTTCTCTTCCTAGGAATGGGTTCATCAAAGAGAAGGTTGCTTGTTTCAGCTTCATCAATACCATCATCTGGCTGGGAAGGTGTCCGAAAAGCTTTGAAGCTATCAGCTGACAGAGGTGGAGATGGGGTGGATGGGTTGGACTGGTCGCTGGGAGCATTCCAGCTCCAGTATCCACTGCTGCTGGTACTAGAAGGCACAAATCCTCCTTCTTTCCAAGATCCATTTAGGGATTCTGTCAAGAACAACAACAGCCATCATTACAACAGTATCATGTGTTAGGGCTAAGTCGCTCTTTTATCTCGGGCTTAGACGCCGTGCTGGTAATTAACTGTACGTTCAATAAAGGAAAGCAAAAGCGCTGGGTGTAGAGAGGACAATCGCATCTATCCCACTGCACACGCATTACATATTCCACACTTGATTTTCCACGTGTTTTTAAAAGACAAGTATTTTTTAAAAAAAGAAATGCTGGGTTTGGAAAAATAACGTGTTGGAGCACAAACCACAATAAGGAGTCAGATACCGCATCCATGATTAAGGGAAAACTTTCAAATACATCCTCAGCTTTAAACAGGAGCACACGACTGTGGTGGGGCGTCAGAGTAAGCTCCAAGCCACTGCACGGCCAACATAAGATCCCCTGGGAAGGAGACATATAGTCTGAGCCCCAGGATGTTAACTAGATCTACAAAACTACGATCAACATCCCAGTACTAAAACACCAAAGAAAACCCTAACTACGCTCTGTCTTCTCATTATCTCCCAGCACACACACCTCTGCCTAATTTGAATCTCTAATTGGAGCAGTGCGCATCCTCGGAAGGATATCCCTTTTTCTTCATACCCGTGTATTGTTAGGCATCTGGTTTTGGAAGTGGGACGCACAGGCGCTGGATCACCTCCACATCTACTCGCCGGAGAAAGTCCCTCCTCACTGCAGCAGTTCCCCTGACCTCAGGTGGGAAGCAGAGGCTCAGACTAATGGTTACTCTCCAACGTGGCGGGGTGGGAGTAACAGCACTGCCTTCCCAGTCTGAGGCACAGCTTGAGCCATGCCTCGTGTGCTGAGGTCCTCAGGCATTGGCGTGTCACTCTTCCTGGTCCCTAAAGGGCTTTTGGCAGGAGAGAAGCATGTAGGCCACCAGCTCAGCAAAAGCATGTCCAGTGGTGCAACCATGGGCAGCTCTCCCTGCAGCTTCAGGTTCTCACAGGGCTTGGGCACGTGTGCAGGGACACTTTAGGTACAGTTTCTCCTTAACTCAGGCTTTGGAGGCTTTTCCCAATGACATTGTTGGTGCTCCAGTATTGTGCAATACGCGACTTCGGAGCTGGCAGGCAAATAACATCTTATCTGTTCGTGAAATGTTATTTAAGTGTGAGATGGGAGCCTCTTCAAGCCAGTGCCTGCCTTTAAGAGTTCTGCAGAAGTCACTCCTTCATTCCTTCTCAATTTCTTACAGATAAATTTAACTAATGACATCAGCAAGAAAACAATGTCTACCACCTGCTACTAAAAGCTTAACCCAAAACCAATGGAATTTTTTTTCCTCCCGACTCAGTTGGTTTTGGACAAAACCCTTAATCATTAAAATCAGCTGCTCACAAAACAGAAGACAGTATAAAAATACCCCCTTGCATGGGCAGCAGCCAAGTCCCTGCACTTACTGCTCAGGGCCACAGAGAATAAATGGGATCAAGCCTCCCTCCCCCAGGCAAATTCCTCTTTGGAAAAGGACACATACATTTCTGGCAGCTAGTAAGTTAACATACGAGAATGTCACGTTTTGGTTCATGATTACAGCCTTCCTGTGACCGTAATGGAGGTGGGTTTCGCTTCTTTTAAGTCTTTGTACTTGAGTCTCATGCCATAGAAGTACATCTGGTATCAACTTGTGACTTCAGCATAGCTTAAAATTTCCAATTCTTCAGAAAAACAAAGGAAACAGTACTCTTTCAATTACTACTTTCTGACACATTTATGGTACTTTGCATTCTCAGGGTTTACAGCTCCTCCTCGCCTTACTGAGAAAGAGATGTAAATCAAGAACATTTTTATAGTATGGAAAAGACTGAATGAGGCTGACAACTGGGAAAAAACAAACACTGGTTCTCATTAATACTAACAAATCTGTCAATGTAAAGAAATGTAAAATATAAATAAATGCAGCTTACTCTTATTTTGGGGCTCTTTTCATATTACTGGATTTGCATGAAAGAGAACCTGATCAAATATTACTCAGCTGCAGGGAAACAAAGGTCAAACTCTGATCCAGTTTACATGGGGGATCATCACCAGTAATTCCAGCACAGATCATACTTCAGTCACAGAATCACAGAATGGTTGGGGTTGGCAGGGACCTTCGGAGATCATCCAGTCCAACCCCCCTGCAAAAGCAGGTTCACCTAGAGCAGGCTGGACAGGAACGCATCCAGGTGGGTTTTGAATATCTCCAGAGAAAGAGACTTCATAAAATTCCATTTGTTTAAACAAATGTTCCTGTAATTATAGTTATTGCCCTTTTTTTGGAAAAGGATGTAGAAAGAATTAATCATTAGTACATTTGTAGCTTGTATTACTAAGACCAGAGCCTAGCCTTGCAACACCAGCTGAGCTTCCAATTATCAAATCTCTACACTTTTATTGAAGTCTTTAGTTAAGTCTTCACTCAGGAAAAACTAAGATATTCAGGGAGAAGGTGCCCAATAAGAGCTTCAAAATCTTGTCTGTGACTACTGAAAATACGTGAATTACTTTTTCCGGCTTGTTTTCCCAGATTTCGGGAAACAAGCAGACAAGCTATGTGAAGAAATATCAAAGAGCATTCAGGCTGCATGAAGAAATATCAAAGGCAGCTAACGACTACCATTTACTCATCAGCAATTCAAAAGAGCTTGTTTGGAAGATCTTTCCAACGAACAGCTGCTAGCTAACATGCACTGCTGATCCCGGCAACTGTCATCTGCTCAAACTCTTTAAGGTGGCAGATACTGCTGTGCCCCACACGAGAGCAGCTCCCCATGACCAGGAATGCCTGGAACACACGCACGTGGAACACACGCACGCTTTAGCCACTCCGAATCCCTGTCTGGGACATCGGCACAGATCCACCTTCACCTGTGGTTTCAGCTGTGACCTGGAGCAGCTGGAGAGCAGGCACGTTTTTTCTCTTCCTTTGGCCTTCCCTGAGGGCTGGCAACCTCCAGGCTTGAGGTGGGACAGTCACCGGGGATGTCACCACTGGAGGTTTCCTAGGGCTCCTCAGAGCAGTGATACTCCATAAATACTTCTGGTTTTAACATTTGGGAAGTGTGTGAAAGCACACAGGCAGGAGTCATGGGCGTTCATAGCCAGAAGTCCAGCTAACTATATAAAATTTAAGTTTTCTGGAAAGGAATGAAAAAACCCACGCTATTTGTTCAAACATCTTGAAATTTCTCATGGTACAGATTCCTTTTAAGTACAACATCATTCAGGGGATTGCTCCTGCTTCCATGAAGAACTGTGAAGACTACTTCCTTATTAATTTGCAATGAGTTAGTATTCCTCAAAGTCCTCCAATAATTTACAGTAGAAGGGCATTTAGTATTGATTTAACAGTTATGAATAAGTGAAGCCAGTCACACAAACCATGCTGAGACATCCTAACAAGCTGTTCTAATTTAAATTATTCCTTAAAATATAACACTTTTAAAATTTTCTTGTAACTCCAGTCAAACTTGCACAATTACATATTTCATTAGCAATCTCCTTATTACCACTAACTTTTTAGTTTGCTTTTTATTTGTATATATACCTGCTATACCATGAATGGAGTAGCCTTTTAAGGGAGCATGGGTTTGATGGCAGACCATCAGAGAGTTACAAAGGGCACAGGAACTGAGGGTCTAATCCTGCATTGGCAGAAACAGACCTGGGCAAACCGCACAGCCTCTCTGCCGAGGGTTGTGATTCGGAAGGGCTTTGCCTGATCGCAGTGTCGAATAAAATCTGATCCGATTTCCATGGGGTGGGAACAAGAACCACAGAATCACAGGACGGTAGGGGTTGGCAGGGACCTTCGGAGATCATCTTGTCCCACTCTCCCTGCCAAAGCAGGTTCACCTAGAGCAGGCTGAACAGGAACGCATCCGGGAGGGTTTTGAAGTTCTCTAGAGAAGGAGACTCCTCTCTGGGCAGCCTGTTCTAGTGCTCTGCTACCCGTTGAAGTAAAGAAGTTTTTCCTCACGTTGAGATGGAATTCCCTGTGTTCCAGTTTGTGCCCATTGACCTTTGTCCTGTCGCTGGGAACAACTGAAAAGAGCCTGACCCCATCCTGTTGATACCCACCCTTTACATACTGATGAGATCCCCTCTCAGTCTTCTCTTCTCCAGGCTAAACAGACCCAGGTCTCTCAGTCCTTCCTCATAAGAGAGGTGCTCCATTCCCTCGGTCATCTTCACGGCCCTCCACTGGACGCTCTCCAGCAGATCCCTGTCCCTCTTGAACTAAGGAGCCCAGAACTGGACATAGTACTCCAGATGGGGCCCCGGGGCAGAGTAGAAGGGGAGGATGACCTCCCTCGACCTGCTGGCTACGCTCTTTTTAATGCACTTTTTAACCACTGATGTTGAGTTCAGTGCATATGTGCAAATGAAAAACAGCTGTTTGGAAAATTAGCATTCCTGTGAGGTCAGGAGACCTTCTGCAGCATTCATCTCCCACTGACGAAATGAGGTATCTTCCATTTCATAGACTGGAGCTGCTTTATGGTTATGGAAGGTTTCTTCTGATTTCTGCCAATGCTGCACCAAAGATTTTGTCACAGCAAAGCTCCCTCAGTACGATGCCCAGCACGCATGGACCACTGCCAGAAGACACCCACTCACCCTTTGTCCTCCACCACAGTGTCCTTGATTGAGAGACACAAGACTAACTTTTCTTCTAATGCTGGGGAAAACTGCACTTTTAGAAGACCCTAGTGTCTGAATTTGTGAAAATATTTACTTTATAGCCAGCCAGGCTCTGTGGGATTCAAGGTCTCAGTGTTTTCGAGCCTTG
>JAOXNO010000013.1:129626246-129645914 GCA_028565335.1 Limnodromus scolopaceus
TCCCTGGAGGTATTCAAGAGACGAGTTGACATGGTGCTCGGGGATATGGATTAGTGTTGGGTTGGTGGGGGTTTTTTTGTGTGTGGTTTTGTGGTTGTTATTTTTCTGTTTTGTTTTGGTTTGTTTTTCTCATTGGTTGGACTAGATGATCTTAAAAGGTCCCTTCCAACCTAGGCGATTCTGTGATTCTGTAAATCCATCTCCCCACCGCAGATAACGCTTCCTCTCCAATTCCTCTGCCACTGTAATAACCTACAGACTCAATTAATACTTTGAACAGTGCGGATGGCCGCACAGCAAGTTGCCAAAAAAAAAAAAAAGTCCCAAGAAAAAAGAAAAAAAAACCCCAAAGATAACTAAGAACATTTGCTGCATAATGTAATTCAAAGCTTGTATCTGAAGAAACAATACAAGCCTTGTTTATTAATGTTACATATTATGTCTTAATTTAAGATGTGAAAGCTTGTTTTTGCACTTGATAGGGGGTCTGTGTTTACGTTGGTAAGACCCATATTATACATTCAATGTAGATTTCCTCTCCAAGCTTCTTACTTAGATCAAAACATCATAAAATGACAAAATTGCTGCACTCCCCTGCACATATTTGCTTCAGAGATTAGCAAGAAATCGTAATGCATCTTCTTTTGTAATATTTTGAATTTCTGTAAACATCATCATAAAATATATACCACAAAATAGAAATTCAGTGTAACCACAAGCCTTTTTATGTGACATGTTTTAAAGAGCTTTCAACATCGATTGGATTTTTACTCTTGCTGTTGTTATTATTATTCCTGTGATCTAAAAGTACCCTAGCTAGCTACTGGAAGTAGCAGCACTGGTTTAGAAAGGTTAAATTTCAGCAAGGTATTTCTCAGGATATTAGAGATGACTGCACAAGCATGTCACACAAACACATGCTTACCCTCTGATTATATATATACATGTATGTATATATACATAAAAAATAAGATTTAATAGCTACTCTGCACTAACCATGAGAACTACACATCTGTAATCTTGGAACCAAGGGCCCAGTGAACCCAACAAAAGCAACCACCGTTATGTAAAATAAATTATGGAATACTGAGAAGCAAGAGATAGCATGAGCATGCCCCACACTAACAGCCCTGCTACTGCTGATTTAGAGAAGAGAGGAGAGGGAAAAGAGATGGCCAAATCATTTAATCCAAGAGGACATTAACAAAACAAAGATCCATGACTTCAGGATGCAGCTCTCAGCAATTAACAAGTTTGGAAAGAGCAACCAAAATATTATTTCTAAATCATCAGCACAGACTTCCCAGGAACTCGCATCAAACCTTTTTCATAGACATTTTTCATTAGAAAGAAATACTAAAATAGGCCTGGCACATCCTCTTCATCCTCTTTTCCCTCCTCAACCAGCCAGGCAAGGAATCTCCTCACACCAAGCCACCAGGCACACAGTGCTTCCCGCTCCATGCCGTGCATGGCATTGGTTGTGTGTATGGGAAAGTCCTAAATGTCTTTCTTTAAACCTTACTTCACTGCCTGCCTCAGGTTCAAAGGAGGAACCAACATTCACACTGAAAACAAGAGAGATGATCCAAATCAAGATAAAAGAGAAAAGCAGACACACACAGCAGGGAGCTTAAGTTTGGGAGCACAGTATGGGATTAAGAATGTCCCTCACGTACAAAATTAAGTAAAAGACTACGGACTATTTTAATGGGGGTTTTCCCTGGGAAAGCATTATCTTAACACAGACTTTGTTTCATTATAACGCTGACCATAATGATGGCACATCTGCTGCTGGTGGAAATACCACCCTCTGTTCCTCCTCAAAGAAATGGCCAAGACATTAAGTTTTGGGTAACAAACTAAATGAAATGAGGAGCAATGGTACTACCATATAAAAACTACTTATTAAAAGCATCAATTGGCTATTGACTCCATTTACCCTCTGGAATACTGCTATTACTTAAAAACATCCATGTGTCAACGCAATAGCAGCCTCAATGCAGTGTGCCAATGTTGACACCACAGAGGACAACTATTTCCACAGGACAATACAGCTGAGGTGTCCAGCCACACATGGGCTTCTGGTATGCTCCTGGAGAGAAGGAAGGACAACTTTCAGATACCTAGAATTTAGTATAATGTATAATTAAAGAAAAGAAACACACTGCTATTATATTCCGGCAACGTTACTCGATACTTTTTCCCTCAGTTCCTCAAGGAGGCTATTTTGAAGATGTGGTTATCAAACAAACCATTTCACATCCACAGCCACTAAAAGAGAATGTTTTATCCCAAAATGAGAACAAAGTTATGTTTCTAAACACTGGTTCTATACAAAGAGGAAACATACATTTGCTTGGGAATGTTAAATACTTTTAGGAAAGTGTCTCATCTCATTTCACCTTTTACTCTATGGATGGAAGAGCAAGGCACTCCAGGATGTACTTTCTCTGCTGGGACCACTAATAGCAGAAGTTCATATTTCACACACAGCCTCTTCCTAGTCCAGTGAAGATGTCACCACCTCAGTTCTCCTCACTGGGTACCAATCACAGATGGCCCGAGGTCATGTCAGACACAGTATCAGATCAGCTGCAGGAATTCCTGTGGCATAATTTAATGTAGGCCCTTGCAAAATCACAAAGCTCTTTACATAGTGAGCAAAGAACAAAAGAAGAACAAAACCTATTTTTGATTCTTGGCCAAAGAAAACCGTGAATTAGTCATTCAGCGGGTATTAAAAAGATATTGAACACAACAGGTTAGCTCTTGCAAACTTCCAAAAAGCAGCCATTCAGCCAGGTATGGAACTAGGCTTTCTATAGGGAATGAAAGCCAAGCTGCAGGTCATGAGCAGTACGTGTCCAGTGCAATACAACGCCACCGAGTGCTGCTTCAGGAATAAAGTCAAAGGACGTTTTATTTGGAAAGACTAGCAACTTATCAAAAATGGTAGCTGCCTCGTGCAGACCTGGTGTATCTAGCAACACTTCATCTTCCCAAAGCAATCAGGGAGTAATAAGGGAAGAGTCAGAGCTTATATAAACCATGCAGATGCTAAAGAAAAGACCTAAAGAAGATGTGGTTCTGCTTCAAATAAAAATAACCTGTTAGAAAAATCTAATTTACATATATATCCTAATCTAGATACTGATATACTAAAGTGGTAAATCCTCTACCCTTTAGTAATACTCCTGTTGTCACAAAAACTGAAGTACTAATACTGGTATCTGATGCATATAAACACCATATAACAGAGACCAGAAAAATCTTACAGAAATTAATAAAAGGCACCTTAAAAATAGGCTTTCGTCTATACAAACCAACCATACACTTTATGTACCTCATAAAATGAAGAAGGTTAGATGAGTTTCATTGTAGCGTAGTTGTCTTAAGGATAGAAACAGAACACCAAAAAAGCCTTGTACACATAATGCAAGCATATTACTATAAATGGAGAAAAGTCACACCTTGTACCTCCTTTTTTAAAAATATGTAAAATTAATGTTTTCATGCAGATGATGCTAAAGGAATTACAACAGAAATTTCTAAAAATATTTTAAAATAATACAATCAGTGATACAACTTATCTCAGAAAGGCAAGCTTCATGTCTTTTCTGACCTCAACAATACAACATTGAATACCATTGCTTAAACTAGAATATTTTAATTTTATATCACTTAAATAAAATCATTGCTATGAAGATAGCTATGATGTATGTAACCTATGTGACCATATACATTTGTAACCCATCCTTGCACGTTTCACAGAGAGACAAGTTATAAACCACGTACCCATTGACTTTTTTCTTTTTCTCAGCACAGATGGCATTTCAAGTTGAACTATTTTTTTGTGCCACAGCTAACACAAACCACAAAGAAATTACTCCTATTGAATATTGCCTGCTGTTGAAGAGTATTTTGAAATTACACTCCATTTTTTTTTAAGGGAACTGAAGAGCAGAGGATAAGCCCTGCGCTCACATCAATGGCTAACAGGTAAAGCAGCAATGTTGACTAAATGCAGCTCTTCAAGAACCGGTGCCTAATGGTCGCTGCAGATTAACGACACATTTTTCCTCTGCACCACATTAGAGGAATTCATTGAAATTTGCTTGGTAACGAGATCATTGTCCATTGGCAACTTCCATCACACAGACAGAATTATTTAGAGTTTTCTCTTGGCTACCAGTGGAGGAAGATATTAAAGAGAAGTCATTAGACTTCTACAGATGAAGACAAATCTTTCTCAGCAGTGCTTTGAATACTGGATTTTCTAAAGAAATGGGAAACTTATTTACATGTGTGCATATACATATGCATGTGTATATATAGGTATACATACACAAGCAAAATCTTCTTTTGAAAATAATAAGTACCTACAATAATACAGACTCCAGTGCCAGGCACTAGGACAACTTAGCACCACCACATTTAATTGCACAATCAAATTTTCATGCTTTTCTTTTTCACTGGAATTTCACTCCCTGGGAACACCATTGCCAGTCCACAGTTACAAAAAGTCCCACCAAACAGAAAGCCACCTATTCATGACAAGTAAGCTTCATCCATACTGTTGCTAGGTCCATCATTCCTGCTCTCACAGGATCAAATATAGTAAACCAGGCTCAAAGACCACAACCACACATAGTTGCCTTTATACCAAATTGTGTGAAAAATCGCTATCAAATGTAAAGAACAGAAAAAGCACTTTGCGTTATTCATGAGATTGATATTCCCTCTGCTTTGAACATTAATGGGAAAAAATACCTCAAGAGTAATGTTAACCCATCCAAAATTCACACTTTAACAAGAATATGACATGGGCAAAATCCTGCTGGAGAGGCCAGCCAGCGTACCTAAGACTGGTGATGAAAGAATAAACTGTGCTGGTCACATAACTGGTTCCTCTACAACCCACAACTGATCGAAGACGACGGTCGTGGGAACGTCAGTAACACAAGTTAAGTACCAGACACGTATCTCAGGTACGCACACAGTAGAACACAAAGGAGAGAAATGGGGGAACCGACAAAAGTCCATTGAAAAAATCAAGTAAAGATACACTACGCACACTTTCAGAGTAAATTTTTCTACAGCAGGGGATGTTACACCTTTATCAACAAATGATCCTATTCAGCATATCGCTGCGGCTCTCCGGCATTTAGGACTTCTGAACTGCTAATGCCCGAGTCCCTACCACCCAGCTAGGAAATCCAGTATTTTTTGCAGCGAGCTCAAGCATCCCTATGGTCAACCACCCTTTGAACGGGACGGTCCTAACCGAGTTTCTCCTTTGCTCCCCAGCACTCTTGAGCCATGATCCACCCCACCACTTTGAAAAGCGAGTTTCCAACAGCTTGCGAGCTGTCACAGAGTCATCTGTCTCAGCCTCGTGAGAAGCCGGTTCGGCCACCACGGCAGCAAACGCTGTGCACACCCAGGCGCATAATCGGGAAGACGACATTCCGGTTAAATGAACAAGGTGACTTTCGGAGTTCTGGCTTGGCTCTGCCCTAGCCACCTGCTGAGTTTTTATTTGCAATTAAATCTACACTTTTCAAAGAAGCTTCTGCATGCTGCAGGCAGATCAAGGACCTCTAGAGCTCAAAGCACATAATACAGTCCTTCTAGAACGCGAAGAAAATTTAGGATTAGAAAACAGCATCAAGAAATACACAGTTTTTGCCTTCAAAATGGGCTAGCAAACCAATTTTCTGATTGCTCCTTGGATAAGCCTCTTTTTCCCCCGCTAACAGTCAGATCCTAGAAGGCACCACACCTTTTTGCAGCAGACCACGATGAGCAGTTTACCATCAATATTAAACACAATCAAGCTCTAATGACTGCTTGGGTGAAATCCAATCAAGCCGCACACGTATTTAACTAAAGTAGTCTAGCAAAACACAGCAACAATTTACGACTTCAATAATTAGCTGGTGTGGATATTTGGAGAACCTGCTTTTAAATGCATGGTATTGGCAACTACCAACATTTTTACAGAAGCCCTGAAATATGGGAATGACTCTGGGAGTAATTCTCATGACATGAAAAACAACCATTTTCAAAGTTTCTAACTATCATGGATGCACAGAAAATAAAACTTGAGAAATAGGAGCACTCAACCTATAGGACGGTGAAAAAACTTGGAGAAACCTCAATGAAGTGCCTCGGGGCTAGAAGGGACGCTAGAGAGCTCAGAAGCTGGCAGAGCTACAGTCAGTAAATCTGAAGCACAGCCTGGCTGCTTGACCTTCTCTTTTCATCCAATTTGACTGACGCCAGACGAACAGCAGCCACCAAAGAGCTGACGGCCTCTAAAGCTGCCCGACGGAGGGGCAACAGGAAAGGAGCTCCCCCCAAGGAGAACGGAGGGGCCTGTTGAAACAGATGGAGAAGCATCACAGAATACAATCTCTGAATAAACAACATCTTTGGATCAACGGAAAAGCCCAACTTGATTGTCAGGTTCTTCCCTCTGCAAAGAGGTTGGGAAGTCCTCCTAGTGAGGATATCATAGTGAAGCAGATACCGCTTTTGATTTTGGGAGTCAGGCTCCTGGAGACTTTTGGCTGTGAAAATAGGCAAATGCTTCCACTGAAATGCACGGTACATAATCAATCGCAAATAATCAAAAGCAGGATCACGGACTAACACCATACCCTCTCATCAGAAGGCTGCCCAGAGCTACGTTCCTGGAGAGACCAGGTAAGAAAATCATACAGGGATGAAAACGCAGCACTGCTTTTTCTTTCTAATGATGGTCAGAAAACACGGCTGCAATTCATTTTGCTCCGGTTTTCTGTAGCTATTCCAGAAGGACCTAAAGTGGCAGCGGGAGAGAATTCCTAGAGACGCTTCATTTACTTAATTTCAATTACTGCACATGTTTTTCCATTATATTATAAACTAATTAGTAGATAAAGTCTAGGTACGTGAATAAAAATTATTTTCGCAGTAGCTGAGCAACTTTTTTGTTCTCTATAGAAGAAACAGAAGATAGCAAAATCCACTATATTGTTGTCGTGGCAAATGTCACTGCTTGATAGAAGTGAACTGGAAGAGCACGGGAACTAGCTTTTTTGCACAATAGCTATTTTCACACTGTAGGAAGAGCTCAAGCAGCTGAGGTTTAGCTTTGACTTGTCCTTTAAGAGCAAAAACTTAATGCAGAAAAGGTTAGGCATTAGAAAGTTCGTATTTCTTTCTTTTTTTTTTTTTCTTCCAGAGAAGACAGGGTACAGGAGGCCTGGGGAAAAGGAGGATGATATGGCAGGGGGACAATACAAATGTCACAAAATTTTGAGGTCATCTAGCAAAAGGTTAGCAAAAGCAAAACCATTCAAACACTCCCACACATCCGAGGTGTAGGAGTGACGTGCACCTACTTCCTTCTTTAATTCTCTTAACCTTTTCCATGTTTCCAATTACTCCTTTCTGAGACACAAGAAAGGACGTAACTTCTGACATTAACTCGTAGAAGTTTGTAAAGATTTCCAGCTACAGCTGGTCAAAACACTTCCCTCTAGAAGGACCTTGAACCCCACCACCATTTCCAGACATTTATTCTCATATTTTACTCAAAAAAAAGGAAACTTCATCCTTTGCTCTCTATCGCCCACCCTTCCATCCTCATCCTCCAAGAGGCAAAAGCTGTTCCCCGCATCCTTGATCCGCACTGGGTCTCCACATCGTGACCCACACCCACCGGAGCAGCAGCCCAGGCTTTTTTCTCGTCTTTCTTGTTGACTTGCTCTGGGACTAAGCGTGCGTTCCGGTAAGTAACTGATAGAAAATACAAATTAGCAAAAAGGCTTTGTTAATTTTCATGTCGCTGCCTACCAGGGGCATCATCTTTGAGTACACCTGACCCCTACAGATGTAGCTGCCCAAAACATTGGTAGACCTGTGCTTGCTTCTGCCCACAAGACAAGGCAATTAGTCCCTCACTAACACCACTCTCTTTTTAGAAAATTACCTTTCACTACTCAGATCCTACGGATCCGGGCTGTGTTTGATCACTCATGTTTGAACTGCAGGTCAAACTAAAGCATATTCTCCTCTGTGTACAGATAATGTATCAATTCTCAGAGATAACTGCAGTTTATAGTCAAGTGGTCAGACCCCTTTCTCCAAGACAGCAGTCCTTTATGCACCAAAACTACCAATAAATTTAAACTTTAAAGGGAAAGTAAGGAATCCAAATTTCCTTATTACATTAAATAATTCATTTATTCAAGCTGAACAGTGTCATTTAAGCTCATCTGAGCTTCAGAAGCCAGAAAGCTATTTAACTCGTGTAAATTTTGTTTAAAATGACCAGATGAAGAAATCTGAAAAGGCAAAGACTTAATGCTGTTTACCTCTCATTTCATTTTTGCATTCCCAAGCATAAAAATCAGTAAGAAAAAGTCACTATCTTCTCCTCTTTTAACACAGTACAGCACATAACATAGAAAGAAAGGTCTGCAGTATTTCTGCAGGATGAAATAGAAAATGCAAACAATGCACTTAAAATTTGATTTAATTTCAATATTAAAATTCTCTTGCATGCAATAAAATATTTATTTCAGCTCTGCTACGTTTAGCCTGACACTACTATTTTAAAGAGCTGCCCTATGAAACATCTTGAATATGCCAGGACTTTGATGGTTAAAACACTTCCCCTGTACACCAGATACAGGTCCTTGCTCCAAATACAACAACTAAAGAACCTGAACCCACACCTTCCACGCTCCAGCCAAGTACATAACTGTTGGGCTAATTAGATCTAATTAATAACAGTTAGGCTCTTGCCGGGAGCGTGGAAGGTGTGGGCTCAGGTTCTTTTGTTGTTGTATTAATTAATGAGACCTACTCCTTCTTTCCAGATTTCATGAACAAACAAAATCCTGAAGTGTCCATGATTTCCATTAGTTTCCCATTCTCCCACACGTCCGTGTGAGATGGCTACCAGCCCGTCTCTGCTCTGCAGTTCCATCTACCTTCATTTCAGTGCACCTAAGTACCAATCACCCTAAACATCAAGGACTCAGTTTAGGTATTTTCACATTTCTAAAATTTCAGAGTCTATAAGCAATAACAAAAGCTCCAGAATGAGTCCAGAATGAACGCTCCAGAAGCAACAATTATTATGCCGGTGCTTTCTGAACTGTTAGTTATTTTGGATACAGTACCTCACAAAGATGTTCATTCTTATTAATTGAGATCCTTAAAAACAGGTAAGATGGGATGGGCTTTGTTCATTTTGTGGTCAAAGTGAAGTATACTTATCCACGTTAACAGCTCTTTTGCAGACACTTTTTCAGAGCTCTTATGGAGGCACTCACAGGCCCTTGTTAACAAGGATTCTGCAGTTCAATAAACTTCTATCTCAAAATCACTTACGTATCATCCTGGATGTAGTGAGATTTTAATGTTACCCTTTACCTTGGCATCTGAAGTAAAGCAGGCAACCTTCTCAGTTCCACTAAGGTTTTAAAACAAAATAAATAGCAAGCTTCATTTCCGTAGCAAATTAAACTCCTTATTTCTCCTATACTTTTGTAAACATCATCTGTTTAATTCCAGATGACCTTTCATAACTGGATATGACAAATAATCTGTGAAGGCAATCAGCAAGCTGTAAAGGCAGATGGATGTTCCTGTAAGAGGAGGGGACAGTCAACAAGTCCTGCCAGGAGGAGAACATAGGAGGAATTCATCTCTGGGGAACATGCAACTCCACAAGTGCGGTCCTGGACAGAAGACTGGAAGGGGTTTATAAAGAGGCAGGAGAACATCAAATGTTCTCTCATCAACTGACTCTCACTTCTCAGAGAGCATGACTTAAGAGATCAAACTGCGCTGAAGAGGAAGAGAGACTGGGCATTCCCCTCATTACAACAACAAATACTCAGTAAGACCTCCAAGCAAATGTTTTAGTGTTCTTCCTGTCTGGTGTTGACAAGTGGCCCAATAAATCACCTTAGATTAAAAGGGAAACCTCAACTTGTCCTCAAAACTGTAGCAACAGTGGAGATATTTATCATACTATCACATTTAGACTCTACCTCTACTTCATTTTCTAAGTCTGCTAATGCAGCAGCTCAACCTGCATGTCTGAAAACACACAACAACATAATATGATAATTTATCTGTTCACAACAAAACACAGGAACAATGAACAATTTTTGAAGACACCTCTGCAAATGAACGTATTTCCTATCATCCCAAATACCTTGTGCTCACAACTGGTGTCACAATTAGTCTTAAGAAGGCATTAAGGATGTTTATTCATTCTCATTTCCACCTTGTTGGGGGAAATCTTGCCAAAATGCTCATGAGTTTTGCAGTTTTCACAAGTGTCATCTATGAGAGCCAGAGAAAAACAACAGTCATCCTATTCTGGATGATGTGGCTGAACCTGCTGGTTTATATGTTGGGTTTTAGAAAGCAAACAAACCAAGAAACAACAAAACATCCAGTTTGACTACATATTTTTAAAGTGGCACTAGAAACTCAGAAGGCATTTCACTGAATATTACGTGCAATTGAATTTGTCAGGCAGCTTAAGGAAAAATCTGATGCAAACATGAAATTATAAACAACAAAACAAAAAGCACTTGTCATCTTGCAATGCAGAATATTCAATTTTTTGTCGGCTTTTCAGCACTGATACAAGTGAGTCTGTTTAGCATTACTGGATATGTTTCTTTTATACTAATGTTCAGCATTTCCTAGAGAAGTCATTCTCATTCTCTCTCAAAGCAGTGAAGTCCTTGCCCAAAGTTCAACGTTCCAGACTCTGTTTTCAAGCCCCTTCTCTTTAAATCACTAGCCAGTATGAAATTCTCAGTTTCTCCTTCTCTTACTATTATTCCATTTAAAATACCAGGAAGGAAAAAAAATAGATAAATAGACCTTGAATTTCTTGCTGTGACATACGTCAAATCTCAGATTAAGGAACAAGTATTTTTCTCAAAAGAATTCCCTATAAATAGTTTATAATTGAAAGTGGAACCTCCCAGATGTGAATGATGAAGACACACTTATATGTATTCACAACATATCCTCAAGGAATAACAAATTAAAAAGCAAAATTCCCAAATCCCCATTTTGTATAAATTTGATTTCCCTGTTTTGGCCTTTCCTCATTACTTTTTTTTTATTAATTAATGTCATAGACCACATTATGACCCAGCTGTACACCTACACAGGGACGTAACAGAACATAAGATACTACACCCTCACCATGCAGTGTAAGTCACTGCACGCTCCCAGGAGTATGAAGTGGCTGCATACATGACAGTATTAAAAAAAAAAAAAAATTAAAAAATTCTTAGTAGGTAAGATGATTCTGTGTCTAATTTACAAGATTTCTTCTCAGGGTGAAGCTGGGTCAACAACCTTTTCCTGTTAAGATACATCCTCTTCTGGGAGTACCTCAGTTGCAGCACATCAGAAAAGCAAAACCATTGCAAAAGCAATACGAAGTCCCACACCAGTAACGGTCTCAGTTCTGAAACCAGTGTTTTCAATTTACTGGCAGATCTCTCAAGTACTGGAGTTGTGATTGATTTTGGACACTTGGACACGTATATTAATCTTATCAGTTCATTGTACCGCTTACCAAGTTTGCCTTTAATATCCCATTTAAAAAAGAAGGGGGTGGGGGGAGAAGCTTACAACAAAACACAACAAGAAATCCCAACTTTCCTTACCTTGCTGGAGGCACATCAATATTTGAAGAAACAACCTTGCGCTTCTGTTCCAGAAGACAAACAGAACGAGTGTTTTCTTTCTCATACTCATGAGCTCTGTTGGCTTTTTTGGTCTCTGCTGTTTTTAAATCTTCCTCCTTTGTGGTGAACAGGAGAAACTGTTGGTCTGGCAGTTTTTGACTGATGTCACTTTTTACATCCTCCTGCTGAAATGCAGGGAAGGTCATTTCACGCTTGATGCTGGCTGCCTGTAAAATTAAAAGCAATTATTAAATTTTTGTCTAATTCTCCTAAAATGTTGGAGGTTTGGGGGGGGGGGAGAGGGGGGGAACCCAATACCCACAGGCACTTACTCTTAATTAGTTCTTTGAATCAGAGAATACCATTTCTTTGCCCTTCATAAATTCTAAAACTGTAATTTCTCAACAGTATTGAGGTCTGTCCAGGAAAATAAGCAATTCTTGTCCATTTGATAAAGCAATCAGTTATGTCTTAACGTTAAGTCAAAAAGGTATTGGAATTGGATTATCGGAAACCACAGTATATACAACATATATTTAATGTACACACATCTGTGCTGCATAACTTCGGCAAAAGAAATCCTAGCTGCCCTCCACCTAGAATTCCAGGAAAAAAGGCATTTATCCAGATAAAAGGCTACCAAGAAACCAAAGAACAATCCGACAACCACTTACTGGGTTCTTTAACAGTTGGATTTGTAAGGAGGGTTTCTTGACAAGCATAAAAATAATTTGCTATGATCCAACTCAGCTGCCAGAAGGCAAAGGGGAGCCAGCAATGGAGGCAGCATGTCCCCAGGGAGCCTGCTCAGCTCCACCACCGTGGTGAGGAGCACAGGCACGCACAGGAAAACCTGTCAGGGTGTCTCTTTGGCTGCCTGCGCTTCCCAGATCTTCAGGCCTGCTGCTTCCTGTATGCAAAGGCTTCCCAAGCACATAGATATCTTAACAAATACGCTCCCTCTCTGGAATACGACGTGTTGGCATTTATGAAGAGCACTACTGCAGGGTTGCAGTGAAGAGCACGGGAAGCCAGCAGAACCAAGCCAGGATCTCCATTTCCACCTTCCCAGCAAGCAAAATCAAGTCCAGGACCTCACTTTTCCTCTGTAACATCGTTCCCTGGCCAGCTAGGCTTCCTCAGATTCACGGGGGCAGACCTATCTCCCAGGCTGTCATGAGCCCCTCATCCTGCCGGACATCAGCCAAGCTCCTCCAGCCCCGGCCTGCTGGCTTCCTCTGCGTCCCTGTGAACACAGAGCCTACCAAAAGCACTCACTAACAGAGGTATTTCTGGATAGCTGTGCTTTTAGTACCAGGACCTTCAACCACCAATTTGCCAGAAGTCCAGGGGAAGCACCAGGGCAGCAACCCCTCCACCCAACCCAAAGCGCCAAGCCAAATGCAGCCCAACAAAATGGCTGCCTGCCCTGCCCTGACCAGAGGTACTTCCACACCACACGCACCACCTCGGAGAAACCCAGACGCCTTCTAGGACTCGCAAACTGGATTTTTCAGATACTTGTCAATTATTGCTGATCTTTACAGTGCAGAAATCCAGGATGTGTCACCCCTCAGACAGCGACAGCATCAATAAGCCGATATTCCAATGTAATGTCTTCCCCCGTACTCCTCCTCCTTTTCACCATCAAAAAAATATTAATCAGTGTATATGTGTATATATTTATGCATAAATATATATTAAAAATATACTTCTCTCCCCGCAAATCTCCTTGTTTATAGCTTTCAAACCTTGGCAGGTGTAAAAATGGTGTAAGCAATTTTAAGCCCACAGAAAAGACACTCTTGCCAAGGTAATTTTGTTTTGTTTGGTGAAGTATATAATAACATTGCTGATGCATAAATACTTAGGACTGATGATTTAATTGTCTCAGTCTAGTGTTTTCATGGAAGGGCTTTTAGCAATTGCTTCGAGAACAAAACTAGAATTGTTACTTTATGAATGTAAATAGTAAAAAGGATTAGTCATTTTACACTTCTTCACACACAAACAGATGACACGTTACCAAGAAAATCTGCCTGGAAGACAAAACAGTCAGCATGTGATCACACAGAATTAGGAGAAGACATATAAACAACATAAGTTTAATTCTGATTCAATGATTATTTTTTTTAAAAATTTCAGATTTACAGTAAGCTCTTTTTTGAGTGCCTGAGGATCTTAACAGATGTTGAGTTGCTTCCAATTTTCATCAAAATCGACTTGGAAATTTTTTAATTTTTTTTTTGCTTCAATGCAAAAAGAAATGGAAACATTTAAGGTGAGGTTGGATGGGGCTCTGAGCAACCTCATTGAGTTGAAGATGTTCCCACTCCTTGCGGGGGGGTTGGACTAGATGTCCTTTATTGGTCCCTTCCAACCAAAACCATTCTATGATTCTAGGAAATATAGCCTAAAATGTAAAGAGCAGAATATTTGTACAGTGATACCAGACAATCTATTCATATATATATCAAATATATATGAACTGCAGATTATATATATCAAATATATAGACTGCAGATAAAGAATTTTTTCTACTTTAAAAGCAGGTGATCATGAGAGAAAGCCAACAGTTTCTCTCAGTGGTCACCCTCCAGTAGCTTTCTCCTGCTCCACAGGCAGTTTTTCTATTTTAATTCATCCATGTCCATGGAAGGCATTTCCACTTGAGACACCTGTTCTATCCGCAAGGGTACGGGGTCTTTTGCTGGAAATCCAAACACCTACACAAGCAGCTGTTGATGTGGGGAGCACCAAGGGCCACAGCCACTAGACCCATCAGGTTCCTCACTTTGTGGCAAACACATTGGTTGACTACCAGGAACCCTCTGCTTTCAAGCTCTGCTTCACCATCACTCACAGTTTGGAGATAACACAGACAATTTCCAATATATCTTTCCAGATAAGTTAACTGTTCTGTCATTATCTATCAGGAACTTTTTATTTTGTCAAAGAACCTTCATATGCTTTTAACTGCTTTGAGGCTTGTGGTGGTCCTCAAAGTCCATAACATATTTCAGCAAAAATTCTGTGGAAGGTCTAGTCCAAGTAGACACAGCCTGTCTCGGAGACAGACATATGTTAACACTGTAACATCAATTTATTTCAGCTTAATTCCAATACTTCACTTTTCTCCCTCCTTAGTTGTTCTCAAACTCCATGACCATGTTGTTCCCTGATAATTTGCCTTTAACTGTCATCATACCTCCACATTTGTTACCTTATTGCCTCCAGAATCACCTGCTGATAAAAGCTAACATTTTTTTCTATACACTTAATTAATCATCGCTTATACAAGCTATTTTTATAATAGGTTGTTTTCTATGCAATTCATTTCATATTTTCACCCTTAAACCATTAACAACCTTCAGCTTACTTTCAACCGAGTCCTTTGCAACCTGGCCTCAGGCAACCAACGTGGCTTAGAAGTTCAGATACTGAAAGAGGAGTTATAAACCATCCATGAATTTTAAAAACTAGTTTTGTTTCTGACTGCAGTTACCCTCACCTGCCTTTGACAACGTCCCTCCCATCACCATTGGGCAAGGGGAACTTTTGATACACCACCACTTGGAAATGACAGCTCAGTAGTACCTGGAGCTCAGCTCTGGCCTGCCCCCACACTTGGGGTCTGATCTCCCTTCACTCCTTTCACTGCTTCTCAGCAAGCACTGGCTGTCCCACTCACGCTCCTCTGAGGTTTTCAACACCTCAGAGCACAACCATTTCTTCAAAGGCGCAAGCTGGGTCACAGAGCGGTCTTCCCTTGCTCATTTTGAAGTATTCTTGCTCATCAAGCACAGCAGCATGGTGCTGTGGCAGCCCTACTCCAGTGGACCGAGTCAGATGCTGCTTCAACTAGGGGGTTTAGTAATCACAGAATAGTTTACGTTAGAATGGACCTTAGAGATCTAGTTCCATGGGCAGGGACACCTCCCACCAGACCAGGTTGCTCAAAGCCCCATCCAGCCTGGCCTTGAACACTTCCAGGGATGGGGCATCCACAGCTTCTCTGGGCAACTTGTTAATCTTTGTTCAAAAACTGGAAGCTTTGGTTTCTAAGCAGAAATATTATTTAATAAAAAAATGAAATTCTTTTAGCTTTTGTTTTGAAGTTGTCAAGACAATGGTATATATTTAGGTTGAGAGTTTTACTTTAAGTTCTTGCCTGATTCATTATGAAGTGACAAAGTTTGATACTCCATGTGACAGCTAAATGATTACCTCAGATAATATTTTCAGCAGAATATTAATAATTTTTCATTGCAAAAGCCACCTTAACCTACCTATAGAAACTCGTATTTGGTGGTGTCTTGTCATAACCAGTCCTGAACTCCACATGCCCCAACCAAGACCATGAGTTGTAATGGAAGTCCTGCCCAAATTAAAGCACGCTTAACATAGACACAAATTTTGAGGAATTTAGAGAATTATTTTGTTTACTTTACAGAGGACGCATAGACTGCAATTTTTCAATAGTTTAGGCCTTAACTTATCTGCAGTCAATTCTTGTTATGCCCCAAAGCACAGCCTGATAAGATGCTCATGTTGCAGTCAAACTTCTTCTTCAACTTCAGTTAAATTCCAGCTAGGATTTTGCCCTGAACAGCAAAAAAATTATTGATCAGACAGCTCAAGCGTTGAACCACCTAGTCAAAAGATTAGCAAACACTAGAATAAGTAGACATATCATATTTATATGCAAATGCAGAGACTTACATTTGACAGACTATATATGTGACCTCTTGAGTACAACCTGACTGGGCTTTAGCACCTTCCCTTGCTTCTGGTGCATTGCTCCTTAAAAACTGAAGTTAGTTAATTTTCAAGGAGTTTGCTAGCATTTAACAGGCATCGAGATGTCTGTGTTTCCTATACAATGGGAAGTTCTAAACTCCCGAGAATGTTAGCATCATTTACCTGTACGTGACCCAAATGTACAGAAATACGCCTTCAAATGTACAAACTGACTCCCACCTATGTTCTTTCAAATTTCCTATTTTTTTTTGTGTCGCACCTGTGGATCCAGGTGGGCACACCAAGAGCACACGCCTCATTTTCACCAGGCTTCGTAATGGTCTACACACAGACAGATGGCAATAGAAGAAACGACGGAAAGAACTTCCATGCCACAGACCATGCCTTCCTTTGCTGAAGGTCAGGGGCTGATTTACCGACGAGGAGTCAGGCAGTGGGCACCAGGGGCAAACTGCACAAGCAGAAGACAGCTGCCCAGGGCAGGGCATCGCACACCCAAGTGGCAGCATCGTGATCAGAGGGCTAGAGCACCTCTCCTATGAGGACAAGCTGAGAGAGTTGGGGGGGTTCAGCCTGGAGAAGAGAAGGCTCCGGGGAGACTTTAGAGCCCCTTCCAGTACCTGAAGGGGACCTACAGGAGAGATGGAGAGGGACTTTTTACATTGGCATGTAGTGACAGGATGAGGGGTAATGGCTTCAAACTGATAGATTTAGTTTAAGTATTAGGAAGAAATTCTTCACTGTGAGGGTGGTGAGACACTGGAACAGGTTGCCCAGAGAAGCTGTGGCTGCCCCATCCCTGGAGGGGTTCAAGGCCAGGCTGGATGGGGCTTTGGGCAACCTACTCTGGTGGGAGGTGTCCCTGCCCAGGGCAGGGGGGTTGGAACTCAATGACCTTTAAGGTCCCTTCCAACCTAAACCATTCTATGGCTCTATGATCTTCAAAGAAGCTACACCGATTTACTCCAGCTGAAGAAGATCTGGTCACAGATTGCATCTGCCTGCCAAAAAGCAGACCAGCAAAGAGAGGCTCAGCAGAGCAGGGCTTGTGTCACGCTGTCAGGCAGCTGGATGGCAGTGAGAGCCCAACAGGCTCCCCTGACCTTCTGGGGGACGCTAGCTAACTCCTATTTCTCCTCACGTTGTCTACTAGGATTCTGGAAGGACCAAGATGTCTGAGAAAGTCCCCTCCATGCACAGTTTGAATCCTATAGGCCTGCATGAATTAAATAAACTTGCAACTATGGCCTATCTTCTGCCATTATGTTTTGTTCATACAGATAAAAGAGCTCATTTTACAACAACGGCAACAGAAGTACCTCTAAAAAAACCAAAAATATTTTTATGAGGATGGAGGGAACTATCTGCACAAAACCTGACTGCATCCAAAACTCCCTATAAAAAAACCACGCTAGTGGGAATATGCTTTGGGAATGAGCTGCTTAAAAAAACACCTTAATAATCTTGATGCCATTGCCACGTTTCCGTTTTTGTACAAACTTCCTTTTCTCCCTCAGCCCGTGAAGCTGTATTTCTTTTACTTCAGCTACAGGCCACCATAACTGGACTCAGCCTCAGTGCCCCCTCATTTCAAACCCAACAGGATCCCTCACAAGCCACGGTGGCTGCTTTCCACGTTGGGGGGAGGCAGGAGCCGGGGTCGGGGGAGAGGAACGCGCTGATTGAAAAACACATACAAAAAAACCCCACGGCAACAACAGTCACCCAACACAGTGCTCCAATTCTGGATAAATTTACATTATCAACAGGCAAATAATTTTAACTTCATTGTTTAATTGTGAGTCATAACGACAATGTGTACAATATGTCCTACGAGCAATATTAACACTATACAGCTGTTAAAGAAGACACGGTTCAGGATGAGGATTTTTGATTTCCATCTGATTTACTATGTAATGAGTTGGTCTAATTCCACCAAAAAAACTCTTTTGATTAAACACCAACTGAAAAAACACCAACAGCCTCAAGACAGTTTAGCACCAGCCAACCTGCCGTGTAACTCTGTCGGTTTTTATAAACAATTTTTTCATTCTGACTTTGTGACCATCTCTTTCTGTTTTCTGAAATAGTTGTAAGCATGCTAAGTGTTAGGGACTGCCAATAAAATTTCCATCTGGTAAAAAAACAAAAGTCACAGGAATATTTTTTTTTTTTTAAACGAGGCTTTAGCAACATTTTTGATCCACTACAGAACAAACATGCAGCTCAACGGGGGAAGTAAAATAAGGAATTAAGATATTTCAGCCTGGTGTATTAATAGAAAACAATAATGAAATGTATATATTTAACATGATACATAATTTAGAAGTTCAGCCAAAACAAGAGCTCAATAACCGCAAGCCCCTTTTCAGCCCAGCCTGAACAGCTCGGCTTGCCCTAGGGACAGGGATAAGCCAGTTTTCTGAACGAGAAAGAAATCAGGAATAAAGTTCACAAGCAGCAATGAGAAACACTGAACTTATTACCAAGATATCATCACCCAAGTAAAAAAAAGTTAAATTAAATCCCCGGAAGGACAAATGTTTTGGTTTATTGGTACTACTTCGTACAGTATTTCCAGTTCAAGTTCCCATAACAGAGTCTTTTATGTAAAAAGGCTCTAATTTTTGCCATCTCAAAACAGCATCCTCACTGGAAGGAAAGAATGCATTGAATTTCCATTTCACAAGAAATCTTTATTCATACTGGAATGCAAAGAGATAAGACAGATTCTCGTAATTATGCTTGGAAATAATCTGCCCTGAATTTCAATGTATTATTACATTTTCGACTATATTTTGCATTTAATTACTCACTTCACTGGTGGTTGCTCATTACACATAACCCACGCCGATCTAATCACTCTAAGCATTTGTAACCTGCTGCTCTCCAACAATACGGAATGCATTTTAAGGTCACTGTTAAGTCTTCTATACAATGTGTAGTATGCATCCATGTAACACAGTAATCATTTTCAGCCAGGCTAGGACAAAGTCCCTATCTTCACCATTTAACTGAATATACAAAACCATCCATAGAATGTATTTTCTAGGTATTAAAATAGAAATTTATACATTTACATTGCCTGGACTCACAATATGGTGTTTTCACTGAATTTTTAGAGTTGGAAGGGACCATAGAGATCATCTAGTCCAACTCCCCTGCTGAAGCAGGATTGCCC
>JAOXNO010000013.1:129680458-129695604 GCA_028565335.1 Limnodromus scolopaceus
GGGTTAGGTTGATGGTTGGACTAGATGATCTTTAAGGTCCCTTCCAACCTAGACAATTCTATGATTCTATGATTCTGAGAGAGTCCAAGAAGAGCCACAAAGATGATGAAGGCACTGTAGCCTCTGTCCTGTGAGGCAAGGCTGAGAGAGCTGGAGCTGTTCAGCATGGAGAAGAGAAGGCTAAGGGGGGGGGTCTTATCAATGTCTATAGGTCCCCAAAGGGAAGGTGCAAAGAAGACACAACCAGGCACTTTTCACTGTTGCCCAGTGACAGGACCAGAGGCAACGGGCACAAGCTGAAACACAGGAGTTCCCTCTGAACATCAGGAAGCAGTTTCTCACTGGGAGAGTGATGGAGCACTGGCACAGATTGCCCATGGAGGTTGTGGAGCCTCCATCCTTGGACTTAGATGCCACGTGGACATGGTTCTGGGAAGCCTGTGCTGGGTGTCCTGTTTGGGGGGGTTGATGACCCCCAGAGGGGGTTGGACTCCCTTCCAACCTCAACCGTTCTGTGAACGCACCGTGGAAGGAACTGGGCTTAGATGAACAACTGGGTATCTAGCATTTCCTCGTGTTCCGAGTGCTTGAATTTGTGACAAATTTTAATACAGGCCTTTTTTAGTATCAGTTCCTAGATATTTTAAAGACAAGCTACTGATAACTCACTTCTCCAGCCTGTGACAGCCTCAGCCCTCTAACCCCAAACCAGCACAAACTGGGGTCTGCTGCTGGCTTACGAGACTTGGTGACACTACGGGGAGCAGCCGCTGTTTGTTCCCTTCGTAGCCCATCCAGCCTTCGTTTTGCCTGGATCTTTTTTTTTTTGTTTGTTTGTTTGCACTTTGCTGCTGAAAATAAGCTGCAGGAAGGAGAGGGAAAATACCTCTGAATGGTAGTTTGAGTGCTAGCCTTGGAGGAGGTGGCTGGAGAAGGCTTGGCTCTCCGCGGTTTGATTTGGGGCGCGAGTGCAGCCTTAGAAAGCTCAGGGTCAGGTTTCTTTTGGAAGGCTCCCGTCATTTCCTAGAAAAAAATAATGAAGGAAAGCAAGGACTTTTAGGATAATCTGGCTTTTTAGCTTAGCCAAACCCTTACAGAATTTTATGGGCCAAAGGAGACACACAATGGTAGCCTTAAAGTTTTGTCCTTGCCAAATTTCGAAGATTAACTACCTCAATGTAGAGCATCTATGTGCTTCTAAAAACAGGTCACAAAAAACTTTTACACGATAGAAGTTTTCCAACAGCCTGAATACACAGATTGCTACCGGGTCTCCCTTCGTTTCTCTTCATTTTGTGGCGAACCGCAATCCTTAATAATAATGATCCTTATTATTATCTTATATTATCTTAATAGTCTGTAATTACGTTAACTGACGATGGGATTTACATTCTTTTCCCATCTGTAAAAGTACAGATCCTGACTGCTTTGGTCAATAAACTCTTTAGCTTTACTTCTTTTTTTTTTTTCAGAAGTATCTATCGCAGCTCTAATGCGCTTTCCAGCTCCACGACTTGCACGGGATCCCTGGTTTCTGCCTGAACTGGCACTTCTTGCTCTTGCCTACC
Source organism: Limnodromus scolopaceus (assembly GCA_028565335.1). Lineage (NCBI taxonomy): Eukaryota > Metazoa > Chordata > Aves > Charadriiformes > Scolopacidae > Limnodromus > Limnodromus scolopaceus. The sequence goes on from JAOXNO010000013.1 coordinate 129,682,027, forward strand.
GGTCCTTCCACAAAGGCCACGTGGAAATTAAAGTTGTGTGAGTTACACGAAGGGTCAATCTCATGTCTGTAATAACCAGCTGAGAAGAAGCAGTGATAAACTATGTCATCAGCGAGAGTGCCGGGGAGAACTCATGAAAGAGCAAGTCACCACAATGTTGGGCTTTGGAAACAAATCTGTCAGATACATTTTCTACCAAGTGATGTCAAGCCACTCTTGAGCTCCGGCGCTTTCTAGTTCAATATAATACTATGCTCCATAAGCACGGAGTGAACGGTGAGTCTTTGGGTGAAAACCTATATATTTGAGTCAAAACCTTTTATCTTTCAGGATTAAAATATATACTTACGTAGATTAACCATTAAGAGCCCCGACAGTGAACAGATACTACCTGCCTAATTTTCCAGCCTCCCAGCTCAGCATAACTAATCCATGGCTGCACTGTGAATTTTCCAGGAACCCGTTTGTCAGTAACTGCTTGGCATTAAAGGGGTAAAGCTGCTCTTCTCTTACCTGCAATTAAAGATAATGAGGGGGAAGGTGCAATGCAAGTGGAATGCAAGTCCCGGCAGGTGACGTACCATTTCAGCCTCATGCTCTAGTGTAGAAAGAAGCTCCGGTGCGATGCTTAAAACGTCTCCTGCTGTTAGATTTACATGCAGAATCGTTACGTACTCAGCTGTGGTCCTGATTCAGCTGCCTCTCTAACGTTTCAGCGTGTTCTCGAGGTATTTCTACCCAAATTAGAGTCTTGCCATTGACAGAGCGGTGCAGCAGATGGCTGGGAAGCGTTACCTGGAGAGCATCTTTAACAAAGAAAAAGCAATTGCATGTCATGGGAATTTTGGAAGATAATCCATAAGGCCGGTAATTGCAGCCCTTTGAAAATGCTGAAAGCTGCACAACTTTCCAAGGCTTAAATCCAATATTCTTACCTGCATTAAAGGGCATCGTCATGGGAGTTTCTGCTTTGGTCTAGAGACAACTTAAAATTGGTGCTGTTGTGTGCACGTTTGAATCTTGACAGGATTGTGGCTTTGGGAGGAGTAAGGTGCTGTGTAACACAAAGAAGACTTAATAGTTCTTGTCAGATAATGGAATCAGCGCAAAATGCCTGGAACAAGCAAAATTTGATCAAATAATGCAGATTTTAGGCTCTGCAGGAGGAAGCGACTACAAGGACCGAGTAAAATATTTGTTAAGATAAATATAATTAATATAATATAATATTATATAACATAAAGATGCCCAGCTGACAAATAAAAGAAAAACAAAAGACAATGCTTATTTGTTGTGGTTTATTCTGTCTGGCTATTGAATTTCAATCCAATGGATTTTGCCAGGATTTTGGAATTAAACTAATTTCGTTGCAATGTAACATGTTTCCCATTTGACATCATTAACATGGATTTCCAATCAATTCAAAAGTTATTTGCAAATATATTAATCAGAGAAAATGGCAGAGCCTCTTTTAAAAGCTTTCAGAGAATACAGTACAGAATCTTAAGATTTTTTCTGCATATAAACAAGTAAATATTAGGATACTACTGTACATAAATAAAACCTGTGTTTTATATTATTGACCTATGTTTTTACTTTTAGATAACTGCCTCATATGTTTATGTAGCATTTTCCCCCTGAAATATTTACATAAAACTTTTCCACATTTACAGTAAATAACCATAATTACCTACTGTGCTTTCAGCAGCCAAAAGCTGAATTGGCTGGAAACATCGGATGAAGGTTCTTGGGCTAACGGTATGACTAAGTTCCATCAACTCATAGGGGCTGCTAGAAAACGTCGAGAGGAATTTCACGGCATTCATCGATTCGTAAAATGCAACTTTTAGTGTTGGAGCTGAACTGCTCTGACGGAGCAGACCACAATTACAGTCCAGCTACAATTCATGGAACATACGTTCTGCAAAACTACAGTATTTCGGTGTCTGCAGGGGTGTTAATGAAAGTGTATCGATGTCAACCAGGTAGGAAGCCCAGTAGCCCATCGTGTAGCCAACAAGCCTCGGCTGGTGCCAGCTGGGCAGTCTCCGGGCTGAGATCCTGCGCTCGTTTCTTCTTCAAACTGCTCTCGCCGCCGCCGCATCTGAACTCCAGAGGGTGTTCCCCCGTGCCCGGGCTCAGGGAGCCAAACCCAGGGCTAATCCTCTCTTCTTCAGAAGCTCACACCGGTTTAAAGGTGTTTTGTGACTCTGTGTCAGTGGCCAGAGGATCAAATGGTCATCGAGAAAACACCGTTTGTTGCCAGAGCATTCCGTAAGAGAACGCTGCTGGAAAACCATTTCAGTAATAAATATTTTTCCATTATAAAACAATGGATAAAATAAATGAAAGTGTCTGTAATTGCCAGTATTTATCCACTATGTTCTAAGTATGCAGCGTTCCATATATAAGGTGATTTTACGCAGAAGCTCCTATAGCACCCGATTTAAAGTGACTCCTATTGAGGCATGGTTTTAATAATAGCTAGCAGAGATAATTATCCATATACCAGACTATATCTTGTTGTTCCTATGGAAGTCCTGTAAATTCACTAGCATAAAAGAAAGAAAATATATTTCACTGAAAATACAAACAAAAATACCTAGCACCAAAGCCAACTTCTTTTAAACTCATAGGGTCCAATCCTGCACCCTTGTCTCATGCAAATAATTCTGTTTAAACAAAGTAATCCCGCTTTTGTTTGTTTGTTTCTAAAAACCACCTGTGCAAGTCCGGATCTGCACGTGGTGCTTACATTAGTGCACCTACATGTGTCAGTTTTGGGTTTACGACAGAACAAAACCATGTATTTAGAATTTATTTATTGATTCCATTTCTGTTGATATGGAGGGTTGGTAAAAGCTCGGCAAACGGCGTCACGGTGGGGCAAAGAGGACTTGCCCCTGCCTCTTTGGGGAGAGGGAATACTGAGAAGAATAAACAATTCCGTCCATCTCCTGTGAGATGCTCATTAACTCGTCCCGTAACTGTAACCTCTTCTGCTTTAAAAATCTGTGGCATGGGTGAAGTGCAAATGAAATTCAACTATTGTTCCTTTTACCTTTCTCTTCCTAGCTGCTGCAGAAGACTACGCTTGTCTGGCCCCAACAGTAAATGCTCTTTTCTGGGTTTGCAGGTGGGTTCTCAGCACACTTTCATCTAGAAAGATCTAGTCAGACTGAGGAGACTGGGGAGAAGTGCCTCACATCCCCCTTTCTTTAAATGAAAGGGGTCAGGGCTGTGAAGCAAAGGGCCGTTCCTAGATAGTCATCAGAGACAAGCCAGGGCCTGCTGGAAGTCGTGAAGGTGGTATGTGTGGAAACTCGGGAGCCACCAGAGTGATCCAGAAGCTCATTCAAAGACTTGTTTGCTGGTAGGATGTTCTAAGGAGATTGGTTACCTGACTGTTCTCAGCCTCAGAGGTAAAGACCGAATTCCAGTACCTTCAGACGTGTGAGAAGGGAGGTTCTTGTGCTCTTAGGTGGTTTTTTAACTACTAAACATTGTGCCAGTTCACCTCTTCGTACCTCTTGCCGTGTCAGTTGAGTGCTTGCAAGCTACAGAACTTCTTGCCTTGAAAGAAAGTGAAGCCATCCACAGAAGCCTGCAAGACAGGATGTGATTTCCCCAAAACATCTGACTTAAGTCCACGCTTCTAAATCTCCCGGGCACACGGAAAAGGTCCCATTCAGAAGTGGTCCCATTCACGTGGGGCAGTTTCTGTGCCCCCTGGACAGTTGCCGTATTTCATCAAGGACAGAAGAGATCCTCAGAGGGTGGTGGCTGAACACGGCGGGGAGGAGCAGTTCCTTAAGTAAGAGGGTAGTGCAAATCCAGCCTGTGCTGAAAGTTAAAACGTGAGAGTCTCTTCACAGAAATTAGGAAGTCAAAACATCAACGCTGTCTTTTTTAAGGTTTCAAACCCCCTCCCCAATATTACCAGATTAAAAGGACAAGAGTTGGTAACGTCGTCTTGTAGTGAAGGGGAGGCATTCAGAAATCTCAAAAGAAGCAATTGGAAGTCAAGTGACACTTACATACTTTGTCAATCACCTAAGATGATTGTTGCATTGTCATCAACCCTAAGAAATAACATAGCTGCCCTCTAAACTGAACAACGAATCTCGTTTTATGCTTTCTGTAACAAACACACGCCAGTTAAAATCAGACCACGGACTTGCAGAGACAGAAACTTTGCCAGATTGTGCTATTGTAACAATAAATGAGTATCACAAATGCAAGCAAATCTTTAGGAAGGTGTATGGCAAGAGAGCGCCACAGAGGGTAGACGAGATGCTGCGCAGTAACGGTGAGCATCTTTTACGTTTTCAGAAACATCTTTATTTTTAGGCACTTTGCTATCATGTTTGCAGCAACTGTCCTTCTGGCCGGTTTGAAACCGCACACCTCTAGAAACGACAGCTTGAAAAAAAACCACAACAGAACTGTAAGTTTTATGTTACCTATAGACTGGGCCGATGGGTAGGTAATACAACGATTATCCATGCATTTGCTGTGGAAGTCGGGGTGCCGGAGTCGGCTCAGTGAGCAGGTCAGACCAAGCAGAGCATTAAATTGTTGTAGTGATTCCTGTTTACAACACCCGAGCTGGGTCACCGAGAGTTAGCTTAAATATATCTGAATTGTGTAGACACTCCTGCTGACCTTTGGATTCCCCCTCAGTTACTTACAGGGCAGTCACTTGTAAGCAACTTAAGTGTTACCAATTAATCAATGGGAACCTTGTATTACAAATAAGCTTTCATCTTTCTGTTATCCACAGGAAAGGAACAGTGTCTACTGTGTGTGAAACCCTAACGCACTCCTGGGAAATTACCACGTAGGCATTAATATGTTTAATACTTTTGTTGTTGTTCAATACTTTTTGCCAGCCTGGGATCTTTCTTACTGACCCAACCAAAGGTCCTTGAAGAAAGGTAACCCTTTGTTTTTATCTCTGTGATGTTCTATCCATAGCATTTATCTTTAGCATAATCCTCAACGTAAGTTGCTAGCCAGCAAGAGATAGAAAAATACTTTTTTAAATTTTTTTTTTTTGGGGGGGCTGAGGTCTGCTCTGGTAATATCTTCAACCACCACCATCCTAAAAGAGATGCTACAAATCAACTTCAGCACCAGGGGATGAAACCATATTAATAGCATTTATGCTTCCCTGCAGGAGGAGACCTGCCCTCGAAAGTCTCCAGTGCGCCACCAGGGGAGAACCTGTCAGGCTCAGCATCTTTCTGCATCCTCCTGTTTCGAAGTGGGTTTCACACACCAAGTTACTCGTGAGACACATAGAAGCCGTATTCGGGCATGTTCCAACCTAAGTAGGTAACCTTAGACTGAAATAACTGGTAGTTTGCCAAACAGCAAAAGTCCCTCGTTGGAGTGTGGCCCAAATTAAAATGTTGCAGATTCTTACAGATTTCTTACAGCCATATTGCAAACAAATGTATATGCACAGTAGGACAGAGGGAAAAAAGTCCTTAGTCCTTGAGCCGGGCTCCACGATGTTTCCAATCCCACACCGCACGGATGAGAGCCGTGTCTCCAGCTGCTTTCAAGCCAAGGCACTTGGCCTCAACGGCTGCTTTTGGAGACCCGTGGCCCAGCCTGGTCGTGTTACGCCTGATGACTCCATTCTGGTTGAGATGACCGAGAGGCAGGGCAGCACCGACAGCCTTTTGCAGCCGGAGTAACACAGTCAACGCTAAGTTCTGGGAAGGAGACGACGCTAGAGAGATCGCTCTGTGCCACAGCTTTACGCGTCAGCTTGCAGAAAGCCACATGGAAACCATTTATCCAGCATCTTATAAAAGCACCGTTGAAAGGTTGAAAGCACCACACGTATGGAATTGTGATCAAGACCGCGGACAGGAGCTGTTCAGGGAGCCAAGGAGCAGGCAGCCCAGAAGAATCCCTGCAGGATGGATTCCCTGAAGGCACAAGAGACCAGAGAGCAAGGCAGCTGGTCCTCAGCCAGTTGCTACTGTGGGGATGGTCCAGCTCTGGGTGACCCATGAACATGAATCCCCACACTTCCTCATCCCTCACCTCATGAATCCTGCTACATGTAAGCAAGCCTGCAATTGCTATTAATAGAAAGAGCAGAGCAACTAATTGTTCACAGCTGACATGGACGAAGACCACCAACTCCCTGAATGCTCACTGTTGAAAAACTTAGGTTCTTTCAAAAGAATAATTCTTATTGCACAGCTTAGTCATCATAGCTACATTACTGGGCTTCTTAGAGAACCTTTGTGAGAGACTATTGCTATTGCAGGGCTCCTTAAGGTCCAAGACATTTAACGTGTCTCTATAAAGCTGTTTCCAACTTAGACAAGTGAATGTTGGGGTCGTCCCTTTGTACTTTTGAGTTAAACAAACACAGTATGGAAAAGAGCATGGAAGTACTAGCTACTTAGTAAAAAAGGCACTATAACTAACTGATCTAACCGTGGTAATAGGTGCATGCCTGTGCTACAGGTATCTATAAAGAGTCTGTTTCTCTCTGTGACTGAGAAGGCAATTCTGCAGTCGTCAGGGTAGAAAGGGGTGACTGGTTTGTGTATGGGGTTAGCACTGGTTTAGGTGTGTGGTGTGAACAACTCCCACGGGAGACACGGGTACGTGGAAGAGACGTCCAAACTGCGTTTCCCATTTCTACAGGTTCACAGAAGGAAATCAGAAGAGACCTTTTCACTACTGCAGTTACACACACACGTTACAGCTTCTCTTGGCCGTACTGTGGCAATTTGATGCGAGATCTTACTATATCGTTGTGCCAAAAAGTGGAGGCAAAGAAATAGACTGTGAAGCTTCCTCAGAAAAGATCACCAGGTAACAAATACTTCATTTTGGATGTTGACATTTTATTTGGGGATATGGTGAAAGACGAAAAAGTAGCAATGAAGAGGCAAGCAGAAGAGACTCCCTTTTCTTTACAGACAGATTAATCTATTCCATGTAGTGGTGGAAAGGAAGCATTGGCAACAGCCAGAAAGGAACACATCTTACTTCTGGGAAGAGGGAACTAAACAGAAGCTTGACTTTTTGTCAAGAGATGTAATTATTCACTTAAGAACCTCGGACTGAATTCTAATACGTTTTTCTTTAGCATCAGACTGTATAACGGAGACTGTAGGGGAGTTATGAACTCCTCCATGCATCCTTTTTCAGGGGAGTAATTCCTTTTTGCAGCTCTCAAAGAGTCCAAGGTGCAGGGGTCTCAACGGCCAAGGGCCGGTACGCATCCCGCAAGCAGCAATCCGAACTCAGAGCTCCTTCCCCACCAGGCTGAGGGTCTGGTGGACAATGGAAAGGTTGTGACCACTCCAAGGGTCATTTAAACAGGCAGGAATGTGCCAGCACTAGAGGACTGCAGACACAGTGCCAGCCCCTGGTACGAGGCTGTGTGAGGCCGGTTAAAAATAGAAACAAAATTAAAACGAGAGGGGGTGGGATTTCGCTGTGGAAAAGGGATTTCGGGGGGTCTCAAGGAGCAGCTGTCAGAACACGGGCAAAAAAGGAAGGAAGGAGCTGAGTCTTGTGTCCCTTCCTCCAAACCAACACTCCTGATCCTGCTCTGAAAGACTGTAAAGAGCCACCCGGCAGCCCTCCTCCTTCCTTTGACTTGCTGATCTCGGTGGGGGCACTTCTAGAGTGATGGTTGATTTTCTTCTTTTGCACCTTAAAATTTTACTGTCATCAAGAGTTTTTTGCTATTTTTTTGGCTATTGTTAACTGGCATTTTCTCTTATCTGTAAACCGGTCTTGAAACTGAATCTGATGAACCTGAAAAACCTCATGGTGCTACTGTTTCTCCAGAAGCGGTCGTCCATATGAGTAAGACAATTCATAAGGGATAAATCCACCTTGAGATGTATTTGGGAATTTCAGGAGTTGAGGTATGCCTGCCACTAAGTTGCGGGAGTCAGACTGAGGACTACGTTTATAAACCTGCACCCCTGAGCAAGGAACAGACAGCAGAAAACATGGTTAAAGACTTCAGAAATTCTCCAGACTTAGCACAACAGATCTGAAACACGGTGCGTCTTATCTTTGGTGTTAAACAGCGGGAAGTAAAAGGAGAGAACGCTCAAAGGCGAACCTAATGAATTCACATTCAAGGGAAAAGAAATAGGAACTTTTTTTGAGGGAAGAACTCCAGAAAGGAAGACTGAAGTCAGCTTTAAAAAGCGCCGCGACGAAGTGGAAGCAAAGGGTTTGCTGCGGCTGCGGAAGCGTGGCAGCATGGTCGAGAACAAGACAGATCTAGACTAGTCTGAACTGCTTCTCCTCAAAGGAGGAGAGTCACAGATCAAGCATGGGGCACTATCCATCGCCTAAGGTCAAGATCCATGAAGTTCGGATCACCCTGCGGGCAGGGTTTGACTGTACACTTGCACTGCTCCTCAGAGCTGCACGACTTACAGGTGAAGCCCGTAAATCAGTACCCTTCTTTCAGTTACAGAGTTGTTTGTAATAAATGTGCGCAACCAGACCTGTGTTTGCTCTTCATAGTACCAAGTAACACTGAGTACTGGCCAGTGATCTAAGAAGGACTCAGTCTGGGAAATCAAAACCCAGTACCGACGGAGCTGAAGCTAAACCTGTTTTGGCTACTACAGAGTAAGAAGACCTCGGTTTATGTGCCATTTATTTCAAATTAAAAATAAACTACTCTTCAAGCACATGCCAGATACCATGTATGTGAATGTATTTGACCGTCACCAAGTTTGGACTATAATTTATACTTGTGTCCAAATTACATGTGTATCCTTATATAGATGTGTACAAACGCGTATCACGCACTGCCAGTTCTCTACTGTTGGACTGTTCTTGGACTGTTGTACTAGTTATTGTGCTATTCTTGAAGAAAACAAAAGTAGCAACCCAGTACCTACTTATTTCATCCAGGCACTGTTCTGTTTTTAATAGTTACAGAGTAACTTGGTATCTCTGAAAAACCAGAGGTTTTCACACTGCTTTTCAGAGCCCCAAGAAGTTCTTGGTCACCCTTCTGCTCCTTTTAGCAGAGGAGCAAGGAGGACCAGTGGCAATCCCAGACTAAATCCCACTGTTTCTTCTCCCTCTTTTTTGCCCTTTGGCAGTGTTCTTTTACATAGACTCTATTATTTTCAGCTTAAAAAAAAGCAAGGCATGGTCCACATCCCTGCTCAAGAAGGCCAAAAAAACCCCAAACCAACAAACAAATTGTTCATTTACATACTTCTGAAATAGGAAAAAAATTTAAAGGAAAACCAAATAAAGCCCAAAGAAAGAATGGGATTCCTGCTGTTACATAAAACTGTAAGTTAATCTACAAAAACTTTGAAGATGAAAAATAAAAATAAAAAATATCATCCACGCAACACAGTACACAAATTTTCCTAGATAATAAAGTAGACGAACATATTAAAATATTTGAAGTTTTAAGAAAAAGGGAAAATTCTTCAAAAAATGACTCAACACTGTTAAGGTTAGACTAAACATCAGGCCGATGCATTCATTTGCACAACTTTTTGCAACGTGACGATTGTCTGGTGTGTGTACGTGAAGGCGTGTGTGTGCACATGAGGGGAACGGAGCGAGAATGCTGAGGGCGTCACTTGCCATTTTAAAGTGGTATTTGACAAATAATCAAACAAATAAATCTCCAAATACCAGCACACATCTCAAATATTGCAAGTCACATTCTACAGCCCTTGACATTAAAAAAAAAAAAAAACAGAAAAAAAAGCCGACAGGATTAATTCAAGTACGTTTGGAGTAGGTCCCTCGTGAAGTTCTTTTTGTTTGGACTTTAGTTGGAGGGAATGTGGGCAGAGCTCCTCAAAAGAGAGACGTGAGCGTGCCTTCCCCAGCCCTGCAAAGCAAGTCTGAGTTGAGGTACGCTGATCCGCGAGTCGCTCGATGCTGTGGGAGCCCAAACTCGAATGAAAAAAAGATGCTTGAAAACCACTTTGAAGCGAATGACATAAAATAATCTCTTAATATGAAAAGCTATCTCTGTGTAAAGGCAGTCTTTTTGGTATGTATTCCTATCATCAGGAGGACAAGCATGGCACTCCTCCCCAGCTTCTTGGGAGCGAACAATAAAGAAGCCTCTACGTTGTCCTGGTGGTCATTCTGACCTGACGTACCCTTGCCCGTGATCCTCCATCTGCCCTCCGGAACAACCCAGCGGGTATCACGCCCTGGCTGAAAAGCATGCCTCTGCTTCACAACTTTTGTTCTCTACTTAGCTTTGTTCCTCAAAAGGAGAAGCGCTTCCTTCTCCACGTTTCGCATTTTCCTTTGAAAATACCAGCAGAGCAATCTGCCGGCCAGAGTGGTTAAAGTCTGGTGAATTCCCTGTGGTGCTGCAAGTCCCCTATGCTCTCATAGTCATTCTCTCCTGAAAGAGCAGTGTGGTTTGTATTAGGCACAGACAAGGTCCTGTCTTCTTCTCGGCTCACAGACTGGATAGCTTCGTAGTCAGGCTCCAGCTCCCCGTTGGGTCTGTCCGCTGACTGAGGCACAGTGGTAGCATTTAGGGTGTTTTCAAAGTCCTTCACACTTGCATAGAGGCCACTGCAAACTGACGGGGACCTCTGCGATGCAATCTCTTGAATACAGGTGTAAGGAGAATCCAGTGCCTTCGCGGCCTGTCCCGGCTTACTCACCGACGAGTACATGGCTGAGATCTGGGAAAAGGAGATATACCCACTGAGTATTTAGGCATGGCATAAAGCTTGTGTGCCAGTTTGTGCCCCTTCCACCACAAGGACGTTGGTTACTTAAGAAAAGACAGGATCTTCTAATAAAAACATATCCTTTCTTACAAAAAAAAAAAAAAAAAAGGATTTCTTACAAATCCTTTCTTTTCTGACATGTATTTACAAATTGATTTTCTTTCAAAGAAGAATGCTTTATGAAAGAAGTTTATAAACGTAAAAACTCTTTGAACATAAATCCCCTGCAGGCAAATTAGACCCGTGACAAAAGGGAATGGCTTTGTAAACAGGAGCCCTTGCAAGTTTTACTACGGTCCTGGAGCCAGGTTGGGCTCAATGGGGAGACAGGTGTCAAAGGGATGATCAGGTTTAGCTCCTCTAACATAGGAGAAGGATGCTGTTTGATCCGTTGGGGTTTTTTTTAAATTATTATTATTTTTAATGGTAGTAGCTACTTTTCTGCTTTTAGAGACACCCCAATCTGAGAGTAGTTATTTGTTATATAGGACTGAGGAGGCACCAAGTCATGTGCAGAGAACATTAAAAATCAGGAATTACCCACACCAGAAAATAGCAAATAGTCAGTGCCCATCCTGATACGCAAGGTCTGTTCTGTCGACTCAACTCTGCCTACAAAGAGGAGCTGCATCTTAGTCTCAGTGTATCAGAACTTAAGACTTCAGGTTGAAACCTCTTAGCTACTATAAGCACAAAGAGGGAGTCAGAGCCTCCCTCCTAGCTCTAAAAATCCCCTCGGAGTAAGTGGTATGCTTGAGCAAGCGTGCGAAGGTGGCCCTTCATGAAGAGGTGAAGGAGAAGCTCATGTCCACACATGTCCCTCTGCTCCGGCTTCCCGGGGCTGGTGCATAGCTCTTCTGTTACGTTTAAAGCCCTTCCCAAGGATGCAAGGCCACTCTGGATTTGTATCAATCTAATTAAAACAGTAGATTGGCATGAAAACGTCAGTGTTAAGCAACACTGACTGATGAAGATGAAAGATTGCTTCTCTTCATTCTGTTCAGTTGTTTGTTTGTTTGTTTTCAATAAAGAGAGACATCCAGTTGTAGATGGCAACGCTACTTTGTACTGATTGCAGCCAACCAACTGGCATTAGATGACATGAACCCAGTTCAAAAATCAATTTATTCATTAATGACTGGGAGCCCTTTGCCCAGCAGAAAGCATTAGCTCGCTCAGCTCATTGCCAAGTTTGTGCTTACTTTTATGTCCGGAGAACGTATTTCTAAATTGCACGCCCATACTGGAGATGATCACAAGCAACCTTATTTCTGTTTAACTTTTCTGTCTTCGTTTCAATCTCCTCGATTTATTTGAGTAACAGACATTTTAATGTTCTAGCACTTTTAGTGTGCTTCCATTTGTTTCCCAGAGCCCCAGACACTTCGTTGCGCAGGGAAGGTGGAGGACGTTTCAAAAGGCTGCCGATTATTATTCTTAATATCTTGTCAGCCAAATCAAGAAGCTGTCCTAACGAGCATCTATTTGTGGCCTCCTGTTATTTTCTGACACCATTTTTTAACCTATCGGCGTGATACAGCCACGTGCTGGGACACCTGATTTTAGGAAAGTGGCAGCACAAATTCTGTGCAGAGAAACTTTGGCTTTCATTTTCCCTTCAGACGAATTTCACCTTTCTTAGATCCTGCTTAATCACGCACAGCTTATGCTAATTTCTGCCTGAAAAAAAGGTCTCTGGTTAGTTATTGAACTTGATGCAAGAAACCCACCTCATCTTCTGTAAGAGACGGATCTTCCTCTCGAGACTTGTAAGACATCGAACTAAGCCTCTGTAAAAAAGAAAGAATGAAAGAGAAAAAAAAAGGCTCATTACCAGTCAACAGCATGAAACCTATAATAAAACCCTCCCATTACAATCAATACAATGTATTTTATGGTCGTTTGCTTACTAGTTCCATTTTACGTAGCTAATATCCCTAATATCCAGAGTACGTCTCCGGAGATAACAGGTTAGTAGAGCTTTTTAATTTATCTGCTCTTGTCCTGACCTGAAAAGGGTAAAAATAATGTAGTGGTTAAAACGAACTCTGCCCAACTGTACTCTTGCCTTTGCACTTCTAATTAAGCAAGAAAGAGTCTGCAAAGGCTTTTGAACAATTAAAAGTCAGCTGTGGTAACACACTAGTTGGCCTTCCATGTGATTTTCAGATATGCTTTTAGGTGACAAAAGAACAATACTCAGCTGGCACCTTCCTGGTGATTGTTACCCTTCCTTCAGTGGGTCCTGGAGGTGCTGAAAGGGAGATGACACGTTCTCCTCCCCCGCGAACTGCAGCGGCTGTGCAGAGGTGCAGAGCAGCACTGCCACACAATTGCTCAGACCATGAACACGGGAAAGACCTGCTGCAACCCACCCTGAGATGGGCCGCTCAACCCTCAAAGCATCCCTCTGGATCCAGTTCACGCGGCAAGGTTACTAAAGGATGGAGGGCTTGGTTTGGTATTGAGTCTAACTTCAAGCACGTAAAGCCTCATGTAGAAATTAGGTCATGAAACACTGGGAGAAAAGCATTTTGCTCTTATGAAAAATGTCTTAGGACCCTATGGCAACAAAGACCCTGGCTGCCTCACAGCAGCAGCGAGACCTGGACAGGCTGGAGAGCTGGGCAGAGAGGAACCTGATGAACTTCCAATAAAGGCAAGTGTAGGGTGCTGCACCTGGGGAGGAATAACCCCCTGCACCAGGACAGGTTGGGGATGACCTGCTGGAGAGCAGCTCTGAGGAAAAAGACCTGGGAGTCCTGGTGGACAACAGGATGCCCATGAGCCAACAATGTGCCCTTGTGGCCAAGAAGGCCAATGGCATCCTGGGGGG
>JAOXNO010000013.1:129753662-129772638 GCA_028565335.1 Limnodromus scolopaceus
CTCATATTTGAGTGGAACCTCCTGTGTTCCAACTTATGCCCATTGCCCCTCGTCCTCTCACTGGCAACCACTGAAAATCGCACATTCTTGTTTGTAGCATCAAGTCTCTCTCGATTCTCACATTTGTTGGCTTGCCATGCTTGCACGTCTGACACAAAAGACAATCTTACTCTCAGAGAAGAGTAAATGAGCAAGAAAAATCTTGGTATAACAACAGTGAAATCTCTCCCACACTCGCCTAAAAATGCGTATTTAACCTGCTTTAGCCATAAAAATTTGATTAATGCATTTGGAAGAAACAGACATTCGTGTCAAGGGTAAAAAATGTAAAGATGGAAACTGGGAGAGAATCATCTTAAGGAAAAAAAATGAAGCAGATGCTTCAGGATACAACCCCCATTAAGGATAACCATCACTATGGCTGATCCAAAAAGCAACCTTCACGTGCCCTAAGTGGAATAAACTGTCATCTCCACTCTTTCCTTGAGTGGCAGTTAAGGAAACACGAGCATTAGCATATGAATGGATGAAACAAATGGCTGATTTTCCTGTGAAATCTTAACTTCTGCTTTTTCAAGATTAGGGAGAACAGAAATCACGACGCATGCTTTCTCCTGAAATCCACAGAGCCCTACAAACCTCAGAGGACCACAAACAAAACCTCAGAGGACCACAAACAAGGAGGGAAGACGAGCACTGACAAGAGTGGAGAAGAAACAGCACCAGGGGTGACCTGAGCATCACAAATGTGGTCCTGACACAGAGCTGCCACCCCCGGGGCATGCCCATATATGCACTGCCTGAACCTGGAGCCAGCAAACCACCCGCTACCTCCTCTTCTCCAAACCAGGCTCCCTCTTTCACATGTCCAAAGTCCTCTGCCAATGGCAGTGTTTAAGCAGCAGAGAAGCCATGAGAGCCCTGACGGCATCTAAGGGTACCTATATGCCTGCTTTTGGCAGCACACGCCACTGGAAGGTGGCATAGCAAAGCTGGAACTTACCTGGAGCATGCCTGGAGTGGGAAGTCAACATGACCAAAGAGTCCATTTAAGAGCCCCAGCCTGCCTTTGGGAAGGTAAACTTCCTGCGCTGCCTCAGGACTTAGGTCTCCCTCATCTCCTGCGTCTTAGCTACCTAAACCTCACCCCAATCCCAAACCTCCCTTCAACTGATCGGAATCCTCCCATTTAATGCCCACTTGCCTGATTTCAACCCACTTCCACGGGGAAACTTCTACAGGTGGTGAAGTCTCCATCCTTGGAGATATTCCAAGCCATCTGGACACGCTCCTGGGCAACCGGCTCTAGGTGGCTCTGCCTGAGCAGGGGGCTTGGACCAGATGACCTCCAGACGTCCCTTCCCACCTCACCCCTCCTGTGATTCTGTGAAACTGCTGAAGTTTCCTTCACAGCACAAGTGGTCTTCTAAGAGGGAAATCTATGTGCTGGAGGAAGAAGATTTTCTATTTCCCTGCAGGCAGGTCAATATTTAGGTTGTGCTCATTTGCAGTGATCGCTGATTAGCAAAAAAAGGAGCAGAAACTCAGCGCATTCCCACAACAGCAAAGGACCTGGGATGAGTGGATGCAACTGACACCCCTTCAGGAGACGCAGAACTCTGGGTCTCTCAAGTGTTCCCCTTTCCTGCTGTGCCGCAGCTGCATGCACAGGAACGCACCATCTTTCACACCGCCCACAGCGCGCAGACACATACGCCACCGGGGAGGGCTTCAAACACACGGAAGCAGCTAGCAATTTAATTAAAACACTCACACAGAGAGAGGCACGTGCACATCCCATTCCTCAAGAGAAACACTTTAAATAAATACAGGAGCACAGGACTGCAAGAAAACTCCCGAGTCCCTTCCATCAACTGAAGAAACCGCATCCTAGAGCTGCTCTTTATTATTATCCCTGCTGCACCAGGAAAAGGCCGTTCATGAACCTCGTAGACAACTGGGGACTGTCTTTTATCGCCTGCCCTCGTTTCACCCATGGTCCGTTTACTTCCATATTGCCCACTCTGTAATTTGTGTAATTAAAATTTAGCTCTTTTCACTCCCTAGTGTTTACTCTCCTCCTGTATATTCACCCTCCGCAGCAGTACTCGGTACTCAGCAGTACCTCCGTCTCCACTTTCTTATCTGAACAAGCCAAGGTTTTTACAGTGCCTTCTGGTACAGCTCACGATCCGCTGTGTCCCCCTCGATTGCCCTGACAGCCCCTCTGCGAGCCTGCTCCAGGTTGAACTTGTCTTTCTTTAATGTGAACGGTGCACACTCTTCCCACTGTGCTTTGTCAACACTTACAAAATACGTTGTTAATACCTTCTTTCCCTGCTAGAAATACCTCGCCCACTATTCTCTTGGCATGCATTTATCTTATTAACAGCAGCATCATGCTGGTAGCTCGATCCTAGATGGGATAGGTCTTAGAATCCTAGATACACAACAGGCCACAGATCTAAGATCCTGGTCCTACATGACCTAATGTAGCTCTATTTTTTTTCCCCTGTTTTTCTGCTGATGAGTTCCCAGCTCACAAATTAAATTCAGATGATTATTCCCTGAAAGCACGACCTTGCACTCCGCGCAATTACCTATCAGGCCATAACTATTACACCAACTTGGAAAAAACCCTAATCCTTCTCGTATGATGTTATGATCCTCTTCTGAAATGTCAGTGACTCTTACCTTTGAGTCATCTGTAAATTCATAACTGCGCTACTGCTTATTTGCGACAATGACAGGAAGATATTAAACATGTTTCATCTCCTTTGAGGAACTTAATTAGCAGCCTCCCTTTGGCTCAACACTTCCCTTTCAAGACTAGTGTTGCCATCTCCTCTTCATTCAATTCTCTACCTATGTAAAAATTTCTTCTATAAATCTCCTTTTTCTCTTACCGTACTGACAAATGCTCATGTGGGTACCATATTCAAATTCTTTATCAAAATTGAGATGGATTACATCTATTGCCTTTCTTCAGCAACAAAACTGAAGAAAATGAAACAGCTACCCTGGGCACAAAATATCTACTAATTTTCTTTATTTTATCCCATTTTCTGTTTGCCTCCCTGACTGTATTATCTTTTTCAAAATTTGCTCTAAAATATTACATCCTTTAGAGGTTGTTCTAACAGGCTGTTATTTGCCCAAATCCACTTCCCCTGGCTCCATCTCATAATTTGAAGTATAAATTTTATGTTTCTCATTCTCATGCCCCATTGTTCAATATATTCATTAGAAACTCTGCAATCTCATATAACAATAAATGTCTTTCCAGGGATGAGCAGAAATGTTTTTAGAAGTAAAATTTGATGACCTCTTACTGCTAGTCTCTGGAAAAGAAGGGCTGGATATTATGTTTCTCTGACTTAATGATCTACTGTACTGTGGGTTTTTTTAATAGCTAATACAGGAAACGTGGTCCTCCCAAATCAAACCTAAAATCAAATACCTCCCCATAACTTAATTTAAAAGGTTAGAAAAGGTCAAGATTCTCTTCACCACCAAAGCACTTCTCCAATTTTCAATAAGAAATCTAATTTCTCTCATGTGGAGCAAATGTATATAATGCAAAAGACATTAAGAAACTCTACTGAACTTTGGAATTAAACTCACTTTTTGCAGCTGCTGTTTTAAACATTGCCAGAGTCTGGAAACCAAACAAAGCCTCATCTCATTGACATATCCCTGCATTAACATTAACTTCAACTAATGGGTTTAAATGTTTTTGGCCATCAAGTGTGGAACTCCGCTGCATGTTCCACTGTACACTAGCCCACAACCTAATTAGCAGCACAGCAAATATTCTAGATAGCTACTAATATTATGCACAAAGATGTAATTAGAAGTGTGTATGTACGCAGATACGTTGGAAGAAAAGAGAACAAACGTCCAGCTCCAACTGGTATCTTTATTAACTCATTCTCAGTGGCAGTGTCACACACAGGGTTAGCGTGAGGTTAATGTATACCCCACTGTGACCTTTCAGACTGAATTTAATTGCATCCCTACCAAGGATATAGAAAATTGATAAAGTGCGTGCTGATTGATTTTCTTCCTTGCAGACCACAAGTGCTCATTTCAACAAAGCCTTGCTGTTAAATTTTCAGCACAACTGAAAAAGAGTTTCAAATAATATACACCCTAATCTGATTTTTGAAACTGTTATATCAAAGACTCTCCATCATAAAGCACAAAATCTCCGTTTACCCTCTCTGCTGCATACAGCATTATCCTTCAATTGTTAGCGTGCCTGAGGTGTGCGTAATAACACCGTCAGAGCCTTGCTGTCAAGTGTCAAAGAGCACTTCTAGGCATTCTGCCCCTGTAATCTTTAGGGACTTCAGTAACTACAAGTTGGGGGAAAATCAAAGTAAAAAGAAAATGCAGGTCATCATGATCCTAATTGTAATGTCACGATAGATGCTTCCTCTATGTATGCGCAACACATTTAGGTTCTACAAGAAGTTCACTGGCCTTTAGTAAAGCTGGGACAAGGATCTTGGTGAACATACCAGTGCACAGGGAACTATCTGAACTAGGAAATGTTGCCAGAATATTTTAAATACTGTGAAAGCTGAATAAAATATGATATATCTCATTATAGAAGGTTTTATTCTAAGCTCTAGCTTCTTTTCTTTGATGCTGACTTAGACTTTTTGCTAATTTTTCGTTATTCTTTTAAATATAATTATTTGGTGATATTTTCAGATATTCAACAGTATCAGACACTACACTCTGCCCTAAAAATGCTCATGGGGAACTTTGAGGTACATGCTCGTTTAAAGCAGATTCCACTTGCAGTGGATGAAAGTAAAAGGCAATCACACTGGGGTTTCAAGTTTTTTTAAGGAGGTTATGGCAGGCACATTTTGTTATTAATGTATAGGGGTTTTAGCTATTTAACTCATCATCACGGTCAGAACGACTCATCTACATTAAAGCACTGAAAAGCACTGGGCACAGCTGAGCCACCACTTGGATCAGTTGCATTCAGAGGAACAGAAACTTGGATGAGCCCCAAATTATGGTAGACCTAACGACTCATTTGGCAGCAAATCATTTGTAGCGGGAATGACTTTAAATGACAATACTAAAATTAAATTTGTCCCATGTTTAACATGCCCATTAAAAAGAAATCCTTCAATGCCATTCGCTGAGGCTCAGAGGTGGATAGACAAAATGACCATGTGGTTGGCCACAGCCCACCCTCAGCAATATCCCTGACTCAGACCACCTGCAATGGCCGCGAAGTCAAGGTGGACCTACTCACTCTAATATTCACCTTTACAGCTACGCTGTTTTCAGATGCACGGAGATGCTGGGAATGCCATCAGGAGCCTCAGAAAACAGAACTCTAGGTAGACTGGGATAGTCCGACCTACGTCAGTTTTTGTTGCTTTACTGAGACTCAACTTTGATTTCCCAGCAAGGCTGCACCCAAAGCAATGCTGGACCCTCCTGCAACCTTTAGGCACCTCCAGCTTCCCTTGAGGGCATGTTGGCAGCAGCAGACTGGGGTGGACCTGGGGCTGGGTGAGTTTCAGAGAGCTTTGAGCGAGGAGTCAGTGCTGCAACAAAGCAGTCTTCTGAGACCCCATTGTGAATCTAAATTCTCAGTTTCTCATTTAATTCATTAGAATGGAAGCTCAGTGTGAACGACTCCATTAAGGCAGAGGCAGAATTAGCCTCATCACACATGCAGCAGCATATGTCTCTTTCAACATGCACTGCAAAACAGATACCAAATGGAAAACAGATGATTTTGAGCTTCCTCTTCTGTCTACTGGTAAAGAAAACATTCTCAAAACCCGGTATATCTTCATGTAAATTACTACATTGCAAAGATAAATATCAAAGTTATGTGAGATGCTAGATAAGTAAAAAGGCTTAAAAGAACAAGGAAGAAATAAAAACACCTACAAAATCTCTAAAGACAAAAAACAAACAACAGTTTATTTGTGTTCCCAGGAAAGCCTAAAGCCAAACATTAGCATTTTCTCTTGCAGGCAACTTTCTGCATATTGAGAGCCAGCTTAAATAAGCGGCTGGCTTTTCTTCTTAGAATATTTGGGCAGTCTGCGTATTTTTTTCTCCTTTGAGAAAATAAACATGAAAACCAATGCAGGAATAACACCACACAGGAGCAGTGCAGAAGAAATTAAAAAACCTTGTTATAATTATAAATGAGATCTTGGCCGGGCAGAAATGCATATGAAATGCTGTCAGGTGGGAGTGTTTGTGAGCCATTCTTCAGGAGCAACAATCACGGAAATACACACTTGTCATCTTCTTGTTGATCTCCTTTCCCCATCCTTCGTGAATTTTATATGGCTTTTCATTTTTATTCCCATGCTTCTCCCTTAATCTTGCTTTAGCACATCCTCTGCTAGATCCCAGGGCTCTCTTGTATCCCAAAAACCTCAGTTGAGGATTTGCTGGTATCTAACAGCATTAGATAGAGGCTCCAGTCAGCTTTAGGCTGCAGTAAATTTTTTCTACTTATTAAAGCCTGGAGGGAAAGTACTTTTCCTTCCTTGCTAGATAGTAAACATGCTTATTCCACTGGGCAAACAAATTATCTTATGTTATTTGTAAAGACACACAAGTAATATTCTTGTTTACCTTTATAAAGGTCTTTGTGCTATCTCTAGCCTAGCTGAGGGAAGCGAGCCCGAGGTGTTGCAGCTAACGTATGGCGAACAGGAGGAAGAGCCTACACACCGGCGAGCCGCCCCCGGAGAAGTCCGCGTACGGGAAAATACAGAAACCATCACTCTGAAGCCTGAGTTTGGGCTGAGACACCAAGCAGCAAAATGGATCTCAAGACAATAGGTACCTTTGGTGAGCAACTTCATTTTACTCATCAACTAGGCAGAAACATGGATTTCTGCCTCCAGGGAAGGGTGCAACATGTACTCATTAATGACTGTTTATACAGATCAACACTACTGCTGCGTTAATTCCCCCCAACACACACCTTACGTGAGATATTTCATGATCAAAGTATTGAAATCAACACAGCCAAAGCAACATTATTTGAGCAGTCAAGTTAAGCACAGGCACGTCTGAAGGATCAGATCTTAATGAGGTTTTTGGTTTCTTTTTTGGCACAAATACAACAAACACTTCAACACATATATAACTCTGCCCATGCAAAGTGAAGGGCTCTGCTCATGTAATTAGCATCTACGAGCACAAATATTTGTTTATAAGCATCAAACAAATCATTAAATATTTATTGGACTGTTTTCATAAATAGACTAATTAGTTCTGAAATAGCTGCTTTCTTAAACTGCATGACCAATATGTAATACGTTAGCCTTCACTTATCAGCTTTCACTGAAAAGAATCCTGCGAATCTGACAACTTCATTAGAACCAACTCTTTGCAGGTGGTGCATGAAACGCAATACACCCAAAGTCACAGGTGACAGGACAAGAGGAAACGACCTCAAGCTGCACCAGGGGAGGTTCAGACTGGATATCACGAAAAATTTTTACACTGAAAGGGTTCTGAAGCATTGGAATGGGCTGCCCAGGGAAGTGGTTGAGGCACCATCCCTGGTGGTATTTAAAAGACGGGTAGAGATAGTGCTTAGAGACATGGTTTATGGATGGTTTTTGTCAGTGTTAGGTTGATGGTTGGACTAGATGATCTGAAAGGTGCCTTCCAACCCAGACAATTCTATGATTCTAAGTGAAAACCAGGGTACTGCCATTCCAGTCAATATGGCTGTAGACAAACTTGGTCATCACAACCTCAGCTGATGCACGTGAGCGTACACCTTAGAGAACATAAAGCCTGTTAAATCACTGGGTCCTTCTGAAAATGAGAACACATCCACAGCGCACCCAAGTTAGTTTAAACTACCAAAGCTGGCTCTAAATTTATCAAACTTGGTTTCAGACTGAAGGCAACTGAAATATTTTGCATTAACATGTCACTTCCTAAGGAAGCTGATGTGAGAAATATTTCCCAGATGTGGGTTAATATTTCCAGATGAATAGAGAGAGCAGGAGATACGTGTTCCTGACCAAAAGCCACCGACTGTCTAAGTTAAACAGCATTTGTCCAAAACGTGTCAGACAAGAGACCTGAGGCTGGGCTCTCAGCGCAAAGCACCTGGCCAAAATACACTTGGGTCCTCTGGGATGAATTTCTCTCCATATTGTTTCATTAATGTTTCCAAAAGGCCCGGTTTTGCTTTTGTATGAAAAAAAACCCCAAGTTTCAAATCTAGCATTTTGCACCAAAATAAATGTGGCATTTTGACCAGTCACACACACAAGCACCCAGGCTTCCAGTGCATCTCCCAAACTACCAATGCACAGCAGAAGCTTAATATGAACTTTTCATAACATTCAACATTGAAGCCTACTTAAGTACCTCCTTCAAACTCCTATTAGTATCTGCCATAGCTCAGATTACTTTTTTCTTTTTCTGTGCATTTCCTACATTCAGAACCATTTTTAACTTACTTCTGACATCAATAAGCTACACAAGGAACACGGCGACTGACACGGCAAAACCAAACCTAACACAAAGGGTCTCTAACACATCCTGCAATGTTGTCAGAAACAGAGAGGAACTACAGAAACATCCTGGAAATAATAGAGGCAATAAATAGAAGCTATGTGAATATTTATTTTTATTTTCAAGATGACTCCTGAAATTATGAGATCAATTTGGCTTTGTTTTTCTCTCATCACTTTTCCATCCTGTCAGAAGGTAGAGCAAAAACACTGCAATCAATACTCTCTTGATAGGCTGGATTAATAGATTTATGTTAATTGCAGCCACCTACATAAAAATACTCCTTAGCATTCTTCTTCCATAGGACTTTTACTGAGGATGAAGTTCAGAACACACAGATAAAGTGAAAATATATGGGGTTTTTTTCAGAGAAAACTTACCTTGTAGCAGGCTTTCGGCAGATCTCATGAAGAGGTCTGATTGCTTCCAAAGGCTTTGATCTCGCTATCATGCAGCGGCTCCTGATTGAAACAAGTGACTTCAGGGGGAGGGAATGGGGATCACTCAGCTCAGAAAGGGTCTCCTCACACCTGACATGCTTTTTCATACTCTATTTACTTTCAGGCTGGACTGAACTATCAAATCTCTGCAGCTCCAGCTCCCATGGGATGGGAGTTATCAGCTCCCTCAAAGGTTCACGCCTCCCGGCTGCAGACAGGACAGCAGGATCCCTGCTCCCACCAAGACCCCGCTGAGTCCGGGGGATCCTGAACTTCATCTTGGTTCTGCGAGGAACACCCAACAGCAAAATACTAGAAAGGCAAGTAGCCAGCATATCGCTTTCAGCTTCCAGATGGGCAGAAAACTAGAAGAAAAAGCCTTAGCCTTAGCATTTGCCGTTTCTTTCAACGGCATGAACTAAGCCCCGGTAACATCAAGCGATGAATGAGTTGTTTGTCCTGGCTAAGCGCTGAGCTTAGATCACGGGATAGAAGCTAACAAGAAAAATCACTGAAAATGCAGCACCTGTTGACATTTTCCAACATGCACTGACCTTTCCAGCACCATTACATTTGGCCCTGCAGCACAACTGCATAGTTTCAGCTTTACCTATTGATAAGATCCTCATCATCTGAATCCCATCAAAATCTTTACACTTCTAGCGAAAGCAGAGAAAAAGACGTTACTGAAAAAGGACCATCTGAAAAAAGGCGTCAGTTCAGTGACACCAGAAAGCCCCCCTCGTTGCTGCTGGGGTTAATTGTTCACACCAGCAGACTGTAACCTAGCCAGGTAAGTACAGCACAGAGACTGACTATTAACGTGAGGACAACTCCTGTGACAGCTAATGAGCACCAAATCCAATATTCAAGGACAGAATATAGAAAATGAATCTTGTAATCACAAGCACACCTGCAAACCAGAAATCATTTCATGATATATGAGAAGAGTTCAAGATAATTTATCACTCAGAACACAAAGCCCCATATTCTCCCTTCTTTAACTCACTTTATGAGGTTAGAATAATTAGTTTTATTTCTAGCAAATCTCTTTCCTTCACTTCCCCTCCTCCATTTAAATTTGCTTAATATGCAAAGGTAATACATTGTATTGAAGAAATAAGGAAGATCTGCATCATGTCACGTCTGATTCAGAACTCAGTTGACTCCCCACCAGCTGGAATCTATTATTTGATTAAAAATGCTGTTGTGCCAGCTGCCTGCAGCACGTTTCACTACCCTGACTCCTGGTGGAATTAAATCCATACTGAAAATGTAGTCTAGCATGAATCAATCTCTTCTCAACGTTAATGCATACCTGGAAAATAAAAGCATTGAAAAAAGAACCCAGCCCTCCTAGACCTGGCCACCCCAATCTCTGACACAGAAGGCGCTCAGTGGGGAAGAACTTAAAACTTCGCATATTATAACATAGCAATTTCATAAACCAATGTCCTAATGATATGCTCGGGTTTGTTTTTAAGAGTGATCTCTCTTACCATAAAAACAAACCAAACTCCTCTTCCAACAGAACCAGTCCTGAAATAAAAGACAGTTGCTGAGTTTAAAGAATTAAAAGCTCTTATATCTCACTGATACGGTGAAGTATTTACCAGCAGAAGGTAATTATTAGGGAATGCGCCCAGAGCAAAGAATAATTTATATTTTAAGTCTGTTACTGCTAATTTAGGTAGAATGAGCATGTGTCAGGCAAAAAGCCCATTTAATTCGAGGGGGATTTCTGCCTAATGTGGACTGCAGGAATATATGCCAAGAGTATACGCTGTGAATAAGCACTGAAAATGTTGCTCAGCCAGCTTCCTGCAGCACAAGAACGTTAAAAGCTTTAAGGCAATAATTTGCAAAGGCATGCTTAAAAGCCCTCTAAATAGAAACATAGCGATGGAATATTGATCAGAGTGACTCTTCCCATTTTCTTTTTCAGTTATCTCAAAGCAAGTTGCAGACTACAGCTTCGCTAGCTCTGAAAAAAGTCCATTGCAAGTTTACATTCAATGGGATGTTTGCGTCTTTCTTTGTTCAATGGATGGCCATAAAGTATGTTTAAAAGTTTTGATGGTTTCGAACAAGATACATACAGACGTAAGAACATGCAGAGGTAAGGCTGAAAGCCCAAGCCCACATCCATTCCTGGTGGTGTCAAGGCAGAGAGTGCTCAATAGTTTCTTCAGAAGCACTAGGTATGGTGGTAGCCACTAGAAGCACTATGTGGATATTTCACTGATTAAACTGATTAACATTAGTCAATCTAAATTCCCAAGTAGGAGTTAAGTTATGCCACGTATAAAATATCCGGAAGACAATATAGCAGGTTTTAGTCACAGTACTGAACATAATTGAGGGGTCAAGTCACTCCTGAGCCAAGCCTACGCCATTTGATGGTTGCTTAAACTGAATGGATGGTCTGCGGTTTTTAAATTGTTTATGTTATCAGATCCACTATATGACTTCCCCAATAAGCAAGAAATAAATGATTTCATATATTTTTAGAGACTAAGCTTTGTAGATTTTGACTTTTCACCTTACAACCTCTTTCACACCAATAATAAACGTTATAGTGTAGCCCCGTCTATGTATGTTCAAGCATTGATTAGAAATTAATTACGCATGCACATACAAACATCCTGCAAACACAGAAGACATGTAAATAATGTTTATGTACTTCTATTCGCTAACTTTTCTGGCAGCATATGCCAGCAACCCCAATCCACCATCATCAAACGAGTCAGCCTGTCATGGACACATTCCCCTTGTCTATCGCGCAAAATGGAGACGCTCTCTGTGCCAAAGGTGCAAAGTACCTGGATCTCCCACAGCACCTGCTCTACTGAGAGAGCGCGACGGCTCACCTCAAGACATCACAAAGAGGATTCACACCACTGAAAATGAAGTTTAGTTTCTCCTTGGTATATGCTGCTCATCTCAAAAGTATCACAGACAGTGACATCTAAAATCATGATGTTCCTATACACCACAAAAAGCCACACACTGAGATTCAGCACCATTTCAGGAAGGGAACACCATCAAACTTTGTATAATAAGAGTACAACGCCCAGATTTGCCAAAAGAGACGTTGAAAAACAGATTCAATGGCAATTACAATATTCCTATCCCAAATGGTAGCTGAAACTTCATCCCACCCTATTCTGCCATGTATTGTGTGTAGGCCCTATATTTCAATAAAAGGAAGCAAATGCTTTTAACAGCACACTTGAGACTTTTTATGAGGTATGAGAACTACAGGAAGACTATTGTCCCTTAATAAACATTTGTTGACTAAATGTGCCATTCCAATTAATATAATCCTTATTGAAATGATAAAAGATACTGATGTTTAACTTAAATTTGAGAAAAATTACTGAGTAGTAACAGCAGTAAGGTATTTTATGTAAAAAAATTCTTCAATTATTTGCATGGATTATAATATTTTCTTTTAATAGTACTGGTGTAAAAATCCTCCATGCATACGTGTTGCAGGTATGGAGGAACCTCTTGTGGGCCCAGCACAAACCCAGTCAGATCTGCCCAGGCTGATGCTCTCCTACCAGCAGCGGCCACCTGGGCTCAGCCCAGCGCCGTGGCAGTGCGCTGAGCTGGCAACTCCACCTGCAGCAAAACACACCCTGCCCCAAAAACACAGCTCCCAACACCTCTGGTCCTGCTCCAGCCTGTCCTCGTGGTCCAGGCACACACCGTGCCCTCACGTGAAAGACGATGGTCTACACAGTAGGGGGGACGTGAACACAAGTGTTCGGGGAGGCTTCTCTATTGCTGATTTTCTGAGGACTGCCAGCCCATCGGATTGTGTCGCCTTTGTTCCGTAACCTAGAAGGCATGAACTCACTGTGGCAGGAGACCTGAGGAAGTGTTACGATTAAACTGGTGATACAGGTTCTGGCAAAGAGCTCCTATGGATGCTTCGGAAAACACTGAGCAAACATCCCATCCATACTCAAACCTCCTGTCCCACAAGCTCCTGATCTGCAGCAGCGCTGAACGTACACCTGCAAATGGAAGTGCTCAGAGACCTGATGTTAACTACTAAGAAACACCACAAGCCCTTACAAAAAAAAGATATCTGTATTTCAGCTCAGACATTCAAAATTAATAGAAATATTTTAAGAACATTCCTTATTAAGGGCATAGGCCTTCATTTTTCACCATTGCCGTATGATAACAACATTCATTTTCCTCACACGGTGCTGTGAAAAAGCCTATGAAAGTTGTAAAGCACTGAGCCATCACAGTGATTTTCTCTTCCTTCTGTCACAGTAACATCTAGGAGCCCCTGGCCAGGACACAGGCACACTGGAGGCTGTGCTCACAGAAAACAAAAAAGATGCCTCTTTCCTCTATGAGTCACATTTTAAACATCAAAAAACAAGGAGGCCAGTAAGTGGGTCTGTATGGTTGACAAGGAACGAGGAGGAAACAGAGGTAGCATCAATCAACGCAAGAGACAGTGGCTGTAACACACTGTTAACCTACTGGTGGCTTTTTTTTCAGGAATTATGGCAGAAGAGGTTTTAAGAAGGGATTTAGAAGGGGAAAATGGGGTTAAGCATGTTAATGTCTGCCCACAGCTTATCCTTAACTTTGGCAGTAAACAACGAATAAAGCCCACAGATGCTGGTTTGGATACACAGCAGGTCAGTGATGAAGCTGGTATTGCAGGTGAACTGGAGGGACGTGTGGATGGATGCGCCAGAAAGGCTTTGGATATGAAATCAGGCTGCTTCCTATTACTATTATTGTAGAGAAATAGATGAATATTACAGAAACACTCACAAGAGAACAAGTTTATTTTTACAGCAGGTTTGAACAAGGTAAAAACTACACAAGCTATATGTGGATCATGCTTGGCAGTGGCCTGAGGGTTTGGTTGTTCTCGTGAGTTACTATCTTCTAATGACTTCTAAAATATCTGTATGCAACAGTTGGAAACTTCTGTGTTCCGTGATTAATTTCGTCTTCCATAAATTGATTCACATATGTAGCGGCTATTTAATTCTGTTAGAAAATATTTCAGATAATATTTTCCCTGTCATCTCCTTTGCTCAGCAATTTTGCAAAGTTAAGAGCGCAGAGGCATCCGGGGTCCATTTGAACTCAGCAACAAACCCTGGTCTTAAAAATACATTTGCCTTTCAGTAGATGACTGTCTCAACAGCAGTGCTCCCTTTTATCCAACTGACCTGTGAGACGGACTAGGATCTACCAACCTCCTACTGAGCCTCTGGAAATATCTGAAAGGCAGCAGGTAACATATTAGCTTGCTAAGGTATCACTGTGAGCTGGAAGAGCATGCTGAGTCCCAGCATCCTGGTATCAAGAACACTGCACCCAGTACAGCCCAGTTAGTGGTCCGTAGCGAGAGATCCCGGGACATCTCTCAGGGAGAGCAGCGCTGCTTTCCAGGCTCCACTGGCTACTGTGATGGCACCTTCACTAACTCCAAGGGAGATGCCGTGCTCATATGAGGACCCAGATGGATGCTCAGAAGTAACTCAACGTGCGTGTCTCAGCCTGAAGCTGAATTCCACCCCACAACTGGGTACCTACGCTCCCTTCACACTGTAGCATCCTATAAGGCTCTTACGAGATGCAACCTACCGTACAATAAAATAAG
The DNA here is from genome assembly GCA_028565335.1 of Limnodromus scolopaceus. NCBI lineage: Eukaryota > Metazoa > Chordata > Aves > Charadriiformes > Scolopacidae > Limnodromus > Limnodromus scolopaceus. Next base: position 129,768,297 of record JAOXNO010000013.1, read on the forward strand.
CCTCCTAAATAAGTTAAACGAGCCATGTTCTAAACATAGCTCTTTCCCTCCCCTGACTAGAGGGAGACCTCGGGTGACCAGCTCTGGTGTAGACCTCCTCTGTCTGAGTGTCCTGAAGAGCACTCCAGGCTGGTGAAGCAGAAAATGTCTGTATCCATGTTTTAGTGCTTTATCTGGGGCTGGGTATTCTTCTGCTGTCAAAAGCAGAGAGTTATGTTCCTGATGACAGCAATGACAGAACTCAATTAAGAAAATAGAGTTCAGAGAGGCAGAGAGATGCAGTTGAGGTTTGGCTGAACAAACCTTATTAATTGACTGGCTACCAGCTATCTAAATAGATTAGAAGAATTATTAGCACAGCTCTAGTTTAACAGTTTGGAAAAGTGGCATTTGAAGTTGCTTCTTAACATACAGACATCCTTAATGCTATGCAGTAAATTTGTTATTTAAAACCTACTTGTAAATATATGGTAGCTCTTGTTAGTTAATGGCAGCATCCAAAAGAATCGTCAAGAGAAAATCAAAATACATCAATTTTTGAGAAATGAAGCAATTTCATGAATTCATGTTCTCATCAGACAGTACCCATAAAAAATATGCCTATTGCAAATGTACTACAGCCCAGAAAAATGTCATTTTTACTACACTTTCTTCAGAGCGAGTCAAATGAAATTAGATTTTCAAGTCCATGAAAAAGACAGGCATATGAAAACACTGTAGTGCTTCCCCATACGGGAAGTTACGTATGAAGTGCTTCTTCATACGGCAGAACACTAAATATGAAAATTCATACGTTTGATTTCCTAGAAGATGTCAATGAGGTTTCATAGTTTCCCCTTCTTTTTAAAGACCCCTTCCTGGGGAAAAAAAAATAAATAAAAATGCGTCCATGCTTCAGGCACTCTTACTTATTCTGGGTGGACGCAGATTATGCTGTCCCAGTCGAGTGATTTAAAATTGCATTTATTGTGATGTTACGTGACTGAAGAGGTCAAAGTCCTCCCTGGGGACAACAACTATAAGGTGTTCTGCAAACCAATTTAAGGAATATGTGTTAACTTCTTCGCTGCAGGAGGTTAACATGTGCCTTGGTTTCACTGTAAATAACATGATCTTCTTAATAACCAAGAGAAAGACAGTAATTTTCATATCAACAGAGTAGAAACTAATTATTTACTTACATTGCCCCTCCCCCCTCAAAATATGCAAAGCGAATTTTGAAATTCCCAACCCTGTATATCAAAGAACATTCAGGTTCAAAGTCAACTACTAGAAAGTCAAGAAATGCCAGAACAAATTTAGTTCAGCTCCCTTGTGTTTATACATTAAGATGAAATATTTAATTACATGATGACACGCTATTTTTTTGACCGCATTATCTGTGATTTAAATAACAAGAAACAAATTCCATAGTCTGTAGTTCCATATCCATAGATATTCAGATGTTTAGCTCATTTCAACTGTAATATTTCAATAATTAAAGTTACTTATCTTGCTGAGTGAAGTGTAAGTTCAGACAACAATTTTCTGAATACCACCTATGGGTTTGATTATTTTTTTTTTTCAGTAGACAAAACATTTTTTGGAAATAAAATGTATCTTTTACCAGCAAATACCGCTTGATAGTATGTTGTGATCTAATTTTGAATGAACAAAACCAGAACAAATCTTCTTTTGCCTAATTCTTTTCAAACAGGTCTATCACAATGACCAGCTTATCAAAATTTCAACTCACATTCTAAAAATACCAGCTATTTATTATTTTAATCTACTATACAGACATGAGTCTCTAACACTCAATTAGAGTAAGTGGCTATGAATCACGCACATTTTAGGAATATACGGCTCTGAATAACACTCAGCTTTTAAATATTTATTGATAAAAATATCTTGCTTCCAACAGAAATCTAGATACAAATGTACAAATTAGGGCTAGAGCAGCAAGCCTGCTTTATGGCTGAGAGGTGTCTGGGCTTGGCTAGCTGCCTTCTCTGCCTATTTCCACCTTGGCTCTGGTAATTGGAATAAAAATGAATGAAAATTCAGGCCTGCAGTTTTAATAGTAACTATTTGTTATTTAAATTTCCTTTCCACACTGAACGATAGCAAGAACATGTGCTCAGAATTAAAAGGCTGCTCTTTAGCATCAGCACATTGATTTCTTGGGGTCCTTGCAAAGCTTTTCACATTGTTTCTGGACTACAGCTCTACACCCCTCTAACTGCCTGTCAGACATCATTTCTGCTTTATGAATAAATAATATGATGCCCAGGGGAAACGTTGGGCTAAGACAAAAAAATCAATACGCGTCTAGCACGTGTGAGGCAGTTGATCAGCTGAAGTCTGTCTCAAATACGTGGAGTAATTTTAATAACAAAACAAATGCTTTCTAAACTGAGCTTAAAGGAGGGTTATCAAGAAAGCGCTACCACGATGCTACTGCATATCCTATTTGAAGAATAATAATATTGTCCTCTTAAAATGTGAATAGATATTCTGATTGCAAAGTGTTTGGTGAATACTTATCTACAAATTTCAAATATTCATGTTACAGAGATACAGTAGCAACAGATTTTTTACTCTGCTCCTCTTGGAGTAGTTGTTTCGGTGCACATCTGCATAGTAAGGTTGTTATTACAACTGACTTATTTTTCATTTTAAAAACATCTTATTCCAAAATTGCATTTTTTGGTTTTTTTTTTGCAAGGGCCTGGGATCAAAAGTGAAACAAAAGGAGGGCAAATTAATCATTCATGCAGCTCTGTAATCATTCCTGCAGCGTAAGCCTATTTTTGCTGTCAGTGTGGTTTGGCCGCCTGATATCTGCCGCTGTAGCCCCACAGAGGCAAACCTGCTGCCAGAGCCTCTGAATCACTCCAATTCTACGAGACGGGTCTACACAAAATGACCTTAACCCCTGCTGGGAGGTGGCTCTTTACATTACGTCTGGGAAAGGTGGGTTTTGTCGAAGGCGCCGTAGAGCGAGCAGTACGGGTAGGAATGGCTGCTTGCTTGCTCTCTGCACCTTGCCGAAGGTGGACCTGCTCAAGCATAACTCCTACACCTCCTTCTTCCCACCTCCATGTCCTCCAGCACCAGGAAAGCCTGCATTGTGCCAGGCACCAGCACTCAGCCCCGGTGTTTCCTGAAACAAAAGCTCTCAAAACCAGAAGTAGCTTAGAGAGGAGATATTGCTTTATTTGACGTCGGGTGCCAGGTGGAAATCCGCAAATCCAGCACACCTTACCGGGGACATTCACCCATTATTTATACACAAAAGATTCTTGCCTACCTAATCCATAACTCCACCGAGGCTTACATACTCATTAGGATGACCCAACAGCCCTTTTGCACATGCATATTAAATTTTGCAGTGTTGGCAAAACACTCCTGTGCAGGCATGAGCTCCTTGGTGGCCGTTTGGGTAGGGACACCCTTCCTCACGTTACGCTTTTCAGGTATTGAGTCATCTCAGGACAGCAAAAGTTTACTGTAAGTTTGCCAGCTTCTTGGGGACCATAGGGATGTTTCTTGAAGTAGCCACAGCTCTGTCCTAATTGGTACAGGAGTACATGTTTAGACATATGAGAGAACCTTGAGGTGATTAACTACTTCTTGCATTATCCCATCCTTTATCACTATCAGCTCGCTGACCGACTATTTTCTCACACAGTAAGAAGCTCGGTAATTAACTATTTTCTCACACAGTAAGAAGGTTAGGAGGAAGTAAACCACATTTTAGTTAGGATATGGTTATAAACAAAGCAGAGGCCTGTCCTTGGAAACGCCTGCTGGTGGCGAGTGTCACCTCCCTTTCCCAGACAAAGCCTCACAGATCCTCACCCCCTCAAAACCACCGCCTTCCCATCGTGTTCCTTGGAAACGTCCACCTCATGCTGGAAACCCACGAGGAGGTGGCTGGGTTATTTTGGGACAGGGGACAAGCTGCTGGTGTTCTCTGCCAGCACCCCAGGATCAGCAGCATGGCCATGCAAACAGCAAAGGAGGAAGAAAATGAGGAAGTAAAGGCAAGACGGCGAGCTGCAGCCAGGCCCACGAATGACCTCTGAGATCCCTGACTTGGAGTCACCAACATCCACCCCAGGGACATTGCTCTTGAAGGGGTTTCTTCACCACCATCCCCCCTGCTGTTACGCAGGCCTTCCAGTGCGGATCCTCCCCTCAGGAGCATGCTGACAGGGCAGCTCCTCCTGGTTACCTTCAGTGGGATGAAAAGCACAAACTTCACAGAACCACAAAATCCCATGGGGTTGGAAGGGACCTCTGGAGATCATCTAGTCCAACCCCCTTGCCAAAGCAGGTCCACCCAGAGCAGGTTGCA
>JAOXNO010000013.1:129851254-129862739 GCA_028565335.1 Limnodromus scolopaceus
AGCTCTCCAGCCTGTCCAGGTCATGCTGGATGGTGGCACAGCCCTCTGGAGTGTCAGCCAGCCCTCCCAGTTTGGTACCATCAGCAAACTTGCTGAGGATACACTCTGTCCCCCTCGTCCAGGTCACTGATGAATATGTTGAACAAGACTGGACCTAGTATTGACCCTTGGGGGACACCACTGATTACAGGCCTCCAACTCAACTCTGCTCCAGTAATCACAACCCTCTGAGTTCTGTCACACAGCCAGCTCTCAATCCACCTCACTGCCCACTCATCTAGTCAACACTTCCTCAGTTTCCTAATGAGGATGCTATGGGAGACAGTGTCAAAAGCCTTGCTGAAGTCAAGGTAGATGACATCTGCTGCTCTCGCCTCATCCAGCCAACCAGTTATAACATCACAGAAGGCTATCAGATTGGTCAAGCATGATTTACCCTTGGTAAATTCGTGTTGACCACTTTGAATAACCTCCTGTTCTTCAACGTGTTTAGAGATGACATCCAGAATGAGTTGTTCCATTACCTTGCCAGGGACAGAGGTGAGACTAACTAGCCTGTACTTCCCTGTGTCCTTCTTCTTGCCCTCTTTGAAGACTGGAGTGATGTTGGCCTTCCTCCAGTCCTCAGGCACCTCTCCTGTTCTCCATGACCTTTCAAAGATGATGGAGAGTAGCCGAGCAATGACATCTGCCAGTTCTCTCAGTACTCATGGGTACATCCCATCAGGGCTCATGGACTTATGGATGTCCAGTTTGGCCAAGTGGTCTCTAACCCAGTCGTCCTCTACTGAGGGAAAGTCTTTCTCTCTCCAGACCTTCCCCCTTGTCTCCAGGGTCTGGGATTCATGAAGGACAGCTTCAGCAGTGAAGACCAAAGCAAAGAAGCCATTCAGTAACTTCTCTGTGTCCTCCACCACTAGGACACCCACCTCATTCATCACTGGGCCTACATTTTCCCTAGTCTTCCTTTTTCTATTGATATACTGAAAAAACCTCTTCTTGTTATCTTTAACCGTAGTGGCCAAGTTAAGTTCTGCTTGAGCTTTGGCCCTTCTAATTTTCCCCCTGCACAGCTTCACTACATCTTGGTATTTCTCTTAAGTTGCCAACCCCCTTTTCCAAAGACTGTAAATTTGCCTTTTGTTCCTGAGGTCCAGCCAAAGCTCTTTATTTGGCCAGGCTGGTCTTCTTCCCCCTCAGCTCGTTTTACAGAACCTGTGGATGGCCTTCTCCTGTGCTTTTAAGAGTTCCTCCTTGAAGTATGACCAGCCTTCCTGGGCACCTATGCTCTTCAGGACTGTCTCCTAAGGGACACTCTCAACCATGCTCCTAAACAGGCCAAAGTCTGCCCTTTGGAAGTCCAAGGTGGCAGTTCTGCTGGCTCCCTGCCTTGCTTCTCTAAGAATTGAAAACTCTACCATTTCATGATTGCTCTGCCCAAGACAACCTCCAACCTTTACATCTCCCACAAGACCTTCTCTGTTAACAAGCAGCAGGTCCAGTAGGGTGCTTTCCCTGGTTGGCTCCCTCACCAGCTGTGTTAGGAAGTTGCCTTCCACATACTCCAGGAATCTCCGGGACTGTTCCCTCTCTGCTGCGTTATATTTCCAGCAGACACCCAGGAAGTTGAAGTCCCCCACAAAAACAAGGGCAAGCTCTGCCAGCTGCTTATAGAATATTTCATCAACCTCTACATTCTGGTTGGGGGGCCTGTAACAAACTCCCACCATGATGGGAGGCCTTACTGGCCTTCCCCTTGATTCTTACCCATAAACACTCAACACTGTCATTCACATTGTTAAGTTCTAGGCGTACTTGCACAGAAAAACCACTCCCTGAGCATAGGAAAGCAGAGGAGAATGGACCCAAATGCACTTGCTGAACAAAGCGGTCACCCTGTGAAGCCAGCTTCCATGGACTCAAAGAGGTTCACCCAGGGCTTCACCGCCCGGTGGGCCTGGGCCACATCAGGCAGAGCTGCATTTTGTTGCAGAACACCAGTGGATTCAATGGATGTGCCCCAGCATAAGCCTGGATCCCCGCTGCAATGAAATATTAGCAACAGAAAGCATCAGGTCCTTCTGCACAAACTCTGGTACAACATACAGGCAGGAGCCCCTGGCGACCTAATGCATTTCCAAGATACCATCAGCCTGATTTATTTCCAAGTTTGTTCTGGTTACTTATCTTTCATTATCAAACTGCTGAAAATCATATAACATGATATTGGCTTATTATTTTGGGGGGCTTTTTTGGTTCCTACCCTATCATTATTGGTTACCTGACTTCAGTAGCTTCTAGATGACAACTCAAGAATTAGGTTGGCAGTTTATCCCTTGTTTCTCTCTTCTGTGCCAGTATTAACTTTTACCATTAATCAGCAGTTTTCAAGCAGCTTACTTCTCCCTTTTGATTCTCTAATTGATACAATACATAAAGGCTTTCAAGCGTACTTATTTAACTGAGACATCCCCTTACTGAATCTCATCTGGAATAAAATGTCATTTTCAGTTCATTGCATCAAGTGTTTCTCTGGAGCAGTTACCAAAAAAATAAGGCACGAGCCTTTTCAGCCAAGGTTTCAAGCACTGGTGGACCAGCACTGCATGGATCACACCAGGCTCCTAAAGGGGCAGAGCAATCCATTTAACGTATTGATACCAACCAAAGGGATTGATCCCACTTTTGTATTTTATCTGAATGTTATTTATTTTCATGCATATTCTTGCACTGTGTGAATCCTACGGAAAAGTGCATATATGAAAGCAGACTAAGATTGCTTCACTTGACTACTTTTCCTACTGGAAAAGTTTCATAAATACATAAAACATGGTGTCACTCCTATGGCACTTCTCTTTATACAGCTTTCTGATTTTTGCGCTGAGAACTTGATCATTCTTAAGTAACGTGGAGCTAATCTAAACACATTATGCATGTATTTAAACCTGATGTTGATAGAAAGAGCATTTTCGTGCAAGAGTGTGCAGTATTGCTCAAAAATCAGCAGCTTTAGTTAAAGTCATCGGTCGCTTCAGCAGATTTCTGATGAGGATCAGAACCCTGATCAGCCATTTCTCTTTGTAAAATGAAGTTTTAGCAACATAGAGAACGGAGAGTGGATTTCTGTATTTCTTTGAGTACAGCTCCTTTCTGGACCCATCTGTCTTTGTGAGACTCCTTTCAGCATAGTTCCCTCCTTCAACTTGCCCTCTCCACATGTCTAGGACAAGAAGACGGCAGCCTAATTTCTTCAGATGGAGAAAATGATAAATGTTTGTAGTTACTAGCTGCAAGGGGTGACAACAAATTCGGGAACCGCTGGCTGCTGTTAGATGGTGGGTGGTAGTTTTGGGGCTCTTTAGCCACCGGCAGCTCTCAAGCTGTCCAAGTGCAATTTGTTATGCTGGGGCTGCATCTGTGAGCAGAGGGAGGCCGTGCTGACACGGGGCTGACTGGTTAATATGAACATCTCGCAGCAGGAGATCCAGGAGAGACTGCTGAAGCCAGCACTGCTGGCTGGCAAAGGCGCGATGGGATGCCCTGGGAACCTGCTGTCACCCACAATCCCTTGTCACTTTGAAGTGTGTGGACTCTTTGAGGTATTGTAGGGTGAGGAAGTTGGGTAGCTGTTCCTTCACTTAAATTTTTATTTTTTGACCCTGTTTAAACCTCTTGGAGGTGCTCCAAGAGCGAGAAAGAGGATGAGTCACAACCCAGTTTCCAGAAACCTTAGCAATATGACACAGTCAGAACCACAGGTATGATAAGAACAGTGGGGAAAAAAAAAACCAACAAGCAGTTATGATATTCCTAAAGATACTTGGTCTTTACTGAGGAATTGTACTATTAAAGAGTAAAAAATTGCATTATTGACCTAAGCACAGTGAAAAATATGGTAGAAAAGCAATAACTGAAAGCAATGTAAGTCATTTCCCCAGAACCTGATCTTGTAGGAGAACGATTTTACTCATCGAGTTATTGCAGGGATCTATAAACAGATGAGAATATTCTTATAGCAGATAAGGAAGGCGTGTAACATAAAGCAAAAATCCCCTAGTAAGTCCTGTGACATACTTGAGTACACTCCCCAGGGGCACACAATGTATTGGTGAGACAACAACGACACTAAAGGTCAGAAATTGTGAACACAAATCGCAAAGGGGAATAAAGAAATCTCCCCTCGTGAAGCACTTCAATGAGATGAAACTTCCTGTCGCATCTTTGGAGTTTATAGGTATTGACTATGTCCCAAAAGCTGCAGGAGAGGGGAAGGCAGGAGCAATTTATTAAGTCAGTGAGAAGCATAGAGGATTTAAACCTTAAATACGTCACCACCAAATAGCACAAATTTATAACTGAAATAGATTATATATATTTGTACAAGGCTGTGAGAAGAAACCTGTTCTTCTGAGCTTGATTACCTCTGCTTGATTACAGCCAGTTAGGTGAGAGCCCCACAAAAGGCAGAGCGGGGATGTAAGCTACTGCGGGCAGCCCAGGGTAAGGCAGCAGAAACCTGGGCTCATCCCGACCATTCCATGGGAGCTGTCTCCTGCCGTAAACGTATTCTGCGAGACGCCAGCAGGCAGTCTGCCTCTCTGCTGCGCGCTGCCGCCTCTCTCACACAGCGTGCTCCTTCTGTGCAGGCACAGCAAGAGCATCACTCTTATCAGTTTGGACAACGGAGTCTGTGGAGACAAACCCGGTTTGTGCCTGTAGCGTGGGAGTGGGCTATGAAGGGTCACCTTAATTCCAGCAGCGCCAATAAACCCAGCTACCACTGTGTAACAGATACGTATACAGGGACAGTTTGTATCCCTCAAACCTCACATTGTTATTGTACCTGGAGTCAACACAGTACTGACACATTTTGCAAGAAAAAGCCCCTTTGGAAAATGCTGGTTTACTGTTTCTTTGGCGATATGACCTTGTTGGGAGGGACTACAGTAGACAGTAAATGACTGTAATACTCCCTCACTGGAGCATTGATGGAGGTTGAGCAATCGTGGCTAAGTTCACAATTTCTCTGCCTTCGTTTTGAAGCGGTTATCTCTTGAATATTTCCTTGAATCTCTGTAGAGCTAGGTATGGTAATACCTGGTCACAAATGTTTGGTTTTCACTGCGTTTCTCAATGAGGCTCCGAGAAATAGAGATTAATTTTACCTGCTGCTAGAAATGATCTTCCGAAAATAAATTATGTTTATAATTCTGAATCTACTGTCTTTATACATTGCTAATTCATTTAAAAAGGGGGAACCAGCACAAAAATAAATATATTGCAAATATTTATAGTTCTATAGTGTTGATTCATTTGGTTAACTCTTATCAATCAACACCAGAGAGGGAAAGGTGACTGACATAAGCTGACTGACCTTGACCTTCGATCAAGCAATTTCAATATGTGAACAAAAGCATTATATGCACAAAACTAAACACAAGTGTTTGAAATCTCTGACTCGTACATTCTCTGCTTAATATGTATATACTCCATGCAAGAAAATAAGGATTGAAAAGTAAGGAATTGGTTATCCAAGGGCCCTGGAATGTTTTACGTAGCTAATGTAGTTAAAAAGGGATGAAACGTGGATATGCTGTCAGTTATTCAAGACTGAGCAAAACTTGCCATGATTTCTTCTGGTTTGAGTAATACAAAGAAGAATTTTTGATATTTTTAAAACATTAAGAAAGCCTGACTGGAAAATCTGACCTTTTTGAACTGGCCCATTAACCCATGCTCTGCGATCTCATATCATCAGGGCTGAACAGTGACCCTGTGGTGATTAACCTTTATTGATCTGTAGATTCTCACAATTTTCAAGTGGACATTGAGACTCCTTGATCCTGTCTGGAAGCCTAACAACAGTAAGAATTATATTTTTCACATATTCCTTCACGAACCTACTGCAAATAGTCCACAAATGACTAAAAGTCCACCGGTTGAAAACCACTACTATAAGACATTATACTTGCTTCATTCTGGTATTAACTGGCAATATATGCTTACATAAAATTCACCAGTTTTGCTATTTATAAGGTATTCTGTATTCCTAATTTCATGTGTGTAACATAATTTCCTTGGGAACACCTATCTAAATTGTCATCTGCTGCCTATTGTTTATGTAATGTAGCTTCTGTATGTATAACAACTTCTGCATTATCTTATTTGTTCTCCTCTATCTTCTGACATGCTTACTTCAATTAGTACAGAATAATGCAATTATTACACTATTATTATAATCACACAAGGAGATACGTGACAAATACTTCAAAATGGCTCAGATCTTTATTCCACTAATTGTCGCAGTACATCTGCGCGTATCGTTGACTGCATTGCATCTGGAATTCTTCTGTGAAACCAACTGAATCATACTCTTCCTGAGCTATGCAGGCTTTTAACCAAACATACGTCTGTTGTTCTAACATAAGGTCAGACCAACAGATTCATGATCCAGTTGCTACGTTTTTTTCATGTGGGGTTTTTCCATAACTGAGCATAGGACTGAAACTCTAACCATTCTATGATTCTATGTTGTGGCATATTTAAATTACAATAGAGAGTATTTTTATCCCGGCCTCTCAGTAATGCAAACGACCTTTGTATTGGAGTGAAGATACTAAATTTAGTAGCATGTCACTGGTGTGGATATGTTTTCGAGTTTAAAGAAATATGCTCTTCTAGTCACATAGGTGGTAAGAATTCTTCACGATGACTCTCCTGAGATATCTTTTACTTAATAAGTAGATAAATGAAATGAAACTAGTTACAGAAAATGGTTAGACAAAAATCCCCTGTTTTGACATCTGGTTCCTTTATATCTGCTGACTAGACACTCTAGGTTTCAACTTTTATCTGTTTTAAGTAAGTATTCTATGGCTTACATGTATGTAATGCCTAGATACCTTCTTGAAGTCTGTAATAATAGAAATTAAAACTGGTGTATAAATAAGCTTGTGGAATATCAGGTGAAAGCTCTCGCCATGGGAATAATTAAATTGTATAGAGAGACTATATAGGTTGGTCACCACGTTCAATTGAGCAATATTACTATAGTTTGCTGACAATACTAATAACTTAAGACATCAATCTATTGGCATGGCTATTCTTAGCAGAAGACAGTGAAAACAAACTGCTTCGCTTACAATATTCACAACGCCAAAGTATGCCCTTAGCAGAGTGGTACGAATGTCAATATGCTGCTGAGCTCCTCAAAATCCATAAAAAGTTATCCAGTGCAGAAACCTTCAGGAAGTCTTTGAACATACAGTTCAAATTCCAACACAACTCCTTTCTCTAAATTCTGCACTTCTGGAAACCTCTTCCCTCTTAAATTATGATAATGTCTCTGTTAGAGTTAGGTCTGTCAAATAGGAACATACTTGTGAATCACTGTGTACAAGGACCTTTAAAGTAAAAATATAGACATTTAATCTACCTGGAGTTTCAAGCACAGATTCCAGACCTCAAGGACTTGGGTGCTAACCTTGGGTGGTTGCCATTCATTTCAGCTCATCTCTGTGCCTTGTGCTATTATGATAATGAACTTTCTTTGCTGTGAGCAACTGCATATTTTAAATCAACATAAAAATCCAAATGACAGCTGCATTTATCAAATGTAGTATTTATTAGACAGGGAAGACAAACAGATGAAGTAAAGCTTTTGCTCTATCTCATATGAAGGTGTATCTTGAAAAACTTCAGTATTTTCCTCAAGAAATTAAGCTACAAAAGTCAGGAACTGTCACAGTATGTTCTCAGCCAGTTAAATGTTGCCTATTATTTTAGGCAACATTTCTGCTGGCAATTGCTAACCTCAGGCAACAGAAATACATGTTTGCAGAGGACGAAAGAGCAACTAGGGAATCTGTTTACTCACTCCCATAAAAGCTCTTCTTAACTGATATGCAGAGTTACTATTTCAGAATGAATTATAAAGCAAGCACCTTTGCCAGCTGAGTTTAGTTTTATTTCTGAAAATCATATAACAGCATACAACTATTAGTTGGTATATAAATTATAGGCAAAATTAGTAGTACTGTTAGTATAAACCTATGTTTGACTTCTACAATTTTCAGAGAATAAAGGAACTTTATGAGGACCTTTCCCTCTTTGGGGAAATATTCTTAAAACACAGTAACCAACATACGGCGTAAGAATATTCAGTTCAAAGGAAGACACAAAACCAGAGAGAAGACACACACTGGTTTATATTTTTATGACTATAAGCAATGTTCCTCCAGTATGGTAGGGAATTCAACTCAACCTGTCCTTCAATGTGGCACTACTATTTTATGATGACTCACTACAAGTCCTTTGTGATCTTGACTGTCTCTGTCTGTTGCTCTTACAAAGAGATGCTCCGCGATACTGCACTTGTCAGAGTGTTTTTCTGTTTCCAGAAATAATTTGTTTCTCCTGTCAGGCCCAGCACACCATCTTTTTCAAAGAGCCTCTTCTGGGTGGCCATCTGGAAGCGTCACCTCAGTGCAAAACAAGCAGGCTGCTGGATTTGTGTTGGCTCAGTTCTCCTCAGTACAGGCTACTGCCCCGAAGGCAGCGTTACATTTTATTCCTGGACTACCCAGCATTATAACTAGATGTGCAAACATGACATTTTGATTGCTAAATTCTGGGCCTATTGATTTTTGTGACAAGACTCCGAGAAAGACCCAGGAAAAAGGGATAAATATGCAGAGGAAAGAATCAGCTGAGGACAAGCAGAGATGATGATCCAAGTCTCCAGACCTGAGTAAGTGCGCGGAGGGGTAACACCGTACCTGAAATGCAGCATTCAGAACCCTCTCTCCTGCAGCATTTTGGAAGAAGAATCTAAAAGACCACCAGATTTTAAAGGACGAAACAAACTGATGAGCAATCAAAAGCCAGAGCCAAGGTTCTAAAAGCAGGCAAACCCCAAATATTGAGAAATCAGATTTCAAGAGTTCTGAAATGTGGATATTCCTGTAGTCAGAAAAGATTACAGAAAAGGAAAGCAGTATGAAAGAAATAGGGGGAAAAGCTGAATAATCCTCACTGGATCTAAGAGACGCTGGGATGATCAATGAGAAAAGAGGAAAATTGACTTACTCTAACGAATATTATAGTCTTTTTCTGCCTGTCTTCATAATTGCAGTGTAAAACATGGCTGCAGTTCTTCCTTACCCTGTACGGTGCTTAGATATAAATCATCTATGGGGTCATGGCTACATTTCAGTGAAACTGACAAGAAAGTCTGTAGACTTGGGATGAGGCAGTAATATAATACAAAAGATCCACCCGGTGAAAGAATACTAAAATTGTTTCCGTTATAATGATATATCTTTTATGCCTCTTCATGTTACTATGCTTTAGGAATGTGTATAATTATCACTAGACTTAAGAATCATGAATCATTCAGTTTCCCAAGGACGTCCCCAGAGAACAGTCTCAAATGCAGATTTTTGAGAGTTCCCAAATTACTTGCTGCGGTTGGAGAGACTGATTTGAGGTCTTTCATGGACAAATTATCAGCTTTCCTGAAATGGCATTTAAATATTGTGCTTCAGAGGTGAGTGGGAGTTACTTTCATATAAGTTGAGGGTAGTCCAATATAATGGGGTTAACCACCACCTGGGTTTAAAGGCAGATGAATAAATGTTTGGGTTTTTTTATATAGCTGTATCATCTTGTTGGCTATTTATCTAATTTAGTAAGTGTAAAAGTTAGCACTCTCACCAGTATTATAATCAGCTAAAAGTGATTCTAGAGAAAGAATCTTCTAGAGAAAGACTTGGTCATCAACAAGTAGGATAGCATCCAACAATAGGATATCCCTACTCATAGGAAAAGAATCCCTTGGTTTGATTTCACAGATACAGTCTATTCTTTGAGGAGAGGATGAGAAGAACATAGAGCCATTCAGTTACCAGATTCTTTCAACAGTTACCTGTTCTTTCATGTTACTATGAATCTCTCATACTTCAGAAAATTAAAAATTAGCTTGAAAAAGCAGAGATGTTTTTTGATCACTCCAAACAGATGGCTTAATGGGAAAGAAGCAACTTTTACTGCCGACAATAAATATTAAAAAGTTAACCAGTCCAAGTGTGGAAAGGAGTAAACAAAAATTTCTTTGCACTTAGTTGTGCAACATAAGCTAAACATGCTACATGAAACTACTATCAAAATACATCAATAGCAAACATAAAACTGTTTTTGCCATGCTTATTTTCAAGTCAGTAGGTTCCATCGTACCAACATTGTGGAGAATGGAGCCCTTAGAAAAATTAGTGGCCATTCTTTCTTCCCTAGTCCTTTGCTCATGTTATTCCTTCAGTGCTGCCATAGAAGCTGGTAGAACAGATTTGAAATGGAATACATCAAGCTCTTGGTGCTATAATGAAGAAAGATATGTTGAAATTTCGTAAGTTACTTTTGCCTTCTAAATGTAAAATACTCCATTTACCTGGTCCTGTATCTGCTACTATTAAACAGGAAAATTTCCTATTTACATTAGCCATTTGTTGGTTACAGTGGAATCTTTTAAAAGATACCTCACAGAAATGTATTTTTTCCCATAATGGAAACACTGCAATATTTAAAAAAATAAAATAAACAAATAAAAACATTAACAATTAAAACTACATTGACTCCACTGCATTTAGTTGTGCTACTTAATTTCTTTTGGCTAAGTCTCAGCAAAGAGGAGGATTTTTCTCAATAACTCTGTGACTTCTTTAACAAGAGGACTTCCAATAAATAAAGATAAGCTTCTAAAAATAGGTTGCCCGTTAGGAGTGATGCTAGACATTTAATGCAGTTCCTGTAGATCAGAATGGGAACTGGATATTCCACAGAGATTCACAACGTGTATTTAAATGCCATTGCTACTAGTTTTATTCCGGCCTGTCTCTAACACTCACCAAGATCTGGGTGCTGTTGAGCAGAACCAAGCCACGGGAGGCTGCAGGGCTGTATCAGGGAGGTTTCTGCCATCTGGTGGAAAACACACACAATACACGGCTGACACCAACCACGCCAACATCCTAACACCTTTGTTTCAAGGCCAGCTGTGCGGCTGCTGTGCCCAACCCGTCAAAAATAAAGGGATTCACTTCCAGCAGCATCGCCTCTTATGAGTCTCTCTTGATGTATTGCAAACTGTTGTATATAATTTGTGTGCAGTATCGGCTACTCCTTATTTATCCCCATTAATATCCTTGCCTATTCAACTGTACTAAATAAACCGCTTCTGGAAGACGAAGAATCACAGAATCCTCATGTTTGGAAGGGACCTTTGAGATCATCGAGTCCAACCACAAAAAAACCCACAAACAAACAAGCAAACAAAATCCCCCAAAAAACCAAACCAAACCAAACCAACCAAACAAAAAAGACCCAACCCCACACAAATAAACTACAGACAGACACAACCCAACAATCTCGGGCACTAGAGCATGCCCTGAAGAGCCACGTCTACACGTTTCTTAAATCCCTCCAGGGATGG
>JAOXNO010000013.1:129896367-129906546 GCA_028565335.1 Limnodromus scolopaceus
TTCCCTGGAGACATTCAAGGTGAGGCTCGACGAGGCCCTGGGCAACCTGGTCTAGTTGGGAGTGTCCCTGTGACTGCAGGAGGGTCAGACTAGATGACCTTTGGAGGTCCCTTCTGGCCCAGATGATTCTATGATTCTATGAGTAGAAGGAGATGACCCCAGGTGACGGGAAGTACATGGCAAAAAGGAGCATGAATGAATATTAGTCCAGTGACAATCCTGCTGCGTGGATTATAAGCGTCGAGGTGATCCAATAAGTTGCAGCAGGAGTCTGAAGGCAGAGCAGTAGGACAGGCTGAGCCATGTTTCCTCCCTCCCCAGTTCCTTTAAGCCTCTTCCCATCCATTTTGAAAAATCCTCTATGAACTGTGTGCCAATGGCTCTGTATCCCATTGTCTGCCACACCACCGACTTCAACTCTTTTAGCATTTCAATTGGTTTAAGAACATGAAGAGAGATGCGTGGGAGACAGGCTTGCTGAACGGTTTTAATGCTTCTGTGCATCTGTTCTGAGCATACTCAGAAATACATCTTTTCTCTTTTTTCATCTTTTTAATAAGTTTTCCTCAAAGTTAGCACTTCTACACACAGAAATAAAAAATATTGCATGCAGTTAGGGGCTTGATCAAATAAGGTATTACTGCACGACATTCAAAGAGACCTTGTTATAAATCTGGAGTGGCTGATTGTATTGTCATTTTATGCTGGCAAGATGAAAGCATAATGGCTTTGGGCTATACCAGATGGAGAATTTAGGAACTGCAGAGTGCTGCACTGCTCCTGGAATAGATACATCACCCTGAAAGAAGCAAAGACCATTCACTCCTTTCAAAAATAGTATTTCAAAGATAAAGATTGACATCACCCATGTGGCTGTGAGTTACTGCTTAATAAAACTGCATAATGCTTATTAGTCATGCTGTACAGGGCACTATCACTCAAATCAATCACTCAAACAAGACAGCTAATTTGGTCCTAAATCGACTGTTTAGAATGAATGCTGAATGTTACTAACTGCTGTTAAGTAGCCACCCGCTGCACATTCATGACATTATGTTTGGTGTATTGCTGCAATAATCTCAGCTGTGCTTAAAGGTAGAGTTCAATTCCAGATAATGTTTTGTTAATAACCTGCCATGTAAACAAATACAATCAATTATGGCCAGAGCTAATTACAGTGCTGAATCATTTTCTTACAGCACACAAATAAAAATCAGATTGATTCAGAAAGATTTTGAACTTTACTTGCATTTCAATGAAGGTGTGTCCTGAACCATAATAGGTGCAATTACAAAGATAAGATTAAGGAGGTGCCAGCTTTCTTCTGTTTTCATATTTGTTTTCAGAATAACTTTGTAACAAGGAAAGATTTTTCTAGGCCAGAAATTCCAGTTCTCTGGGCAGAACAGGAATTTCCCATGCAGAAATCTATATATCCCCCTTTACCAACCACAAAAAATAACTTAAAAAAAAAAAAAAAAAAAAAAAAAAAGTTACATTTTGTTACCACTGGGGTGTGCCACTTAAAAGGATTATGTTTTCTGCCCAGTAATTCATGCTGCCACTGCTTCACGCGGTACCAGCACCCTTTCAACTCACCTGCCACTCTTCATGGGTGAAAATCAAGCCACGTGACGAAATGCTCAGATCAGTCATTGCTCTCTTCTTCTAAAAGAGAAGAAGAGAAGAATGAAGAGGTGCCCGTTCCTTGGCCACAAATACAGCAGTCAAAGACCGGGGGAAGCAGCCTGTGTCCCTACCTGCAAGATTCATTGCACCTGAAGTTCGCCATTTGGAAGTTAGTCCTCTGCTTTTAGCTAAGCAGGCAGGCTATTTCTCTTGTCGGTAGGAAATCTTTGACATTTGCAGAGGCAAGTTCATCCTGTCTTCCCCACACACATATTTTATAAGAGATATTTTCCTAAGAACATGCCTCTCTCTTTCTCCGGTGGTGAGACTCCCCTAGACAGCAAGCCTGTCTGAGATACCCAAGTTTTAGAAGATGACATTTAAGCGAGTTGAATCCCAAAGCTAGTGAACTTCCCAGCTCACTGGTGCACATTCAGCCTGGAGAAGAGAAGGTTTAGGGGGCACCTCAGTGCAGCCTTACAATACTTACGAGGAGATTACCAAGAAAAGGGAGCCAGGCTCAGTACTGACTGGGGTAGTGGGATAATGAGATGCAATGATCATAAACTGAAAGAGGAGAGTGTCTGACTGGATATAAAGGAAAACGTTTTCCCCTGAGAAGAGCCATGCAGTGTAAAACGTGGCCCAAAGAACCGTGGGATCTCTGAACCTGGAGATTTTGATGGCTTGCCTGGGAAAAGCCCTGAGCAGCCTGGTCTGAACATATAGCTGCCCCTGCTTTGAGGGGGATGGTGACCTCCCAAAGTCCCTCCAAGCCTAAATGATTAGTGGTTCTGTTCTGTTTTTCATGCTGAAATATTACAGATGGGATAACACGCCCACACAGCAGAGGCAGTCTGTGAAGATAATGTTGAGATGGATGTTAATCACAGAACGGAATCATAGACTATCTCAAGTTGGAAGGGACCCGTCAGGATCTTCAAATCCAACTCCCTGCTCCTCACAGGGCTACCTAAAACTAAACCATATGACTAAGAGCATTGTCAAGACACTCCTTGAACTCTGACAGTCTTGGTACTGTGACCGTTTTCCTAGGGAGCCTGTTCCAGTGACTGACCACCCTCAGTGAAGAACCTTCTCCTAACGTGCAATCTGAACTTCTCCTGACCCAGCCTCATTCCATTTCCTCGTGTCCTGCTGCTGGCGCAGGGTATAGAAAAGGTTTAGCACAGAGGATTGCATCAGATGCTAAAAAGACACCAAGGTCACATTTAGCTTCAGCCGGCACCTTCAGTGACTGAGTTTTCGGCAGCATGTCTGTTCTCATAAGAATTTGTCACAGCACAGTTGTGGTGGCTCTTGCCTTGGTGTGTGTGGAAAATATAAGAAGTAAAATCCATTTTGGAATATGAGTGAGAGTGAAATAAAGAAAAAAGGCACAGAAAGAGATAACTAGTACACACAAGTATATGGAAACATAGATAAAGGAGGTTCAGAAAGGATGGCTGATTGACTAACTGATGGATTGACTAAATGGACTGCACTTTCTTAGCTTTACAATGAAACCTTTCCCCTGAAGACAGCTGTTGAATGAGGTTGGTTTTTTTAAAGACTAGATTTTTAAAAAGTAAATCAATATCTGCATTCAAGAATGAAAACTAAAGGATATTTTAGCAACAGAGGCCATTCAGGGAAATGTCAGACAGGCAAATCCTTGAGCCTGCTGGAAATAGGTGATGAAAACTGGTATAAAGAGAATCTAAATGACGGGTCACTTAAATTCAATGCAATTTGAGAAAGACTTACTCTGTGCCCTAAATTCTGCAGAGCACTCTTGGCTTTTGCCTTCGGGAACGATACAGTGTAAAGTTTGTGCACAGGTTTCCCATTGGCTTTTAGGACAGAATCATGCTCTGAAAAAGAACCAAGTTGATGTTAGATGCTGATTTCTCAACGCATTGCTAACGTATTTCCTATTGCAAGTAAATTGCACAAAAATGAAAAATAACTATAAATAGAACAACATGGCATGAAAGTATGACATTACATTCCATGCCCAGTGATGCTGATGTTTTTGATTGATTAAGTTGAAAAGCCCAGTGGAAGTTATTTTTATTATTATACCACACATTTCTGTCAACAAATTTTCTCTGTCTACTGAATAATTGAAAAAAACGTGACCATGCTAGATTTTTCAGTCCAGGTTTACTCTTCTCCCTCTCTTATTTGACAGAAATCTGTCATATCTCAGCTAGCTTTGTTGAAAATTGAAATGATATTTTTAATAAATTTAGAGTAGTACGTTCAGAGTGAGGAGGTTTTATTCTACAAATATGGGAAACATCAATGAAAAAAATATTGCTGGAACACTGTTATTTACTGTAATGTTAATCTCAGAATAAATCAGAGGACTATGGCACACGACTTTGACAGGGCTAAATTATTATTAATGTCTTAACAGACAAATGATCAAGTGCTTTTAACTATTGTGGGTCACCTAATTACCTCCATTTGCTGAGCAATAAATAAGAGAGAAGAATGCTCTTAGGGTGGCGAGTGAGCACTAGAAGATACCGACACTAATCTTCCCTATCGCTTTGAGCAAACACAATTACTTCTGCATAGATCTTCAAAGCCATATGCTTATGAGTCTTTTAACATCTGACTGTAGCCTCTGTGCTTTTCTTTCTCATCTGAAGGATATGATGATAGTACTTCTCTACCTCACAGGCATTTATTGGAATGCTCAATACTAAAATAATAGGGTCATAGAACTAGTTGAGGAAAGCGGCTATGAGAAGGGGGGAAACTCACTAATGCATTTCAAAAACTGTGCTAATCCCTTCCTCCCAATAATTTGGTTTAAAATTATGTAACCCCCACCACACCTTCATCAGCCCCACCTTAAATTATATTCTTTGCCTCTACGCTCATTAAAATATTAATGTGGCACATGCAGAAATAGATGTGGTCTGCTTTTTTGTCCTCAGATTCAGATCCTGAAAAAGAAGGGAAAACCCCAAACTTTTCCCTTCAGCTTTCCTGGAAGTCTTCATGGCTCAGCACCACCTCACGAGTGCTGCTGACACCACACCTTACAGCAGCTCCCTCGGAAGACGAGGCCCTTTGAGCCCCAAAACTGCTCTGAAAGTGCCCCACATCCTGAATACTATTTTTTCCTTTCAGTCTTGAACAGGCTGTTGCCATTGTTAACACTTTAGAGGAAACCATCACTCACGTGTGAAAATAACCAAAACATAACGGAGTCACTACAATTTTTACACGCTTTTAAAATATTTTTCATCCAATGGAATAAAGGAGTCTACTTGATCTACATTAAGTAATTATTTTGCTCTCTTTTGAAGTCTTTTTGCTGTTTGCAAGATATTGGAAGTTCCTCCTCCTTTAACCGCTGTCAGCAACTCCTGTGATACCACAGCCCTCTGGTTTTAGGTCAGGCCAGTGACTGAAGCTAATTGCATCCTTCTTGCATGGGAGGGACTGTATTGACTTGTTGATGTTCCATTTTCCTATTTTGAAATCAAAAGACCTCTGCAATCCATGGAATGGATAGGCAAGCTACAGAAGTACGATGTGCAACAATATGCGTCATCAGAAGTCCTGGACACACTGATGGAATAGTACCAACTTCATTAAATACAGGGTTCTTGGTTCAATTGCAAAAGGATTGCAATTCAAATGCAAAACCACCATGTTCCAAATGTCTAGGGCGTTTATACACACTTCATAGCTTCACACAAACACTGGATGCACTTCTGGAGGTCATTTAGTCCAACCTCCTGCTTGAAGGAGGACTACCACCAGTACTGTGTCACACCAGCCATAGCTTTGCTCTAGCTGGGTCTTGAAAAGTCCGAAGTGGTGAGTCCGTTTGCATACATCCAGATCTGATTTGTTGTTATTCTGGCCAGCAGGTAGAACGCTGTGCAAGAAATGGCTTCATTTGCATTGGGTAGGCAAGGTCAAAACCCAGAAGCAACAGCTTCTCACTCTTCTGTCCAGGGGCCAGTTAACCCAGAGAGGGGTGGAGGTTTTGTAGTTAGGAGTGATTATAGGGGAAGTGATATGTCCTGAGAGCTTACCAAGTACAGTCTGCCCTGTGTTCCTCTAGGCATAGCGAAACGTGGTGGCGTTTTGTAGTCAGGGTCTGTACAGGAGGTGCAGCTGTCCCCAGATATCCTGCACATCTCAGCTGTTCCTCTCTGGTAAATACTGGTAAAAGCTCCTTTTTCCTTTGGAGAACACTATACATTTGTGATATTATCACCATCCCCAAAGCTGTATTAATTGCCATTAAGTGGCCTCAGAAGGAAACAGCTTGCTATTATCATCCAGGCAGCCCACTGGGAACTGCACGGTTCCCAGTTTCTGAGAATGTGCGCTTTCGGATGAATGGACAAGCAGTGCTGGTTTCTAATGCCTTGTGGTGGAGGGGGCAGAATTGCTGAATTGTGTGTTCCTCTGTGAAGGAAAAATGTCATTTACAGTTGTAGGTGTGTCACGTGTAAAACTTTCAGTAGGTTTCCTCAAAGTCCAATTTTTGCCTTGCTGAATGCTTCTCTTGTTCTTAATAACTTTCATCTTCCTTCACAAATTCCACAAAAGTTGTGCAGGAGAGATTTCTTCCAGTCTGAAAGCGGCATATTCCTTAACACATTGCCTTCCATATCAAAGAGAAATTTTATCTTAAACGTGCCATGGAAAAATTATGCTCTTGCAGGGGTAGGTCCTCTATCTATAAAGAGCAGGTAAAAACTGTATCGCCTTCCCAGCTACCACCATTTGATTGTGAGCTGCAAAGGCAATTTCACAAATTCCCTCCGCGTACCTGAAGCCTTCAGGTTACTGCTGGCTTCCTGAATCAGTACCAAATGTAGTGCTGATTTTTTTGGCATCGCATTCCTGATATAAAATGGGAGAAGAACTAACAATGTCAACTTAAGAGACAAAGGGAAAGCTTATGCCGTATATCAGTAACCTTTCCCCACGACTGGCTTGTGCTTGATTTGTGCCACAAAATTGAGGCTGCAAGATAATAAGCAATTTCTAGTCTTTTGGCTTAGCTTATCCAGTGAGCATTCTGGTCTCATTTCTTATTAGAAAAAAATTTTAATATTGACTCTGTTTTCCCATGAGACTCCTTCCTCTGTGTATTATTCATTTGATATCTTGAATTCAAGTGACTATTCATTTTTAGTTGGCCTGTGAAAGTTAGAAAATGGGGAATTTGATGGCAATGAGGTTTACCTTCTTCACAAAAATACTTTCAATACTTTTTTCAGAAATTAATCCTTCAGATTTTTTCATTAAAGTTGCATTTTGCAGCTTAGGCAGCTAAATCTTCAATGAGACCTAGATTTTAACCAGAACTCTGCCTCCAAGCAATATAAATAGCATTAAACTTCCACTTGCTTTCTACAGGCAAGATTACAAAGTATTTGCTGTGATCACAAGCAAAGTAAAGCCACCCAGGCTTATCCAGTCTTTATTTTTTTTTAAGTTAGAATTTATGATGATACCAGAACCTCAGTCTTTATCTTAAAAAAAGCAACTACTGTCTAGAAAGGAACATTTTGTCTCTCCAGAGGCACACTTTTGTTGAACTCATTCAAACTGAGAGCTGTCCTTGAAAAAAGATATCTGAATTTACCTCCTTTCTTTCCTGGCCATAAGAGTGGCCAAATGTTTTTTTCTTTTACTCAGATTTTTTGACCTTGTCCTCCTGCTGTTCACATTAAATTCAATTTAAATAGCAGTAACTGAAGTGGGCAGTGCCTAGGTGTATCCGTGTAGCCATGGCATCCAAGGAAGCAAGAGGAGAGCATGTTCTTTCTTGCTCGTGTGCCCCATTTAGGAGATGCTATGGAGACTCCACGTGGGCCAAACTCTCAAGGAGTTTGTCCTGTGGGACACATACTGGTGCTGAAGTCGATATGTGACAGAAATCGTGGTTTTCTGTGGAAACCTGCTAAACAGGAGATACCATTTCCACCACATTCCTCCTTGTTGCAATGGCGTGCAGGCCGGGAAGGGGAAGGCACAAAACCAACACAAGCGCTGAAATGGGAACTGCCAGTTCCTGGTAGCAATCCGGCAATTGGGGACATGATTGTGCATGGACACAGAAGGAATCTTCATCCCTGCAGAAGGAGAGAGCTGCACCCCGAGCAGTGGTCAGCTGGATGCTGGACATGGCTGCTGGACCTCGGCCCCTGAGGAGCCTGTGGGAAAGCAGCTGGGCCTGGGCTGGTGCCAGCACAGAGGGACTGCATGGAGATAGACCATCCAAAAAATCCCGCTTAGGCATTTTTAGATTCCTGGTTTCTCTTGACGGTGAGCCGGCCTAGGCCCAGAGCCCCCTGCCCGCTGCTGGATGACCTCCAGGACCTGGAGCAAGAGTTGCTATTGCACAAGCTCAAGTGATGGCCACCAGGGCATTACAAACATCCCTCTCACTCCAGCGGCCCTGGAAAACACTCTTTTTATTTTAGCTAAAAAAAGACTCTGTGCCTCAGTACCTATCCCTGAAGGAGCTCACACCATGTCTGGGCACGGCTTTGCCAACATCGGTGGTTGCGTTGTGCCAGGGGGTGTGCAGGGTGTCCCCAGGCTGATGGGTGACATGCAGCTGGAGTGAAGCATGGCCCTGGAACCACCTGAGTGCCCCATGGCACTGGCATTGCCACGGGCTGATGGACATGAGGTGGGAAGTGGAGGAGCCCTGGGGGATGCTGAAGGCAGTTGGAGGCCTGGTGGCACCCATGGTGCCAATTCCAGGGAGCTACGCTGGATCGAGACCTGTCTGCTCACTCCTTTCTCCACAGAGAGGAGCCCCTGGCTCCAGGGCTCTTAGACATCCAGCCTGACATGGCCCTCTCCTCCCAGCGAGGCAATGCTTGCTTCTCAGAGTTCTGCTCTGGATTAACTGCATTGTCCTTTGACAGAACTATTTTTTTCCTAAAGAAACCTAACCAAAACAAGAAGAAAAACCACTTTCAATTACACAACTAATTATCAAAAGGTTTTATTTTTTATTATTTTTATTATTTATTATATTATTATTATTTACTATTTGTTCTCCAGCCACCCCCACCCCCCCCCCAAAAAAAAAAGGAAATCTCTTTCCAGGCTGCTGCTGTCTTCCAGTTTAGCACCTGGATTATTCAATCATATCTTTAAATTTAATCTTTTGGTTAACTCTTATGTAAGAAAAAGCTCTTCCCTGATAAGGAGCATACTTGTGTGCAGTTAGACATCTGCAGCTGCGTGTTAACCCTCTGATTGTGAAAGTGAGGACGACCGATCAGACACGTCTCAGGACTCCAAAAGAGGCTGAAAGCTCTTTGGTGTCTATTAAAATCTTAAAATCAATTGCTGGATTTTTTGGATCCATCTGGACGATTGCTGGATTGGGACTTTATACGGCTTTGTACTGTTGGAGCATTTATAGGTATTCTTGAGTGAAATTTTGCCTGTAACACTGATTAGATTATTTTGTTTTTTGCTAACTTAATTTTTACAAGGCTGAATAAAAATATTGGTAAATTGCACAGAAGAGCAAAAGCTTTTGCTCTTTTTCACTCACAAAACCAGCAATTAAAGTCCTTTAAAAATGCTCTACTAATGAAAAATAGGATGTTTAGAGTATGGAATGAGTAAGTGTCCCATGTGTAGGTTTTGCCTGGCTCCTACAAGGTAGACTTTTCTAACACACAAAGCAGAGATTTTTCTAGGCCTTTTTTTTCCCTTCAGTTTCTCTAGGAAAACTGATGGTAAATATGATTTTCAGGCACCAGTACCTTATGCTCTTCAACAGGTTATCGTTGTATGAAGTACGTTACAGAGAAAAGCATGCAACGCAACAGATGAGTTTCACCAACAGGTTCTTTGTGAGAAAAGGGGAGTACTAAGAGTGAGGAAACAGGGAGATGGGAGTAAAAACTGGCGCACACTGGAAGCAAAGGCAATGGACATGAATGGGGAAAGATGAACATTTGTAAAAATAGACCACTTAACGGAAACGAGTTCACACGAGTTAGAAATGCCAAAAAGCATTCATGTTCCTACGTGTACTTTTAAAGTCTGACTGTTGCTTTTATCTTCCCTGGTCGGATCTAGCCGAAAGGGATATGGTGATAGAGATGGGAGGGGAGAACGGGTTTCTTTTCTCTTTTTGGCCAAACTGAAAGACTAAAAAATTTTTTTGAGGAGAAGAATTTTTTTTTCTGCAGAGTCCATCAGGGGTTTGGATGCTGGTTTTAACCTTTTGAACAAAAAGACAGGATTCATCTTCCACTTGGGACACCCAGTTTGGGTGTCTCCCTTAGGTGTCTCCCCATGTGCTTTAGGAGACTCCCTCAATCCAATCATAGAATCATACAATCATATGGGGTTGGAAGGGACCTCTGAAGATCATCTAGTCCAACCCCCCCGCCGGAGCGGGTCTACCTAGAGCAGGTTGCACAGGAACGTGTCCAGGTGGGTTTGAATGTCTCCAGAGAAGGAGACCCCACCACCTCCCTGGGCAGCCTCTTCCAGGGCTCTGCCACCCTCAAAGTGAAGAAGTTC
>JAOXNO010000013.1:129933588-129943984 GCA_028565335.1 Limnodromus scolopaceus
TGAGGACAAAAATGGGGGCAGGGGAAGGAAGGAGTAAGAAACCAAATAAGCAACACTTAAAGCTGTTGCTGCTCTTTCGTTAACAGCAAAATTAGTTGAACACTTGGGGAAAAAATATATGGGGAAATTTGTCCTGCTCTGCACTTCATCTGCCCCAAGTCAGGCTGTTACACGCATGACTAAGAACAGCTGTGGCAGACAGTCAGTGATAGTGATGACTGAGAAAGTGTTTTATAAGCTGAAAAAAATGCCTCAGAGTTGTCACCGAGGACTATAGGTGCTTGAGGAAGGTAGCGTTAAAATTTGGCATTTTGATTTTTGTTCTCCTAATTGTTTGTCTACCCACACATTTCTTCATGCTCACCTGCCACGCATTTCTTTTTAGAAGCAAGTTCAGTGCCCTCCTCCCCTTGCCAGACATTCTGCGACAAAAGACATGGAAGAAGGAAATAAAGCTATGGTTTACCATTGTTTTTTAGGCTACTCATGTGGCCTCCTTCACTTTGCAGAAAATACAAACAAAATGCTACCCCTTTTCCCCCATCAAACTGTCTGTTTCACATTATGGGTTTTCTGTATGCCCCGGTTGCCTTCTGAGCAGAGGCCGAAGAACAAATGTTTTAGTTAGATGTTGTCATTTGATTGCCAGGGTCTTGGAGTGTCTGCTTGTCTATTCACAGGTAGTAACTCTGGGACACTGAGCTATAAGCTTTCTCAGAATACTGAACGTTCTCCCATTCCTCAGACCTGTGCTGGGACTTCTGCATGGTAATGAGTCATGTCATTAGTGTTGGAGAGCACCAATTCTTAATGAATATAAGTTTCACTAGTCAGCTACCAAAAAAAATTGAATAGAAATCTGCTGTACTACAGTTTATTGACATCAAAGGCTTGGTAGGTCATGTTCAGTTAACTGCATCTTCCCCAAAACAGCTTTAAAATAAAAGAATAGGTACAACCAACAGAAGTCCTTGGCTTAGGACGCATGTGACTTTTTAACATAAACCTTAATCCCGGGCACTGAAGCATTCACATGATTATTTAATACATATTTCACATACCAGGAAAAGTACATGACTCGGTAAGATCACTGCTTTACTATTTTCCTCTCTCACACACAAATGAAAAAATGCATTTTACACATGCAGCTGCTTTCCCTGGTCTTCTGGGACACTGTTCTCTGCTGGATAGGATATGAATTGTATAATCTGTGATTCATTTTTCTGCCAAAATGTTTTTTTTCTCATTTCACCCAACCTATCCTTCAAACACACCTTAACCTGGAGAGCACAGACTAGCTCAGTGCTTTCCTAGAGAACTAGCTATAAAATAATGGGTATATGAAGACAGAATATTTACTATGGTGGTTTACATCAGCACACAAATCAAGTTGAGGTTTTTTTACGTGCCTCGTGACCGGTTCACAGACCCAAGTACTTGAAAGGGTATCAGTGAAGAGGAAAGGAGGTGGCAGCCCAGAAAGACAACCCCATCCTGGGCTGCATCAAGAGAAGTGTGGCCAGCAGGTCTCGGGAGGTGATTCTGCCCCTCTGCTCTGCTCTGGTGAGACCCCACCTGGAGTGCTGTGTCCAGCTCTGGAGTCCTCAGCACAGGAAGGACATGGACCTGTTGGAACGGGTCCAGCGGAGGCCACAAAGATGATGAGAGGGATGGAGAACCTCTGCTGTGAAGACAGGCTGAGAGAGCTGGGGTTGTTCAGCCTGGAGAAGAGAAGGCTACAGGGAGACCTTATAGCAGCCTTCCAGTACCTGAAGGGGCTACAGGAGAGCTGGGGAGGGACTCTTTGTCAGGGAGTGTAGCAATAGGACAAGGGGGGATGGTTTTAAACTGAAAGAGGGGAGATTTAGATTAGATATTAGGAAGAAATTCTTTGCTGTGAGGGTGGTGAGACACCAGTCCAGGTTGCCCAGAGAAGCTGTGGCTGCCCCATCCCTGGAGGGGTTCAAGGCCAGGTTGGATGGGGTTTTGAGCAACCTGGTCTGGTAGGAGGTGTCCCTGCCCAGGGCAGGGGGTTGGAACTGGGTGATCTTCAAAGTCCCTTCCAACTCTAACCATTCTATGATTCTATAATTCTATTCTATGAGATTCCAGTGGCTCCCAAACAGTGAAAGGACAGTGACACTATTCACCCAGGAGATCCTGCAGGGTGGCACCTGGCCACCCTCCATGGGACAGCCAGCTTTGCTAGGTACCAGTGCCATCTCCCTGGGCACAAGACAGGAAAAGAGAATTTCACAACAAACAAAAAATCCATAAATGTAGGAGTTGTCTTGCAATATAGACCAAATTCCTATGCTGACACATAAGGTTAAGGTGGCCAGAATAACCTGTTTTTAGGGTCAGGGTGTCTGTGCCACTTCTCCCCTGCAGAGATTTTTATCCCAGTCAGGTATCGTGAGGAACAGTGATACAGCCAAGTCAATGGGACACCTAATTTTGCAGAATCTTGTATTTCTGTGGCAAGCTACCTCAGCCTGTTCGGTCCTAGTACTCCAGAAGATTTTGGGAACAAGCACTATGCTTGCAGTCCGTTCAAAAACATGTGGGCTGACCTCATTTGTAGCTTTTTTAACGTGTTGCTTCTACAATCAAACCCCATCATTAATTTCTATGATTCAACTGAATTCTTTCACTTCCTCTCCCAAACTGTTATGTTTCAGTGAGAGTTTGTGAATCCAAATCACATATTGCTGGACCTTTCAGCTGTGCTCTCAATGGATACTCTTTCAAAATGCACAAACACACAAACAGAAAAGACAATTCCCCCAGATTTGTTGCATTTGGTTGACGCTTTTGATCTTTAAATATGCACCAGGGATTCAGGAGCCAGGGAAGGACCTGGCTAGAAATAATATACAAAACATTAACTTTAAACATAGATACAATGTTCTCCATTTCTATAGAGCTTCCAGCTGATTAAGGCTCATGTGTACCTCCAATGCTGTCACATGGTTCCCCAGTTAAATATCTAGAAAAGTAATCTTTGTCTGGCTTCTGTGTTTGTAGAGTCGGTCAGTTCTTTGCACATATTTTTTGAATTTCATTTAACCATGTTTATTACTTTGCTCCTTTGTTCTTCAAACTGCCTTTCCTGGAGTAGTGTTAGCATCCAAGAGTCCCACTTTCCTTAAAAAAAAAAACAACCAACAACAAAACAACCAGTAAACTATTGTCAGTGGAAGCTTGAAAATGTGATCACTGGCAATGTAAGGACCAGAAGACAAAAAGAAAGGGGTCCAAAGTCCTGTGGTTTTGGACAGTATCAGGGTTCTCCATCTTTGGGGCTGATGAGGATAAAAGCACACACATCTTTAGGAAATGTTGAAATAGTGATTCCTGTGCAACGGCACCCAACAAGGGCTAGATCCTCACTTTAGGAAATGTCCCTTCCTCTGGTAGCATCGTGTCTGTGGTTAACCTCTGCTGTCTCTGTACTACATAAAAGGCAGCTAGGTGTGTTAAAACATCCGGGTGGAGAACAATATTCCAGTTTCCTCCAACAACGTGTCGTCTCAGAAGTCTTTTAAAATAGTTTATAAAAATTCCAGTAGACACAGCAAAACCGTAAGGTGTTAATTTAAGAAAATAATCAAAAGCAAACTGGGAAATGAAGCTTTTAGAAAAAAGCTAGGTATGAATGAAGACTGTCTATGCACTAGCTTTCTTTCATGTAAAGAGGAGGAAAATATGCTATAGTTGGATAAGGTGGAGCTATGCAGAGACTTTGGCAGATTACCACTAAGGTTGCCTGCTCTTAGTAATAGCAAGCGGCAGCACCATGTCCACCAACTAACGTGTCATGCATCTTGTCTTCATTTCTTCTACAAGTGATAGCAAATGCTTGTCAGAAAACTCACGGATGATGAACTTCTGTTACAACAGGTTCAGTTTAGCTCCACAACCTCCAAAATGCATTTTGGTGGTCTCTGTCTACTGATAATTTTGCATAAAGCACTCCTGTTTCTCCTGTGCTGAGGCTGCAGCGTTCAGAGATATTTCAACAGCAGATCACCGCAGTCAAGAGACGAGTAAATAACACAGGTGGGAGATCTTTTCTGGGACTCACTGCGTTGGAGCCTGGATGTTGTACTGGATATGCTATAGCAAAGAGGTGCCATCCAGAGAGACCTTGACAGACTTGAGGAGACTGAGACATTAATTAATCAGCAGCCATACAGAGAAGGACTTGGGGATACTGGTGGATGAAATATTGGACATGAGCTGACAATGTGTGCTTGCAGTCCAGAAAGCCAGTTGCATCCTGGGCTGCATGAAGAGGAGAAGTGTGGCCAGTGGGTCAAGGGAGGTGATTCCCCTCTTCTCTGCTGTGGTGACACCACACCTGGAGTACTGCATCCAGCTCTGGGGTCTCCAGCCCAAGGAAGACAGATTGGGTTCAGAGGAGGTCCACAAAAATGATCAGAGGGCTGGAACACCTCTCCTATGAAGAAAGGCTGAGAGAGGTGTG
Organism: Limnodromus scolopaceus; assembly: GCA_028565335.1. Classification (NCBI taxonomy): domain Eukaryota; kingdom Metazoa; phylum Chordata; class Aves; order Charadriiformes; family Scolopacidae; genus Limnodromus; species Limnodromus scolopaceus. The sequence goes on from JAOXNO010000013.1 coordinate 129,938,078, forward strand.
GTTCTTTAGCTTGGAGAAGAGAAGACTCTAGGGAGACCTTATTGGGGCCTTTCAGTTCTAAAAGGGGACTTGCAAGAAAGATGGACAGAGACATTTTAGCAGGGTCTGCAGTGACAGGACAAGGGGTAATGGTTTTAAACTGAAAGAGGGTAGATTTAGGTTGTACATAAGGAAGAAAGTTTTTACTTTAAGGGTGGTGAGACACTGGAACAGGCTGCCCAGAAAAATTGTGGATGCCCCACCATTCAAAGGGTTCAAGGTCATGTTGGATTGGGCTTTGAAAAACATGACCCAGTGGAAGTTGTCCCTCCCCATGAAAGCGGGGTTGGATTAGACGATCATTGAAGGTCCCTTCTAACACAAACCATCTATCTCTATGACTCTATGGTTCTAAATATCCCCCTAGTCTTTGCAAGGAGAAATCAATTTTTAAGAAAAACTTTAAAGTCCTCAATGATAAAACAGAAATCTAATATGGCTTATTACCTCTGTTATTAGCTGTTCAGCCTCACATAAGGGTCCCTACAGATTAAAATATGTATTCCTGCAGTGATCTTTGCTATCAGTAGACATAGGTGATAGTGTCGGAACAGAAAATGGACTTTTTGCAAGTGTCATTTTTATTTTCATGAAAGCATTTTGACCTTTTTCAGTAGTATAGTATTTCTTTTATCCTCCTGCTGAACTATACCTTCAAGATTGCCATAGTCTGGAGTTTGTGGCCTCTTCAATTTAATTCAAAGCTTCTTTCTTCCAGGAAAATTTGGTGATACAGAATCACCTTTTTTCTACTCTCTCCTGAGTTCACAGGACATTATCATATATCCATGTGTACAAGCTAGCCCATTAGAAAACTAACACTCCCAAAAAGTCCTGAACAAAACCGAAGGCAAATCTACACACTCAGGAAGACATCACAGCTGTTGGATCATATTTTTAATAAAAGTAATGCTGGAAAATTCACAAAACATTAGAACATGAAACACTGAGTCCTATGAAATCCTTGAAATTCTTAGCCCAAGGATTTCCTTAGCACGAGATGCCCAAACTTGTCCCCTGCAGAGCCTGTGAGAGGGAAACCTGAGACAATTAATAACCTACACCCATTAACACAGTGCGCAAGCAAGGAAAAGGGATTAGATACCTCACCGGAACAGAGGAGAAACTCTGGCATGAAACTCGAAAATGAAGTATATTGGAAAGTGTAAAACTGGTGCTGAAAAGAAGTGGGATTTTTGTAAGAATTATTTTCTGTCATATTCAATGAGAACATTTTAAAATTGTTTTTTCTTCTGAGTGTTTTCAGTGTACACAGTACTACTTTCTAACAAATGGGGCAATACTATTAATCATTATTTTGCTTTTTCTGATTGGAGAACATGCACAGGACAAAGAGAGTATGACGTATTTCACATTTTTTTAATGCGGAAACTTTTAACATTGGACAAAACTAAGTGTTTTTATTTAGCTTTTATAAATAGCTTTTCTTTCCTGGCTACAAACATTGCATAGAGTTACTGTTCCACCATTCATCCATCTCGAGTATCATGCTTAATACGGAAATAAAAAATACATGTGTTGGATTTCATATGCTTGAACTTTCTGTTCCCTAAGGGCTGGATTTCCTGCGATTGTTTGTTACAGGTGAGTATGTAGCTCACTGGCCACGCTGAAGACCAGTGTTGTCCGAGGTGGTTTTTGGCCCAGTACCTACAGAACCAGACTTCAGAGCACATCCTTTGGGTTTATAATGAAAAATGTTTGGGTTAATAACGAAAAACCAGCAAATATTCTTTTCTTTTCATATGAAGACTTTTCTTCCTTCACTTTGAAATTAATGTCAACTTTTTTATGTGATTGAGAGCTAATTCCTTAAGTAAGTGTTTATAACAAATAGTTTATAACAATTAACAATAAATCCTGTTGAGTCTTTTTAAGTTTTCACAGATTCTTACTGACCTTGCTTCTATAAGACTCTGTTGGCTTTTTGTAAGACCAAAGACTAGGCAGATGTCACACAGAAGCATCAGAAGTAAAGACTAAAGAGTTGTAGTGATGTACTCTTGCTATGCTTTCAGATTCACCTTTTCCCCATAAATCATTGCAGAGGAGTGAATCACACTAATTATTGCAATTTAAGCTAATGGATAGCTTGGGTTAACTAAGGAAAGCAAACTTCTCCTCTCCATAGAATTGTAGAATGGTTTGGATTGGAAGGGACAGCTCCCACTAGACCAGGTCACTCAGAGCCCTATCCAACCTGGCCTTTAACACCTTCTCTGGAGATATTAAAAACCCACCTGGACACAATCATGTGTAACTTGCCCTAGGTGAACTGCTTTGGCAGGGAGATTGGACTAGATGATCTCCAGAGGCCCCTGCCAACCCCTATCTTTCTGTGATTCTGTGATGTCCAGGGATTTCACAGCTCCCATGGGCAACCCGTTCCAGTGTCTCACAACCCTCACAGTAAAGAATGTCTTCCTAGTATCTAATATAAATCTATCCTCTTTTAGTTTAAAACTGTTACCCCTGGTCCTATCACTACACTCCTTGACAGAGTCCCTCCCCAGCTCTCCTGTAGCCCCCTTGAGGTACTGGAAGGCTGCTATAACGTCTCCCCAGAGTCTTCTTTTCTCCAGGCTCCACAACCCCACTCTCTCAGCCTGTCATCATAGGAGAGGTTCTCCAGCTCTCTCATTATCTTCGTGGTCTTGGTCCAGCAGGTCCATGTCTTTCCTCTGCTGAGAGCTCCAGAGCTGGACACAGCACTCCAGGTGGGGTCTCACCAGAGCAGAGTAGAGGGGCAGAATCACCTCCCTCAACCTACTGGCCATGCTTCTTTTGATGCAGCCCAGGCTGCAGTTGGCTTTCTGGGCTGCCAGCACATCTTGCCGGCTCATGTCGAGCTTCTCATCAACCAACACCCCTAAGTCCTTCTCCTCAAGGCTGCTCTCAATCTATTTTCCATCCAGCCTGTTGGATTGTCATCACCCATGTGCAGGACCCTTGCGTTCCTACCTTTAATTTAGATGCCAAAGGGGATACCTCAGTTTTTGTGCCTTTTAGCCATGTTTTCTCTTCCTCACAGCTTGAGAGGCTTCTCATAAATTTGCAAGATCAAAAAAAAGCCTATGAATGGGTTTGTAAACAGTAGGAGTACATCAACGCTATGTGTGTGTGTGTGTTTGTGTGTTATGAAAAGGATGTGTGGGGAAAGGCATGTAAATTACAAAGGACAGTGTCATTGTTTATAAGTTATTTCCTTTAAGGAGTAGTTCTATTCAAATCCAGATGGTAGTTGGAGAATTTTCTGCTACTGAAAAAAGAGTTCCCTTCCTCTCGGCTATGGTACATCCTTGCACCACACCTGGGAGTGACGCTGGTCACATTCCCATTGCCTGGCTTTGGATCTGAATGTTCCACTGTGTTATCCTAACGTGGATGCTCAGCTCAAGTCCCCGAGGTGGTGTGGCCCTTTTCTCCGGGACACCATCAGCACGCTGTTGTTGAACTCTAACATCCTTTCCACGTTTCACCCTTTCCCCATCTGCTGAAAGTCCTCTCTGCAGACTTACCAAGGGAAGGGGAAGAAAAAACGAAGACTGCTCGGGAGAGTACTGAGTAATTTCCTGATTTAATAAATAAAGCTTGAGAATCTTGTTGCTATTTTGTGTTACTATTTTGCGAGTAGAAAAGCTGCAGTATTTTTAGAAACAAATGAGGAACGAGGATTCAAAGTTAGTTCTGTTTCCAGCATTTTGAGTGTTTGTTGGATTCATGAGGGTCTCCTGGGAGTCCAAACTAGGTTATGACAATACAACAGCGTATTGTTTCGTTTAGTCAAGAAGGCCCTTTTAGCGGCCCAGATTCCCACATGTTTTCCTAACACTACAGTTGCAAACAAGTCGAAGCTACTTTGGGGTTGGGATAGGAAACCCACTGGAAAGCAGCCATCAGTACTGCCCAAGCGCTGGGATCAAGAAGCGGGGCAGGTTGTCAAATCCATAGGAAGAGCAGGAAGCGAGGCAGCAGCATCCATGCGGGGGCAAACGAACCCACACCACCGCACTTAAGGACGTACGCGTGGAGGTGGTCAGGACCACGCTCCCACATCCCAGTGGAAGGCAGGTGGTCATCTCTGCTCGTCGCAGTACGAGATCTTTGGTCGTGTTAACGGAGTGGATCCTGTTGAGAAAACACGGATCAAATTTTCCCGACGGGTATCATGGTGTGCCACTGGCACACCGTTAGAAAAGTAAGAGGGTTTTCATTGCATCACCAGCACACCCCACCACTCTGCGGTTGGGTGCTCCTTGGAGCTCTGATGCCAAAGGGAGCTCAGCCACAGATCTGTTAGCCAAAATAGTGGTGAGAGCTACTAAACCTTCAGCTCAGTGAGCTGTTATGTCAAGAACTGGACAGTAACAAATATCCCTTAATGGCCAGCGAAGAAAAGCAGGTACTTCTAAGCTGTTATTCATCTTCTGAAGGCATTTGAAATCGATCAGTTAAGCAGTTTCCTAAAGGTGCTTGTCATTCTCCATGGGTTATATAGGGAGGTATCTCAGGCGGAGATGTCTGTGGTGGGTAAGGGGGAGATGTCCACCCTGCATTGAGAGGAAGATCAGAGGTGAGGATTCAAAAGGAGAGTAAACCCTAAATTCAGCAATTCACTTACATGGAGTCAGATCAAGTAATGTACATGTTAAAACTCATTGTATAACCGTGGCCTGACTGAGGGATGGAAACAGAGGGAAAGGAGTGGCTGGGTTACAGATGGCAAAGGGGGGACATCTGTTTGGGGTTGCTGAATCCAGTAGCCCCACAGAGGTGGGGTGGCCTTGGCTCCATGCCCCAGGTAGAGTCAGGATCAAGGCTTGGTTTGTCTTCCCGAAATGTACGTGTGCCCCCACACACGCCATGCGTACACCTATACGCATGGCCAGCCACGCAGACCAGCACAGAGTGAAAACACTCGGCATTCACACAGGCACGGACAGGTCCCGTTCTGTTTCCCTCCCTGCTGATTGGGATGAAGGTGCATTCATGGGAGATTCAGTTAAACCGGCCAGAAAACGAGGAGTTAGGAGAAGAGGCAGAGACCGGGGGGGGGTGGCGTGCGGCGAGCAGTGTGGGCTGCCAGGAGGAAGAAAACTGAGCTATAGGCAGAAAGCAGAAAAGATGTGCTTTGACCCCCTTGTCTTTTGATAGCACTCATCTAAATGTTGCATAGTTGGGGTTTTTTTTTTGTTTGGTGGTTCTGGTGGTGTTGGGTGGTCTGTTGGGGTTTTTTTATTCCAAATAGATTGCTTTGATTCGAAGCCGTTGTTTCTGCCACACCAGGATGCCTCAGGCTGCTGGGGGATCCCCTGCCAAATCCCACCCTCCCTGGCCTTCCTAGAGGAGGCATCCCAGTGGGGGACACGTCCCAGACCTCTGCTCATAAGAAGTGAAGTCCTGTGGGTGCACTGAGCAGGGTCTCACCCAGAGGAAGCAATGGGGCTGCCATTGCTGCCTGTAGCAGTGCACAGCATGGACGGAATGTGCTCTTTTGCTATAGTTCTTGTTCAAAACGCCTCTTTTTCTTTATGTGCTGAGCTTTTGACCTACTGGAATATGTACTTGGGTAGCTGAGGAGAGGCCCACTGAATGGTGGCTCTCATCACAGGTACTGCAGAGGTGAGGTTAGTCTCAGCTGCCTCAACTCAATTTAGGGCCTCAAGTTGCGCCAGGGGAGGCTCAGGCTGGATATTAAGAAAAATTTTTTCACTGAAAGGGTTATCAGACATTGGAATGGGCTGCCCAGGGAGGTGGTTGAGGCACCATCTCTGGAGGTGTTCAAAAGACAGGTTGACGTGGTGCTGGGAGACATGGTTTAGTGATGGTGTTGCATTTTGTTTGTTG
>JAOXNO010000013.1:129945529-129968074 GCA_028565335.1 Limnodromus scolopaceus
TGTCAGAGTTAGGTTGATGGTTGGACAAGATGACCTTGAAGGTCCCTTCCAACCTAGAAGATTCTATGATTCTATGATTCTATTCTAACTCCTGGATAGTTTCAGTGGTGGAGAACCATAGTCACTGGTTCTTGGTCCTGTGTCACTGGAGCTGACTAAAATCCTATGTTTTAACAGATAATTCTGTGTGTGTGCATGTACGTGTGTGTAGATTACATATACCGCACATCTTGCCTATACAAGGAATTTTTGACATGTCGCTAGTTTTCCGTGCCCTTGGAAAATTCCTTTGCCCGAATCCTGCCTCCCCAGGAACTTCACGCCTCCATTTAGAGCATGTTCCTCAGGCCTCGTTGCTTTTCTCTGAACTCTCTCCATCGATCCATTGATTTTGCACTGCATTACTCAGAACTAGGCACGGTAGGGTGTGGGTCCTGGGGGCTGGTGACAAGCAGAGCGTGCGGATGACCCCAGCTCCCTGGCTGTCCTCCTGGCTGTCCATCCCAGGACCAGGTTTGCCTTTTTTCAGTAATGCCACCTTTGTCAGTCACGTTCAGTCTGTGATCTGCTATGAACTCCCAGTGTTTGCACTGTTTCATCCTTGTTCCCCATCTGGTATTTGTGCTGCTGCCCGTATTGCCTAGTGCTTTTTACCCTCTTAAATGTCCCCGTTGGACTTAACCCTCTTTCCTGAGTTTGTTTGGATCATTTGAATTTGAACCCTGCCCTCTGGTATGCTTGCATTTCCTATCATCTCTGTACAGTCTATAAATAACATCCCGGTCATTACTGAGGAGATTGAATAGGACTGATCCAGCACAATCCTCTTGATACATCCTTTCACTTTGACAGTGAACCATTGACAGTCCAAGTTTTTTTTTTTTTGCATCAGTTTTTACCCCTTCTCTTTAGCAGCAGCTTAAACTAGCCTAAATTTATAACATGTCTGTGAACATAGAATCATAGAGTGGCTTAGGTTGGAAGGGACTTTAAAAATCACCTAGTTCCACCCCCCTGCCCTGGGCAGGGACACCTCCCACCAGACCAGGTTGCTCCAAGCCCCCTCCAACCTGGCCTTGAACCCCTCCAGGGATGGGGCAGCCACAGCTTCTCTGGGTAACCTGTTCCTGTGTCTCACCACCCTCACTGTGAAGAATTTCTCTCTGGTGTCTAATCTAAATCTAGCCACTTTGAAGACATTACCCCTTGTCCTATCACTACATGCCCTTCTAAAAAGTCCCTCTCCGGCTTTCTGGAAGGCCACATGGATTATTGTCAAAGCCTTCCTGAAGTCAGCAGAGGTGACTACTACTGCTCTTCTTCCATACACAAGACTTGTCACTCTGTGTAGAACTAAATGAGGTTAGTTTGAAATGATTTATCCAGATAGGGCCCCATTCTTAAGAAAAAGGGAGGGAATACAATCTTAAAATGATTACTTTTCCTTGACCCAAGTTTTCCAAAGTCATTAGCTGTAATGATTACCTTTTTATTTGACGACAAGGTCTCTGCCCAACAGGAGACAGAGCCAGTATAAATTGTGATGATGCTTCTTGATTACCCCAAATTCCCCAGAAAGAGGAAGCACGAGGGAGAGCCCTAATATTGGTTCCTGTGCTTCTGGCCAGAGGCCTCAGATCCTATCTGGAAAGTGAAGACATTTACGCACCTAACCTTTCATGACCTGGCTGCTCTATCGCTTGTTAACTTGAACAAAAACACTTGTGCTAACTGAATAATTAGGGGCCTTGAATGTCAAACTGCTTTGTAGCCTTATTTTTCCACTGTTCATAAAGAGAGGAGGTTTGTATTCCTTTTAAAGGAATTTGCCTAGACACATTTGTGCAGCCAGTAGGCTGTAAAACTCTGAACACTACGTGGTACAAAACGCAACAAGGCGGCACGACACCACACAGAGCTGTGACCCTCTGCTAGGATATTCTCTATGCAACGTGACTGAGGGCTCTGCTCTGATTTAATGCCAAATATGCAGAGCTTTCAAGTGAAACATGCATATGCGTTTTAGATTTCAGGTCTGGAAATTCATGCTGCTATCTGAGAGATAAATGAGATTGTTGTTGGCGTGTATAAGTATCGTACAGAAGCTAGGTACACTAAATATCTCTCCTTTCTAGTTATTATGTCTACAGGTTTCCCAAAGAAACCCTAAAACTCTGTCAAACATGATACAGGCAGTGCTTTATCTGGTATGTCCCACAGCTCCACTACAGGTGTCTCCTCCTATAGCTCTAACTGACAGTGAGAGTGTTCATAAACTTGAAGGATAATATCAATTCTCACAGTGTTTTTGACCCCATTGCTGACAGAAGTGCCTCTAAGGAAATCTTAGTCCACAAGGGAGTGTGCCAGGAAGTAGATACGTTCACTTGGAAGTAAACAGAATACTCCTTTTCCCTGCCCTATACTTCTCAAAAATAATCTGATCAATATTGGTGATCAGATTATAGTAAATAATACGAAAAAGACTTTAAATACTCACAACTAACACTCCACCGAGGACTTGAAAATAGATCTGGGTGTAATCTGCACCCCACCCTTCCTAATCCCTGAATCATGGCATTCCTCCTGATTTTAATTTTTAAAATTTTCATAACTTTTGAGGAAAGTATATTTAAATACTGATTTTCTACTCGAAAGGTAAAACGAACACAGTCTCCTTTGAAAATACCGTATGAAGGGTGTCTAACACAGCTTTCTCTCTGGGTAGTGTCTCAGGGACTGCATTATTCCCAATGTTGTTGTGCCCTTTAGTCCAAATAACATCATTTTCTTGTGTTTCCCATCTGTAGCATGATGGCCAATAGCCAATCACAACGTTTTGCGTTGAAATGGCAAGGATATGCTCTAATTGCCTCCCTAACAAAGACCTTGATTACATCTAAATTCCAGGATTTCTGAAGGCGTTTTTTTCATGGCATCAGCCTATTTGTTTCCGACTGATTGATTGCCCCTTCAGCGCTGCTAACCTTTCACTCCTTTGTATCCCAGACATCAACAGAACATCTTTAGTCCAAAATGAAATTTATGAAAGTTAACAAAGTCTTCAACGACACAGTTGGGTAATTTCTACACGACACAGTGCTTATCAGCATAACAAGTTATTTCTCTATAAAAAAAAAAATGGTAAGTTGTGGGAGCTTCTCTAAAGCATAATTGAGCTTCATAACGCTGCCTAATCCTCCTCCCCAAATATTTTCCATGGCTAGAACTGCTCAGCTTCATGTTTAGTGTCTCGAGAAACTCTCCCTATAGGTGGCAAGGTTTCTGTGCAACTGAAATAGCAGCAAAGGGCCATGTGATGAGCCCCCCCTGAGATGTGAACTCACTTTGAAAGAATACAGCTGCCCTCCAAACGAACTTTTACTTAAAACAGCTAAGAAAAGTTTAAAGTTAGTCCGTTAGGTATCAGCAGGGACACAGACCCCCTTACAGGAGGGCCAGGGGTTTTGCCTCTCCTCTCTGCTCCGCTCCACGTAGAAAAGACCAAAGTGTGGGGGTACAGTACCCCAGGCTTAGCTATACATCACCAGGAGATGCTTTCTATCACAAGTTAACAAGTTCTACCCAGTCCAAGGCAAGAGCTATGGTACCCAGAGCCCAGATGCAACTTTTATTTGATTCCACGGCTCCCCCGTGGGAGCACAGGGGCTGAGCAGGCTCTCGTCATGCCAACTTGCTTCTTCTGCCCCAAAAGACATCAGGCAGGGAAGAAGCAGACAATGCTGGCAGGTCTGTAGCAACCAGAGGATGAATATCCCATGCAGCTGAGATGGGGGCAAAACCAGGTGTGACAGAGCCTTACAGCACCCCCAGAAAGCATGACCAGCAGGAGACAAGTGTGACTCTGGCCCGCCAAAATCAGCCAGGTTTTCACAACCTGGGGTGGGCATTAGATCAAGCTGATTGCTTTAAATAATGCTGTTTATGTGACAGCATCAGGCCACCAGTATTTCTAGGTGAAGCGCATACACAAGCCAGGGAAATGCCAAATGTACTTGTTTGTCAATCTGAAAGCACCGGTTCAAGACACCGGCATCATCTAGACTTCTAGACTTCAGTCTAGATGTTCATTCCACAAGTATCTGGCCTGTGTAAAAACTTTAGTAAAGAAGAAAATCTAGTTCGCAGTAAGACATGAAAAAGACCTTCAGAATCTACAATTCATATTCCCCCTAAATTCTCCCGGAAACCCCAGGGACTGCTTTTAAGGACATCAGTATCCCAATGTGCTCCGTTTCTGTCCTGATTTGTACCACCTGCCTTATTGTTTTTGCCTTCAACACTATCAGTTCTGTTGCACTCTTCCTGTTTTGGAAAGTTTCCAGCTCTCATGACATTTTAAAGTGACCCTTGTGTAGAGTGAAAGTGCCAAATACTGGTCTCCTAATAGCGTATCTGCATTTAGTTAGGAATTTAAAAACCCAAAGCTACCGTTATTTTAATCCATCTCTGGAAAAATAAAATGCAATTGGAAGTTCCATATGGATAGGAGGAGAGAGATGGGTTATGTCACAGAAAAGGAGAAGACAGTAACCAAATAAATGTGGACTAGGTGAGCAGTTCTTTGTTTTTCCTTTTTTACCATTTCCAGATCTGGAATAAACACAGTTTGTACCAAAGTGGATTTTTATTTCCTCAAGGAAATAAAAAGCTGAGAACTGATGTTTTTTTTGGGATTAAAATTTTCCATTTAACCTCAGAGAAGCATTTCTAGGTTGCGGCAGGAAAAGCAGAGGAAATAAAGAGCTCGTTTGCAGCAGTCACTACTCGTTTGCTTGTGGCTCAGGGGAGGGAGACAAGCTCTGCTTGCGAGGCTCCTGATGGTTTCCACCCTCCGGGAGCTGGACCGGGGTGGGCAGCTCCTGGGGCCTCACTGGGACCATGTTGCACTGCAAGGGGAGGGAATGAAGCAATGACAGTGAAAAAAAGGCCAGATTCATAAGTCGGGTTCAGGCCATCGCAGCTTCTGAGCTGTAAGAAACGTGTTTTCAGCTCTCTGTTAAGTGCCTAGGAGGGTAAACTGGAAGGAAGCTCACGCACAACAACAGCTCGTGCTGTAGGACTGTTCTTATGGGAGCCTGGTGGATGGTCTTCACTTGAAATAGGGGATTACAATCTGTTTGTACGAGGTGATACAAAGGGCATCATGCTGCCTCCGTTCCTTGCTTGATACAGTCACTGGGGACTGGGAGTCACAGACAGTCTGACACTCACAGAGGTGAGTTTTAATGGTAAGGCTAAATACGGGCAATTTGTCCCTTCATCTAAGGTAGAGACCAAGATAAACTCTTCCTTAAAACTGCTGTCTATAAATGTCACAGCCTTGTCTCACAGCTCTTTTTTATTTTTTTCTAGGATTCACCCTATTTGCCTTCTGGCAGCTGCCTCCAGTTAGTCTGCATCTACACAAAAGTGTGTTCAAAGCGGGACCCACTCTCTAGCTTTTCCAGTGATGGATAGAGAAGAAAGGTGACCTTTACGTTTTGCATTTACATACAGTATCTGTCTCGTAACTGTCTGCTTGGCCACACCAATTAGATTCTGATGCTTAGGATCTTTCCTAGCCTTGAGAATTCTTGCTCTTGACCGCAAAACCAGTGGGTAAAGGTTCACATCAGCACTGGCCAAAATAAACACGCGTGCCTCTCACAGTTGTTTTTAACTCCAGAGAGAAGGCAGGGAGAGCCCTGTGTGAGGGCATGGAGGGAATGACAAGGAATGAAATACTCCACGTGGTTAGCACGACTGCTGTGGTGTTACTGAAAACCAGTTAATAGAGACAAAAATGAAAAAGCTGCTACTGGGCTTTTTGATTAAATACCTTTCCAGAAGCCTAGGTTTGGTTCATCTATTTTAAACTTAGTTAAAAGCACAGAGTAAGTGCAATGGGAGGAATGAAGAGCTTAGCTGCCCACCCAGGCTTGGTGGCGAGCTCTACCCAATGAAATCTCCTTTCTGTGCTTAACGTTAGGTACACGGTTAAATGCCATGGTAGAAATAGAGCGCATTGCTGACCAATTTCCAAAATGAAGCCCTCTAGCCTGAAGTTTTCTGCAGTTCTTTCACACCTGCTCCACACTTTGCTTCACAGTTCAAGAGCTGTTTGGGAAAAAAACATGGAATATATTCTGATATTTTTTTCCTCTGGTAGCTGTTCTCTTCCAAATAAATGCCAGGATATAAAAAGTGGTACTGAAAGAAGTATAAATATTTTGGGATGAGAACGAAACAAAGATGTGGTAAAACTATCAGGCTGAAACAATAAACTGTACTGAAAGTAAAAAATTCTGGTGGTAAACATGATTTTCCCTATAGGAACTATTCAGCAATAAAATCCTTCACAGAAAATTTCAGTCCATGAGATGAGAATATTTACATATTTCAAGGAAGCAGTGTTAACCCACTCCTAGAGGCAGATCAATCGTGTTTCACCATTTTACTCAGAAATAGTCTGACCATTTAGACAAACAGAAACAACTGAAAAGGTGGCACCACCCAAGAAGGAAAACATAAATCATTCATGTGGAGGCAAGCGCTCAATTTTATGTGTTGGGAAGCTTTTATTGGAACATCACAATACTTTGGATTAGTTACACTACGGCTCTCAAATATCAAATTATAGAGTAGTCGTTTTCCCAATAAAAGGAAATAAGAAAATAAAGAAGCACAGTGCATGAGGCTTTAGTCACGGAACTAAGCCGAATTTTAAGAGCCAGTCCCAGTCCGGTGCAGAGAAGGAATTTCTTCACACTCTTTCATAGACTCTAGTGCAGACAATTCCTTTCATGGCACATTCCTAAGGCACAAAGAAAAAAATTAATATAAACCTTTTGCTGACAGCAGGTGTGTCTGCTGCAATAACCTCTGAAGTCAGTGAAAATCCAGTTGCTGTGTTTTACATCTTTACATAATTTTCAGAGCACACAGCAAAGCTATTTTTATATTTCAAGTGGAGTGGTTTCTCTTTTAACATCGCTGGACTTAATTTAGTGGCATATAATGACAAATAGATTCCAAAATTAGGCTCATCTTCCAGAAACAAATTTACCTCCTTGGTATTAGTGCTGTCTTGAGAGAAGTGTAAGTCTCCCCTAGTTTATTGTACCATGGCCCATGGATGCTTTCAAGTTTCCAAAGGCTTTTTTTGTGGAAGCAGAAGTAGCCTGGGTCGTTCAGAGGTCAGGCTTCTGGTCTAAAAAACTTTGCACTTATGAGTCACAAAATATTTCTCCTGAGCCTCTGGCCCCTGTTGCCTTCAGTGGCTCCTGGTGACTCACAGCCACAGGACACGTGCGACGGGATGTTAAAAAAGTTCTCGTTGGTCTGCATGACGGTGGTGAGGCCTCCTCACCAGGCCCGCTTGAGGCAAGGGGCAGAGATGGCAGGAGGCCAATGGGAGAGGGACCCTACCTCTCTGCTTTTCGAAGACTGTTGAATAATTAGAAAAACTTTACACCAAAATGCAGCCACGAGGAGATGCAAAAGCAAATCACCTTTTCAAATGTACCAGGCCTTGAAAGAAAATGGAGTCAGAACAAGCCAGCACGTAAAGGCGTAATGCTGCTGATTTCGTACATGTCACCAAACCTAGTCTGGCTCCACTCTTTAAAAACTTTAACGAACAAAGTACTTTCCTTCATTCAAAAATGTAATCTTCAATTTTAGCAGTAACCCTTACAACTGGGGTCCCAAAAATACTTTATCACGCTGGCTCGGCCAACCCATGGCTTTCACGTGGCTGCTAGAGAAAGGAAGGTTAAAGTGGGGATGAGGGACAAGCCACCATTTCCTCGCCCTCGGGAAAGATGTGGTTGTCTCACCACGGTGGGCATTTTGGAGGAGCAGTCAGGACCTGCCGGTCCCTGCTGCTGGGTCACCACGCAGGCAGGAGTTGGGCACAGAAGAGTTGGCTTTCATGCAGTAAACCTCAAGCACTTAGCATGCTCACACAGAAAAAAACCTAACTGAACTGTGTGAATTGATGGGTTTTGATGGAAATAGATGTGTGAAAAGGTGTAAAATCAGTTTTTTAAGGTGAACAGGCTTTATTCCAAAGAGAGGAAAAAGGAAAGAGCCGGTCCAGGGACAGCAGTACCCAACTTGCAAATTTTTATTTGCATTCCACAGGTTTCTGCTATTTGAAACCCTGACTTCTTTTAAGAATAATAATCTCGAGGGCAGTAAGCATGCTGTCAATTTATGGCAGGTCTGACAATTTACTGTATGGAACAATATTCATTTCCTTCCAGCTTGTTGCTTAAACTCGATTCCCTTTTTCTCCCTCTTAATTTATCCCATGAGCCAGAGAGAAAAGCAAAACTGACAGTCCATTTAGACAGAAGTAAATTGAAGGCTGCAATTAAAGGTCCTTCTGACCTTTATCAGTGTACAAGGAGTGTGAACTTACCACCACCATTTTCCCATCAACGAGTCTCCTCTTTATTGTGGTCTCTTTGCCATTCCACTTCTGCACTTGGACCAACGCTCCTTTCTCCAAGGTTACAACACTCTGCAAAGGCCAAGGGAAGAGCTTCAAACTGCAGCCTGAGCTTTGCAGGTTAGAGCTGGAATTCGCTTTGCATTCAGCAAGATCCACATTCTTGGCTAATGACCTGCTTAGTAACATTCATTTCAGCACCATACTATTTCTTCTTTCAGTGCTTTCTTTGAATAGTTTGGGAAACTCATAGTGCACTAAGGGAGTAGGAAAAAACTCCTTCTGGTGCTCTTTTAGGAAGTCAAGACCACCCAGAGATCATCAGACCCCTTACCTTGACTTTCCCCTTACCTTGACTTTCCGGTCGTCTGCTGTTGTTTCATCAAACTGCTGACCCAGTTTGAAAGAGATGGTTGTATTTTTGAAGGTGCTTTGAGTTCTGATGGTTACTATGTCTCCTTTCATACTGACGATCACATCAGGCTTTGCCAAGCCACCTAGTTTGCGGGTAGCTAAACCCACTCCTAGAAATCAGACAAACAAAGCTACCATCATTCCAGCAAGCAAGAAACTTGGTATCCTTTAGTAAATTGTCAGTGGATTAGCAAGGAACGGTTTCTTTTTGAATACTCTAGTGCCTGATTCAAAGACACTAATTCTTCAAATGTGGAATTACTGCATTCAGAGGCTGAGGCAGCCCCAGTTGATGGAGCGCACCTTCGGCAAGAAATAAAGATACACGTCAGCACACTCTTGTGCACATTTCCCTGAGAAGAAACATTGAGAATTACAAATCTGCATGAATTTGTGTAGAGGATGAATGGGTAGAAAAATTCAGAAGAAAGGTCTATTTCTCATAAAAGCTTGCAAAAATCCTTGTTAAAAAAATTCTTGACAAATATGCTTTTGTTAAGCAGCTGCATGGAAGAAACAGGACACTGAACTGTCAATTCTTAAATGTTCATGAAAACATACTGGAGACTGGGAAAATCCCAGGTTGCTACTAGCATCCCTTAAGGATCCTTACATCTAAGTCTCAGTGAAAAGTATGAGTATGCAACATAAAAAATGTTGAAGTACAAGAGCAAAGGGCTGCAGAGAGCTCCAGGGAAAATTATGCGTGAAAAGCCTTTTGTATTGCCCAATGCCATTCAGTCCAGTTCATTGTCTACAAGTTGTGAGGTCTGAGGGAAGTTAGAAAGAAGGCCACTGACGATGTATCGCTGTTTTATAAAAGCAGAAAGGGGATAGCTGTAGTTATTGCCTTTGTTCTTGCTATGCTATGTTCAGATGAAAAGATACGTATAAAAGGGTATAAAGTTATCTGTAAAGTATAACACTATTTGTGGTAATTATTCTATACTAAACAATTCAGCTCATCTTCAGAAAAATATCTGCAGCTGAACTTTCATCCCATGTTTACTCTGGTTAATTAATGAGCTGCAATTCTTTTTTTTTTATTCAGTTAAATATTTCAAATAAATGGAATCAGTGTCTCAGTGAATCATTTGTATAGAAAAAGCAATGCTGTAGCTGACTGTCTGTGCACTTGCTATATAGGAATGAAGTCAGCTTTAAAAAGAAAAACAATGCTTAATTTGTTACATTCCTAGCATTCTTCAGTAACAGATAGTTTCATTCATAGGATTTAGACCTCTGACACCAAAGTGTCATGAGACACCAGCTCTATTATATATTGTAAATTATCACAAGTCATGAGTTTAACGGTGCAGTCAAGTGAAACATAAAAAATGTTGCATCTTCATAGATTCTTCTCGTTACGGAAAAAAAAATAATACGATCAGGTCAGTTCAGTTAGACAGAAGTAAATTTATTATAGTAATTCAGCACCTACCTTTCTGATTTTCTTTTTAGATGCTAAAGGAAAGAAAATAAATTATGCTAGAAAAGTAATTAAAGTGCTTTTGTGTCCAGGAAGAAGGCACCATCCATGAGCAAAGCAGAAGAAGAAGAAGAGACATTCCCAGAAAGGAAAAGTTATTAATAAAAAAGAAAGAACATTTCTCACCCAATTCTTTCATATAGTCATCAAAATTTTCACTAGAGATGAGTTTCCAGGTTCCCACAAATCGGTTACACATCGTTTTGTGAGGCAGTGGTCCTGCAGGGAGAGGCAATAGCCACAGCACCTCTCGGTGGGAGTCAGAGAGACTGTGTGCCCGACTCAGATCTCACTGGCCTCCTTTTAAAGATGCCCAGTCCCTGTAGCCGTCAGGACGGGCCAATAGGAGAGGCAGTGCCAGGGCAAGACAATGTGCACCTTGTCCAAGGCAGCCCTGTCAGTACCAAGGCTCCGGGTGACGCCTGCCTTGGCTTCCTCCACTGAATAGAGCAGGACACTGAGGGGTGTGAGGGACGGGGACGTGAGGTGGCCACTGCATCTCCAGAGCCGTCAGGGGACACTGTGGTGGGGTCTCAGCAACACTGAGTCACCAAGCACAAGAGCACTGCATCCCTGTGAAACCCAGCTCTGGTTCTTCTCCTGCTGTCACCATATAGAGTAGAGTAGAATGGAGTTGGATAGGATAGGGTAGGATAGGATGGGATAGGATAGGACAGGACAGGATAGGATAGACTATTTTAACTGGAAGGGACCTACAACAGCCATCTGGTCCAACTGCCTAACCAATTCAGGGCTGACCAAAAGCTAAAGCATGTCATTGTCCAACTGCGTCTTAAACACTGATGGACTTGGGGCATTGACCACCGCACTAGGAAGCCTGTTCCGGTGCTTGACCACCCTCTAGGTAAAGAAAAGCTTCCTAATATCCAGTCTAAACCTCTTCTGGTGCAGCTTTGAACCTTTCCCATGTGTCCTGTCACTGGATATCAGGGAGAAGGGATCCCTCTACACTTCCCCTCCTCAGGAAGCTGTCGAGACCATTACCACTATTGTCACCTTTGTGTCAGTCAGGTAAATCAAAGCCATGTGGATTTTGGGGAGGAGCTGTCAAGAAGCGGCTCTCTATAGTTGTTTTAGTAACTTTCACGATCCATCCTTGGAAAGAGTCTGTGTGTCTCATTGTTTGAAGGTAGAACTGCATTATACTGTTCTGTTTTCAACTTTTGCATCAGAGCCATGATACCAAACCGGGGGGGTCTGCCCTGCGTATACCCCAGGCAGCATCACAAAGAGAAGAAGCAGCCAAACTTTGCTGCCTCCCCTTCTTCCACAGCAGGGCACGCTTGGAAGATCGGTGCATCAGTGGAGATCAGCTCTAGTTGGTCTAGCTCTAGTGCCTGGCAGGTGGGTGGCACGAGCAGAGGCTGAGTCATTAAAGGACTTATTCTTGGTTCGAAGTCACTTGGTGAGAGGTGAGCAGCTTTACTGGGTTGGGAGGAGGGCATATACTGCTCTCTTTTTGCCTTTCTGTATCTGGATAGCTTGTCTGTCATGGAACCATAGAATCATATGATTTATATCAGCATATAGAGTTAAGGGCAGATTTAAGCCAGCCATAGAAGGTGTTCCTTCCAAATGTGTCCCACTATTGTCAGATTTCTTCAGGTTTCCCTGCTCCCATGAAGAGACCTTCTTGGGTCCCCGTCTCCCTTATACTGGGGAGTCCAGGACCGGACCCAGCATTCCAGGTGTGGCTTCGCCGGTGCTGAGCAGAGGGCAACCCCCTCCTGATGCATCCCAGGACATCACTCGTCTTCTTTGCCACAAGGGCACATGGCTGGCTCATCCTCATCTTGGTGTCTGCCAGGACCCCCAGGGCCTCTTCTGCAAAGCTGGGTTTGAAAATTGAAAAGTTTGAGTTTGAACGTTCAAAAGCTTTTTTTTTTAAATGTACATTTAGAAATATTGTCTTGTGGTAAGTAAAAACCAGGCACGAAGAACAAACCCAGAAACCATATGTATATTTGACAGGCAGGAATTCAAAGCATTGTAGTTCAAGACACTTCAAACTGCCTGAAACTCTTTAGTGTAAGGCCACATGAACTGTAATTCTGTCCTTCCCCTTCCTGAACCACCTTCCTGGAGAAAACTATTACTTGTTGCATGAGAAGATCAGATGGCTTCTTTCTTTCTTGTGTGAACAATAGTTATGTGTTTGGGTTTTTTGCGTGATTACACTTTCTGGGTTATGATCACTCATAGGGACTTCTCAGATCTACATTGTAAGTGTGGAGGGACACCGGGATTATAGGTTGTGGGACCAAATATCTTGTGTTTAGGTAGATAGCTGGTGCTGGGGCAAGGAGGGTGAGGTTTGGGTCTTGTCTTGAAAGCTGTCATAGGCAAGAAAGGGAACAGGCTTAAACAGGAAAATGATACAGCCTGAGCAGTGAAATTATTGCACTCCTTTGATTATACTGTGGTTGTGGGGAAATAAACAGGTCTTAAGTCACAATTTTTAGTTGAAGGTGAAAAATGTTTTTATCCCATCAGTCGTAACATCAACAAGGGAAAGTTGAGAAGAATTTCCCATTACTGCTCAGGTCTAACTACAGTGCAGTGCAAGGAGTGAAAGTCTAGAGTGAACGAAAACCAAGTAAAGAAGAAGTCTTTCTCTGCCACAGGAGGAAGCAGGTGCTGTATCTGTAATATGTAAATAATTATCAGTCTTTGAAGGTGTTGTTCACTCAAAGCTCTTCCAAAGCAGAGATGCATTACATCCCATTTTGTGTAAAGAATAGGTAGCTCTTTCATCCAATCTCTGGAAATGAGAAAGCTCCTCCTAAACGAAACTATGTATTATTTCTCAAGGAATTACAGAAAAATATTCTACCGTTGCTCCTCAGGCATTCTTTGTTCTTTCATTTAATTGTCTTATCCGCATAAAGGCACTTCAACAAGACAAGGCTAGTGCCTTTGGGAAATAAAAGATGATTGGGATGTTGTAAAATCAGGCCCAAAGAAATTCAAGAGCAAATTAGTCAGAATAGAACAGCTATAGTGCAGTACCAGTTACCTTAAGAACAAAAGTGACAGAGAATTATTTATACAGACAAAACCCCAGTCTTAAGCAGTCTCACACAATGTTGACATTGCTACCATCTATCTCTTTGTCACTACGAAAAATCAGCACTTTCATTTAAAGGACTTACAGTCCAGAAAGAAGAAGAGCTGGGAATTTTGTCTCAGGAGAAATATCATCTGTGGAAATCAATCTTTTCTTCAAGTTTAAAGGGAAAAAAAAGTGTCAAAGATTGTGAGTACTTGTAATAAGAGGGGGTTTTGATTCCTTTTTTTTTCCTGTGGTTGCAGTAAAACAGGATTTGAAACCAATACACTTAGTGATTGTGAAGAAGCACTAGAGGTGAAGATAAAAAATGATAAAAATAGTGAGCTAGAAATGTGAAGAGACTATTTAAAGAAGTACAGAAAGTACATTTATGTCAATTTTTTAAAGGAAATATGATCTGAGCAAATTCAGCACCAAAAAAAAAAAAAGTCTAAATTAAGATCCTAGGAGAGTAATGAAGAAAACAGAAATAAAAGTGGAGAACAGAGGCCAAATGTGAGGACACCAAGGATGTTTTAACACTGACTCTGTGGAGCTGAGGGATCCGACCATGAGACCAGCAGTCTGCCTCTTCCCAATAGCTGAGTTGGGGGGGTGCAAATAGCCTCCTGTCTCCTTAGCTGGGGCATCCCACGAGACCAGACCGAGACTGCTGGGCCAAGGGAACGGGTGGCAGCTTGGGGCAGACTGGAGAGCTGGGCACACACCGGGCTTTCCTGGCCAGGGCACAGAAGTACTCCGAGTTCCTTCCAGTGGAAACAAGGAGTTAAAAGAAAAACAGAAAAATAACAGAAAGGTCAAAGCTCAGAATAAACCTTACTTCATCTTTCTCCCGAGCTGAGAGAAATCTGTGGGTGTGAGCCCCCTTCGCCTCTTGTCCTCCGAGAAACCTGTAAAGGAGTAGTGAGCAAATATGCTAAGGGGCAAAGATCTCCTCCTCTCAGCGTTCAAGGGTGCTTGCTGGGATAAGCCCATCACCCATGGGCTTTGTAGGGATTTGGTGAGGTCCTCCTTTTTCAGAGAGAAATGCGACAGGATGGTTTCTGACTTCTGGGGAATAGCTCAGCACTACAGAGAGGAGAGGGAGACCCGTGCTGCTCTGCAGGCAAGGACAAGACACTGATCCACCCTTACCCCTCAGAAATGTGTGTTGCCACCTCCCTCCAGGTCTGAGAGCGTGCACCTTTGTTTGCCAGAGAGGAATTATCTCCATTTATTCAAGAGGTCACCAGGCTCCTGGCTTTTTTAGAGAATAAATCTTGGCCCGTTTCAGAGAATAGATTTCAGACACGTTCATATTCTAAGAAAAGCATCACTAACACTTCATTATGGTGCTGGCCTTAGTTAAAGTTCACAGACAGAATGTCACTTTACTGAAATTTCCAAATGTTGAAGTTTTAAGTGGCTTGATTCATTTACAAAGCCTGACTTCGTTCACCAGGTGCTGAAATAAATGGTGATGCTTTCAGAAGGGATTACCCGCCTCAGAAAAATCAGGCTGTGACAGTTACAATTGCAACTGCAGGCTTTATTAAGAATGTCAGATTTCTGGAAAATAAAAGCTGCTGTATAAATATTCAAATATTGGAAATTTGACCTCTGAAATAGGTCATTTCCATACCTGCAGCCAATGGGATATATTTAACTACAGGCTGATCTTCAATGTCTATATATAGCTTATTTACATCAGTGTTGCTCCCTCTTATGATCATCTCTCCCATGTAGGTTTGCTGCCACTAAACTGTAGTTTTTTCCTGTTTTTTTTATATAATTTTGGTTCTTGTTAAGTACTAAGTAGATTTAGCATTGTATATATGGGGTACTCCAGAACATTCTTCCTTCCCCTATGCAACTGATGGTCTTTAAGCTCTTGAGATTTCACAACCAATGAAGGTAAAACCAGGGGAGCTCTTTTTTCATGGCTTTTAAAACATTTTCTGCAGAATTTACTGATAGTCTGCTCTTAAATGACTCCTTAGCTCATTCAGAGTGTACAAGTCTTTCTTTTCCCCTCCCCAGTTGTATTAATAGTGCAGAAACTTGGGAACAGTCTGAGTCATGCGGAGAAAAGTTCAAGTGTGTGAGGTCTCTGCTGCTGGCAGCAGGGACTCAGCACCGTCACCTCTGACAGCTGACCTCAGGAATGTCAAAAATGTGTGGAATTTGGTTCACAGATCTTGATTGCAAATCTGGAGATATGATCATTTCCCCGCTTTGAGGTTACTGCACACATTGTCAGGCTCTTTTCCCTAGACTTCTTGGGGTTTGTGTCCTCAGTTTGAGTCGTCCTGAGCGTAGACATGAGGGCTTCTGTGGACACAAAGTTTTGGAACAGGAGGCCAGACTTAAGGGCAGGAGCCAACAGCAGCTTGAGAATAAGGAGAGTTGAAAAGCGTGGTGTCCAAAGGGCTCTGCATCTGGGAACGCTCGTGTTCCCAAGGCTGATTTAACCTAATGAGCTGGTAGAAAATGCATATAGGAAATAGAGGAGGTTGTGCCACTAGCACAACTTTTACAGGCTTTTAGCACTTAAAAAGTACTGACAGTGCTTTTAAAGTTATAATCCTTATATTCAAGGCTTTTTGTCTAATTTAGGACAAAAGGAGATGTCAAGGAAAGGGACATTAAGAAAATAACCACAGCTGAGAACTACAGCAGCTATAATTTCAGACTTCAGGTGGAAGAGGACAAGATGAAAATGGTCCCTGGGGTTAAAGTTGTCGGCATTTGTGCAAGGTGCCTGGCTCCCGATCGTCCCCAACTCTCTTTCCGCAGTGAGGTGGGTCACAGTTACCGAGCGGTACTTGCTCTCACCCCTCTTGGCAAGAGGTACTTGCTCTCATGTGATGCTTTCCCACACAGCTCTCCTTCCCACATTGCACCCCCCTCAAATCCCCTGCCGACAAAATCCAGCACAAGCATGGGTTGTAGAAAGCTGAACATTTTATTGAATAGCCACAACAAATTAGACTAGCTGAGTGTAACTGTTTTGGGATATATCTGTAAGGGGTACAGTTCTCTTTAAAACTGATTTGCGGAGTTCTTCTCATTGGGTTAAGTTGTTTTTCTCCAGCTTTAAGCATTAGTCCTGTGTGAAGATGGTGTCTTCATGCTTTTTCATAAACTCTTTTGCAGGTAACATTATTCATGGCACATTCCTAGAAAGAACGGCAAATTTAATCAGCTTTTAACTCTCGCTAAATGTTGGTTAGTCAGAAAGTAGAGAATTACTTATCCATTAGAAGCCAGTGTAAGAAAAAAATTGCATTGCTCCCCTCTAAAACCACTTGCCAAAACAGCGAAACTCAACTTTGAGAGCTTCAGAAACAGAAGTCTGAAATACAAGCACAGGACTGAAAGAACATCAAAGGACCGCTACACCAGCCCCCAGGAGATTACTAGTCTCCTCTTAAAAACTCTAAAGAAGGCTCCTAGGACTTCAATGGAAGGTGGTTGGATTCTGGAGCTGGCCATTAGCCTTTTCTCCTTTCACTTTTTGCCGCTGTGGCTTGTCTTCTCCGCACACATGTGCACAACACACACCCACACAGAACCCTGCACAGCTTTCATACTTGTGGCTGCTGGAATCAGCCTCTGCGTGTTGGGCTCTGTCCTCCTCTATTTTTCTGTTACGTCAAACTCTGTTTTGTTCAATCTCTCTTTCCAGAGCTCTTCAGGAATTTCCCCTATGCGTATCATTTTGTAGCACGTAGGGATCTCAGCTGCCTTTTACGACCACAGTTTTAGTCCCCTCCCAGATTCGTCAAAGTGTCTTTCCTAAAACTGGAGAGTGGTGCCGGGAAGCCCCAAACTGCAGGTTGGCCTCGCTGGCACCAATACTCCCTGACCAGACAACGCCAGCCGACAGAGCTCGGACAGAGTTGGGTTTGTTTTTTTTGCTATAACATCGTATTATTGACACAGTTGTTGGTGATCCACAGTATGGTTCCCACCGATGGCTGTTGAGCCTCTACTGGAAATGAAGAAGAGTATTTTGCCCTGGCAGAGAGCAGAGGCACTTAACATGGACTTTGTTAATGCTTCATCTATACTGTCCAGGACTTAAATATTCTGATATATAAAAATTTCCCTCATGGAGACGTTGGGTTTTTCTCCTTACTCTTCCCTAACCATGTTTTGCTATGAATGGAGGACAGGCACCTCCATACCATTCCACAAGTTTAGCAGCGCTGCAGTTTAATGCATACTCCAGACTCATTCAGAGAAACTTCTCACCAAGCACACAGAGCCCTTTCAGATGCTTTCGCTCTCTGTGTTTGAATCCAATACAGTCCATCTGCCAAACGTTAATTTTGCGCAATGAATTCAGCAATTAAGTAGGAAAAACGGGACTTACCACCACCAGGTTCCCATCCACCACTTTTCTCTTTATGATAGTCTCTTTTCCGTCCCACTTCTGCACCTGGTTCAGTACGCCGTTGTCTAGGGTTATGACGTTCTGCCAAAGGAAAAAAAGCAAAGCGTGGTTGTTTCATCGGGGGTGCTCTGGGCTGAAGAGAAGACTGACTCCATGTCCCAGCAGCGCTGAAGGACAAACCATCCATAGCGCTCCTACCTTTGAAGGCAGCATTTCTACACTGGAATGCCAAAGTCACAACTCCATCCTCCTGCTCACACATCCCTTTTGAGAGGTCTATTTGGAAAGTGCTGGTTTTGGACTCACCTTTGTTTTTCTGTCATCTGCTGTGGTCTCGTCAAACTCTTCACCCAGCTTGAAAGACACCTCTGTATTTTTGAAGGTGCTTTCTGTTTTGATGGTTATCACATCACCATTGATGCTGATAGTTACATTGGGCTTGGCCACACCAGCCATTTTCCTGGTAGCAAATCCCACACCTGTAAAAAAGACAGGGCATTATGACATTTTTATCTTTACTCAATGTTTTTCTCTCATTTGTTGGGAAAGAAAGGGAATTCAGTGCTGATTTCCCTATTATTTTCTGATTTATTTTTATTAATTCCATGTTTCAGAGGCTTCTTTGTAATATCTCACTAGCTTGGTATGGTTATAGACCAAGCTGGGTGGGATTATGTAAGGAAATTCTCTGTTCTGTCATTGCCAGAATAGTAAAAGCAATATTTTGAAGACCTAGACAAGGTTTTAATGCCAGATATTTGCACATACACTTGTTCAAAATAACTGCGGTGGTTTGTGCACTAACCTGTATGCTAACTGTATCTAAAAGTAAATAAGCAGAAATATACGACAGTTTCTAAGCCACAAAACCAAACAAACAATCAAGAAAAAAAAAAAATAATAAAAAAAGCAAGCACTTTTTATATTTAATCAGTGGCTAGGCTGAATAAAAGGAAATGATTAAGAAATGTCTGGCAATGGTTACGTCCTGAGTGAAATCTGGGGTAAAGATTAAGAGTGCAAGAGTCTCACTGAAAGCTGTCCGAGTGCTGCATGAGCCTCAGTGAGTATTTTACCCCCACTCTCCGAATAAACCCCAGCTTTTTTAGCACATCATACCCATCCAATCACTGCAAGTTACCCCCGCGCTGCCCCCCCCCCACGCTAAAAGGATGCGGAAACCTCCGCAAGCCCCATTTTATTTTTAAGCAGGAAGTCTACACCTTTAGAGAAGAGTGTTAATCCCTCAATACTTTTGCAAGTATTTGCATGAATCCACGCAATCTTCTTTGTTAATATTCACTGGAGGCAGCTGCGGAGTTTCAGTCACTATAATAGCCATGACAATTAATTGGTCTCCAGTAGCAACATAACGAAGTTTAGGTGTGTTGCTTTTAGACACAACGCTTGCTGGATTCTAGCATTACACTACTTCGTTTGTCCAAGGACAAAAGCCAAATTACTTTACTAAATTACTAAATCACTAAATACTGCAGTGACGTGTTTTACTTCCATTTATAACACTATTAAGTAGGCACGCATAGACTTGGCTTACCCGAAACTATTTCTCCCAATCAAGGTTTTTCTGTATTATACGAATTTGACACCACTAACTCAAACAGCCCAGGTCTCCAGTTTAAGAGCATCTGATCAAAATGGACTAAAACCCCCTTGTTAAACAGCATACCCAGGAAAAAAAAAAAAAGCAAGTAAGGAATATAAAAGTTCAAAATCAGCATCCCTTCCCTGTCCCAGATACAACAACTCCAAACAGCAATTCTCACCCAGCTCTTTCATATAGTCCTCAAAGTTTTCACTAGAAAGGAGCTTCCAGGTGCCCACAAACTGGTCACACATTTTGTCAGGCTAGAGAGAAGTCTTCCACAGGATCAAGCAGAAAAAAAGAAAGCAGAAATGCAGGACAGGAGGATAGTATGAGCTCCAGGAGATCAGGAGTTATCTTTAAAAAGGAGCCTTGGCCACATGATGCTCTAGGATGACCAATGAAGAAGGAGTCCCAGTGCCCAGTGTTTTCCTTCCTCCCCTACCCCTCCTTTGCCAGTAGGTCATAGTGTAATTATTCATATGCCCTTACTAGCACAAAGATCACTGTCTTGTTTTTATTTAATTTTTTTTTTTTCATTTAAGAACACTCCATCTTAAAGGCAAATAATTAAATCATACTGACTTTCAGAAGAAAAAGGTGGGCTTAACCAGCAGAGTGTTATGTTCTCTCCCATACTATTTTCTTTCATTTCAGCCCACCTTATTAACTGGACACAGCTAAATTCCTAGATTGTAAGATCTGAAAGGCTCCTTGGGATAAGTTAGTTTGCTTTCTGCACCCTTGCAGTCAGAGATTTTCTCCAGAGAGAATACTGGTGGCCGTAGAAGGGTAAGGCAATAAAATTGCTTCTTTGATTGGGATCTCCTTCTGATTGCACCACCCAAATCAATTGACCAATAGGTCTGTAATCTGCTTTTGTGTGATGGATATAGGGCTCTGTGAAAAGTAAAGTACCAAAACAGATTATTTCTCCCTTTTGCTCCTGTGCTTTCTGAAGACCTGTGTCCCATTGACTAGTGGTATGACCAGTTATGGCATAAAACTAGGCTCTGGTATCGACCCACCAGAGGTCCTTGAACACTTTGTTTTCTGTTCATGCTGTTCAGGTAATAATCTGTTTGAGTCAAGGTGTGTACATGTCTAACATAATGAGGACCACCTTTACTCATCCCCTAGGCCTTGATCGCAAAAAACTGTATCAGAAAGCAGGCAAGCAACCTGTTGGACTTTCCTTCTGGCTGTAACATGCCATTCCAACAGCAAAAAGCAGCCAACAAGTGCAGGCTCCAGACCCTGCAATTATCTTTAGATGGATTGCTTGGAAATACTCTGCTGGCTGTTAGGCATCTAATATGTTGGTCCACATATTTTCATACTAGTTGACGTTGTAAGTTACAGTGTTGTAGAAAAAAATATTTACGTGGGATTGCAAGATCACAGGGAAACTTGGAAGGGAAGGGAGGTCAGGAGGTCTCCAGCACAGCCTCCCGCTCAGGCAGGGCCACCTCTGAGCTCAGACCAGGCTGCTCAGGGCTGTGCCCTGTTGGGGCTTGGATACTTCCAAGGAAGGTTGGAGCCAGCACAACCTCCCTGGGCAATCCGCACCCTGCCCAGCTGTCTCTCTGGGGTAAAGGAGCTCCTTATCTCCTGTCTGAACCTCTCTTCTTTCATCTTTTGCCCATAGTCTCTTGTCATTCTGCCATTCACTGCTGTGAAAAGCCTGCCTCCGACTCCTTAGTCACTTCCCCATAGGTGTTGGGGGCTGCTGTAAGCACTCCCAAAGCCAT
The DNA here is from genome assembly GCA_028565335.1 of Limnodromus scolopaceus. Lineage (NCBI taxonomy): Eukaryota > Metazoa > Chordata > Aves > Charadriiformes > Scolopacidae > Limnodromus > Limnodromus scolopaceus. Next base: position 129,966,714 of record JAOXNO010000013.1, read on the forward strand.
CCCTCAACCAGGATGAACTGCAGTCTCACAGGACAAGTGCTCCAGCCTCCTGAGCATCCTGGGAGCCCTCTGCTGAACTCGCTCCAAAACTGGACGCGGTACTCTGGATATAGTCTAATGAGGGCTGAGGGAAGGGGAATAATCACATCCATCGACCTACTGGCTGTGCTCTTGTTCGTATTGTTCATACAGCCCAGGATGTTTTTGGCCTTTCTGCTGCCAGAGCTCAGCTCATTGCCCACCTGGAGCCTGAGGGACTTTTCTGCAGAGCTTCTCCAGCCTGTCCGCAGCCTGCGTCGCTGTGAGGGCTGAATATGTTTGGACATGTATAATTAGTTACCCTCTTGTGCCTTTAAGACTGCAGACCTTTTTTGGACCTTTTTTTTTTTTTTTTCCTAGAATAGCTAATCTTAGGTTTGGTCTACTCCTTTTTTGAGTTTTTGCTTATGTACTGACTTTGGGCTAATCCCAAAATAAATAAAATAATGCTCTAATTATTGAGGTTGTTGATGTCTTTCCTGATTGATTTTCTCAGAGTATCTCATGATCTGGTCCTCTATAAAAGGAAAATCTGAGGGGCCCTCAAGTTTGTGCCATTATCCTGGAATTTTTGACTTAGAATTATTGGCTTGAGAAACACAACACCGTGTGTTATCAGTTTGTAGGAACCTGAGAACTCAAATGCAGTAATTACACGCCGAGTGCTTGAAAGTATCAGGTGAGGGCTGCTGCAGTGCCCAGGACAGAAAGGATGCGAGCTGGCTGAACTCAGCTCCTGCACTTACTTTGCTTGCCTTTTGGGAACCGTTCTGTGTGTGGCTTACTGCAATTAGCATTCATTTCTTTGGAGGGGAAATAGGCCTTTTATATTCAAAACTCTCGCCTGGGAGAGGGGATTGGTCTTCCTCTGGTGTTAATGTTTGTGTTGTTGGAAGAGTCTTTGGAAGAGAAGCGAAGCACCTGCTCTGTGCAAATCAGTTTGGAGCAGGTAAGTGCACCCTCCCCAGGCAGCCGATTGCTTGCACCTATTTAAAGTGGATCTGAGCTGTTTCTAGGTGTCTTGTAAACATGGTGACTCAAAAATGCGAGAAGAAAGCCAGCTTGTGGGTTGGCTCGCTTGTTTACATCAAAGCAAGCAGCTATCTGGGAGCAGGCTCATGTCTGTCCCTTGGGAAGTGTCCTCCTGATGGTCTGCTTTCCCTTGGGAGAGACTTCCAGTCACAAGATATCATAGAATCATAGAATTGTAGAATGGCTAGAGTTGGAATGGATCTTAAAGATCAAGGAGTTCCAACCCCCCTGCCATGGGCAGGGACACCTCCCACCAGAGCAGGTTGCTCAAAGCCCCATCCAGCCTGGCC
>JAOXNO010000013.1:130065599-130081633 GCA_028565335.1 Limnodromus scolopaceus
CTCCTTCTCTGGAGACATTCAAACCCACCTGGACACGTTCCTGTGGGACCTGCTCTGGGTGGACCTGCTCTGGCAGGAGGTTGGACTGGATGATCTCCAGAGGTCCCTTCCAACCCCATGTGATTCTGTGTAAACTGGGACAGACATACCACTTAGAACAGGAGCTTTCCACGGCCCTTTTCTCCCCGTCTGTGACCCCTCGGTGTGACAGAGAGACGAGTGACACAGAGGTCACAGTGACACACGGGAAAACACACAGCATGGGTGACTCCTACAACCATCAGACGCATTTTGGTGAGTTACAGCACTCGCTCCCTTCCTTGAGCCGGTTCCGTGGGACCATTACGTTCGCAGTAACTAACGGCTGTCACGGGGGGAAAGGTACAAAGAGGGAGTTTTATAGGGATTCATTCTTGAGTCAGTACTAGTCAGAATTGTAACTGACTTAGGAGTATAGAAATCAAAAGCACAGAAGCAGCAGGGGCAGACTTCAAGTGCTTTGGAAGATAAAAAAAAATCCTGCGGAATTATTAAATTTAAGGTGTAGCATTAAAAAAAAAAAAAAGCAAAACCCCAGTAAAATTAAGCCGGCTGCAATGCATTTAAATCTAAAATTAAAGGGGAAAAAAAAGCCCATTGTAAATCAGTGATCGGACTATGTAAAAAAAATTACCTTTGGAACGATCGAAGCACAACAGGAAAGAACAAAGCCTCACTGTTCTTGTCATTAGTTCTCTCTGCTACGACTCCAGTTTGAATCCTCTTCTGCTCATCCTGAAGAGCCTGGAATCCCACTGTGAAATTCTCATGAATGAAATAATTGAAAGTTGGCAGCTTCTGTACTAAAATTGCAGCAGCGAGTGAAATGAGGACATAGGCAGAAAATAGTACCAGGAAAAAAAAAAATAATAAAAAAAAAAAAAATCAATCAATATAGGATAGATTTGGAAACCACCTCCATCAGGATGCTCGAGGCTCCCATGGGTTGCCCCACCTTGAATTTTTCACGTCCCCTTAGGGGGGTAACCATTCATTAACCAATAACATAGGCCAAGTGATACAACACGGCTGCTGAACACATCCGTGTTTTTCAGCTCCATTTAATTAATAAAATCAAGATCCACCTGAACAAAAATATCTACTCGTGTCTAACTCAGTATTTTGGGTCAGCAAAACATCTTCTAAACCTTCAAGGCAGAGCAGAACAAAACTTCCATTCCTTTGCCCGCTCATGACTAAACTGTGAATTTTATCAATGCTTTCTTTAATGACTAGATTTGCAGATTTACCTGAAGTATTCCTAGCATGTGTGACCCAAGCACCTCATCAAGATTTTAAAAACATTTATAGTCATAAAGCTAACACTGTTTTAACGTCCCAAGCTCAACCTTCTCTTCAAATGTGTGGCATCTGACATTAGAGGAATTTTCAATAAGGTGTCAAAACTTTGAGTTCACTCAACGTCTCTGAGGATTCATGTGAAATAGGAAAAAAAGAATTAGTTCCTTTTATTTTCATCTTCAACAGAAGTACAGGAAGGTTTTTTTTTTGTGTCTTATTACAGCATTCTCATTTTCATGCGGACAATTTTTGGTACAAAGACAAACAGAACTCAGAGCAAGAGCTGAGTAACTGCAGGAAATCACTGAGGTAAGAAATGTCTCTCTCTAAGCGTATTTTTATCCTTCTACTAGACAAGGCATTGAACTTTTATTTTTTTTCCCTGTGATGGAGAAGAGAAGGCAGGTGTTTTGTCCATAGTTTTATTTCACCAGGAAGGTTTATACACTTCTGCAATAAAGGTCATTGTATCACAGTCTGAAGTACAAAGCTCCCTTTGAAAACTCCAGCGCAAAGACACTGCATATTGACAACGTTAAACAACCATGTGGGTGGCATAGGGCAAAAAAAAAAAAAAAAAAAAAAATAAAAAAGATTAAAACAAAACAGCATAATTCCAATTGGAAAAGCAGAATAAAACAAGGCACTTTCAGTAAATAAGCGAGGAACAGAAACAAGCTGTATCAAAGATTCCACAGAGCTGACCCAGAGCGCTGTAACAAAATTTTACAGTAACGAACAAGTAAAATACAAAAAGGCACTACATAATCCTCTCCCTGCAACTCCTCTTTCTCAACAAATTAGCCAACTGAACTTGGCACAATGGAGTCTTAATTATAAAGTGCATCTCCTGTCTTAATACGTTTTGAAAAATAGGCTATAGAACATATGGAGCAACATCCCCACGCGTACAATATAGTGAAACACAAAAACATCGCGACTAGATTCAATCTAGTTATGAACTGTGCAGGAAAAAAATATGGCTTCTTTACAAGTCTTTCAGTCACCTCCGTATAATCTGGACTGTTTTGAAACAAACACGAATGCGTTAGCAAGATGGTAAGAGGTAGCGTTCCAAGTAAAAGGCAAACTCAGGGGTTTCATTGTTACATGGGTATATAGCAAAGGTATCCCAGATTTGAAAAGCAGCATTACCAAACAGAAGTAAGTATTACAGCATGCTAACTTGGGATGAAAATACACAGTGTTTTGGGGGTCTCACTAATTCCTTCAGCAAAAATGACCTTTTTTTTTTTTAAAAAAAAAAAATGTCCAACTATAATCCCATTTTCTAAGTACTTTGCTGTTGGTACCGGAGGTTTTCCTATTGCATTGCATTAAAATTTCCAGAGAAACATTCTTCAACTTTACAACTTAAAAACACCACCTTCTACGCTCTTCTTAAACATAAGACGAGCCCGTTTTTACTTCAACAAGCATTGGTTTATGGCTATAAGAATACGAAAACACAACCACCAAACAGGTGAGCACATCAAACGTGTCACGTCAGTGGCAACAGATGACATGCTGGTTACACGTGTTTGGTGATTTGATGTCAAGTTTTTGTCACCCCGCTAGGAAAGTCAGCCAAATCGTGCGTGTACGTGTCTGAACTTTAGCTGATTTTAGCCCTTAACAGACTTTAATATATTAAATATATAAAGGCTAGATAAAAATTGAAATCCAAGCAGCACTGGGTATATTTCTTACGTTAATAAATTGTAAGGATTTATGTAAACATTCAACGTGTGCGTTCTTGCTCTTTGCTGGAAATTCTTTGCAGCTACTACGTGCCCCTACCCACGGGGTATGTCCCAACCACGAAGCTTTCCCAGGTAACAGCAGCTGCTCCTGATCTATTCTTCTTCATCAGCGGTATACGCTACTTCAGCCACTTCAATTTCTGGTACAGAATTTTCAGCCAAAGAGCCACTCCAGCAAGCCTCGTGGTTCTCTTTATCTGAGCTGCAACAACAGATCAACGAGCTTTGTCAAACAGAAACTAATAGGATTCTCCACAGTCATTTTATGCCTGCAACCCACAAAACGTTTACAAAGCTTGTTCAACTTATCCCTTCTTCCATAGCAATCATCTCTCCTGAAGGCCTTTCTGAAACATGGCCCAGCTACAGAGGGGTGCAATAAAATGCTGAGCTCCTCAGCTGTTCAGAATTCATCCAAGATCGAACATTTTAAAACATACTTCAAGAAAAAACTAAAATATAAGTAAAATAGTAGTACTTACCAGCTGTCCTCACCCAGGGCACCCTGGTCTGCTTCCACTGCAGAAGACTCCACCTCGCCACTGCACTCACTTTCTTCTCCCGATATTTGACGAGTCATTTTTCCTGAGGATAAATCCCTACAACAAATAAGAACAGAGCATCCCCAATTCACACAGCAAACCTTTCATTGCTGGAGAGCCATTTGTTTCATTTTAAACTTTACAGTTTCTGGGAACCTATCAATCTCACTCCTACGCGCCCCATTTCTTTTATTACTACAAAGATGCAAAGCTTGCACTGGATAGCTATTTAAACACTTTATTTGCTCCAAAACTAAATTCAATCCTCTGGTAGCATCACAATTTAGTAGCTTTACAAAATTAAAGTCCCAGGGGAGCGATTATGACTTTAGGTAAGAAATTACAAGCAGATGATCTAAGCCACACACATCATGTCTAAACGGCAAAAGGATTATAACCAAACCATAATCAGAAGGAAGACAGGCAGGATGATAAAAAGATCTCTTCAATAGTTTCCCAAGTTTCTCCTTGTAACTTTAGAGTCATATATTAAGTTTCACAACAATAAATTTTTCCATTAATGATGAAGAGACAGGTAATAATTTTTTATTAACAGCAACGTGAGTTGGCAGTCTGACCAGCCTGGCTACAAATGGGAATACAGTCACGTAAAATTATCAAAAAAAAAAACCAAAACCCACTTGTTTGCAAAGTATTGCTCTGTGTGGAAACCACACCAACCTAGCATTGAAAGCTGCCACTTGAACTGGAAAGAAAAGCTCGTGAACAATTTTGTCTTGGAAGTGATACTACTGTATTTCACCCTCTGGACTGCTATTGTTTCTACAGTGTTATTTCAATGCATGCATTTTATGTAGCCCCTCAGCAGTATTCTCTAACGTCATTATTGGCCTGTGTTTGAGCCACATCCAGCAGGATACGGAAAGACCTACAAGTCTGATGCCTTCTCAAACTGACCCCTCCTACCTCACACGCGTTTTAGGTACCCAGCCTTTATAAAGGCAGAAGGTATTTAATTCTCGTTGGGTCAGCAGATCAAAATTCCACTCCAGCAGGACAGACCCATTTCTTTTGGGTTCAGTTCCCATCCGACAAGCTGAATTTCTTAGACAAGACCACAGGCTCAGCTGGTAACTCCTGTGATTTTTCAGTTGTAAAAGTTATTTTCTATTAAGAATTCAGATACTACTTGGCTGACTTTCAATAATTTTAAATGTCTGGGAAACTGGCAGGGCGCTCGTGTGTTTTAAAAAAAATAATCTATCTTCAGGGAAAGCACTAAAAAATAAAATCCCTTTTTGCTACTCATGCCTTCTTATTTTTAGTCACGCAGAATTTCCTATCATGATGTTTTAGCCAAATGGTAGCTACTAAATTTTTATTGGCTATTTCACTGTTTAAGGCAGCAATGTCATAACTTTCTCCTCAAACAGGGAAAGCATCTTTCAAATGTAATTACTTGCCTTCAGGAGTAAGTGACAAACTGAACGTGGCATTCAGATCAGAATTTTCAATAAGCCACAACAATTCCACTTAAACCCTTTACCAAATCCAGTTCACTTAAACCTTATATCCAAACACGTGATTTGTCAGTCAACCTGGATATGCCTGGCTCAGCAACCTAAGCACTATTTAAAATAACTTCTAAAGGGACCATGGGAATTTACTCCTTTGCAGAGGAAACCCCGCAGCCACCGACTCAGCGGGTCTCTCGGGACACTCACGAGCCCGACATGAACTCCCTTGGGCCTGCTACAAAATTTAGCACACGGGCACCGTAAGTTTTATAATCAAATCTCTCACATTTTTTTTCCCCCCTTAGCTTAAAATGGAGGATCTGCAGCATCACTCCAGGCAATTCAGAACGTAGCTCAAGACATTAATACAGCCATCGAATCGCTTTTATCACTATGCCCTGCCAAAGCTTTGAGTACGGGTGGAATTTTGTAATTATTATAAAAAGCAATTTTTCCATTGCTCTCATCTCTAGCAGGGCATTTCACATACCCAACATTTCAACAGCAGAAGAGAATCTTTGCCTTATCTTCACAGGATTAGGAAACATAATCCCACTTACTTTAGAGGGAAAAAGGTGGGACAACACTTTCTCAGTATTAAACAGCAGCTTTTTAGCCAGTACGTGAGAAAGAGCCCACTGAAAATATTCCTTCCTGTGTGGTTATGTGGAGAAAATTGTGTCCAGGAATAGTTTGAAAGCTGGTGCTCGGATATAGAGAAAATGCCTTTGTGGAAAGAAATGGCAAAACCCCATAAAATTTCGACATACCTAATTCTTCTTTCAATGGCATCTATATGAAGTTGCTTTTCACTTAGCAATTTCTTCAGCGATTCAACCTCTCTTTGTTTTTCAAGCAGTTCCTTTTGTAGGCGGTAATTTGTTTCCTCCAGAGTTTCGCAGAAAGCCTAGAAGACAAGTTCAAGAACATCTCCTGTTTAACTTCAGCGGGCTGCCTTTATTGGTGTTTCTTTTATCAACCTGTAGCAGAATTGTAGCTGCTTTTCTTTGTATTGATTACCAGAAAAAAAACTATATAAACGTAATAAAAAGTTCCATCCTAATAAAACGATGCTGCTTTGCTTTGAACACTGAATTTATTATGCTAAACTGTGATGCAAATACTTTATCACATCATTTGTTTGTCTCACAAGAGACTTTAGAAAGAGGTTTCTCTCCTTTGATGCGCAGTCCCTGATTTTGAACCCAACTGCCTATATGGATCATCAGCTAAACTCCCAAACCCCTTTTCTCCTCATAGAAGCTTTGCTTTCACGTGACTTGGAAGCCAATTTCAAAGTATTTGATTATTCCCGAGATGCTAACAACATCTGCATAAAGTGCACGTTCTTCCCTTACCCAGGATAAAGACAAAGTTGTACAGTCCTGTACCAAATAGCTGTTAGAAATATGACAATCATGAGAGTCAGAAGAACAACACAAAGCACTTTGAAAAGGTTTAATAAAGTGCTAAGAACACTGACTACTCAACCATGACAAGTATGTTGTGCTACTCCGCTGAGCATGACGTGTATCTACAGCACATCCTGATGAACTTGACCGGGAGCAATCCCAAAATTACTGGAAAGAGCAAGTCTACCAACAGTAACGCGCAACTCGGATTTAATAATTAACACGTTTGCACTAAATAAGAAACCCACGTAGGAGGCTTTCTTGGCTTCACATCGCGTACAACGAATCACTGATTCATGGACCCCATCGGATATAAACATTTTATATGAGCTCAGTTAAGAACAATGCTGATAAGACACTGTTTTTCCTCAAGCTTTAAAATGGGCTACAAACATCAAGAAGATACCACTCTTTGCTTTAACTGAAGCAGACTTACAACTTCTTTAAAGTTATAGAGTTTCCTGTAATGATGCAATTCAAACAAATGCAGTGTTTTTCAATCCAATAACCATTTTGAATTTTTTGGCACTCAGTTATCATTTCTTTTAATTTATAATAATTTTTATATCTATATAATTTAGAATAATTTATTTTATTGTCTCGGAGAACAAATTTATCTTGGTTGACAGGCCTTGAAGACAAATCACCAGTTAAGCCACAGCTTTATTCACATCCACTAGAGCTGAGACCATGTGGTATGCAATTAATTCTGCCCATAGCATTTTTAGTGATTGCTTTAGCAATCATTCCAGTTAAGCAGCCATCCTGTTTCATCTAAGCAAATTAAGCGAATTCTAGCGTGTTTTGTAAAACTGTTCAGGGTTGCTGGTGTCCTAACTGAAAATTGGCCATTATTTCCTTAAGACTATAATTAAGCTATATTATTTCTACCTTTAGATTTATGCACGTGCAAATTTCCCTATTCACAGAATAACTAAAAGTATCCTGTGGGTGTTTTGAGCTGTTTCATTGATCTATATGAGAGCTGAAAAAAACCCTTTTGGAAAGATTTCTCTCGAGCTGCAATCTGTGTATCAGTTGCCCAAAAAAAGGAAGTCACTGTCCACAGTGAATAAGAAAACTAGGAAGGTGAACCCAAGCTGAGAAAGATCAATCAGGGAATTGTGTCTAATGAGATATCTTGCTCCTTGAAGTACTGGACACCTGGAGCCTGGTACAGTTCCCAACACCCAGGTGGCACCAATTTTCCCTGTAAGTTCTGAAAGGGCAACAGAACCAGCTGGAGGAGAGCTTCACTTTCTTCTTCAGTGGCTCATGAAACACTGTGGGCTGGGAAAAGGACCTGTGGAAACAATTACCAACGATATGACAAAAAAGGATTGCTTTAGGGAATATTTTGCCTATGTTTCTTTGATAAAATTTTCATAAAGCCTAATCGATTTCTAGTGGGGGAGGTACCCATACTCCGCCCCAAAACGATAAATGTTTTGGCAAGTCCTTCCTGAACTGGAATAATAGAATAGACATAAAGCAAATAGACAATACCCATATTTTCCATTATCAGGAAAACAGTAATAGAAGATTATTTTTTTCCAATGCTTTGTATGACAACAGGAAGGCGAAACAGAAGCGATTTTTGAGATGCCTTTAAAAAACATCAGGAATAAGTATGTGAACAACAGCTCTTGGCCTGTACTTGGGCATCGCTTACAAAATAGAAGTGAGGGATGGATATAGCTGCTCTCTGATATGTAGGAGTTCAGGATGCTAACAGGCAGGAGCAGTGCAGAAAGCAAGACCACAACCATGGATTTGAGGTGAGCAGACGTTGATCTCTTCAGAAATCTGCTTGGAAGAAAGAATTCATGGGAAACCACCCTGGAGGGAAGAGCAGCCCATGAGAACTAGCTGATACTCAAGGATCACCACCTTCAAGCTCGATGAAGGTCCAGCTCAACAAGTAGAAGTCAAGTAAAGGTTGCAGGAGGCCTGTATGGATGAGCAAGGAACTCCTAACTCAATTCAGATATAAAAAGGAAGTGTACTAGCAGGGGAAGCATGGAACCCAGGAGTATAGGGCTGCTGTCTGATCTTACAGGGACAGGGTTAAGAAAGTAACGGCTAACCTGGAGCTGAATGCATTTAGGCATGTGAAAGAAAACAAGAAAGGATTCTACAAGTACATAATCAACAAAAGGAAGGTTAGGGAAAACATGGACCTATTGCAGAATGGAGTTGGGGAGATCAAATCACACTGAAAAGGTTAAGGTATTCAACGCCGCGTTTGCCGGTCTTGACTGGCAACACCAGCCTTCAGGAACCTCTGCAACCAGAGGGAAAAGAGAAGGAAGTGGAAGACAAACTCACCCTCAGTGGAGGAGGACCTGGTCAGGGAGCACTTAAACTGGACGTAGATTAAGTCCATGAGCCTGACAGGTTGCACCCGTGAATACTGAGGGAGCTGGCTGATCTCCATCCTGGTGTTCACCAGGACCCCATCTCTCATGATTCAAGTATCATAATCAAAAATAATTGAGCATCTTTCACATGAGAGCTGAGACTCCTCAGTCTGGAGAAGAGAAGGCTCGGGGTGACCCTATCAATGGGTATTTATACCTGATGGGAGGAAATGAAGAAGAGGGAGCCAGGCTCTTCTCAGTGGTGCCCACTGACACACAAGAGACAATGGGCACCAACTGAAAACCAGGAAATTCAATCTAAACACACAAAACCAACTTTTTTACTGTGATGGCGATCAAACACTAGAATAGGTTGCAGAGAGAGGCTGTAAAGTCTCCTCTGTAGATTATTCAAAGCCTGACTAGATGTGGTCTTGAGCAACCTGCAGTACCTGACTTTGCTTTGAGCAGGAGCGTTGGACTAGTTGGTCTCAAGAGGTCCCTTACAACCTCAACCACTCTGTAATAAGGTGGGGTATCCCTTGAAGACCAGAATTTTATGACAGCTGTCTCTTAAAAACTTTACATAAATGGTTAATAGCCAAAACTACAACAGCACAGCTATTTTAATAGTTTGCTTAAATTCTTATGGTGGAAGAATAACCCTGAGGCTTCACCACAATACGTGTGATCAAAATCTCTATGAAGGCGGCACTTAAATTTCTTAATTATCTGAATAACTCCTGTAATTTTTATTGCTTTTCATCAAATTAAGTAGCTATGATGAAAAGTGATTGTATGGAAATCAAACATGAGCTCATAACATAAAAAATATACCAAAGCCTTCAGATGTACATAGTGATGCAACAAGAGACAAGCCACTCCCACTCAGATGCAAAGCAAACTGGTAAATACAAATTCAGTTGAAGGAGCATCACTTAACATTCATAATTTCTACAGTATTAACAACATATGTGCAATTATAAAAAAATATAATTTTCTTGCTTTACAAAATAACAATGACCACCTGTTCTAGACAGACTTAATACAGCTCTGCATGTCATTGAAACCTATTTCTAATAAAACAGGCTACAGCATACAGTATTATTTGTTCAATGTGCTCACATGCATATTTAAAGGCTGCTGTTTTACAACACTACTTGACACTACTTATTTCTCTGTATTTTTGGTGGTCGGAATTAATCCTTTCATTACATTCATAGCAAGAACACTTTGCTGCAAGACGTGAAGTCTAAGGCGTACACATTGTGATAGCGTGTTGAATGTAAACTACAAAACCTCTCCTTATATTCAGTAGTTGCCTAAAAAATAAATTTTATCCACTGGTCATATAAGGCAGAAAGGAAGAGATTGTATCTTGGGAGAGGGATGAAGTACAGCAGTCAAAGATTACCAGTGTGCCCCAATAATTTGACTGTGTCAGTTTTAGAAATGCATTCATTTGCAAATATTTTGGAAAGAACAGAAAAAAGTGTTTGACTCGACACCATTCAGCAGATTTTACAATATTCTAACAACAACTACTTCCTTTTGCAGTCTGCTTTTATCATATTACATAGCACTTACCCTGCTCTCTTCTAGACTGTCAAAAGGACCCGGAGGATCATCCAGACAAAGGAATTCTCTCACTGCAAGACTTTACCAAACAAAACACTGAATTACTTGAAGTACAAAAAAAAAAAAAAATCAACAACACTTAAATTTGATCATACAAGGGTAATATTTCTTTAAGGGACACAAACATCTATCCTCGAATTTACTCTCAAAACGTTAACAAACTATTAAGTCTGAGTTATATGTGTTAACCAGGGACAGTATTTAAAATATGACTTAAGAAATTGCACAAGTACACTCAAGGCTTTTCAAAACAGAGAGCAGAACGTAATTTAGAACACGATTTTTCAAATCTTCATAGAATTTGTTGGTACATGACGACTTACAAGCAAGTTCATCACTTTGGTATTGAAGAGGTTTGAAAAATTCTCCTGGTGAAAAATACATATCAAAAGATTGATGAAAAAGTACGCCGCTTAAATCCATATGCAGATGCCTTCATGAAATATCAGTGCAACTAAGCATGGGTACTGAAACATGCTTACGTGTCCCCATTTTGCTAAGCTCATAATCCGTTGCCATACGGTATATAGTGTTTATATTTCATATATAGCTAAAAAAGAGTAAGTTATAAAAGAATATGAAGTGACAAGATTAATGTGCCATGCGTACACTACATAGCATTTCTAAACATACCTTTCAAACTAATGCATGCAACTTAAAATTGCTTACAATTGTGCAACAATTGTCACCCCCCTCTGGGCATTGTTTTGCAAAGGCCAGGAGAGGGAAGTGTGTGGGGTCCATTACAGGTTGCTTTGAGCATCTTGCTCATTCTGTCTTCCAAGTTTAGATTACTTTTCATCAAACTCTCCAACATCTCCGAACATGTCCCTTCGCCCACCTTTCTAAGACGTTCCTGCTCTGTTGCATTCATTCTATAAATAATCTCCAATCACAACACTGTATTCACCATTAATTAGCAAGTAGTAACTCCTTAGCAGTTCTGTGCTTGCACTCTCTACTATGAATCTCTAAGTCATCTCCTCCTGCAACGAATGCAAAAAAGAAAAAAGGAAGATGGGGATCCAAACTAATTCCCTGTCTCTTCCTTCCACCTAAGGCCTGTGGGAAGGTGAGGGCAAAAGAAACTCATCTTCTGCCTTCCGCTCATTCTCCACACTTGAGGCAGACGCAAAGTACAACCACAAGAAAGGAAACTCTTACCCAGGTACCCATCTAATCAAACAGTTTTGTCAAGCACAATGAGGAAATTTCTTCAGCAAACACTAATCATTGATTACACCATCACTTTTAGTTTTAGAAAGGCTCTAAAGAACATTTATCTAAAAATACATTGAACCTTTATTTTGTTGCTGGATTTTTGTAAACCTGCTTTCCAGTGCTTATTGCACACGTGAAGATAGAGATAGGTTTTTTTCGTCAGTGGTTGGTGAGAATTCTTGTCTTGGTATCTATTTCACCTCATCATCCTTGACACTAACCTGAAAAAAATTCTTCTATCGTAGATAATCATTCCTTTCCTCACTTAATCTACATGACAAATGCGATAAAACCCTCCTTTTTCAAGCCCTCTCCACTGTTTTACATTAATCAGCGATCTGTGCAAGTCATAGCCTAAACCTGTACTATTAAAACAGCTTCTCCCACATATACAAATAAAGAATAAAAACAGTCTGCTACTTAAAACAAGATTATCACTCCAATTGGCACAAAAAATGATAGACAGTAAACAAGTCATTAGTTAAATTATTAGAAAACATAACCTCCAACCAAATGAAAAATGATTCAGGTGTATACTGTATTTTTTCAAGAAAAGCAGGGTTGGTTTTTTTCCTCTCTAACTTAATCTGCTTGAAGTGACCCTTTTCCAACATGATGCTCAAGTCCATTTTTTTCAGGGGTGAATTGTTCCTTTCATAAAGATTCTGAATGAACTTACATATGCCTAATGCAGAAGAATTCACCACGTGGAAACGCTTCCACTCACCATTTCTCTTCATATTTAATTCACATAGCTCAATTCAAACATTTTAAAATTATTTAATTTCTACATTTTGCTAGTCATTTTATTGTGTTATTAAAAGGCAATATTACAATGGCATAACATGCAGTAACACCTGTGAGTGAAAAAGGAAGTGTCCTGAAAAATAAATGTGCAAAAGTATCCAGTTTACATATATCACTACTTACCTCAGGTCACCCCCCTTTTTTGTTTGTTGTTGTTTTCCCTACAGCTGCTGGCAGAAAAATGTGTCTTTTTCTACTGTTTTCAAAACTTTGTGAAACTGAAAGCTATAGATTCATTATTTTATACGAGGAGGTCAAGAAACTTAAAGCCATAGGTCACCAAAAACATTGTTTCTATATGTAAAATATGCACCTGATGGCATAAACATTGATTTGCAGCCTCGTAAGAGTCTGCTTTGCCTTTGCTCTCCCCTCCACGTCTTAGAGTTCTTCTTTTAATTTAACAAATAGGATAAAATTCTGCCTTACAAACATGATGGAAACCTTCTACATCAGTTAAGCAGAGCTGCAAGGGGCAGCAGAGGCAAAGGAGAGCTGTGTCATCTATCCAAAGCCCGCTGACGCTTCCGTTCAGCAGGTTAAACTTCTTTCTCCCACTTTGTGGGTTGTAGGAAACTTACTGGAACACATCAGACTCTGTGGGTGGATTTCAATTTGGTCTTTCACCGAGTCTTTAACACAAGGCAAAAAAATATGACAAGAAATCCATAAAAAGCAGACTCTGAATTTAGTCACCTGCAGACCATCCTACATACTATCTTTAAACTCCTTTGTGAATCTAATTTTATTAAAAAAAATAGGTCTACCAAATGAGGTCGCCTATCCCTGATGGGCAAAATCTTCCTGCAGTCCATTCAGTCCATTATTCTGTCTGCAGCAGCCTGACATAAGTGACATTTAGAGAATAATTCCTTTCTTTTTTGGGGCACACCTATTGTTGCGTAATTTAATAATCAGGAAGTTCTTCAACTTCTCAGCCACGTATTTCACCCGTATAATCATGTTTAATAGCCACTGACAGGGAAACTCGCAGGTTGATCCCAATTTCTTTTTGAAACCATTTCAGCTTTCTGTCTCTGACATCTCACGACAAAGCCTCGCAACTCAAGAGTGACACAGGGAGAGATGACTGTGAATCACCCAGATATTAACATTCTTTACTCACCTTCCCTATCCCCTTGATGGTTTCATCCGCCCTGTTTAGCCAGCCCTTTCCCAAGGTGACAGACTAAAGGGAACCCGACTCTTCTTACAGAGAAGTCTGTCTGTAGCTTCATCTGCTCTTGCTCACCTTGCTCAAAAATGCTGTGTTTTAACACCGGATTACGTGGAAGTGCAATTCAGATTCCCACAGCAATCACTTCTTTTTTTTTTTTCTTTTCAAGTTCCTCTTCGACAGTTTTTATGCAAGTTTTTCACCATTGCTGAATACTGAACTGATTCAGAAAAACTGTATCAATACCAATCGTTATTTTCCAGGTTGTAAAAAACAGAGTTTATGATTCTGTATGTACTTGTATGTAATTCTCCACTTCATGACATTAAATTTCATGTTTTTCACTCAGTGCCTCGGGATCCTTCTACAATACTTCACCATCTCATTGGTCATTCCCTTTCACAGATATTCTTAACGTCCGTCTCCGTAACTGTGGTCCAGCATTCCACATGTAATACCCCTAAATTTCCATCAAACCTTTTCCCCTTGCCTTTCAACCATTTTATATGAGCTCCCTCATAACTCCTTGTTAGATAGATTTCCCTCTGCGAAAGACATTATTGCTTTTCCAAGGATTATTTTTATTTACCTGCTTACCACTGTGGGTTTTTCATTACAAGCAGTACCAAAAGTCAGACTGACTTACTAATTTCTAGCTCCCAAACATAATTTGCCTCCAACAGTCAAATGCTTTATAAAAACGTGCCAAATGTAATAGCCATTATACTAAAAAGCAAACTAGATACGAGCATTATATAGTCTCACACCACAGGTCAGCACTTCTACATTTTAGTTCCTTTAAAATTCTTGAGGAAATGCTCTTTGCTCTACAGAATTTCTTACTCTTCATTTTTAATGAAGTGTCAGATGAATACAGCTCCTCGGACTTATTCCTCAGAATCTTTGGTACAGCAATCTCACAACTTTTTTATTTCTGGTGTTGGGAAAGGTTTTTAGAACTAACTGCTCTGCCTCTAGCAACTTGCTTGCCTATATTAAAATAATTTTACATTTTATTTGCCAGAATTACGTTCTACTCATCTTCCAGCTTTGGAAGAATCTTCCACTTCGTATGAAAAAAAGATAATGTTCAAAGAGACTTCTGCACTTTGTTGCTTAAACACAGTATGCTTTTTAGACTCTTAAGCCTTTTTTTATTTTAATTTACATTTACTCATGTAAAACAATCTATAAAGGTATTTCTATTACTATCACGTAATGTAAATTAAAAACCTTTAGTTTAATACACATTTTAAGAACTAATCATATAACAGCCCAGGTACTTTCCATTACAGGAGTTTAATATTTAATCTCAGTATAAATTAACAATATATCAATTCTGCTTTCAGCACACAGAAGTAATGTTTTAGGAGTAAACGTAGGATTTGTCTAATATTTTAAATATTACAGTTTTTAGTTAGTGGTTAACCGTGTACAATTCAAAATACTCAAAATACTGCAATTCCCCGGTCTTGCTTCGGTTAAAATAGAACTAATGTAATAGGAAATCAAATAATTCACATAATGACCAAATACACAACATAAACATTAATGAAGTTCCTTACTATGTTGCTCAAAGAAACTGCTAGTGTCTAGAAGCCTATATGAGGAGTCTGAACACCAAAAAAATCCCAATCCACAAGCAAAGTTTAATCACGTACCAGTTGGCAATATCTTTGTGAGCTACTAGGTTCTGCAGAAATGCTTGTAGTCCCAACTGTCGATCTTCCAAGAAATCAGGATTATAATTATCCTTGAACCAGCGCTTTGGTGGAAGAGCCAACCGAAAGCCTGGAAACATATCCTTCAGCTGAAACAGAAATCAAAGCCAAATGAAGAAAACCAAGAAAAAAGCCTTAATGAAATACTGGATTTGACACAGGCACTGACTCTACTCAGAATTACAGGATCTTTCTGTCTTCTGTTAAGTTCTGGCACAAGGTAAGTCTCAATCATAAGTACAAATTATAAGTGTAAGTTGTGGACACAGGTCTATTACTTGCTGTGTCACCTCATGCAATAAAACGACCTCTTAAATTTACTATACAAAAATAGGAATGAAAATCTTTGCTTTGATATTTAGTGTCTCTCAGTCTACTGTTTAATGCCTTTGAGTCAGTAAATATAAGAAAACTGAATGTAAGTAAAAAAGTATCAGATGAGCAAGCATTTCAGTGGTGTTCTAAAGTACTCAGGGACAAGAAGTACTATATAAATAAAATATGTAAGAGCCCATTACAGACCTACAGCTCTGCAACTCGTCTTTTTTTGGGGGGGGGGGGGGGGGGGGGGGGG
>JAOXNO010000013.1:130081733-130096070 GCA_028565335.1 Limnodromus scolopaceus
CCCCCCCCCCCCCCCCCCCCCCCCCCCCCCCCCCCCCCCCCCCCCCCCCCCCCCCCCCCCCAGAATGAATTACAACACAGGCCTGAGTCACTTCTACTAAAGAGCAGTTCCTTGTACACTGAATATTAAAATTTCAATTTGCATGAATACAGCTCAAACCCTACTACTAACATGCAAAACTGTATTTTTGAGTTACTTGAACA
This sequence comes from Limnodromus scolopaceus, assembly GCA_028565335.1. NCBI lineage: Eukaryota > Metazoa > Chordata > Aves > Charadriiformes > Scolopacidae > Limnodromus > Limnodromus scolopaceus. Next base: position 130,081,937 of record JAOXNO010000013.1, read on the forward strand.
GTACCAGGGTATACTCAACATCAGAAATACCTAGAATTTTTCTTTGAATTCAGAAATAGACAAGTGAATGGAATCATAAAATTCTATCATGATGGACCTGTCCAGGGATGCCAATTAAATATTTTTCTAATATGCATGAAAATTAAAAAACCCGCTGTCATAAAAAAATAATTTTTAGATGCCTTTTCTTAGAAGGGATGCTTGACACAAAAGTCTCAAAGAGGATTTACAACCAACAGGAAAAAGCAACCAGGTTTTAGAGTATCTAACGTTAACTCTAACTGCCAGAAGAATTCTTTAATCTTTTTCTGAAGACAGGACCACGCCAGCTTCTGTCAGGGATGTACTGCGTAAACCTAAGATATTCAGATGAATGTTCCAGTGACAGGGATTCCAGGATCTGCCTTGAAAACAGTTTAGCTCTCAATGTTTGCATAGCTGCACGATAAGCCTTCAGTGAGTGTCTTGATCATTGCACAGCAAAACTTAAGCCTTCTGACAATAAGCTCTATTTATTTAACTGCTCTTTATGGACTCTTGGAAAAGGCCAATGGATAGCTCTTTCAGCAGACTAAGTTTTTAAAAAGTTTAAACAGATACTGTATTTCAGGTAGAATGGCCCTACACAATTAAAGGAAGAACCACGTTAGTGGATCACTCTTGCTCATCTAAGTACCATTCCACAGCACAAGAAGGGAGCTTTAACACCACAAGCATTGTATATTCAAATAGCCCATGATAACTACTAGTTTCTTGTTTATAGAATGGTTTATTGTCAAAGCCTTGCTCTTCATTTATGCATTTAATAATCTAAGTATACGTTTTCCTCCTACTGAATTTCATCTTGATATTAGCCTCTTCTTGACATTTTTAGTTTATCTTTGGTCATCCAAAGTTCCTTCATCTCTTACCAAGGTATCATTAATACCATGCATGTAAATATCCTCTATGCTCCATAACCCCTCTTAATAAAATACTAAACAGAAACGAACTCAGAAAAGACAACAAAATGAGTTCGTGTGTTAGTTGTAGAGGGGACCATAGATAACCACTGCTGGGAAAGCTTTTCAACCACACAGATTTCTGCTTAGTGGTAATTTCACTTGTCTGGTTATGCAGATCACGTAATTTATTTCGAAGGAAAGAGCACGCCTACCTACACATTACTCCTTTGTGGATGAAGAGAGTATGAGAAAGTTAGCTGCTGTCAGCAGACTAATTTTCAACAGCACAGTCCTGGGGCATTCTTTCTTGAACATTGTTCAAACACAGCAGGAAAAAACTGTGGGTCAGGCAAGTTATGCTGGCTGCGATCATTTTCTTGAATCCAGCATCTTTTCTAGATGTCTCTCCCCTACATCATCACCTGGCAGACGATACAGGTCACATGAGGCACAGTCTCAGAGAGAAATGGTTAACTTCCTAAGACTGGCCATTTCATTATTTGTTCAGCATCTTTACCAGCATAGTAATAAACTTCACAAAGTTCTTTTCCCATCATTTTTGGGACAGAAGAGTATTCTTCACATACTTCTTCAATCCACTAGGAGGTCTTCAACAAAACACACACATCTAGCCAAACGTCTGTATTTCAGCCTTTGCTCCTAACCCCTCAAATTCTGTCATGTTCCAAAAGCCGCTTAGATTAAGGTTTTTTTGTTAACATTACAGCAAAAGACAGTACTTCAGTCCTTGCTGTATCATTTGCTATTGGCTTGTTTGCTCTCAAGCAATGCAGCTGTTATTCTACTGCCTCCTTCCCTTACTTTTGTCTCTAGTGATTTATAGAACTTTACCTATTGCTTTTAGCATCCTGTGACAGTCCATCTTGCATCTTAGCACTTCTGCCTTAGCCTTTAGAAGTCTGCACTACTCTCCTTATTCCTTATGCTGGTATCTTTTTTGTGTGTGTGTGTGTGTGTGTGTGTGTGTGTGATTACTTTTGACTTCAAGATCACTATGTGGCTTCCTGTGCCCAATACTGGCAATACCTCATCTTGCCTTTACATTGGATTACTTGCCATCATCTTCTATTTGTTTTCTTTCAGTAGGTATGGAGTTTCCAGAAACGTTTCATTGCCTGGAAAGTAGACAGCTTTGACATTCGGAGAACTCGTTCCTCACGCTTGAAATATGTTCAGGTCTTACCCTGCCGCTGCACTTACTGATTTCATTCATAAAAGGAGAGTTCATGGTTTTGAGCGGTTTTACTCCTCTTTATTTCTATTTTATTACCTGTTCCTTACTGTAAATATTTCAGAAGCTACTGGAAGTCCAAAATACTTTCTAGGATCCTACTGCTATCTATATTGCCATATTTATTTTCATTGAGAGTTCATGGCAAATAAAGAATGCTGTTATTAAGTTCACTAGCTACTTCTATTAGTTAGCTGAGCTGCATTCACTCACCCAGTTCTGATTTTATCTTCACAAGCCCCCATTGTGACATTGTCCCTTTTCTCACATGTTCTCTATTTTTAGCCAAAATCTGGCTCTCTGTTCAGTTTGGGCTTGCGAATAAGTATCTGCCTGACACATACCAAACATATTGCTTTTTTGTCTTTACCCAGTCTTCCTGAAAAGCCATTTCTCCTCTTAATACTTCAAACTGATTCACATAGTGATCAATTGTTCAATTCAGTTGGCATTTAATGCCAAGTTTCTAATACCATCTCAGAGAATGAATAATTTGCCACCAACCTCACGAAGGATGATGATGAAAAGGATTTATAAGACAGCATATTTCTCTTGTTTACATTGGATTTCTGTGAGATAGGGTACAGAAAATCCTGGAAGTATATATGCATGCAACTTCATGTCTGTATTTGTCATAAGAAAACAAGGAATTGCAAGTGTTGCGCCATGCCTTTCGAACCACTGATGCCTGTGTATAACCATTTAATCTTCAGTTTGTAAGAGATCACGCTTGTTATAACACAGAAATGCCAGCCCCAGGAACTGAAATGTACTGTAATTCTGTTACTATTCTGTAACTCTCTAGAAGCTTCAAAGTAAAAGTTTAGACGTATACTGAGAGATGAAAAGGATTCAGTTAGTGGCACAAGGGAAAAATGAAGTTCCTTCTTTTAAACAGAAATCCTAATACCTATAAGTCATTTTAAAAGCCAAACATTTCTGTCAAAGATTTGACTGCAAAGACTAAGGACTTCACTTGTAAGACCTAAATATCTATTCTGTGGCATTTACTTTTTGAAACTACTGATCACCACACTAAAAGTTGATGCATGTAAGCTGGTTCTTGGCCTTATCTGACACAGCTGACCAAAACACAAACTGTTATATGACTTGACTTCTGAGATTTGAGTTGAAATCCCCAGAACATCATCATCTCAAAAGAAGTTAGACTTTTGCCAATACCAAGGCATTCCTCAATTAGGATAGACTGAATTGAAACACAGAAGTTTCTTCAGAAAGGAACCCCTCAACTAACTCATATTCAATGATCTGTGGTAGTTTCAGACTGTACTGATGTTTCAAAGGTAACCTAAAAGACACCTAAATGGGTCAAACCAGGAACCCAGAGAAATATATAAGTTCGAGCGCACATTAAACATTTCAGCAGAATTAAGTTCTTAGTTGTTTAGGCACATTGATCCATGGAGAAGAAAAGGTATGCCAAAAAAAAATCCCTTACTATGGGTAAAAAATAGGGAGTGTTAAAAAGCTGCAAGCTCAAACATGAAGGAACACAGTAGAAGAAAACACGTTTAACTTGCAGTGAAAGATTATTCTTAGGAGTAGAGAGCAGGACACAGTGTAATTCTGCTTTTCTACTTCAATGCTTCTATAAAAATAATGGTAAATGGGATAGCCAAACCGTATTTACCTATTAAAACACCTTGTGTTCTTTAGAAAAAATATTATTTGTTTTCCAGTGTTCTAAAAATAGTAAGTTGCTGAACCAGAATGCCTATTTACCAGGCGTCTCTGTCTTCAGCTTTAAACATATACTATTTCACAATTAACTTCAAAGACTGAAAATAACTGAAGGCTGACCAACATACCAAGAATTTATGTTCACAAAACTTCAGTTCTATCATGAAAAAAACAGAGTCTTTTACACTGAAAAATTATTGGATCATTCCTGCAAAAAGCATGGGCCCCTAGTTCTATTTGCATGCAGGGGATACAACTATTAAAGAGTTAATTTCCTTTATCACCTGGATTAGGAATAAATATAAAATATGAAGCACATTAACAACTTCAGATGAAGAAATACCTTCTTTACACTAGCTGTAGTTATTTCATGTATCTTTCAAAAAAATGAGGAAATATTTTTTTATTCATGAATATGTTTTCATTAATATAGTATGTGTTTTAAATGCAGTAAAAAAAAACCAAGCAAATAAAAAAGCGACAAAAACGTGAGACACAAAGAAAATGAAACATGAAAGAGATATTTACCAGTGTAGAATTCTCACCTTGTCATTAAGCCTGGAGAAGTCAGTGTACCGTCTGAAAACCACCCAACTTTCCTCTGGACTTCTTTTTACCAGTATTTTGTATACCTATGTGGAAAAACAGGAATATCAGAAAAATGTTCAGAACTTCAGGCTGCATTGGCTGGCAGGCTGATATTATCCCTTATTTCTTAATGAAACAAGACTCGTGGATAAGAAAAGAATCCTTAATTGGAGGATTCTTTCCTGTAAGAGAAGAATTCCTAATCTATAATTCCTAAATCTAACTATTTTCTGACCATAAGAAAGGGTTTGTGAAACTGCATCCAGATTTCTTCCCCAGCAAAAAGCAATTCTCAGTTATCAAAGAGGTAAGTGCAGTATGTTTTAGTGATCTGCTTTAACCTTTGCTGAATTATGGTTTTATTCATCAGTCCTTCAGGCTAATTTGTTTTTAAGATGACCGTAATAGCCAGTTACTGAGTGTTATATTGTTTTAAAACGTCTCATCTGACTTGGTTCACAAGGAAAAGTGATGCAGGATAAAAATAACATCCTGCTTAGGTTTCATTTGTCTTGCACATTAGGTTTTGTCTTTCCAGACAGAATATGACCACTTCCCTAGATAACTGCATCAGAATGATTATACTAGCACTGTAGAACTGAAGTAATGGATTCTTTGAGTCAAGATTTAGCAAGCCAACAGGACAGCAGTACCATTCTCCTGTTTAAAAGGAAATGGATAAATAAAACAATAACAACAATAGTAATAATTAAAAGAAAAAAAATCAATTACCTTTCAGGAGGACTAATACTCTGACGCCTGAACACAATGTATCCAACAACACAAAATTTTAACTAGACAATATTACGTAGTGTCTAGGAAAGAAGGGTTCTTATGTCACCAACCTTACTTTTTCCAACATAAGGAAAAAAAGGCTGTGCAATTGTACTGGGCTAGCTTTCACAGTCTAGGTGTTCTCTAGTTAAAGAAAATACAAGGAAGAAAAAGATACTTTTGGAACCATAGTGACAGACAAACCCCTGTAGGCGTTTAACCAAATTCTAGTTAAAACATTTTCTAATCTGTTACAGAGTAAAATCTTTTCCAGTATTCCCCAGCAGGTTGTTTCAGTGATACATGTATTTCTTGTTGCAGGCCCAGCATGCGATAACTGCAGCGACAGCCAACTTCTGTACGGTTTGCATTCTACAACATATTAAGTTGCAGACAGTTACAAGCCACAGATAACTATGGTGCAAATTAAAAGCAATTTTTCAGCAAGTACGGCTTTTATTTACTTCTTCAACACAGAATTTCACTTTCAAGCAGCAGCATCTGTGGAAGCCACGTACTGTAACAGAGGCAGTATTTCAGTCATTAACAAAAAGCTATTAGCTTTTAAAATTCATGATGCCAGACGTGCCCGTGAAGCCAGCATTAAAATGTAATTCTTCTGTCCTACATTTTTTGCATAAACGGTCTCCAAGTGTTTTAGCTTTCTTGGCACACCAAAAGTATGAACAGAGTTTTATTTTACAAAAAATTTCATAAAGCAGAACTGCTATCTAAAATTGTGAAGACTCTTTGCTAGTACACAGTAACACACAGAACAAGAAGCTTTGGCGTATGCTTGCTGATTTACTTACTGATCAGTATTCTATCATTTGCTTTTATTCTACTAAAAGTTCTGCAAAGATATTGCTTACAAATGCACATATGAAAAAACCAAGCTAGTCTGACACTCACTTTGAATGGTCTCCAAGTAAACATTAGAAAACTTTAAGCAAAAGTCTTTACAAATTATGGTTCTAAAGAGCACAATCAGCTTATGATTACCAGCCAAGTAAAAAAAAAATATAAAAAAAATACAGTCAACCTGAAATAAACATTTTTGGGTTTCTTGCAAATGTTGAAAAATACTTTGGGTTTGGTTCTCTTTCTTTTTAAGATTTGTAATTAGTAAACAAGAAAAACCAGATCATTACAAAGCCAACTGTTAGTTCCTTCACATAATGTTTTGGGAAAAAACTGCAAAACAAATTCAAGTAATTCCAGTCAATCCTGAATTGCCTTATTCCACAAATACAACATACTCAATGAAAATACGCCAATATTTAATAACAATCTCTAGCTGATTCTGCATCTCATTATCATTTCTAGTTGGCTTAAATTAAAAAAAAAAAAAAAAAAAAAAGCACTAACTGAACATTCCAGGACTGCCAACTCATTTGAGACCAACTGCTTACAAACAGAGATGTTTTTCAGTCTAGGTTTTTCCTCCCATAAGCTTCAGCAGCACGTACTCCAACACACATTAACATTTAACTCCTGAAGTTAGTACATCACCCAGCTTAAAAAATTCAGATTCATATTTTTGGGAACTCGGAGATGTGCTAACAAGCAGTAAAAAAACTTCAGCAATTGAGTCTCCTCTCTTATATGGATGATTTCAATTTAAATTTCTACTGTCTTCCATCTCACTGACTTTGTGTTGCAGATGCAACCAAAATTTCTAGGACTAATTACTTGCTGGTTTTAAGGCACAATAGCAAGCTTATGTTCAACGTGCAACTGAAAACAAACAGTTAATTATGTGCTTTCAGAAACAGGCAGAGCAACAAAAGAAGTGAATTCAGAAAGAACAAAAATGCAGCCAAGCATTTTAATGGTGAAGAACGTTTCATTTCTACTGTAACCTGGCCTTCATAAGCACACAACTTTGACTCCTTATTTTATCTGCAGTTGAAGAACACCTTACACGCACACTGGAATATGCCTTGGCAGATTTTCAGACTAACTTATGTCAATATAACAATACTAGTAATTGTTTTAAAGGTATTACTTAAAAACAATCTTTTAATCTACATGTAAAAGAATTTTGGTTCTTCTTCTAAGGTAGCATGCATGAAGATACCTTGTCTAAGTTCTTCATTCTCAAATAATTAAAAAGCAGCATTGTTTAATTCTTTTCATTGATTTTATTAGTATTTGAACTGTTATAAGGGTGTTAGCTTCCACACTTTTCTGGGAAAATAGAAGAAAATAGGGAAATAGGAGAGGAAAAAAACATTGTCTGCTATTTCCTCCTTACCTATTTGTGATTAATGTTGCTCTACTGAAGTAAGATGATTAATAAATAATTAGTAACAAACAACTCCCATCACTCCCACAAGCATTGCTGAATTACCTCAAAGAAATATTTCAACCACATCCACAAAAACAAATGCACAAATGCCTTAATATATTTATGGCACGTAAAAAAACTGAATTGCCAGCTACAGTACATTTTGAGAAAAACCAATGCACATCAGTTAAGCTGGTGTTCTGTCACGAGATACTGCGTAGGTGAAATCTCACTCTGATGCCTTCGGAACAGATTTCCCCTTATTAGAAACTAAACTTAGCAACGCAAGAAGCTGTAAACTACATCTGAGCTTTAACGTGGATGTTGTACGTTACTAATTAAACTGCAAAAGGCAAATATTGGGGTGTCTTCTATCATTCATTTCAAATAAAAGACTACATTGTATTTAAGATGTTTAACTATCCAGAACTTCTTGAAGTTCAATTTCTCGAGGAATTGTAACTTTGCAAGGAATTCCTGACTTTTCCAGCAGAAATTGATACCTGAAGTAGAACGAAATCCTTCTGTTCCACTTATGCACTTACAGGAAAGACTGTTTCTCAGCAGCTTTTCCCACCCGTGCAACGGGAATGATATTTTCCTGTCAGATGGCAGTACTTTGAAGCTAAACTGCTATTGGTAAAGTACTCCAACATCCCTGAACGGCAAGATTAACTAATGAAAAAGAATGCAAAGTACATGAAATCATTATCTCGTCATTACAGGATGAACTAAAAACTTAATGCCCAAAACTTACAGTGAATTTTGCCCTTTCCTCCATCACCTCATAGCCCAGTATAGTAGGCGTGGATGGTCGATCTTCCCAGCTCCTGGAATCTGTATTCTGCTCTATTTCGTCCATGGGCTGAGTACAGTATTCCATGGATGTATCCAGACCTGTAAATTTAGTCCTAACAATTGGACTACCACACGCAGATGACGTAGAACCAGTCTGGTCAGGCACGCTCATCTTTTTAAAACTACCAACTGTAGAGTCCTCTAGCTGTCCTTTTGAGGAGCTGGAACTCGTCGAGATGCTCCCAAAAGAAGAACTTCTTTGGTTTCTGTTTGTAAAGCTGGATGATGAACTTCCAATAGGAACAGGAACGTATGGTGTTGCCATCCTTCACGAAAACAACCTCAGTTTTTGGCCCAGGAGTTTAAGGTTCATTCACTGTACAAGCCATGATTTCTCATCTTGTCAAGAACACAACCTGCAGTGAAAGACAGAGAATGCTGTAATTTTTAAGTGAAAGCAACACTAAAATACTGCTTTGGAAGAATCTATATCAGCATTGAGATGTAGCAGTATTGATGGTTAAATATTTTCACGAGGGATTTGGCTTCACATAAAAGCTACTTTACAATTGTATCTCCGCAATTTGAGACAAGCTTAACAGGAGTTGTTTTTCAAAGCTATTAAAATTAAAATGAGAGAAAGTTAGATTACAAACGAGAGAAATCGTTTTGCCCTTTGTGGTTTAAGTGCTATTTTGTTTTATTGAAAAAGTCAGCAATCTTTAGGCATATCTAAGAAGCTGTTGTATAAACAGTACAAAGGCTTGTCCCAGAATTGCTTCTGTAAAAAGCAGACTACATGAGCTAAACACGCATGTGACAATAGGGACGACGTGAATCAAAAGACAACACAGTAAACAACTTAGGTGAAAACATATTTGCGTATATTACATATTCACTGAAATATAATGGATCTGTTTTCAAAGCAAAATATTTTTTCAAAATGTTTTTTCAAAACAACTCTGTTGCACATAATGCTACAGACATTCCTAACGATGTTAACTGGGCACATTTTCCGTAGCTTGAATAGGAGCAATTAAGTTTTACAAGCACGCACAGCAAAAGCAGTGTTGTAATAGCAACTAGTTTTTCCTCCCAGCAGATTAAAATGGGAAAAGCGAGTTCAGGGAAGGAAGATAAACTAAAGATTTGGCTTTTTTTTTTTTTTTCCTTCAAGAAAACCATTTCAAGCCAAAATTAATCTTTTGTGTGCACATTTCTAAAGAAAGCAAAAGAAAAATAAGACAGCGCTATCAAACCACCAGAAAAAGGCACCGTCTCCTCATTTTAACAAAGCACCCAAAGAAGAGCTCTTCCAAGAGGAGAATTAGATGCCACCTCTTTGGATTAATAGGAAGTGAGTCAGCACCTCTTTCACCCAAGAGTATCCCAATCAACCACGAGGCTGCAGGTGGCTGTGAAACGGGAAACCATCGACCTGATTCACGTCATAGACATAATCGATCATCTGTGGGGTAACTGCTGGACGGGGCTTAGAAAATAATTATATTCACGTTTTAAAACATCACATTTTGAAACAAAAAGAGGTAACAGCGTTGAAGAAACTTCCAGGGTGGAGTGCAGCTGATACGCAAGGAATGTATTCCACTGTAGTTCCCTATGCACAACCTGCAACCTTGGAGTCAGCAGGATCCAGGGTGAAATAACCCAGCATGGAGAGTGGGGTGGTGTGAAGATACCGCAGCCAAACTCTGTGCATCAGCGTGGGGAACGGCAACTTACAGTACTACAAACACTGATAGACTTCATAGTTGCTGCCCTGAGCCAGCAGTTTCTTATTTATTGTAAAAATCCTGTCCTTAGGTTGAACTTCACTCATTATAATGTCATTATAATACCAAAACACACCTCCAGCCTAAAAGCTACCCGCCTCCAAGGTGCGACCACCCCTCACTGAGTCTGCGCTCTGAATTTTTCTTAGTCTATACCTTTAAATGCGAAGCAAGGACATTTTACACCAATCATAAAAAAGGTATGTATGACTTGAGTCACTCAAGCTCCTGAAAGGTAAAAAGTAGTATAAAGATGGCTTAAGAATGCAGGGATGTTAGGGAAAATACCATCATAGACAAGTCAGGATGATACCATCACGGACTATCACTGACTTCTGGGACCAGTCAATGGGCTGAGCCTCTCTTCCCCTCCATAGGGACACCTACTGGGTGAGATCCGTACACTCGTGGATGGAGTGCTTCCCTGGGAAACAGAAATCTCTATATGGAGTTGTTTTACGCTGCTATATTACTCGAGTTGTTTTATGCTGCTGTAATACGCTGTCTGCAAAGCGCGTGCAAGTCATATCACCAATCCAAAAGAACCTGCAATTCTGTTGCCTCAATAAACTGCACCATACGTTAACCTGGCTGTGAGAGGTCTCATTGAACGTGACCAAACTCCTTAAATCTGGCCGTGCTAGTTCTCTGAATGCAGTTAGACCGAAGGTGCATCACACTGTTGTGCATCCGTAATCGTGATAGTTCAACACATTGAAGGTGACCGGGCCTGTAGCGCTGAATTGGGCATCACTCAGAACCTAAGCCCAGCCAACCCCAGCCCCTCTGATATCCAAGGACAAGCCAGAACGCAACGGGGTTTATTTTCTGCCAAATTCCTTCTCCTGTTAACGCAACATCATCTACTGGAGCAAACCCCAAATGTGTTTCCTAATTACCACGGTGAAGTGACGCTTTTGCTCTTTTGCTCTAAATAAATCTTAGAGAACGTGAATAAGGAAATGGATATGAAATGAACCAGCACCAGCTAGAAAGACTAAAAAATGCTCTTGAAAGAATTCCTTGAGTGAAGGAAAAAACCCCAAACTTCCCCATCCTTTCAGCTACACAGGGAAATCTCCACACGTTCTGTATGTCACAAAGCTCAGGGAACTTGATCAACGAGAACAGTTTCAAACTGGCAGTGACTCCTTGGGAGCACCTCTGCCTCACCGTGGGGTGAGGCTGGACACTCGGCAGCATCCGAGGCAGCAGAACTGTCAGTATCATAAACCCCTGCTGACGGACTTTACTGGTCGGATGCAGCATTTGGACCATCCAGCAGCTTCTCCTGCAGCACAGTCCTGTGCTTGGTTGTCTGACTTAACCCCACGTGTCAAACAGCTGACCTGCTACAGCCTCACGTAACTTGAAAGAAGCAAGTCACACCTGTCTTGGGAGACAGGACATTCTCCTGGAGCTAGACCAAAATGTAAATCCCTTTTCCCACCTGTATCTCAGTAAGCGCATCTGTTTTCTGCCTCAAACAATAAACTCTGCAATAAACGTTTTTAATATAGGTAGAAACACCACGACAGAAGTATTCTCCGCAGATTTTTCTCTAGCAATATTCTCATCTGCATAAAACACCAAACAAGGTAACTCCTTTTTCACTTGCCACTTTAGTGATTCTTCCATGTTACCAGCATAGGGAATTAGGAGCATCCCCTTAAAGGATTCCCCACCCAGCTATGCTCCTTCCTGACAAGTGGGAGATTAAATCCCTATAAACAGAAAAACCCAATTGAGTCCGTGTTTCTGTCAAATTGAAGGATCTGTAAATAAATAAATAAATAAATAAAAGTGGTTGTTATCTTCTGCTGCATAACTTTATGAAACTGAACCAGGAAAGAAGACCCATAAATTCACCCAGGTGCTCATGGAATTTCAAGAAGAAAAAAAAGCCTGTGCTTTTCAGCACTTTTTGGAAAAAAAACCCACAAAAGCAAAAAAACAATCACAAACCACAACATTTTCACCAGCTACAATACTCACGAACAAATGTCTTTTCTAGAACTTCTTTCTTTAAAGTGAAATGCCAGTCAAGAACTTACACGCTTACTACTACTCTTAAATGCACATGCATTTACACACTTACTACTACTCTTAAATGCACGCGCATTACTGAAAGGCTGTGGCTCTATGGGCAAGCAATACAGCTCAACAGTGCTTTCCAACCAGATCTGTAAAGCACTTGGTGTTAAGAATCCCACATCTACACTATACATGCTTCAGCAGCTTTTATGTCAATCTAGCAGTAACCTGGCACTGACTGAACGCTTATTAGCAGCTGGACTCCATCAGGTCTGCTCCCAGGGTACACTTTCTGGTTTAGTTTCTTTTGTACTCTGCAAGACGATCACAGTATCTGCTTCAAAAGGACATTCTCGACTCAACCTGACACAGTAAACATACCTATAGATGAATAAAAAGGGGCTCATACTACCAATGGTACACCCAGATTCCTGTAACTCTGAAGAGTAACAGGAGCATCAGGTCAAGTGAGCAAAGAGCACACCCCATGTCATCTAACTTGATTTTTTTGTGCGTGTCTCAAGAAAACAGAAAAAGAAACATATAAACATATTACATTAGAACCTACCAGACTCATAAGCGCATATATATTTATGTAAATCCAACTTAAACTGTAAAGGTATCACAATTGCCAAATATCTAAAATAATTACATGCTATGAATCACAACCGGGTTTAAAATCACATTAATTTGCACTTTATAAAGGGTAAACATCAGAAAAAGAATACAACGCTCAAATGAGGGGCATAACCTTAGCACTCAAGCCTTTTTATGAATATAGAAGTTTACTGCCAATTCATGCAACAGAAGCAAAGAAATCCGATAAAACCCTTTTAGACAAACCACATCGCTCATTGCTTACACGGGTGCAGCAAGGAGGGAAGATTTAGGTAGATAGTCTTACTACTAAGCAAGCTTCACTGCTGACTGGTCTCATGCATCACTGCGTTAAACCAGGAGAATCATTGCACAACATCAATTTTCAGAACAAACAGATCGCTCACGACACCTAAGAGACAATCCAGCCTCCACACTCCTCCCTGTTTAGATATCTCTTTTTATACTTTTTATAAGAAATCCGTTTCCTGTTCAGAACCCATATTTAGTTTAGTTTGGTTCCCAACTGTAAATTACAGTGAAATAAAGAAGAGGAGAATGTTTGCTGGAAGTACTGACCAGCTAAATCTGAAGTGGGATAGGACAGAGTCCCAGGAACCCTACAGTCACATGCTACAAACCAGCATGACACTAACTTATCCCCCAGGGTGTTTACAACAGCCACCTCCCTTTTTTGCAGGCGGAGCAAACAGGCTGTAATAAAACCACTTAAAAAGGGGTTTGCCTTCAGCTTGCAGCTATCGCAGCTCCAAACCCTTTTAAGCTAATGGTTCGTATGCTTAGCGAGAAACACGTAAGCCCTGCAACTCAAGGATAATAGATTAGAAACCAAACGATGCGTGTTTAACAGTTCTAATTGGATTTAGAAGACTTTTTAGCCATGCAGTACTGTTTGTCCTGTGGTTACGTCTCTGTTTGGACGACGCCGTCGGGCTCACCTCTGCTGTTCAGGATTTCGGCGCTGCCGTGGAACGCCTGCTGAAGAACGGGTGGGCTATTGATTAAAGAGCCCATCTGCTGGCTTGGGGCTTACAAAACTTTTACAAAAAGACTACCGTTAGGCCCCGACTTCACTCAAGTTACTTAAAGCCGTATTTCACCTGTTTACCAACTCAAAATCGGGGCCTATTTATCAGACCTCACACACACAGACACACACACGGGGGGGGGGGGGGAGGGGGGGGGCAATTCCTGCCCTGAGGGGAGACTGTCCCCACATCGGAAACAACTCTGAAGGGACCCCAAATATGCCATGGGGAGATGAGCTTACGCTGCCTGCCCTTCCCTGCGGCTTAACGGTGCCGAAACACGAAAGGAAAACCACCTAAATACCGCCCCCCCC